>JAGFBZ010000526.1:0-600000 GCA_018398805.1 Hirundichthys speculiger
TTCACATTTCTCTGCAGTTTCAAATCATTTACATATTACATACAGATGAATAAAAATCTGTTCTGCGCCCCCACCCCACATACAGATGAATAAAAATCTGTTTAGAACCACCAATTAACCTGACATGCATGTCTTTGGACTGTGGGAGAAAGCCGGAGTATCCGGAGGAAACCCACGGGGAGAACATGCAAACTCCACACAGACAGGTTTGAACCAGGAACCTTCTTGCTAACCACAAAGCCACTGATCTGCCCCAAATATTATTAACTATAGCTTATGTTATTAAATCTTAATCAAAAGATTTAATATTATTAATCAAAGAATGTTAAACATTTTTATAATCGGCATCAGGTATATCCGTCCCATATCGGTCGACCTCAAGATAAAATGACCACAAGACCCAACACCACATTGACTACATTTCCAAGAACAGCAATAATCTCAGTGTTATTTTGATTAAGGTGAATTCAGCACTCTCGCTCACTGGTGAACATCACCTGCAGGTGCTTGAGATCTGGTCACTGTGGAGGACGTTGCAGTACAGTGAACTCATTGTCATGTTCAGGAGACCAGTTTAAGATAATGTGAGTTTTGTGACATCTAGCTGGAAGTAGCCATCAGAAGATGGGTACACTGTGGTTATAATGGGATGGAGATGGTCTGCAACAATACTCAGGTAGGCTTTGGCGTTTAAACAGGTGGACCTAATAAAGTGGCCAGTGAGTGTATAGAGCTGGAAAATCTTAATTTTACTAATAAACTATATCTAACCTTGAATATTTCAGTAGATATCTTGGTTTTTGTCTAAAAGCTTCTGCCCAGCGTTGCTTTAGTACTTGCCTGAGTGCAAGTACTAAAGCTTTATTAGTTTGCTACTGGCTTCTTTTAAAAAAAAGTATCTCAGATAAAGTTATATGACATTATGAATATTTTTGGAAAGGTATTTAATAACAGGTTAAAGAGTCAGATTCTTTTATGATGGGCATATGGTGTTTTTTTGCTTTCACCACGTCTTAACTTTATACGATCTGTCTCAGATGTCTTGTCTGGCCCGAAGTCCTGAAGGCCAGACATCTTTCCTGCCTGCTCGTCCCAATTCTAAGCAGCCATGAAGAAGCATGAGCCTCGCTGCTGGTTTAACCCTCAACAATTTCATAGACAGCCAGAGCACATGTGGGTGTCAGTCATAAAGGCAAAAACAAAGACAAAAGGCACCACTTCACTCTGGATCGTCTGCTGTCCAGCTCAGTTTACTGAAGACTCTCTGCCTTTAATACATTCTCTCTGCCTTTTAATAGATGGAGGATGAGGGGGAAATATGGAAAATAAAGTAAAATTGGTCTAAACATTTCAACAAACAAACAGTCAATTCTTTTGCCTGAAGGCATCTGTGCCAGAATATTGAGGCTGAAGTCCAGCTTCTTTCCAGACGCTGTGAGATTGATCACAGTCCACCTCAGGGAACACAACATCATTAATACTGCTGCTGCTGTGGCTTCGTGTTGCTGTTTGTAATCATGCCGTTTTTTAACCGATTCATTTATATGTCTTTTTAAATTACTTTTTTTTTTTAAGGCTTATTATTATACTGTGAAATATTAGACTGTGAAAATGTATCTTTATGTATGTGGAAGCATATTTTATTCATTTATTTACCTCTGCCAAGGAGGTAATGTTTTTGCCATTGTTTATCTGTCTGTGTTCAAGATAACTCAAAAAGTTATGGATGGATTTCGATGACATTTTCAGGAGTTGTCAGAAATGTGAAAAGGAAGAACTGATTTCATTTTGGATGTGATCTGAAGAAATCCTGGATTCTGGATCACTTTCAAATTTTTGATAACATTGCGGTCAATGGGGCCGAAAATTTTGTTTCTCAATATCTCCGTTAATTATTGCCCAAACTCATTAAATTTGACTCAGGGATTGACAATGGGAACCTCTATCAAATTTCAAAGGCTGATCCGGATCTGATCCAGAATGTGGGTTTTATCGCCATCTGTAAATCGCTATATGGGGGAATTGTTGCGCTTGGCGGAGGTCTGCGCTCTCCGAGTGGTTTTCTAGCTTGAATATCCTTTTCTAAACTGTCTTGAGCTTCTCATTTGTAGTTCAGTCTTTTCTTTAATTGCATATTTGGATGATATCTGACAAGGGGCTAATTTGGTACACCAGAAACAATTATCAAGCAACTGTTGCACTCTGTTACTTTTGAGGAGTCAGCTGATCAGTCAGAGGGACAGAAAGACCCTTTCTCCGTCTTCGCAGTCCGCTCTCAGTCCAGCTGACACTTGAGCAAAACACAGTGCTGAGTTAGCGCTAACATAATTTAAAGTTTATACTTGATTGTTCATGGTTGCTTGCTCGTGACTTGGCTAAAAGTTTTGGCTAGGTGTTCTGACAATGAGCCGTCTTTCATCATCCGCACAGTGCGGTGATTTCATTGTCTGCACGGAGTTTGAAGTCATCACTGCATCCCTGTTTCACATAGAACGCATTGTAAACATTCTTCCACCTATGAGCATCTCACATCGCACAGCAAGGCGGGATAAGGGCGCGGACAAACCATGCAGGATGAACTGGGCTATAAATAAACATTTGGAGGATGTTAGCGAGGCTAGCTGCTGTCAGCAGATAAATTGCCAGACTTTTTTACAATGCTTATAGTTTTGTTCTCGTTTCATGTCTGTAACAATGATATCATGCATCATATTTTGACTATGATCCACAGTACACTTCTCAGTGTAGAGGCCATTAACTGACATTAATGTGCTCTTTAATGCGAACAGATAAAAATTTGATGCTAACGTGGAGGGAGGCCTATTTGACAGCTCCTTCTGGTCTGATGCAGAGATTACAAATAGAAATGCTCTCTCCCAGTATTTTCTGGGCCTACTATGATGTTCTTAAACTCAAGTGAGTAATAAGTCTTATTCAAATATGTTTTTGTACAAACTAATTGACAATCGCAAGGTCTGACTTTGTGAAACATACGTTGAACAGCGCAATTTCTTTTTAAACACTATATTTCTGTATTTTGAGATGCACAGGATCAATCATTACATGAAATCAAAATCTGCTGACTTCCTTTCAGTCTTAGAGAGTAAACAAATAACAAATCTGCCCTCCATTTCAGCATAATCTCACAGCAACAGCAGCTGCGTCGGTCCTGAAACCAGACTAGCCATTCACACACGTCCACAGCTCGGCCCTGTAAACAGAGCTTAAACAACAAGAATGAGCCCAACCCCACCACACTCATGCCAGTCAGCAAACGTCTGCCTCCAACTTCCAATCTCCTCTTTGAGGACTGCCACGCTAATCTGGACCCGTGTGAGGCTACGGGCTATATCAGAGAGCCTGTTTCTCTGGGTGACAGAGGCAGAGTGAGTTTGCTGCTAAAAACCGGCCGGTGATGTAACCAGGTAAGGCCTCTCAATCTCTTCCATATTGTCCGAACTGATCAATCCCTCCTCTTCACTGCCAAGAAGGCCCTGTCATGTTTTCAAAGGTGCCAGACAGTAAAGAAAAGGCCCGTACAAGAACCTATCAGCGTTCACTGTTGAGTTCCAAAAATAACCAATGACAGTGTCCATTTCATCCTGCTGGGCTGTCTTGCCCTGCCACTCGACACCCACTGGTTATTCCAATGTGAGCTTCGTAGCTGGGTCCTGTGTTGCTGCTGCTCAGTTTGGCCACGCCGACTTGTGTGTCTATTTTGGTATCTTTTGAGTTCGCACTCAGGAGCCTGGCCACGCCAGTGCAGTTGAACATGGATCCAAGGGCTTGACTCACTTTGGTCAGTTTTCTTTGTTTCTTCAACTTCAGACATTAGAGTTTGTGATATATAAGCGTTTAACTGGACCATTCTCAGCAGGTGATACAGCACTGGATTCCTGGATTCTACTCAAAGGATGTGTGTTTGATATCAAGAGCCTGAATCGGACCTTTGCACTCAACATGAAGGACCAGTGTCTGAGGTGAGAAAGTCATTAAATGAATATTTGTAAGGCCCTAAACACAGAATATGAGATCTTTAAAGCTTTGATTTGAGCACCCAAAAGGAAAAAAGAAAGGCTTTTTTGCATGTATGTGCTTCCCTACAATAAAACATAGACATGCTGTCATTTCATTTTCACGTATTATTTACACAGCTACAGGAAAAATGTAGAATAATCCTGCAACGGTTGACCCTTCATACAGTGTAGTTAACTGGGCTACCTCATTCCTCAGGTATAAATACACAAACAGATGCTGGGAAAGTACCGTGGTTGCTAACTGATCTCTAGTTATGAGAGCTGGACGTTTGTTGGCGACCGAAGTATCCAGGAAAGCCAAAACATTCAACATGTCTGGACTAAGATACAGTAAAGTCATTCAGTTCTCCGGTTTTAACTACATGAGTTCAAATGACGATTAGAAAAATAAATGTCTCAGTGATGAACCTTTAATCTAGCCATTGTTGTCATTGTCAATATGAAAGTTTGACACTTTAAGATAATTTTTCAGCTGTTTCAGTTTAATGCACATTTACAAGGAAACAAACCGATTTGTAAATTTGTAAATTAAATTCAACCCTCTTATGAGAAGAGTTGTGGTTTTGTGGGTAGGTGAAGTTGAAGTATATGTCAGTGGCTGCAGTCTCAGGTCAGGCCATATAAATAGGTTAATGAGCTATTTTGAGACCTCACCCAGTTAGTTAAAGTAAAAGACAGTATACTAGCAGCTGCTGAGGTGGACTGTGACCACAGACTGAAAAAGAACTGGACAAAGTCACTGTGACATCACTCAGGTTCTCTGAAGAGTGGCCCTTATGCTTCTTTTTTCCCCTTTCTTTATATCATTTTACAAATAGGCAGAATGAGAAGTGTGGGAGCTGGCTGGGACACGCCCACCTCAGTTCAGTTACTACAAGTTAGCTATTTTAGCTTTTAGCTGATAGTTTAGCCGATGCAAACTTATATTGCTAATTAATCTTCCTTTACATTAACTCTAATGAAATCTGTCCAAGCATCCTCATTTCAAATATCGCTGCCGAAATGACATCAAGAACGAGTGCTACCACTGCTGATGTGAGGCCTAGCAAAGCTCCAGCAGGACCTGTGGTTGCTCAGCCTGCCCCTTGTGGGACTAGGTCAGTTGCAGTCACCTGGTCAAGCAAAGCCTACCTCTGTAAGGCCATGAGCTGCACACTGAGTGACCGCAGGTCCCAGTGAACCTCCGCCAATTATTGTTTCAGCTCTGGCAGCACTTTTTCCAGATGTTGTTTGCTTGTGGTCTGGTTAGTCAACTTGGAAGGATCCTGAAATGATCAGAAGTGAAAGTAGCTTAGCTTCAGAGGACTCAGCTGCTGCAAGAGGTAGAATTGATGAGCTAGAGATAGTCCAGCTGGTGTCCTCTGGTCAGCCTTTGCCAGCAGCCTTCAATTAAGTGAATCATAAAGTGAAGCAGCCATTTTCAGTGAAGATAGCTGCTTCCCTAAGCTTCACCCCTGAATCCTTCCTAGCCAACCCAAAACCAGTCACAGTGGTTTCTTATTACAATAAGCATTACAGCAAGTCATTGTTATGACTCTGTTGGGTCTTTATTTACAGCTCAGGAGTCAATTCAAGACAGTGCTAAGTGTTAAGTAGCTAAAGTGATGACAGCTAGCCATTGGCTAAGCCAGACATAATTCAAAGGACTATGTCCCTAATTATGCATACATTTGTGGCTTTATATAATTTTACATGATGTGGTACCAAAACATTTACCCCCGTACAGTTGTCATGGCTGTCAAATCTGGCTAAAGAAACTTTTTTTTTTTTAAATCACGCTGTAAATGTGTTTATTTCTGCTGCAGAATTGGACATTTTGACATGGGTGTCAATGGAGATTGACTTGCTTTTGTAACCAGCCCTTAGTGGTCAGTCAAGGAACTACAATATTCTGCACTATTGGTTTAGCCTCAGAATAGCAAGATGAATGTAGCACTTTAAGTTTCACTCATGACTGATTGATTGATGCAATTTCCTCCACTGGAAGCTTAGTGGTGAGAATATTGTTTTAAACAGCTTTGCAGAGTATTGTCAGCATGTTCAACTAGCAAACTACAAAACATTTGGAAATATTGCATGTGAAGGTTACACACAGTTCATGATATGTATTTTATAAATGGAATGTAAATGCTTTTTTTTCTTATTGTGATGACTTGTGCTCACAGCCTACAGCATTGTACGCTGCTTAAAATAGCCAAGTGCATGGTTTGAAGTGTTTGTCTCCTGCCAGCATTGCAAGCCACCACATGTTTACATCAAGGGCATCAGTGCACAGTTCAGAGCCATCTTTGGTAGCCCTGTCAATCAAACAGCTATTTTCTTCTGAGCTGATAACTGCTTACACTGTGTGACTCAGTAAGCGGGTTTAAACATTGACCCTGATGTCACTGTCTTTTGTGTAGGTGATTTGTAGATCCCGCCTCTTCCTCGATGTTGGTCTGAGTTGAAGGAAACTCAAGGATCGGCCTGACAGCAGCTGTAAAAAAAGACATGACTGGTGATGACTAAATGGACAGACGCTTGCTGACATAATGAGCTGCGTGGAAAAGCGACATGTGAACCATCGGATGGGGAGCATGCTCCACCATCGCTTCCCCAATGGCTTCAATGACCTGTTCATGGACGAGACGGATCGGGAGGTCTGCACCCTCACCGACAGAGCCTTCCGTAGCCTCTGTGTCGGAGACGACGCGGTCCACAACGACGAGTTCTTGTACGGATTCTCACCTTTTAGCTGCCACAAACCTTTGGTCGGGGAACCCCCTAAAAAGAGTAATAAGGAATTTAAAAAGGCAGGGCAACACAAGCACGAAAAAAAAAGTGATGCTAAACCCTGGAAACAGCAGCAACAGAAGAACATTTCAGAAATGTCGTCGTTCCTCAAAGCGCTCAGTGTCACAGAGGAAAGCTGTGAGCTTATCAGGAATGGAGGTATGGCTGACTCTAACGGGGAGTCGTGGGATAAGTCTGCGCTTCGCAGCATCCAGAGAGAGCTATCAGAGTTCTCCTCAGATTATCACGCCGGTCTCACTGACAGACACTACAAGAACCATCTGCAGCACCAGTCTGGTGATGGTTCATCAAACAAAGCCCGCAAAGATGCCGGTCTTCCTTCAGGAAAATCGACAAAGATCAAAAATGGGAAATCCATTGTCAAACTAAAAAAACTTAACATCAAAAACTTTTTCCTCCACAGTGAATTCAGTCCTTTCCAAACATGGACAGACTTTAAGCAGTATCCTTTTAGCCAGGAGGAGGCAGTCACCGCTATCCTCTCCACAGATAACACCCCTAAATGGTACGACTTACCGTTTTACAAGGAGCTGACTGAGGCGCACAGAAAAGAGGCTCTTCATACAGAAGAGGCACAGACGGGCCAGAACGAAGCAGCTAAGCCGTCTTCTCCTGCCGCTCCCAAACCCATCCCTCCCCCTCCTCCACCAAAAGTCAAGCCAAAGCCCTTGGTCGCTCTGGCAGAGAAGAGGTGCTCCTCTGACGGAGGGGATGGGACTGCTGCCCCCTGGAGGCGCAACAGGTCCGGAGCAAAAAGTGCTGTTCCAGTCAATCAGCCTGGGATGCCACATCAGGAAAGCGGTTCAAAAGCACTGGATGAAAGTCTTTTGCTGGTCAAAAAGGAAGTTAAATCTGTGGAAGTGAAAACAGTTGAGGAGGTCAGCTCCGTGGCCTCGACCCCGTTCAGCATCTGCCAGCTGATGACTCCCCTCATCCCCTCCAGACAGCCAACAGAAACGTCAGAAATCCTCCAAGGAGTCCTGTCTCCCTCTGTCCTTGATCTCCCAGGTAGGCCTCAGTCTGAGGCCAAAATGACTCCCGAAGCTCCAATCAAGCGCGAGAGCTACAAATCACTTGCGTCTAGCATCCTGTTCAACTTGAAAGACAACCGGAAAAGGGTGAAGAGCCGGTACAGCCCACCTAAATTCACAACATTAGAGCTGCCTGAGGATGGCAGTCGGTCTCCTCAGTCGGATAATGTGAAACAAGCTGGTTCTGAGGGCAGCGCATCTGGTTTTAAGCACGCCTGCCATCTCCAAAGACGGGCTGCCGGTTTGCAGTCCTATTTTGGAATCCGCAAATACAGATCTCGCTAAGCAGGATGATGACAAGAATATGCCAGATGATTATTTGTTATCAAATCTGCTGCAGGATAAACGGGATGAGAACCCTCTTTCTCCATTTAAACAATCAAAAATGAACAGAAGCCCCATGGCTAAAAAGCAAAACTACCCCTCTCTGAATTTGTACAAAAAAGCCAGTCCCGTTGACAGTGATATGAAGTATCTTCAAGTCCCTCTGAGCACCAACACTTCTGGAACACACTGACCTGTCTGCTGAGACAAAAGACAGAGATTTGTCTCCAAGAGATCTGCCAACAAACACAGGGTTTTCACCAAGTACTTTGAATGTCAGCAAGGATTATTCATCCATAGTTTCACCCCAAACGCTCGAGAAAGAAAGGCTGTCATCAGACAGGAAAATACCCCCAAATGTCCTAGAGAAAACAAAATGGCTGGCCAAAGACGCAAAAGACATTGGAGTAATGCCGACTTCTAAGGAAAGAGAAACAGGTGGCCAAACCATGAGTACAACGGAGGTCATCAGAGCAGCAAGGGAAGCAATTAATGCAGCCAAAAACAAAGCGCGATCAGCAAGTCATACAGATAAGAGTAAGAGGACATCTGAGACCGAAGAACTGAGGCAGAAAGAAGGGGATGAGAATGTTTCAAAAGTGGCGCTTGGAAGCAAGAGAGAAAGTTTGTTACCTGAAAGCAACATAATTTTACCCCAAAATAGACATGAAGCAACTGGTGCAACACCGGTTAGCAAAACTAGTAACGTTACCAAAGAGCCTCCACCGGTTCCAAAGAAAAATTTCATTAAATCAGGTGTTCAACTATCTCATGACAGACAGCCAAAACATAGCGCCGACAAATCCTCTAGTGATGATTTGATGGATGGAAAAGCAGAATTATCACAAAAAGAAAAGGAACCGGTGCAAAAACAGAACAAGCTCAAGCATATTTTCTCAGCCAGACAGAATAATTACATCAAACATCAGAGGTACGCAGTGAAGGATGATGAGCAGGCAGAGGAGTGCGAGGAAGGCAATCTGAACGTGAACACGAGAATACAGACAGATGATGAGTCGCAAAGGGAAATAAAAGATAGCGGGCACATAATTAATGACTTGCAGGCTTTGAAAGTGCTGGAGAGGGCGAGACTTGGCGATCAAATGCAAGTTAACGCAAACAACAAACGGGAGGCTATTAACATAGACGAGGAGGCGAAGGCTAAAAATGACATGATCTCCAGAGAGCTTCGGAATATAAAGAGAGGTATGTTATCCATGAGGGGGAACACTTCAGCCAAGAGAGATATATTTATAAAGAAAGAGGAGCAGCGTAAGCAGGAGGCATTCACAAAGGTCGACAGTAACGTCATAGTAAACAAAGCGCTGATAAATGACAATTATGACAAAGCCAAAATGGCTCTTGAAGAGATCATCTCAGAACGCGAACGAAGAAAGAGTGAATCCACAGGGAAGGATGCAAACCCAACATCTGAGGAGAACGTTAGTGACAAAGGTCAAAAAGCTGCCGCAGATGGCATCGAAAAACAAAACGGTAGCACCTCTGCACTTAAACACAAAGAACTAAAAGACAGATTAAGCAGTTTAAGAGATCATGATCAAATCAGGCAGATTTTATCACAAACTGAACCTACACCAGGTGAGACTCGCAGATCAGGTGGTAGGATAGCACTTCCTGGTAACGGACAGGGCTAACAACGAGCTAAACACAATCCTGAACACTAAACCTAAACATGTAAAAGGCCAATCAACCGATGCGTATGATTCAAATGTCAGCTTGAAAGGAGTTGAAAGGCAGGTGTCTGAAGAGAGTGAGGAGTACTTATTGGGTGAAGGTGAAGACAGAAGGCTGGATGCTCCTCCTGTTCCTCCCAGGAGCAAAAAGGGAGGGACTAAGAGAAATGGAAACTTAAATAAAGAGAAAGATCCAGCTGAACAAATTGTATTAACTAAAGAAAGGAAGTTTGAAAATTGTGAGGAGCAACTAAATAAGACGAGAGCAGGTACAGGAATACAAGAATTGGGTAACGAAGCCATGCTGCACAGTCGAAGTGAAAATAGTTCCACATGTAAGCCAGTTTTAGCTTCAAACTTACATTCATCACCAGAAATTAGAGCAAATGAAACTCAGGCAGATAACTTGCAGTTAAACATGAGCCCCACACGAGAAGCCACAACTGAGAACAGCAATGCCCAGGGACAGGAAACTTGCAAGATAAAGCGAAAGGCCCCTTTAAAACCAGAGCACCTAAGCATGCCAGGCGACAATGTGAGCAAGAGTCTCAAAACAGAGGAAGAACCTGTCAAAATAAGTAGAGAGGATGTTTACGTAGCGACAGAAGCTCTCGGTGAAATTCAGGGAAACATAGGGTCACCTTTACTCCTCGTAAATGGAGTCAGCGTCCCTCAGAGTCCACCTGATCATGCCAGCTTGTCCTCAAAATCCTCCTACTTCTCTGTGGAAAGTACGCTGCACAGAAACACTGAGACTGAGTCGAACGTCTACCACTCCCTGGAGAACTTATCTGGAGAGGAGGAGGAGGTTGGCGAGGCAGGACGGAGTGTCTCACGAAACAAACCAGAAATGGAATATGGTTGTTTAAGTGACCATGAAAGAGAGCTGGAGGCTGTAAAGCAGCCAATAAAGTCTCCCAAAGATCCAAAGGTTTGGTACAAGGACAGCGCAGATGCCGGAACTATCTCTATGGATAAAAAAGTACCTCATGAAGACAATGACTCAACAACAATGTCTCCCACCAATACTTTCTCTCCACCTTTGGGGATCCCAGCCTTGTTTAAAGTCAAGGATAACAGTTTCACTAATAAGCTGAAAAAGGCTGCACCAACCTGGTCACCAAGAGGAAGTCTGATTGGCTCAGAGAGGGTAGAGGAAGCGGTACCTCAGGCTAAGGAAAATCCAGAGCTCCCTATGACTACTGAAACTTTCACCAGTGGCAGCGCCATAACTGTGGCCGAAACCTTCAAACCTAAAGAGATTATATCAAACCAATCACCACTCCCGGTGCTCTCACCTTCAAATCCTCAAAGTGAAAACCCAAAGAAACCCAAAGTTGGAAGTTTCCTGACTGTCCCTCAGGAGGAAGATAGATTTTCTAGGGTGAGTCCATCATCTGAAGGAGTGGAGAGCTTATCTACCAGCCAAGCTGACACGGTTGACGAGGTAGCGACTGCTGGGCCTCCGGTAGAACGTGAAGGAACAAAGGTTCTCAGTGAACGATCGGGCTCCACTTGCAGTGGTAATGACAGTCAAATTGGGCTGCCCAAGCCGCCGGCCATCTTACCCAAGTCTGAAAAGGCGATTCAAAAAGCCATTAAGCTGGCAAACAGAAGGATGAAGAAGGAGGAGGCGGAGAAGCTGTCCCACAAGTCATCTCAAAGCAGCGGCAAACACAGAGCAGATAGACACAAAAGCGATAAATCAGAGCAGAAAAGCAGCAGCGGCGCTAAATCTGGCAAGAGTGGCGAGATAAAACACAGTGGGAGAGCTGAAGATCGCCATCACCTTAAGAAACATCACCACGGCGATGACGGCGGCGCCCAAAGTGAACCGCAATTGAAACGCGATGAAAGCCATCACAACAGGGCAGAGGCGAGCCACAAGACTCGGAGAAAGAGTCACGACTCAGTGGAAACCAGCAAACAGAGCAGAGACGAACGGGCCGATGTGGCTTCAGAAAGACGGGGACGAACCGGCGACAGACACGTTCGGCAGAATCCCTGAGCAAAGACACCGCAGCAGCGACAGGGTCATCAGCAACGTCCCCGTGTACAAAGCTCACGTTACCGAGAGACCCACGTCAGACAGGCCGTTCAATCGATCGCAAAGCATCGACAGGTACTTGGGAAGCAAAGTGGAGCGCAGGCTCAGCGCCGACGTGTCAGTCAACGAGAAGCTCGACCCCAGGACCGAGCGCATCGAGAAGTCCATCCTGGATGAGCTTCAGCAGAGAGGCCGAGCCAGAGACAAGGGGGGCCGAGACAACCCGCTGAGAAGAAGCCACAGCATCGACGCGCACAGCATTGAAGTACGTAACCCTTCGTCCCTGTCCCGCCAATCCAGCCACTCGAGCCAGCTTTCACGCCAGTCCAGCATCGAACACACTATTGTTACGCAGTCCTTCCCGATGGCCCAACGGAAGCTCCTCCAGGATCCGGACTCGGGGCGGTACTTTTTCGTCGACTTGCCTGTACAAGTCAAGACGAAAACCTTCTTCGATCCCGAGACGGGAAGCTACGTGCAGCTGCCAGTGCAGCCACCAGATGGTGCTTTTCCTCAGGCGTCGACCATGGAGGTCCTGACCCCCCCGCTAGTGGTTTACCACGGCTTTGTCCCCGTCCCTCTGTCCCCGATGGCTCAGCCAGCGACCATCAAGGCACATCACATGGAGCCGGAGGAGTTTGAGCAGAGGCACCTGGAGAGGGCGAGACAAATGCACTGCAAGGAGGGACATCCATACTTGGAGCCTGTTTACGGTCAACATGACCACGTGTTGGGGGAGTTCATGGGCACAGAGGAGCTGGACTGTCCCAGCTGATGGGACAATGGACATTTCATCAAATAGTGGTGTTCGTTGCATTCCAGGAGTTATTTTTGTGATGTTTTTGTCATGGAATATGTTTTTTTTTTTTTCAACTCATTCTTTCATTTCAGGTAGATTTACCTTAAATGTTTCATGTGTTACGTATTTAAGAAAAAGCACATCAGTGATGGGGTTTCAACTGATTGCTGAGCTCTGATGGAAGTTCTCCTGTTTAAGACCACTGTAATGCAAATGTCTTTGGCCTGTTTTTGACAGAAAAAGAAGGAAGCACCTAAAAACACCACTAAAATGGTCCCAGAAATGCAAAGTACATCGCCGGTGCATGTTCAGTTTTTAACCTACGTTTTAGGTGTTACTTAATAGATGTTTTTCTCTCAAGGTTCAGTGTTTTTTTTTACACTTCACGTCTTTAGTTTTTGGTTTGCTTTTCTTTAAATGTTGATGAGACAGAGGAGGTGTGCCAGCTTTGAGTTTGCAAAAGGAGTTTGTGAGAAGGAATGAGGTTGAACTGAGTATAAACTGATAAGAGTGTTTTGATGAATGAGAGTTGTTGAATGTGGTTGTATGAATGTGGGTTCACGGTGTAAGAAAATGTGCAATTTATAAGAAAGAAAAACAAAAAAGACATGGATTATCCATGTACATACTGTATTTAAGTGTACACAGAGGGAATGCTTGAATGTAAAATGTTGATTTTTTTGTAAATGCTGAGAGTTTCTTATATATACGACAGTGGTATTGGATCTCCACTAGTTTTCAGGTATTTTTGGCTTTTGTTTATTTAGCCAGAAAGTTTGTTGTCTTGAGATTTCTTTATTCAGACAGTTTAAAGTAATTTACCATTGGATGAGAATGACAGAATGTTGCATTTGCTGGAGAAAAAAAAAAAAATCAAAAGCCATGTTTTTCTGAATTAACATCAGTTTCCTTTTTTTCTTTCTGTTTTTTTTTCTCATCTCATTAATTCAGGAAAAGTTTTTTTTTAATGTTTTTTTTGCAAGTGAGTGCAACACGGTCTCTTTAAAACAAAAAAAGTGAAAAAAAATAACTGATCATGTCCACACATGATGTTTTGTTTCATTAATTTGTCTGTGAAATCTAAAATGAGTGGCTGAATCTGTACTGCCAAAGGTGTACTGTTGAAAAGCTTGAACTGGTATTGCCAACACTGTTGTGATCATTTGCAGAGGACATGAGGAGGAATTAGTGTTGCAAGTTTGCTGCATTTGCATTTTCGTCAGGTAGAATCAGGCAGGGCTGTCTTGTGTCTGTGATCCATTCCAATAAAAAAAATCAGCTGTTTTCAACAGACTTCTGTTCCAGTGTTGCTCATTTCATCACACTGCCTTTCCTCATCTTTAGGGAGTCTCTTAACAAATTACAGTGAAGTGTATTACAGAGCTACGATCAGCAATTATAATATTATAACTGATGTGCAGATATGAAATGCTGTGTTTATATACAGGATGACATCAGTTGTAGGTCTGTAATTCTCAACTACGGCTCTATTCTGCCACCTGCTGATCAAAACATGTAAAGACAACAACTCCTACTGCTTGTATTTTCCTTTTTATGTATGTATTTACTCTTCATCAGCATACAGTAAATACATACGAGAACATGACTGAAACCTACTTACAAACTTTAAATAGTTTGTATTTGTATTACACTTTAAACCTGCTGTAAAATTCAAATCTTTCCATCAAAAATTCTATTATCTATGAATGTGGGTTGTGGAACATGTGAAATCACATCTTAAAAAGCTAATTATTGAGTGCAGCTCCTCATTGTGGTTGATGTTAAAGCTGCATTATCAGCAATACCTCTCCTGACCAAATGGGGGCAGCATATCACAGGAAAGTTCATGTGTCAGCCGTAGACTGTATGTAAAGAAGCAGACAAACCCACTCTGATGTCACCTATATGGTTGTTTTTAAGAGTCACTTTGAAGCCTGAATTTTCAACATCAAAGTGTCAGGAGCTGATTCCTCCCACAACCAAAAATGGCCGAAACTGGACGCCGGGGGAACATATTCACCTAACTACACTTACCACAAGTTAGCTATTTTAGCTTGGTTTAGCCTATGAATTCAGCTCTTACTAACCTTTGATGCAAGTAACGGCATCAACTTACATTTTTTCTGATCAAATATTTTCATCCACCCTCATTGTTTTGGTAGCAGCATCTGAAAAGAGTTCTCCTGGAGCTGAAACAAGGACTGGCAGAGCTCAAACCAAGTGATTTTCTTAAACTAGAAAATAAAAGACGGAGACAAAGTTTTACATATGGAGTTATTGGAGATGATATTAGTCTTGGCCTATAATGTGATTGGTTTTCTTTATTCTCTGAGTTTGTAGAATGCAAACAGGAACAGATGTCTTTAAGACATCAACTTGGCTTAAATTGTGCCCATTTTATTGCACTTTAAAAACCAAACAATTTATAAGTTCATCATTAACGCAGTCTACTGATTAGTAAATAACTTTGTTGCATATCCAGTGATTTATAATCAAAAACTAAATATTACAGGGTAGAAATGTTTCAATATTTGTGCAATATCACTGAAGTAAGTCAATGTAACAGGAGACCTTGAAGTGGACATCTGGCGTTTGTGGTAAAATAATTCTCCGAACCACTCTGTAAGACTAAGCTCAATATTTGCAAATGACTAGTGCCCCCCAATCTGTGGGGTTCCTCTTGGACCACTATTTATGCATGACAGTAAGATGCCTTTGTGACTCAAAAGACAACAATGTGCCTTTTGGTTGTTGACAGTAATTACATCAGGGAATGACTCAATTTGCATGAGACAAGACTAAAGATTTACAACAGTATTAAACATTATTGATTTTGTTTTGACACCTAAATACAGAAAAGACTCCCTCCAGTTGCCACATTAAACTTGACTCATGTTTCTACGGTCAATGCTGTTTGTTTTGCTCTGCGATTAAACCACCAGAAGCTAAGTGGCAATGTAGGTTCTGTTCTGCAGCGCTGTAGCTTGAGGGACTGAGCTTCCTTTTGTTAGCTTTATGTAGTTCTGACATCGCAACTGAGTCAAATAAGAATATCTTAAATAAGTCCGAGCAGTAAAATGTTGAGCAACAGTCATTTTTACTGGCACTACGGCAAAATATCTTTCTTCGAAGAAGGAGAAGTCATCAGAAAAGCATTTATTGTGTCGACTTAACACGTAGTTACATTTCTAGAAAGGTCCATGTGAGGGGATGGTGGAGGTCAAAACCTCGGATTCCCAGCTACTAAGAACATGCATCGTCATTTTTACATAGAAGCATGAATAATTCATATAATGACTGAAATCATGGGAGTGGTCACTATCAGAATAATTAAGATTTGATAAGTCTATGCTCTCTAGAGATCAACAATGACCTCTAGAGAGCAGGAGACTGGAGTAAAACCCAGGTGGCTGGAAACGATTACTAAGACTGACCTCCTCCATGGTGCTGGAGCTTGTTTCACGTGAATTACCATTCCATACCACCTGGTGGCAGTATTGCAACACATCAGCCACCAATGAATAAAAGAAGAAGACCACAAAGATGACGAGATAAACACTGGAGGAGCTGAGATGGTTTCTGTATTTGTGTTTGCTGTTTGTGTAAAGCATAATGGCGGCGTTGAATAAAAAGAGATGGCTCGTACATGGAGGGCTGAATGACATCACTTCCTGCTTACAGCAAAACGAATCAGCACCAGGTCAACACCACCGCCGCTCCCATTCAGCAGATTTTCAGGGCCGGTACTGATCCTGCAACAGGTTCTTGCTTCCAGAAGTTCTTTTTAAAAGACCATTCCTGGTTATGGAGACAGTTTAGGCTCCATAAAACCTAGAATCCTGCTGGTAGAAATGCCCCTCACCTCAGTTTAAGGATCTATTTTGCATCCGTTTTTGAAATTTCCAAAAGCAAATGCTTTGAAATCTCTGAACTGTGCAAAACAAATGATCCGTAAATTAATAGTTAAAGAATTGTTCTTTATTCTCAAAATAAAACAATATTTAAACATATGAAGGAAAATACACAATTTTAATTAATTTAGTAAAACCGCCACCACCGCTGCCTCCGAAGTGGTCCCAGTCTTTAACATTTATCAGTGCAGGAGGCCACGGATCAGTGGCAGCCGCAGCTCAACGCCACCATGTCGTCGTACTGCTTCAAAACCACGTTCTCCTCGTCGTCAAAGTACAACAAGCTGATGGACTGGAGTCTGTCGGGGACGCAGCAGGGCGCCCCCACGTCGTCGCCGGAGAGCTTGAGGGCGTGCATGATGGAGCGCACCGTGGCGTGGTTGGTGGCCCTGAGGGCCCCGCCCAGCGGGAACGGGCAGGAGCCCCTGCAGTGGTAGGCGTTGTACCCGCGGGGGGAGATGATCCACCCGGACCAGCCGATCTCGTCGAAGTCAACGAAGAGGGGAACCCGCTGGCAGGACTGGGGTCGGCCCGAGGAGGCGCGCCGCCTCCTGCTGAGGTGGTCCCGGGGCTCGCGCTCTGCTGCAGGTGGGACTTCTGCTGTGGGAGGATGAAGATCATGTTTCATTTTTTTGGGGAACACATTGAACTCAAATCTTGTGCAAGAACCTGTAAAAAACAACCACGTTACCCAGATGGGACTTTTTCGCTCCCGCCCTCCCGTCATCAGAGAATACGACCAGGTAGGCGTTTGTGCCCGTCAAGTCTCCAGCCTGCTTCGCTGAGGACACCACCGACTCCATCCAGCTACGAGAAGCAAAGGTCGTCACGACCAGGAGGCCGTTGTTCTCCTCACTGTTCCGGATCCACTTGGATACCTGAGATTCAAACCACGACCAGTTCTGTCAATCTCTCAAATGTATACATTTAGCGAGCCACTCAGACTTTCAGACAGTTTTCTGACATTGTCTTTACACTGGAAAAAAGGCCACTCAAAAAATAAGTTAAAAAAAACTTAATACAAGATATTTTTGCTTGTAATAAGCAAATAAAATCTGCCAATGACATGAAATAAGCCATTATATTTAAGCCTGACAAGATCTTGAAATTAGCCTAAAAATCTTATGACATGTCAAGTCAAGTCAAAAAAACTTGTTTCATCTGAGATATGACTCAAAACAAGACGTTTTCAAGACTATTTCACTTAACAAGATGTCTAAAAACAAGCTCCTATATCTCACTGAAATGTTACTCTTTAGGTGATTTTGTCTTATATTAAGTGTGATGAGATATTTTGACTAGAAATGAGAAAAATACACTTGGTAAGATTTTGAGTTTTTGCAGTGTAACTTCAACCAAGTTTTTCCAACATTCTACATACAGCACAAAGCTGTAGGACACATCTCCAAACAGGAAACGGAGCAGAGCTGAATGGCTGAAATCACTTCCCTAAAGCTGGTTTTTATGAACAGAGCTGCAAGGACATGTTTGAAAAGGGAGTTGTTGTGATCTATCTCGGACCACAACATTTAAGGAGTGCAGCGTTTAGCTCTGCCACTTCACATCAAGAAGGTTCTGTTGGGCCTTTCTGTGTGCAGTTTACATGCTCTACTTGCACTGTTTGCCTTTGCTGTAATTTTTACAGTAAAATACCACAAAATGCCCAGTAAACCTACCACAAAATATGATTACAACAAGTTACTGTAATTTGCATAGTATTATGGGTAAAGTGCCTTTATTTACAGTAACTTGCTGTATTTTTTGAAATTGTGGTAAATTACTGTTGACATTTACAGTAATGCTACTGTAGGCCTTTGTGATGGTAAATTTATATGTCTAACTTTTAGTTTTAGTCTTTTAGTATAGTAAATTTTATCTTATTTTATTGTATAATTTTAGTTATTTTTATCATGTCTTTGCACTTATATCTTTTAATTCTCTTATTTATTTGGTTTTAGCCAGTAAAGATGATTTACTGTAAAACATTATTACAGTAAAGATGATATACTGTAAAACATTATTACAGGATTCATATTGTAAGGTGGTAATTACAGTAACTTACTGGCAATAGTGTCGCCAGTAAACTACTGCACTGCAAAAACTCAAAATCTTACCAAGTGTATTTTCTCATTTCTAGTCAAAAATATCTCATCACACTTAATATAAGACAAAATCACCTAAAGAGTAATATTTCAGTGAGATATAGGAGCTTGTTTTTAGACTTTTTTAGACTGAATTAAGCGAATTTCCGCATGTTCCATTAGCAGATTTTTTTTGCTTATTACAAGCAAAAAATATCTTGTATTAAGTCTGTTTTAACCGCCAATGGAACAAGTGAAAATTTGCTTAATTCAGTCTAAAAAAGTCTAAAAACAAGCTCATATATCTCACTGAAATGTTACTCTTTAGGTGATTTTGTCTTATATTAAGTGTGATGAGATATTTTTGACTAGAAATGAGAAAAATACACTTGGTAAGATTTTGAGTTTTTGCAGTGTGTAAAAATACAACAAAATGTCTAACAGTGTGTGTCGCTGTGGGTTTCCTCCAGTTTCCTCCCACGATCCAAAAACATGCTGTTCAGGCCGATTGGTCGAACCAAATCCTTCCAAGGCTAAATGTACGTTTCCTATAATCTAATTGAATTTATAGGTGTAATTATGAGAATAGTTTGGTCTAGTAAATAAAGCGATCTGTTAAACACCTTGAGTGGTTCCTGGACCAGAAAGGCGCTATACAAGTACGTTGTTGTGGTTTACGGTTTGATACTTTCCATGGGAATTAATGGGAATATACTGGAGTTGAGGTAAATTTAAAGCTCATAAACGAAGAATTTAAATGGAAAAGTAGTTTCAGTGTAAATTTGGTTAAAACTTGGTTGAAGTTCTATCCTGTTCGTTCCTCCATCACATACAAGTTAGTTTTAGTGTAGTAATTAACTACTATTTAAACAGTGATGGGTAAACTGTAAAAACTGAAACATTTATTCTTTTAGAGCAGATGAATGTGGAGGAGGTGTTTTACCATCTGAGTGACGTTGAACACTTCCCATCCTTGTGTGTACCGCGGGACCAGTCTGGAGGTGATGAGGTTCCCTCTCCATGGTTTTACTCTGCTGTCCAACACCTCATAAAGATCCACCTGGACACAATAGAGCCAGCTGAATAAATCAAAACCATCAAAAAAACTGTTGAGCTGTAATTATCATTTTGGAACACAGTTTGTGAGCTAAAATACATCAGTGGTCTGGTTATCTCTACTCTTTAAATGAGTGGTTCATCTCCCCATCATTAAGAAGTTACCTTATGGAAATGAGGACCGTGTGACCTTCCGAGGTAAAACTTCGGTTTCTTTCTGAACCAGCGGAACTCTGCCTTAATCATCTTCTCTTCTCTGCCAAAAGATGACAAGTTGAAGAAGTGGAACCTCTCCCCAGTCTGACCTGCAGGCGACAGAAAAGGAAACATTACTTATCCGTGCGCAATTGTGCGCAACTGCAGCAGTAGCGCACTCTCATCCCTGCAATCCATTCTCACAAAAGTGTGAGTTTGACAAGCCTCTGCTCACCTTTATCCTCAAAACTCCGCACGGTGTTTCCGTCCAGAATCTCCTTCTGGCTCTTCGGGGTCCCGCCGCCGACCGACACCGCCTTAAACAGATCCAACATAAACTGCGGCGCCTTCTTCTGCGGGGCCACCGCCGGAGCCCGGGGCAATCCCTTCAGCCCCAGCGGCGCCTCTGCCCTCCGAGGGTCCGTCCCCTGCGGGTCCGAACCGTCCCCGTCCCCCGGGACCGCCAGCGGGGCCACGCGCCCCAGCTGGACGGCGAGGACGAGCCAGAGGCGCAGCGCTCCTGCTGTCATTTTCAGAGAGACTGAGACTGAGCTCAACACCTGCGGGACGGTGCGTGATAAGGGGGGGCAGGCTGCGTCTGCGTTCAGCTGACAGCGGGAGATGATTGGCCAGTGATTGATGATGGCAAAAGAGGCACAAAGGAAAGGTGAAAATGACCCGAGAGTCAACTGTAAAGATAAAGATAAAAAAAAAAAAAAACGACTAATTTCCTTTTAATTTGTATGCAAATGTGAATACTTTTGAGCTTTCTCCAACCACTCCATAGTTTTTTTCCCTATTTATCTACAAACTATAATAAAATCTTTCCAGAAATGATATGCACCATTTTGGCCAACAGAATACGCACACATAACCATATTTCCCCCACTGTTGCGCAACAGGGAGCAAATAAAGTTATCCCTCTATGATGTTCTGCTCCACATCATGCGTTTCTCGGCCCAGTTGTCCGTTATCAGTATGAGGCCAGTTGCCGGAGAGCAAACGAACCCCGGAGCCGTGACGCACACGAGGCGCGTTTTCAAAAGCCACCTGTTCATGCAGCGCGTCTCCACAAAAAAAAAAAACCGCCAGCGGGTCACGGCCGCCCTCCCTTCCCCGCGCGCCTGTTTGGACAGTGACTCACGGTGACGTGTTTATTCCCCCCCCGTTAACGCGAATCCGAGATGATCTCCTGATCAATCAGCTCCAACAAAAGGGATCAAATTCCCAAGATCATCACGCTGATCAATGGCTCGCTATTGTTCAGGGGAAAATGCAGGGAAATGATGATCCCCTCATTTAGGGGGCCATTACTCATGTTTAGGGTCTCCTCCTGATCCCTCTTGTATCACTTCAGTAGTGAGATAAGCCCCAGGATAGATTGTAGCCATAAACACCACAAACAAGAAGACGCTGGAAGGTCAGGTCATGATTGGATTTGCTGAAACAAAAGCCGTCTTTTGTCTCCACTTCATGCTGCAAAAGTTCCTTGTATTTGCTAAAAAGTCAAACGTCGCACTTTATCCGGCTGGCATGAATAACTCAGATGTTAAAAGACAAATACAAGGACATATAAACAAAGGAAATGCTGCTTCAAATGTAAATGTTTTCCAAAGTAGGGAAATGAGAGGCTGCAGAAGCCCCGGGTTAAATTCTAGGTGCATGTGTGTTCATGTCCACATGTGTGTGACATGTGAACATATATGAGTGGGATGATCTATTATTTGATCGTGTGCTGATTCCTGATGCACTTCAAGGAAAGTCATCTGAAGCGGGACAAAGCTCAGTATTATGTTTAGGTTAATGGTTATGATCATTTTGAGCCACATGACCTTAAAGCACATGTGTCAAACATGAGGCCCGCAGGCCAAATGTGGCCCGCCACGTCATTTTATGTGGCCCTCGAGAGCTTGTGCATTATTGGCTTAGATTTTAAACCGTTATATTAGGACTAAAAATAAGCTTACGCCGCTTTAAAGCGCACATTGACAATAAACTACATCTCCCACAATGCATTTCATTATTATGTCATTACCGACAATAACAGTATCTCACCATGAGCAAGACATCAAGACGATTTTTAGAACTGATGGAAAACCTCTACAAACTAACCCCAATGTGTGTCAAACACAAGGCCCGCGGGCCAAATGTGGCCCACCACGTCATTTTATGTGGCCATTTTATAAGCTTACGCCGCTTTAAAGTGCACATTGACAATAAACTACATCTCCCACAATGCATTTCGTCGTTACCGACAATAACAGTATCTCACCATGAGCAAGACATCAAGATGATTTTCAGAACTGATGGATTTAAAAAAAACCTCTACAAACTAACCCCAATGTGTGTCAAACACAAGGCCCGCGGGCCAAATGTGGCCCGCCACGTCATTTTATGTGGCCCTCGAGAGCTTGTGCATTATTGGCTTAAATTTTAAACCATTATATTAGGACTAAAAATAAGCTTACGCCACTTTAAAGCGCACATTGACAATAAACCACATCTCCCACAATGCATTTCGTCGTTACCGACAATAACAGTATCTCACCATGAGCAAGACATCAAGACGATTTTCAGAACTTATGGATTTAAGAAAAACCTCTACAAACTAACCCCAACATGTCCAAGAAAAGAAAAATTGATTCACAAGGAAGACAGTTTCATGAACGACGGGAAAACAATTACAAGTTTGTATCTCAAGGTGAAAAAAAATGTCTTTTGTGTTATGAGGCGGGTGTCAGTTGTGAAAGAGTTTAATCTACATCAGCATTTTGACAGCCAACGCGGAGCTAAGTATGCTAAATGTAGCTTACAAGGAAAACAAAGAATCGCTTCCGCTTCTGAAACCAAGGTAACGGATACTTTACAACCACAAACCCTGAGTTTAGTATTATAATGAGTTAAATATTTGAAACATCTACTTGAAACAGAATCTGTTATTTAACAATATAATAAGGTGTAGTTTATTTTATTTTGATTCACATTGCATTTTGTTACACTCATGCTGTCAATCAGGCCCTTCGAGGGCCACCATGATGCTGATGTGGCCCTCAGTGAAAATGAGTCCAACACCCCTGCCTTAAAGCAACACTATATAAAAATTTCACCTCAAAATGATAGTGTTAAATCTGTTCTGGTATGTCATTGATGCTTATTATGTTAAATGACTCTTAAATGCTCGGCTGGAGTGGAATTGCGCAATTTTGCCTTCATACTCCACCACAGTGGATTTGAAATAAAGCGATCAAGATGTGATCAAAGTGTAGACTTTCATAGAAATTCAGAAATATGGCATTTACCATTCACAGCCATTTTAAGCAAAGTACCTCCATCTTCAAGGCCTCAAAAGTATTTGGACATCCATCCATCCGTCTGGATGTTATCTTCCTTCAGGGTCACAGGGATCTTCTAGAGCAGCCATTCCCAAACTTCAGAATACTACGGCCCATTTAAAATGTGAAAAATCTCTGTGGCGCATGCAAACCTTTAATCAAAACTGTGATTAACATACATGACTAAAAGCTACATTCCATTATTAATATAAGGGGTCAACAAATCAGGTGACACTTGTCATATTAAGTGAAGATGTCAGTAGAATAACACGTATTTGGTTTGTTTTATTATTTCTAAATATTTTTTAAATCATATCATAAATACTTTACAGTAATTAAAAACATATTTTAAAAAAAATCAACGAGTTAAAACATTGTTTATTTTTAATGACCTCTCATGGCCCACCTGCAGTACCACGACGGCCCACCAGGGGGCTGCGGCCCACACTTTGGAAATCCCTGTTCTAGAGCCTATCTCAGCTGTCTTTGAGTCAAATCAAATCAAATCAAACTTTATTTATATAGCACTTTTCATACATTAAAAATGCAACCCAAAGTGCTTCACAAAATAAAACAAAACAGGATCATCACAGATAATAAATTTATTCACATACCTGAGCTGATTGGTTCTGAACAGAACCTGTAACACGGCAGTAAAAGTGCTGATCAAACAAAACAGAAAAGTCATTGATGGTTTTTATTCATTTTCCTCCTGTACACTAAAACCAAGTTGCTTTATTTTTCCTCCTCCTGTGTACTGAAACCCCCCCACACAGCAAAGACATCTGGAACAGACCCGTGAAATGGACCCGTATCGGGGTCCACTTGCACTCAGTGCCGGATCTGCTTTGGAGCCGGATCGCGGACCTGCTGGCTCCACGCTGCGTCCGGTCCACATCTGCGATAAAACCTTACCTCCGTGGCGGGTCCGCTCAGAACCCTGAAATCCGCTGGGGAACCAACAAACTGATAAATCCAGGTGTGTCTGAGTAGCTACAATGGTCAGACACACCTGGATTAATCAGTTTGTCCAATAATAACAGGTATTGATGCTCACAAAATGAATGTAGAGTAGCATAGCCAACACAGGCTACAAAAACAGAATAGCCTTTAACTACTTGTTTTGTTTTTTGGTTTTTGCACTTCCTGCTAGAGCGCCCCCTGAGGGCTGAAGAAAAATTCATAGAAAAGCCGCATCTCTGTATAAACCTCATGGTTTAAAGCGTGGGACAAAAGTAGCGGTTTATAGTCCAGAAAATACGGTAAACAATACCACGCCTGGCAGAGAAAAAAACAAAAACAAAAAACATTCCCAATCTGAGATCTGTCACTTGTCTCGCGATAACTGCCACAGCAGCAGCTACTACAGGTACTGTAGGTGCGAAAAAAGAAACGGTTGTTACAGAGAATAGGATGTCGTTAGACAACAGAACTGTTTGCGCTCTTCTCTCATGTAAAGTAAACTTCTCTGGACCAGTCCACAAATACACTCCTTCCAAAACAGTCATAAAGAATTTAAAGTCTGCAACAAATGAGTACAACAAGTCATTAAAAGAGTAAAGAAAAGTCACGTGAAATGAGATGAAAAACTGTAAAAGAAGAGCAATATGAAATGAAAACAACGTGTGGAATGAAAATCAAATGTAAATGTAAATACAAGCAATGTTAAATGAACAAAAAACATGCAAATCTCTTCAAATAAATACTCTTCATATCCTTTTAGTGTTTTTATTTAGGCTATAATGAATGTTCACATTATGTCAACGTGGCTTTATGCACAGCTGCACTACTTCCTGAACTTCAGCCAGCTGCTTTGTTTCCTGTGTGCCATTAATTGACAAACTGATTAATCCAGGTGTGTCTGACCTCACAGCAATGGTCAGACACACCTGGACTGATTAGTTTGTCAAATAATGACACACAGGAAACAAAACAGCTGGCTGAAGTTCAGGAAGTAGTTTAGCTGTGATTTTAGCTTTTTTTCTACACCAAAAAATGTAAAAGATACTGGAGCTTGGTTGGGATGGTGGGACAGCTCATGGAAATGTTCCCTTATTTTCAAATCCAAAACTTGCCAGGTATGTACCAATGTGAAGTCCAGAGAGATCTCAATGCAAGTGAAGGACGATGCAGCTGAAAAACAACAGCATCAATCTTTAAGAGAAATACCGTAAACCTGTAGGTGTGGCAAAAACAAAAGTCTGGCTCAGAAAGAAAGTACTGGTGAGCTCAACAACATCAAAAGGTTAAAAAAAAACAAACAACTGTGGATTTTGACAGAATCCCTTTTCCTTTCTGTTGAATGTTTAGTTCATTTTCTCGCAGTCCCACTTATTTGAATTAATGTAAATCAGTCATTGACAACATTATATTCCACTTCTGTGGCTCGTTGTGGAGAAAACTGCAGTTCCTCTACTGACCACTAGCTGGCTCCAGAAGCGAGTCAGTCCCCATTGACCTCCGTGTGTAAAATGTCCCACTTTGCAGCAGAAATAAAGACATTTACAGCCTGCTGCAAAAAAAAAAAAAAAAAAAAAAAAAAGTTTATAGTGAGATTTCACATCCATGGGGAGGAATTTTTATGCACTTCATGTGTGTCCAAACATACGAATATTTACACTAAACTTAATGATGGACCAATGTCATTTTAGCCTAACGTGGGTTATGGCATTAGTTCATACGGGCCAGATGTGACCAAAGTGCAAAAAGCTGTCCTTGAGATGGGTAAGATGTTGTGGGGGCCAAAGAAAATGTAGATTTGAATTAATTCTGACACATATGGCTAAGATTAAATAGCAACACTCATCCTGAGTCAACCCTCTGAATCAATCCCAGAGATGGGTCAAAGAAAGCCGTTTGGCGCGAATACAAGTGGCAGGTGGAACCAGCGAGTTGGGTTCTATTTAAAACCAGTTTCCTGGAAGGTGAACTGGGCCGTAAAATAGTTTGACTAATTGAATAAACTTTTACAACGACTCTCACATTCATCATCCGTGTCCTAAAAGGACTTTTCCAGGATTATTGGGAAAGGAAAAGCAATAAAAACAGTGAGATCATTCACCATCGCGTCACAAACCCAGTGAAACAACCGCTTTTATTATCAGGATTTATTTGCTTTGTCCAAGAACATTCAGAGAGGTTATAAGAGCAATATGATTATTTTATTTGGTCACATTCACGTCCACCAGGAGCCAGAGGGATGTCAGCTGCTTTGAATGGAAACGGATGACAGCTGGGTTCCGCGTCCTCGTTCTGGGTTTGGGCTTTTGTGCTGCTTTTGTGTAAAGGTTTCTGAAGCATTTCGCCCATTTTTAAGGTACACGGAGAAAACTGAAGAGCCTGAATGAAGGCCACGAGCTGAAACATATCGCTTCCAGCGTTGGCGTCGTCTTGACTTCTAGACAAGTTTTCGTTGACGCGTGTGTTATGTGTTTTTGTACCTATAAGTGTAAAATTAAATGACTATGGTTTTATAAGGGTTTTTATGTCTTTTCTTGGGTTTGACTTGATTTTCTTATGGCTGTCTGGAACCTTCACGGCGAGGACATCAGGAGGTCAACACTCCCATCCTGGTATTGTTAACCTTTGCCTTCAAGAAACATTAGATTTGATGTGTTTATGGGTATATTTTGTTACTTTAACCCACAGGAACATCTGTTCTAGCATTGATCGACCTCCAAGGGCGGTAGAGAACTTAAAAAGCAACGCTGCCGGTGGATTTCAAAATCCAGACTGATAAATGGTGATGGCTATCCATCTGGGCAGGCTTTGGCAACCTCTAGAAGTAAGCGATGGTTATTAGCGTAGCAATTCCAAGCAACAGCATCATCAGGAAGAAGGAATAATTGAAAAAACAGAGAAGATTTGGAAACGTGAAGGCAACCAGCGGTAACTAAAACACGTGTGTCTGCGTCCCACATCCTGGAAGGGTGGGATCCAGGAACAACAGAGACTGGTGTCCAGTAGAACACGGTCTTAGGAGCAGCTGAGATCCTGCACAAAACCCAAATGCTTAAAGAGAAAAAGGGCCTGAGCTTGAAGGTGGCGACTGCCCAGAGGGATACTGGAGCGTTCCCAGGCCAACCCAGAGATTAAATGTGTCCTGCATGATCTGGATCTGCCTTAGGGCCTCCTCCTGGTCAGATAATCCTAAAACACCCTTCCAGGGAGTTGCAGCCTAACCAGATGTTTGAATCACTTCAGCTGGATCCTCTTGATCCGAAGGAGCAGCATCTCTTCTCCGACTCCCGCCTGAATGACGGAACTTCTCATCCCATCTCTGAGGCAAAGTCCTGCAATGCACTTCAGAGCTCTTCAGGATGCTCAGACGTCATGAGTCCCGCTATTCATGATAATAAAGAGAGACTGTTGATCTGTCCAGCGTGTTACCGCCTGAGGACGGCTGGGACAGACTCCTGGAGATGGATGGATGGATGGACATGCGCCCCCATGGACTGGACACTTAGAAGCCACAGTGCAAAGCATCATGGTAGTGGACTGTACAGGCACCGCAGCGGTCAACCGAGGAAGCGTTGGTCCCAGTGTGACACTGGCGCCAGCGTTTAGCAAGCTTCAACCGCACCGACTGACGCAATAACTGAAGCTGAGAGGATCCCCAACACAGAGCCTTACATTACAAAAGTGAAACCATCTGGATTTTTTTTTTTTCTGTTGCGGATATATTTTACACAATAAATGGAAGGCAGGAGAAGGCCCACAGCCATTGAGACTATCGTGTGAATGTGCAGGAGTGGGTGGTCAATGGTCAGAAATCCAGCGGGAGCAGGGTTAAGCAAACAGTCCCATGCAGGGCTCCAGTTCACAGCATTAGTTTCTGAATACTGGCTGGAAGCAGATCAGTTTCCACCGTTAAGGCTAATTTGTCTTCCTGTTCATCGCACGCACTGGCCGAATAAAGAAAAGTGTATTGCAGTATTTTAAATGCACTTAGGACCACCTTGAGCTGCATCTGGGATGCGGGTGGTTTGGGCTTTTCTATCCTCAGCAGCGTTGCCAGGTGGGAAATGTAGGATTATCGTACCAGAGACTCAAAATTATCGTACATCTGTCATAACCAAAATAACTAGCCCAATGATGCGCTATAGTCAAATTTAATCACTCTAGTGTTAAAAAGCGGGCGAAGCTGACCATTCAGCCTCTATCATGCTCGTTGTTCTGAGACAAACATTCTTATCTCTCGCTCAGCAAAGCACGATTGGCTGGAAACATGTCACATGGGAACAGATGCCTTCAGGGTTCACAAAAAAACTCTTCGGCGGACAGTTGCAGCAGGCAATAACTTGAAATAGTCAAATTATCGTACATTTGGTCTTTTTTTGGGGATTATTGATCATACATCGTACAGAGGGCCAAATTATCGTACAAATATGATATTTATCGTACACCTGGCAATGCTGATCCTCAGTGAGACATCGGTTCTTTCTACATTGTCCAGGAAGTCACGTGACACGACAGAGAAGCAACGTCATCCTCGAACCGAAAAAGCTCACTGAAATTAAGCTAATTTTTCATGCTATTCCCCACCTGTGACACACTTTAAAATGTGTTTCATTAAAAATATCACTTTTACAGTTCTTGGAAAATTCACAAAATCTCAGAATACCTTTAAAATGTCTTTAGTGGTGTCAGTCCAAACAGCAGCGCATGTCCTCAGTGTGTCTGCTGTCATGTTGTAATGCTCCCAGTTGAACACCAGGTGGAGCCATTGACTCAGACAAGGTGACACCTAAAAAGCAGGCCCTCTGGTTTATATATTTTCAGTAGCTTCATATGCAGTGAGATTATAATGTTTAATTTCAACATGTATTTTTCAATCAAAACCATTCTCATTTTTGATTTCTTTGAATACTTTAATAAAATTGCATAGGTTAAATCAACTAATGAAACATTTCACCATAATATCATATATCCCCCAAAAATATGCTTTTGGAAATGTTTTCCAGCTTGATAACTCTTGTGGCGATTGGCGAGGCTCTGCCAGTGGTGGTGGATGTTGCATTCACTCCTGTGTTGTTGCCTTCCAGGCCTGCCTGGCTGTGCATCTGACAGCTGTGCCCATGTGTTAATGACTTCACCTTGTGTTAAACGCCGCTACCGATGTAATTAGACACACATGGAAGGCATTTGCTCCAAGTGCTGGCCGCTGCTGCAACTCTGTTTGAATGAATAATGAAGAGGTTTACAGTCGCGGCAAAAGTGGAAACACATGACAAGGGTGTTGAAATCAGCCGCAATGTAATGTGATTTTTTTTTTCTTTTTAAATAAAATATGCCAACTACCTCTGACCACAAATGAGCAGGGTCAACTGACCTTTTTAGTGGTTGAAAAAAGTGTATTTTAACCAGGGTAAGCCACGTACCCTCGCCCTGAATACATATGCATCATCATAACTAATATTTACATTTACATGTGATTTTATCCCTATTATTACTTAAACTGGATACAAAAACAGCACTTAAGAGAATATATATGAATGTGTGAAATAAGTACCAACTCAAGAGCTCTGACATAACTCAACCCCATAAAGACTAAGGTTTTCATGGATGCAGCAGGTTTCCTCCTGTAACGCTGTTTGTAGAAAGTTTCTTCTTGAAACTGACAAAGGGTTTGTGAACTGAGTCTCTGATCAAAGTTATAGTTGCCATGAAGGATCCAGTAATGCAACATTGAGTAGATGTTGTTTGTAGCTTGCTCATTCCCCTGTTCTTTAGCTGAGATAGAGGTGGTCCTCCTTCCTACTTGAGATACATCAGAACAACATTTTCACTCATTCAGTTGACTTCACTCAGTCTTCAAAGTCTCTGAGGGGTGTCCTCATTTTGAAAAGCTCCTCAACAGTTTTCTCACATTGTCCGACTAAATTGGTGAGAAGAAATTCATCTTTGGCATCCCCTGTCAGTTTCTCCATTTGCTCCAGAAGCTGAAAAAATCGGTTTATTTCAGAAAGAGTTGTTTTGACCTGTTCTCCACCTGTCGTCCTAAATAAGGATGACCTTCCTTCCAGCTCAATCACCGCTTGCTGTATTTCCTCCAGGAGAGTCTTCTGTTGGCCAACGATGTACTTGAGTTCTACAATCAACCATTCAACAGTGTTCATCATTTTTCTTTCCTTCTCTGTCTTCTTTAAATTTGCTTTCAAATTAGTTGAAGTACCAAATATGGTCCTAAGGCTCAATGCAGCAATAGCTGAACATCCAAGTGTTAGTGCGATTGCTTTTTCAGCTCCTGTCGCTACCGACAATAAACCGAAAGCAAGCAGTCCAGATGCGATGCCAAATCCTGTCCCAGTCATGGTTTTATTATCAGTTTCCTTGTGTATCTCTTTAATTTCATCCGATATCTTCCTCAGCTCTTGAATGATCATTTCCATCTTCGTTTCATTTGTTTGACATAGTTCAATGAACGATCGAACAGGTTCACAAAATCTTTTGGAAAGAGAAGACAATTTAGCCATTGTTGTTCTCGAGGATGTTGAAACTTTTCTGTTGGTGAAGTATTTAGCTTCAGCAGGTCCATAAACGTAGCCGTGCCTCAGTTGGGGAGGATCTAGTCCACAGACATGTCTGAAATTTCAGAGGAAATTCATCAACAGTTATCATAGATATCAAATATACAGTTCATCACAACGTTGAGTTAAAAAAAAAAAGGAATCGCTGAATAACTGATGCAGAAAGTTTTACAGCAGCTCACCCTGCGTTCATCTGCCTGATCTTCATACACCATGAACGAAAACTAAAACCTTTCACTTTCATTTTTTTGTAACAGATTCGTCAGTCACATGGCATTTAAACCACGCCCTCTTATTCAAACCAAACCTGTTCTGGTTGATGCGTGACATCAGTATGTTATTGAACACGCCTTGTACTGTATTTTTTTGTTTTTGGTATCTGGGCTTGGTTAGTGTCAGCTAATGGCATGATGGTAAACTGCAAACAAAGAAGTAAAAAAAGATTCAACAATTCAACTTATTTTTTAGTTTTTTTGTTTTGAATGAACGTTGGAGACAATGCTGGGATGCTGTAATGGTTGCCTGGTAACTACTGCATCTACAACAAACCCTAGCAAAATGGAATCACCACTGCAGAAGGACTTTCATGATTATTAGTTCTCATTTTGTAAATATGAAAGTTGAAAATGCAGAATGAAACAACTGAGGAATAAATGTCTGTGACTGGACTAAAGGAAAGTGCTGAAGGGAAACTGAATTAACACATAAAATACCAAACAAAAACCTTCATTAACATAAAAACAGGAACTAAAAAAAAAAACAAAAAAAACATGACAATGCTGAAATCTTTGTTTGGTGCTGTTCTAAAGAAATGTTCTGTATAAATGTTTGTATTCAGTTATTACATCTTCAGTCGATGCACAAGTTTACACAACAAGGATGTTCAGGTATGATGATGACAACGTCATTTTTCAGGATGATAGTGCACCGACATCAGGCGAAACACGTGAGAACGTTCCTGCAACAAGGCCGTGATATCGATGGCATGGCTGAGTCTCCGGTGGAAATATTCCATAACAACACGACCTGCAAAACTGATCTGGTAACTGCAATAAGAGAAAGTTGGAGCCATGGATGAAGAATACAGCTTGTTGATAGTTAAGTTCATTCCTCAGAGGGATTAAGCTGTTATAAAAGCCAGAGATGGTGCAACATAGTCAGACTAGTGTCACGTTTTGTTCTTTTTCCCCCATGATTTCATGGGATATTACCTCAGAATTGAGTGAGTCTATAAAAATTAAAGAGCCACAAAGTTGGCATGTTAAATAAAAATAGTTTTGTAGCATGTTAAACAACTGACTGAAGATCCTCCAAGAACGCTGTTTGAGTATTTGGACATCGGAAATCAAGGAGCAGATCACGAAATTGGAAATTCAAGTGATGACCACTCGGCTGAAGGAACTGGAACCACGGCGGATCAATTTAGAACCCTTCCAAGCAGAAGTATACCGGGACCTGCGGTGAATCATCCCTGGCTGATAGTGGCTTGTTGAAGTGCCTGCTTATTTTGTTAGCGACAAAAAAAGCAAAATGATTATGATTTTATCATAACGAATGTAAAATAATATTGATTAGCGTCATAGGTTAGAATTTAATTCAATTTTATTTGTATAGCGTCTGTTACAATGTCAATTGTCTCTAGGTGCTTTACAGAGACCCAGAGCATGACCCCCGAGCAAATATTAACTAAAATTATGATATTAAATCCAAATCAAGGATAATGGCAGGTAAAAAACTCCCAAAAGAGGGAGAGAAAAACCTTTAAGCCAAACAGTGGCAAGGAAAAACTCCACTTTAACAGTGAAATAAGCTTAGCTCCAGCATGCTCCAGCTAGCGTCTCAGCCCTGCTTGTTTCACCCTTTGCAACATGGCGACTATGAGGAAAAACAATGCTTTAAAGCTCTCTTCAGAAAACCTGTGGGTGACATCACAGGGAGTTTGTCCAGTTCTTTTTATACAGTCTATGGTCTTCAGCTGCTGGAGTACACACATAATAATTTTTTTAACGGTTATGTTAATGCATCACATTTATACAGCACATTCAGGTTACCAGGGTGCACATGAAGTATTTTGCAAACGTCTTACTCCAGTAAATATGTTTTTTTTTCTGTTCAAGAAGGTGCACTGTCTCAAGTTTTTAAAGGGCAAACAAGTTCGCTCCAAAGTTGCTCCAGGTGAACCGTACAGACTGTATGTAGCTTAAAAATCAAAAAAATACGCCAGTCTCCGTCAGTTGATTCAGTCTTCAAAGTCTCTGAGACATATCCTCATTTTAGAAAGCTCCTCGATAGTTTTCTCACACTGCCTGATTAAATACGTGACATATTTAGCTTTGGCATCCTCGCTCAGTTCCTTCATTACCTCCACTCGACACAAAAATTGGTGGATTTCTGAAAGAGGTGTTCTTGCTTGTTCTCCAGCTGTCGTCCTGAATAAAGATTACTTTTCTTCCAGCTCATGCACCGCTTCCTGTATTTCTTCCACAAGAATCTTTTGTGGTTCAACGATGGTCTTGAATTCTTCATCCAACAGTTCAACAGTGTTCATCATTTCTCTTTCCCTCCGAGCCCTCTTTGAAGTTGCTTCCCAGGCAACAAAAGCTCCAGTTAAGGACACCAGACTCGATGCAACTAAAGCAAAAACTACAACTAAGTAGGGTGAATTTTAACTACCTTATCATGTAAAAGTATACAAGGCCACTGACTTATCCATAACTATGGGCATGGGTGTTTGACAGCTGACAATAACCAAGCACTTTCTTGGCTTGACTTTTAAATAACAATCTGAAGGTCACAGTCTTTCCTAATATCTTCAAAATAACGGGTTGCTATCCAGAGGACTCCAGCTGGACTGTTTCTAGCTGTCTTGTTCTCTCTAGAACTTTACATTTAAAAAGGATAAGTGGCGTCATATAAAACGAGATTTTCAACTACTAAGCTGACCCTTTCCTCTTATATAATTTAAATCTATTCTAAAAACGTCTGAATTTAAGAAAGACAGAAAAAAAGGCTTCAAAACCACTCTTCAGAAAACCTATTGGTAACTCACAGAGGGTTTGTCCAGTTCTTTTTATATCGTTTATGCTCCTGTCCCAGTCTATGCTTTCTAAATTTACTTTATCTTGAATTTTTTTTTCAGATTTAGGTATTAACAACTTGTGGGTAGGGTTAGGTACAAAACAAACTTGGTTTATATTAGGGGGGAAAAGGTTTGAGTTTAAAGACAGACATTATCAGGTCCTAAACTGCCTACATTTACTGAAACCAAACATTTGGGTTCAATAGAGAGTAAATACATTATAGTTACGTCCGCCAAAGAGGTTATGTTTTTGCAGGCGTTTATCTGTCTGTCTGTTTGTCTGTGTTCAAGATAACTCAAAGTTATGGATGGACTTTGATTAAATTTTCAGGAGTTGTCAAGAGGAAGAACTGATTTCATTTTGGGTGTGATCCGGAAGAAATCCTGGATTCTGGATCACTTTCAAATTTTCAATAACATTGTGGTAAATGGGGCCAAAAATTTTGTTTCTCAATATCTCTGTTAATTATTGCCCAAAACTCATGAAATTTCACTCAGGGAATGACTATGGGAACCTCTATCAAATTTCAAAGGCTGATCCGGATCTGATCCAGAAGGTGGATTTTATCGCAATCGCTATAAAAACATTAAGGTTGTTTAATTTCAATATATTGACTTTGGAAACAAATATTGTATGAACTCTTAATAGCATTATTATTTATTTTTGTGTGCATCACAAAATAAAGGAAGATGTGGTACTTTTTCAGCGGTCCCATATTGTTAGTGCTATATGTAAAACTAATATTTATAGTGTAAATTGCTATATGGCGGAATTGTTGTGCTTGGCGGAGGTCTGGGCTCTCTGAGTGCTTTTCTAGTTACCTGTATTATGTATTCAACTCACACATTTTCATCAAATCATATAAAATGGAAAACAAATGTTTTTTCTTGATAATTCAGAGTTTTATTTGTCTTGTTCTGAAACAGAAGACAAAGAGAAATAAAAGTCATCCCTACTTAGTTCAGCTACAGTACATGTGCAAACATCTGATATCAGCTCAAACACTAAAACTGAGAAGTTTGACAAAAAAAAAAAAAAACTCAAAAAAAAAAAAGCTGCAAATGTTTTGGTACCTGAATACCTAAAGACAGTTAAGCAAGATAACATGTGAAGATGAAATATGAGAAGGTTTGTGTACAGATTTTTTCTTGCAACCCGTTTATCTGTCTGCATCAAATCCCTTCACTTGATCAAGCTCGCTGTCTCTCAGCTGTCATCAGCTGCGTTTCCTGCAACATGGCTCGTCAGTCACATGTCATTCAAGAAAAGTCCTCCCCCTCTCTAAATCTGAAATCTCTGAAAGCTGACACTGGTATGCAGAGCTTCATTGTCTTTTTTGTAAATGTCCAGCCCAGCCAATGGCATCCTGGGAACCTCTGTACATAGCAACTGCAAACAACTAAAAAATTATAATTTTTTTTTTTTTCAACGAACATTGGAGACAATCCTCTACATGTTCTCTGGCAAGGAGCCAGAGCACATGGAAAAGCAACGTAACAGATTATGAAAGTGGAAAGATCACGGACACAAATTTCTTTTTCATGGATAATTTCGTCTCCAGATGGAGCAAGAAGTCAGAGTCAGTGAAGCCTTTAAGACTCATCCTCTGGAGACCATGAAGGAGTCGAATGGAGGGATGGCTGTAACCAACAAAGGTTCTCATTTCATCTAAGAACATCTCATAGTGGATAAAAACAAAAAGTAAAAGGCATCACCAAAGCCAGTCGAGTCTGGTCCTGTAAGTTTTTGAACAAAGTGAAATGGCAAATCTCTCTGGGATTTCTCTCTGTCAGAACGGCAGCAAATATTCATCAGACTGGATGATTGCTATGTGTACAATCCTGTTGTTATGGGAAAAAAAACATAATAACCTCAGTAAAATAGTAATTGTCAGGTCAAAATTGAATCATTTGAAAACTCCACTTTTGGTGGTAACTCCATTTAAAAGACCATATAGAAACCAAACAGAACATTTTCTCGATAAGAACAGGTTCTAAAGTAGTAGGAAGTACTAAGAATAAAGTAAAGCCTCACCAGTACTTTGTTAGAGGAGGATGATCAAGACGCTGCTTTTCAGAGTAAGTCCAAAAGAATTGTCCACTTCCTCTACCCTCACATGATCAGGGGTGAACTTGCCAAACCAGTAAAGTCAGGCTTGAAAACTCTTTAGTCAGTCTTGTTGCCATCTTCCTGAATGATACACCTGTTTTTCAATGTACTGAAAGCTTCTTTTGTGGCATGACCCTTAGTTTTATGGTTAATTTAAATGCGCTTCAACTTTTTTGTACATTGTTTAGGACAGTCTTTGAGATAAGTGCAATTAAAGGTATATAAAGTTGTTCTAAGACAGTGGTGCACAAACTGTGGTACACGTGCCACCAGTGGTACGCGAGCGCTCTCTGGTGGTACGCGGGGGAACATCATGACTTTCCACATTTTTTCCATATTTTCACTAAAAAAAAAAAATCAGAAACATACAATGCCTTATAAATACGTTTTAAACGAAATGTGTAGCTTGAGATAATCACTATTGTCTTGTAAAAAATATTTGTTGCATATTCAGTTGCAGTGCAGATGTAACAACTTTTGAGTGTGTTAATTTTGCTCTTTATGAGAGTATGAGTATGTGACAATTGTTGGACAGAGTTGTAACTGTCTGATTCAGTAAAGTAACAATTCAGTTAATAAATAACCACAATAAGGAACAAACATCTCTGTGTGTTTAAAGCTAATTGAGAAGGCATATATGGCTATATTTTAAAAATTGGTTATCATGGTGGTACTCAGAGAGCTGAACAATTTCTCAGGTGGTACACAGCATTAAAAGTTTGAGAACCACTGTTCTAAGACACACAACCACCCATGTGCTTTACACTTGAACACTACGTACGTTCCAGTGTGTTGCCACATCCAGTTTGCTGACGCAATCCAGGAAGTGCATAAACGCCCAAATGTGCAGTTCCTCGACTGACCACTAGGGGGTGCCTCCAAATATGAATTGGTCTTCGCTGACCTCGATGTTCAAATGTCCAACGTTGGCGCTGACATCAACATATTCACAGCCTGGTACACAGCTCTCCATAGCTAGATTCACATCCATGACACCTGTACAGATGCAAAGTCTTAAATTCACGCTTAATTGGGGTTGTGATTTTCTTATTTGATGACGGCAGTGACACTTACAAACGGCTAGTTGTCATCACTTTATCTACTTAGTACTTAGCATTTTCAGTCAGTTTGACATCTGAGCTGTGAACTAAAATCAAAGAGAGGACAATCACTCTCATATTGAATATATGGTTTGTTGTGCTGGTCGTGGTACCGACCACCACATCCTGCTGCAAGCAGCCTCTTGCTCGTACGTCGCTACTTCTACCCAAGCTGAAGCAGCTGGGTCCTCTGGTCAAGCGATCTTTGGCTTGGACCACCACAGGACTCTTCCAGGTTGACTAACTGGGGTAGTTGTTTGAACTTCTAGGCTACTTGGGGTACAGGATGGAAAAAAAATTAAAACATTTGAAATTTGTAGTGGGTCTGGATTGCAAGGAGCTTTAAACATACAACCTGAAATTCTCATTACACTTAAAAATTAACAATGATATTTTCCAAGATTGTTGTTAATGAATTGGCCAATAAAGGTTTGTCTCTTGTGGTCCACTTTAGCCTTGAGGGTAACTGCTCAGTATTATACAGCCAGCCACCACAGCGTAGAACCAAGCCACTGCAGATGTAATCCAGTATATCCATCTATTCTTTCAAACTACTCTTTTCCCTTTCCTCTTTTTACTTCGTTCAGGTCAATTGAGATGTAAAGACTATTCCTAAATCACTACTTCATAAAAACATCAAAATGTAATCCGATGGCATTTTGCAGGAAGGAGAGCCGAAAATGAGAGATTTTCAAGAAAGACACACTTAAAATGACCAGTGACAAATGAAAAAAAAAAAAAAAAAAAAAAGGATAATCCTGAGACAGAAGAAAGACAGCAAGGCAGGACAAGCCTGGTTTCTATGAGGCTCCATCGACATTCCTGATACCTGAGTATTAGAAGAATACTTACTGGAGCCACTGGGACGAGAGCTTCAGGTTCAATAGAGCTGATGAGAACAGGAGTTGAAGTGCTGATGAAATATGAGGAACTTGAGAACCCTGTTTCACCTGCAGTTTCTGGGAACGAGCCTGAGTGTCTGTACATGACTAATCTGAACGTATTCAGTCGGACTGTGTAAAACAAAGACATGCAAGCTGAAACTCTCCGTGCACTGAAACTACTAAAGGTAGTGATGTTTTTATCTCATGTAATATTAAAACTGCATTTTGGGGCCTTAATTGTATAAATGCTGCTTCATAAGTCCATAACTTTTGGTCTCGATCCGGTCTATTGAAGGCCACAGCTTGTTTAACGTTCTGGCTCCATCAAGTCGCTAAGTTTTGACACGTAGGCCTCTAGACAGCGTATCTCAAGGTCCCCATGTCTTTCATGTGATGCTTCATGTGATGTTCCCTATTGGCAATTTGTCATTTCTGAACCATCCTGCACTCTGTGATGTGAGTTAATGACCTCTCTGAATTGTATACAACTTGGAGAATAAATCCGCTTTGCACCCTTTGTCGTAGTCTAGCGCACAATAAGAGTATATTCTTATTTATAAGATATACCCGAATTCTCATTTTACATCTCATAAAGACATGCACTCCAGAACGAACTACCTCAAAGGCAGACAAACTCTTTGGCAGGTCTGCCTGTAACCAGATTTTGCTAACATGATAACATTGCCTCTATGAGATGCAGTCATGAATCTTAATGAGTGTTTTGTTGGTTAAATTAAAGCTGGAGTTGGAAGATGGGTTGTTACCAGTTGGTGTCAAGTGTCCAAACTGTCCAATAAATTTACACCACTGTCCTACAGTCATTTTATTAATAACTAGAAAAAGCACTCGGAGAGCGGAGACCTCCGCTGAGTGCAACAATTATCAAAAATTTAAAGGTGATCCAGAATCCAGGATTTCTTCTGGATCACACCCAAAATGAAATTAGTTCTTCCTTTTTACATTTCCGACAACACCTGAAAATTTCAATAAAATCCATCCATAACTTTTTGAGTTATCTTGAACACAGAGAGACAGATAAATGCCAGCAAACACATAACTTAAAGGTAACAACAACAACAACAATAATAATAAAACAGTAATATAATTTACAATGGATACAGCCAAGGAACTCACTGGTGTTTCAGCTGGTTTAATTCTGTATCTTCAAAGTATCCAAAAATGTTATTGTTATTATTTATTTATTTTTGGTTCTTTGAGTGAACAGATCCTTTAACGTTGTAATTTTGTGATGAAGCTCTTTCATTCTTGAAGGTAGAGTGAGGCCAGGGTTCAATCCAGGTCCACCTGGTTGGTGGGTCACTTCACGAAAAAGCCATCCAAAGACATCTTGTGTTTATCTCAGACTCAGTTTGCCCCCAGGGTTATCACCAGCAGTGGTTTATATTGTATGTCATGTAGAGATTGGTGCACCAAGTCACTTGTATCTCTGTGGTGAAGTCATTCTCTTACACCGGGACTATCTGAGATGCTTTTATAGGACTTTTAATGCAAAGACTTTAGACTTTTGCTTTCAAGTTTGCTCATGCAGTATTCAACCCATAATTCTGGCTCAGGCTGCCAAGATGGTGGTGGTTCTGTTTGCCGTTTTTTTTTCCCTCCTTCTTTTTTATCGGTTTTGTTTTCCTCCTACTACCTCTACGTGGCGACCCTACCTTTCTGTCATTAAGTCAGCCAGACGCTACTTCATCTGGTAAATCATTGCGGTTTTGATGATATTCTTAATTGCTGAAACATTTTTGTTTTTTCTTCCCAGCTCTGAGTTTGTCTCACATCTGCGGTAGAAAGTGTCTTATGACGTCCACCTGTTCCTCATTAGGCTGTTTATTATCATGGTCGAGCACCTGTATTTTCCGTGCATGTGTGTGGGAAGTTGTTTTGTGGGAATACATTCATATTTGATTGCATAAGTGTGTCTGCCTTTGTACTTGCAGAGTTCTGCACACGTGTGTGGATGATTGTTAATGTGATCGAGCTGCGGCTCTTTGTTTTTTATTTAGTCTACATTTTTGTAGCTAGGCTCTCGCAGTTTTTCTGCAGCCCAGGTTCTCTGGATCTAAATCTCTGCAAAGTCCCTTTTCATTCTCTCGCCACAAGCTCGAAGTTTTTCTGTTTTAATACAATTCCTCCAGGATGTTTACAACAGCACACAGTTTTAATGCCAGTTTATTGTTTGTTTGGTCATTCTAATGCCTGTAATGGAAGTTACCAGAATGAAGACCAAGGGGCTAAATGCAGTTTTCTAGACCGATGCAATAAAGGTGGTCAATAAATGAGCAGTTCCTCAAATGACCACGAGGGGCTGGCTCCCCCCAGGTGTCCAATTCTGCAGCAGAAATAAACATATTTACAGCCTGCTTCAAAAAATGCATTTGGTCTCCATAGCCAGATTCTATATCAATGACAGCTGTATAGGGATTATGATGTTGACAGCTAGTATCACTTGACGTACTCAGTGCTTTGCTTAGTAAGTGAGCATCCAAGCTGGAAAACAAAAGCAAAGACAGCTCATTCACTCTTATCACAAAGGTATCATGGCTTGTAATGCTAATTGTAGTAACAAACTGCAGCGATCAGCTCTGGGTTAGCCTTAAAGTGCTCAAGAGTGAAGACCGCTGAAAGGCTCAAAGCCAAATGTGGCAGCTAAATCAGCCTTCTGCAACCGGCCGGCTGGTGGTTGGGAGATGAGCAGGTAGCCACTTTAGCAGCCTGCTACATGCGAGCCAACTTTGCCTTCAAGAGCAACCCGGAAGTGTCCGGACAGCAGCTGCAGTCCAACTTCTGCTGCCGTTGATGCTTTGCTGGAGCCTCCTGGATAGGCCGAGGCTAGGATAGTGACAGATGACGGGCTCCAGTGGACCTCGTTTCTGCTTTGACATCTGAAATGAAGATACATTCCACTAAAAAATGGCAACCACACGCTGTCATGCACTGCACAGTGAGTAGAGGGAGATATCAAAAAGAGCAGGCTTATTACAATAACAACAAGAGCAGATGCTGAACATTTAGCTGCAGAGAAATGCATTAAATTTCAACAAGTATAATCAAAGTCAAAGTCAGCTTTATTGTCAATACTGTCATATACACAAGGATCAAAATTACATTACTCTCAAGCCCATAACATATGTTCTCCTGTATAATTACAATTGAATGATTTTTATTTATTTACATTTCTAATAATAATTAGGAACATAAATGTACCTCCACTGTTTCCGTAGTTTTTTACGCTGTCCTGCACCCCCCTCCTCCCATGTCTCTTTTTTTTCTTTATATGTATATCTTTATATGTAGGCCAGAGTTTCCAGAGTTACACACTAACCTTACTAAAAAAAATGGAGCACAGTTACAGTAACAAGGTGCTCCTAATTAACTATGGAATGAGCTGGAGGAGGAAGAAGGAAGGAGGAAAGGGAAGGAAGGGGAGAAAAGCGGTGGAGACACCGCTCAGCAGATCATGTTGGCGTCCAGTAAAATAAATTTCAGAAATCATGTACTTCAGAAACACAACACCAAATAAGAGGCATATTCAAGAAATAGCAGGTAAAAAGGACTGCTGCGGCTCTGACTACTCTCCAGTAGAGGTGCTGCAGATATCTGTTGCTAACCGTGATGCTAGCTGTGGTCTGGCTAGGTGGCTGGGCCGGGCTGGAGTGTCTGGCAGCAGCGGACGAACCGCAGCTTTTTAAAACGTTAACAGTGTCATCATGCCCCACTGTGGGGCAGGTGCACGTGTTACACATTAAACACAGAAACAGAAGAAATGGACGTGCTGATGGGACAGCTAGCAGAAAGTAAATTTCTGCACTACTTTCTCTCACACTTCTTTATCGCGTGACAACATCCTGCAGCTCCAGTGATGTAGATTAGCGTGGACGGGCTAAATAGATGGAGGGAGCCCAGTTGTTGTAGCTTTGGTTCCAGCGGCTCCAGGGAGCCAGGCACGTTGAGTAGCAAAAGGTAATGTTTGTTTGTCAATGCCATATGTGCTTTACCACGTGCAGTTCTGTGCGTGTGTGCTCAGATATAAAATGCAGGCATGTATATGTGCATGAGCGCGTGTGTGTGTCAAGTTTCCAGATGAAGTGGACGTTTATGTTATTTAAATTGGCTCATACATCATGCTACCAGGTCATTATTACCGAGGTCTGCTATCTGAACCACACATCTCTTGCTCCCTCTCTGTGTTCTTTATTTGCATAAACTGGTCACTGGGTTGAAAAATGTTGATCACAAATGGTGCGAGGCAAAACTGGAGCTTTGCTTATCTGTTTCAATTTGTTCTTTCCATTTTCTTCACCGCAGAACTGGAATATCAGAGTACTTAGTCCGAGGAAAAACACAAGGAAAAAAAGCTACCCCATTTGCGTCTTTCAGCCAGTCTCAGTTCTACAGCTCAAAATCCCACCAGAACCACGATGGAATAAACTTTCTCGCTGGGTTATTTGGTCGATTGTAAAACCTCGAGCAGTTTAATTGCGGTGTCATAAAAATTCAAAGATTTCTTCTGTAAAGTGGCTCATTTATGAGGTGAGAGTGTGAAATACAAGATTAAGAAGAAAAAAATAATACCTGTACCATGAAAGACTCATGCGTTCTCCAATATTAAGATAAACTTTCAATATTTTATCCCTAAGTAATATCACATTTTATGTACAGATCAAGTAAACAACATTAATAGGTGAATGCTATATTCCCTTTGTGCGTTCCAGGTCCCAGGACAGTCTGATGTTATCCACGTTGGCTCGCTGCCCAGGACACACAGGGATAAAACACAGGCTTTGTTAATTAACATTATTATTTAAATTGCTGCAACAGGTCAAAATATCACAGGTTTCCTTTTATCTATGTCTGAGGCCACGTTAGCTTTGAACTAGGAATAAAAACAGCCAACAAATGAATGACTGAAAAACTAACAAAAATTTTAAACATGGAAAAACAAAACATTTCCAACCGATGGATTTTTTTTCCCCCCAAATACTAAAATAATTATCTTTTTTTTTTCTTTTTTTTCTTAAAAGAAATGTTTCAGTAATTGCCCTGTGATAGACTGGTGACCTGTCCAGGGTGTAACCCTGCCTTTCGCCAGAAGAAAGCGGGGATAGTCTCCAGCAGATCCCCCTGACCCTACATAGGACTAAACGGGTATGGATGATGGATGGATGGATGGATGATGGATGGATGGATGTTTCAGTAATGCTGAGTTAGCATTGAGTTTATACTGTAAACAGTTTTGTTTGAAAACATGGGTAATTCGTGTAGCCTATGTGTGACGGGCTGGCTCATTGGGCCGCAATGTAAAATGGAGACTATACACATTAATTTGAGAAAAGCTAGTTTTAAACATAGAGCAGGGTTCTCAAACTCATTCCTGAAAGGGCCGTGTGGCTGCAGGTTTTTGTTCCAACCCTGCAGAAACACAGCTGAGTTGTTTCACTCAATCAACTGAACTGGTTCAGACCTTCAGTGAAGACAACTAGTTGATTGACTAAAACAACTCAGCTGTGTTTCTGCATGGTTGGAACAAAAACCTGCAGCCACACGGCCCTTTCAGGAATGAGTTTGAGACCCCTGACATAGAGCGTATAAGATGAACAAATGAGTTGAAAAAATTGGTCTGGAAGCCTAATGAACAATGCCTACCTTATTTCAGTAGCTAAGCTAACCATTTTAGCTTGGCTTGCTTAGCTTGTGCTACCCTACGATGCTAATTAATATTATTTTACATTTATTCTGATAAAATCTGTCTAACAACATAATTTCAGAATTTCAGTGTTGCTACCGAAACAACATTTTTCAGTTAGTTAGTTCAAATGTTGCACAAAAAGCAACACACAACAAGCCATGTGCCGACGGTCAATCCTGTCATTGGTCAACATGAATCTTAGTGGAGCATAATGTTGAAGACTCTTGTCATGGAAACTGGCTTCAGGCAACACAACAACCACTAGTTTTGACACTAGTGCTGACCATTTTTCTTTTTACATTGTTTGTACCACTTTAGGCAAAACTATACAATTTGTAAAGTTTGTGACTGGAACAGAAAGTGCTACTTTCCTTTGTCGCAATATGCTCCTTAACAACCTCCAATGCACTGCTCAGGTGACCGTGGAAGCCTTCTTAGCTCAAACGTCTTGTACACCTTGTAATTGGGTTGGTTCAAGGTCGTGGAGCTTTCACACCACAAACAAACTTCACTAGAGTTCACCAGTAGCTGTCCCTTTACTGCGCACCAAGCTAACTTCAGTGAACCCCACGGATGACCACAGCACCGTTGGGCCAACTTAAAAAGCACCAGTGTGAAAAATTACCTAAAATAAATTTATTGTCATGAAAAAGTTGCTGTCTGCTGTATTATGGTATGATGCATTGGTTGCGTTCACCCCTCGCTTTGCTGATTTCCCCATTGGGACAAAGTTAAGTTTATAAAAAGACCTAAGGTTATAAAAAGTTAAGACCATAACTTTGTGTTTAAGATAGTTTAAATTCCTAGAGTTAGCTGAGACGTTTTAGTGTCCATCTCAAACAGAAAGCTGAGTTCTCCTCTAAACTAAAAAAAAAAGGGGGAATAAATGTAAAGAAACAAATGAAAAAGCAGCTGTCAATCCTAAACCTTCTGGTTCTTATGGTTCTTAGTTTGATCAAACGCAAACCAAATTGAGTTGGTTGGGTGCTATTATGCAATTGTATGATTTTTTTTTCACATTAAGAAAACTGTAGTATCTCCATGTAACTTTCTCTTTCACCTTGAACAAAAAAGTGTGACTCTTTCTTCACAATCACTGACCATCTTTGAGATTATTACTATGTCGTTGCTGCAATAAGAAATACAAGTTTCATTGTCCATCACAAAGAACAAACTTACCACTGGCATTAGCTGCTACAGTCAGCCAGCTGATGTACTGTTAGACTCGGGCTTTAGTTTTAATGCCAAAAAATAGCCAGTCCTACAAAATTCATCCATTGATCATCTATATCCATTTCTTCATATTCAGGATCACGGGGGTCTGCTCTCTTAGCTCTCTTCAGGCTAAAGGGAGGGGCAAGTCATCTAGTGAAAGGTTAAGGTAAAATAAAAATAGAAGTAATTCAACTGTCCTCAGCAATTTGTTCTCCAATAAACAATATTTTTTTACATCTTTAAAGACAAATTTTCTGCTGTTTCAAGTCTGCTTATATGTTGAGATAGTTGATAGTTTTGAGATCTGTGTTTCTGGCCTCAACAACTCCCGTACCAAATATACAAAAAAGTATCCACTTTATGTGTAATGTAGCTACAAAACAAAAGGAGTATTTCAGTCCAGATGTTTCCACAATTGGTACAAGTTAGCAACAGAAGCTACTTTACTGATGGTTGATGGTGGAAATGAACAGCTTTCTGGCGCATGGTATCTGTGAAGGCCTTTATAAAAAGTAAATATGTGCTGGAGGACTTGTTGCAGCTGATAAGCGACTTATAAAACACCCGGACACCCTCAATGACATAATAATCAAATGTGTTTATATACATCCCCACTTAAGATCCTTAAAGATATTACTGAATGAACAGTTAAAGATAAATAAATAAGTTGAGCTACTGTGTTGAAAGTGAATTCATGTGCTCCTGATATCAGATAAAGTACTGAGTGATACTGAGCTCTGCTGATAAACGTGTGTTGAGACTCGGGGACAATCTGGGCTGCTGACTGTCAAATTGTTCTGGAGCTGCATTATAATGCTCTTTTGTATGCATAAAAATACATAAAAGCCTGATGGACGAGGATAAAGAAACCCAAACTTCTGATGTGTGGTCAGCTTTCCCGCTTCCTTGCCGACGGTTTAGCGTTGGGATTTGAGGAGGGGAAACCTGACCCGGGCCTGCTGCTCCTGTCGGAGAGGAAAGCGGCATGTGGAATTGATCCAGCACATACATCCATTTTTCATCATCACCCTCCTCTTCTTGCTCCATTGTAGTGCTGAGTTCCTAATGGGACTCTGGTTGACCGGCGGGCCGTTTACGAGCCAAATGCTCTGCCGTCCCTCATCCTCATCCCTTCCTTCCATCGGCTCGGTCCAGGCCCGGCTCTTTGCTTTTTAAAATGTCTTTAAAGTTAAAACTCTGGTATCAGTACCTAAAATATCTTCCATGATAATGACATACTGGATCAAAAAGTCTCCCCCTTAAGTGGACGTTCCATTGAATATAATGTGGTCGTGCTGGAAGTGACAAGTCTGTTTGAGCAACAAATTGAAAGGAGACAATTTTGTTTAAGTTGGGAGACAAAAGCTTAAAAAAAGAAAAGAAAACTGGCCAAACCTCTTTACCTCTTTGGTTTTTCACTTTAGGCAGATTGTGGTTTTGTTGCAAAGCCTCCATGAATAATCTCAGACAGGCCTCATTTATGAATAATTGCTTGGAGCTAAAAGATACTGTGTGTGTGTGTGTGTAAACATACATACTTGGAGGGATTTATAAAGTGTTTATATAAAGTGTGAGTGGTGCAGATGAAGCCAAATGCAGAAAAGGAGCTCGAGTTTCAACCAAAATGAGCGTTTGAGGAGAAGCTGATAACGGTTTGGTTTGACTGTAATTCCGTTTAATTAAAGAGCAGAAAAATCTTTTGAAACTGCCAGACTTGACTCTGAGAAAACAGACGCGTGCACGTGCATAAACGCGCACGCATCGCTACGAAGCGTTACATTTGGCTGCAGAGCGGCTGCTGCTATTTGATTTCTGCTTGATGGATAATGACGTTGTGGGAATGTTTATCACCTTTCAGACTACTGTGCGGAACGCTAATGAGCGACGATGATTCGGCTTATTTAAACATTGAATAAATGCGCTCAAGCTCCTGCTGAGATCTGCACAGTTGCAGTTTTGTCTTGAGCTGCTTGATTGATTGACAACAATTAAGAAATGTCTTCTTGGCGCCGAGGTTTGGGCACGTTTTAAGTAATATACATTTTATTCACTTCCATTTTTTTTAAACTTGATTTATACGAACAGCCGACCAACTGGGTTCAATGGAAACAAATTGATATAATCACTTTTAAAGTTCAGATGGCGGCCTTGACAGCAAAATCTTGATTCCTCACACAATCATTAGTAATAACATCAGAAGTGCTTATTGGAAATTTATTTTATTAATCTGATTGCAATTGTTATGACCACGTTCAAACATAACAGCTTACATGGCCAATAAATGAAGGGATCTGATAAGTTGGGAGAGTCCCAAAGTATTTAAACAGAACTGAACTATTCGTTGATCCAGGAGGGAGCTGAAGCACCAGTTCTGTTCATCTGTAAAGGTCTATCTAAAAGTCGCCTATAAAGGGTGAGGGTGAAAGTTAATTTATCCAAGAAAGACTTGGAGTAGAGCTTCTGCTCTGGCACAACAAGTGGAGCCAACTGAGGTTGTTTGGGCATCTGATTAGGATGCCTCCCTGGGGAGGTTTTTTAGGGATGTCCAGCTGAGAATGGCTGCAAATTTAAAGATCAAATTCTAGGACTGCCTTCCTTAATCTGCAAAATATCTACCATATAAGGTACTTGCCTCGGTGTTTGCTTCGTATTGGACTTGTATAATTCTTTATCAAGTTTGCTGAAATGTCTTAAAGAAGGGTCCAGCTGTGGCCTAGAAAAATTGTGCTTGTTCAATTCCAGTTTCTTTTCAGTGGCTTCCTGTTAAAGCTGGAATAGAATTTATGTTTTCAGACTGCAGGCTCACTTGTGGTTCCTAGAGTTTCCAAAATTCAAATTCAAATTCAAATTCAAAAATACTTTATTAATCCCCCAAGGGGGAAATTCAAGTTTCAGTACACCAGTCTGGTGTACTAGAGGAGCTGCCGGCGTCTAGCGCTCCGTTTCATGCCCGGTCCCGTGGTCTGAGTGCTAACTCCAGTTAATAGCCGTTAAAACAGTTAACAGCCGTTAAAACAGTTAACAGCCGTTAGAACCAGTATATCTCCATAATGATGACAAGTGAGATATCTCCAGGTCAGAGGAGGAAACACCGATGAACCAGACCGTCTCCTCTGGGAAGTCTGAGCTCCATTCAGTCCGGCGAGCGACGGAGCCGACCGTCCCAGAGCCCGGTTCACCAGGCCGTTGTCGTCTCCCCCGGCGGTGCTGGGCCCCACCAGGTCACCAGACGGCCCTGCCAGGTCAGCTGACCCATCCGGCGTGTAGACTGCTGGACGGGGGCAGCATGCCGCCGCCGCTACGTTGGGGGCTCCCGTCCCGGCTCAGTGACGCTGCAGCCCGGATCCAGTGGCAGTGGTTGCCACGGGTAGCAGTTCAGGACTACTTAGCTTTCCCGAACTGTCCTCCAGCGACATCGTCCATGTCCGCGGCGGCAGGTCTCCACCAGCCGCAAGAGGACCAATCCGCCCCTTGCAGACAGTATGTAGACATCCGACTGCAGATCACCACAAACCGGGCACAAACTGGAGCGTCTAGCGTCCAGTGTCGCAGGGATGAGTCCCCGGAACAGCAGCGAGTAGCCTCCATGCCAGGCGTCGTCCAGGCAACAGCTTGTCATGTTGATGACAAGCTGTCCATATTTATATTGACACCCTTTTTGCCATAATTGCTGGCATTAACTTCCTCTCACTCCCTGATGGTACAGAATGATAGCTAACTTTCTTGAGGCTAGTTCTGCTGGAGGCGTCTTCCTGTGTGCCACTGTCATCTGCTCAGGACAGGGCACTGAAGTGAAGTGTCCATTTGATCCATTCTGCTGATTTCCTCAGTTTGGCCACTTTTTAAGAATTGCCATTAAGTTAATAAATACAATTATAAGGAACCATATTGAATCAGAATATAATTGGATTGAACTGGAACTTTATATTTAATAGGGGCTATCCAAGTACTGCGAATATGGTATCCATTAGGTTACAGCGCCAGACAAAACCTGTTGTTATCACTGCATTTGGGGCTTTCAGAAGATGCAATAACATCTGGCTTTGAAAAAGACAATGTGGAATTCCCACTGATTTACTTCTAAATCAAGAGCTTGCTTCACAAAAAACACTAAAGGGGTGCAACATTTCAAGATTGTTCAACAGTGGTTCCTTAAGATATGCGTAATCATGGAGGGGCATGTAGATTCAACCAAGATGATTGCCATGTTTCTGTGCCTACTGGGACCTCCTGCCACCAACACATGCAAACCTCACATGGGGCACCAATACAGAAAACACATTTATCGCAGCGAGTAAGATAATTAGAGGAAGAGTTCAAATGGTTGAATTTCTGCAGAAAAAACATGGGAAAACAAGAAAACGATATAAAGTAAGGCCAGCTGAGATGCAAAGTGGGATTTTTTTTTCTATGTAGCAACAGTGCTAACCACTGCACCGCCACACTGCATGAAACTACTTTCCATCCATCCATCCATCCATCCATCCAGGTTTCCAGTCCAATTAATAAACTGTGATGAAGGTTAAACCTAATTTAAAGGAAGACCTGAGATACTGAGATACATTTTGACTAATAAAATTGAAACAAAGGGCAGAAAGATAAAATAAGAGGTGAAGCCAAGGAGCGGGGTGAGAAAATATGGTCTCATACTTGCCAAGACAAACCGAGCAAAAACCTTCAAAAGAGCACTCAGTGAGCCGTCATCCATCAATACAACAGTCTTCTGCTGTTTAGCCGTCCTGCATTTTATTACAATGATACGGAGCATTTATTCAGGTATCGTATCGAAGATCAGTGAACACACACGTAAACACATACAAACGGCTAAGAATAAAGTTCACCGGGGTGACCGGTCGGGCACTGTTGTCTGTCCAACACAAACAGTGGAGTCTGGGGCTCGACGGCGTGGACGTCATGTAGCTGGATAGCAGTTCTGTTATTCTAACGTCTACTTCACTAGAGTTTACGGCCCTCCCTCTGCAGCTCTGCTTATGTTGGTTCCACAGAGCAGCGGCCAGTTTACTGATACGCAATCGTTGCAGCTTCTGTTATTTGTTCCTCAGATGCAGCTTTAAGCTGGTTTTCATCACTATGTGTTCTGTGTTTTCTCACAAATATCCGACTTCATCACTGTCCTGACAGATCACAATCTGCGTCCAAAAGATTTTTTTTTTATCCAGAAATACTGTTCAGGCAACAGTGTGTACATCAATATCGGACCTGGTTGTAACTTATTATTTAAGACAAATAAATAATTGCACAGGCTTCCTTCTTGACGCAACAGAGGTCAATATTCTCATATTAAAGGTGACATATAAGAATTTTTCTTGTGTGCTTTCTTGAGCGCTTTAAAACAGCCATTCCCAAACTCCAGAATATCATGGCCCGATTTGAAATGTGAGAAATCTCTGTGGCCCACCCAAACCGTCTAGTTTAATCACAACTAGACTAGAAGCTATGTTCTGATATTAATGTAAGGGGTCGACAAATAAGGCGATGCTAAGTTGAAATGACAGTAGATTGACAGTTGGTTTGTTTTATTGCTTCTAAATATTTTTTTAAATCACGCCATGCATATTCTACAGTAATTAAAAACATATTTAAAAAAAAAAAAACGAGGATTTAAGACATATTTGTTTATTTTTAATGACCTCTCACAGCCCACCTGCAGTACCACAATGGCCCACCAGGGGAGCGCTGCCCACACTTTGGGAATCACTGATTTTATGGTGATACAAAAATATACAACTAGGTGTCAACTAGTGAAAAAAGGCCTTTATTGATTTTATTGAGTTTTAAAGAAATAAAACTGTAAAACTGAACCTACAAACTGTCTTCTAAGATTGATGCTCTTGTAGTTACAGTACTGATCAGAGTTATTGGTGCTTAACTGTGAGCACAGGATTAAGAATAAAATATATATTTTATAAGCTTAAAAAAGGAAAAAAAAACCTGTCATAAAAGAAAAAAATACACAGGATAAAATTATGAGTTTAAAATAACCATGAATTGAAACAACTCTAATTCCCCAACAGCCTTTTCCAGCCTTTTGTTGGTCCAGATCCAACTTTTCTGAGATGAGCTGCTGTCATCAAAGTCAAAATGAGCGAATAGTTTTCATGAAATGGTAAAATGTCTATGAGATAGTGGTTTCAGTTTGTCAATTTAAACCAAGAAGGGTTACAAAAAGGCTTTGATTAGCCGGCTTTTCTTTGCTTGAGGCCCAAGGTGCCACAGAAAATATAAAAGAGGCGAAAGTGAGAAAGTACAACAAAAGGAAACAGAAGAAGAAAACAAAAATGAGAAAATTTAATTTTATTGATTCATTCCAGACATGTCAAAACAATTAGATAAAGCATGACAATATTGCCATGGGCATGAATCAATGTCTCTGAAAATAAATACGTACATAAATCAATATACATACCCACACGTGCATATCCATAATTTTTGAACATATAGAGCATCTTGTAAATAAATCTAAATAACAAATGGACCCGTTTCACAAAAAAAAGAAAAAATGACATTTTTTAAATGCCTGAAAAGAAAATCTATTCCAAAAATAATCTTGAATTCAGTTATTTATTTCTCTATTTCAAAGAACATTTTCAGATAATTATTTTACAATTAACCCATTATTAATTCCTGTTCTTCAAATGTTTATTAATATCCAATATTCACAATAATTACTTGAGAAATTAGTCGACCTACTCATTCATTCATTCATTCATTCACTTTTATTTCACAATTAATTAACAATTATCTTAATGCTGTATTACCATCTCTGACCTCCTCTTTGCTGCAAACTTAAAATAGCTTTGATCTCAACAAAAGATGCTCATTTCTATTTGATTCTGAAGACATTTAAATTCCTGCTTCTGTGGTGATGATGTTAAACTTGGTATTTATTAAAGTTGTCTCCTGCAGCTGCAGACAACAATAAAAAAAAGACACAAAGACTGAAAAACAACAGAGATTAAAGAAAAAACCTGTTAAATAATGATCAGTTGAGGATATTTTTCTCAGTGTGATCTAAGAGAGAGGAACAGTGGACATATATTTAAATCTGGAGGATACATTCTCCTTAAAACAACCAACATTTGATTTATGGCCAGAGGTTCAAAGTGTTGGACTTTACCCAGATGATATCCTGTTACTCTCCTGGTTTTCACTGGAAGCACACAGGACCGCTTATTCTATATTTGTTAGAAGGTAAAAACCACCAAGAAAAATATGAATATACTGCACATGTTCCTCTTATTCACTTTTAAAAACATCCATCTTTATGTACCCATATGATTAACTGCATGTTTGGTAATGTGATGGACATACGGCATGTTGCAACCAGGATCAAACTGTAGTCTGACAACAATCATCAAGCAACATCAACAACGAGTACCGATAAATAATTACGGGGCCGTTCCTTAGCTTGGTTCACAAATCCTTGTTTTCTTAATTTTTTAGTGATAAATAGTAACACAACGTCACATTCCCTGAATTATCCATCCCTTCTGGTCTAATCTCAACAGCAACAGTCCAGTGAATTATCAATCAGTTTGGGGGTCCGTTTGATGTCACCGGTGCTTTTGGAAGCATATGAAGAATGCAACTTTAAAAGGATAATGAATAAAAGCACCTTCTTGCATCACTAAGTGGCTGGATTTCAGTGTCAGGTCTCATCCAGCAGTTTCTCAAGGCTCCTTATTAGTAACCACCATCTTCCTGAGATGAGACCTACAGAAGGTGATTTATGCTTCTACATCACATCGATGACGCGTGTCCACCATAAATGAGGATCCTGCGCTATCATCACCGTGTATCTCCCCACAAATGTAACGATGCATCAGTTCAATGTGGAATGCGTCAAATGTAATAAGTCTTCTCAGTAGTATTTCAGCCACTTCAACGTATTTCTTATTGTGACATCTTTGTCATTTTGAAGTCAGACAGACGGCTGTACTGTCAATAAAAGTCATTGTTGCTCGACATTTATCAACCAGGGACGTTTCTGTTTCAATCCAATACCAGGTAACACCAGGTAGGGCTATCCTGATCCGATATTGATATCGGTATCGGCCGATATTCAAGGCTGAAATATCGGTATCATATTGAAAGTGAAAATATAGTATCAGGACAGCCCTAATACCAGAGCGAGTATCCTGATATCCATATCAATATTTTTAAAAGCCTTGTTCACAAGAACATCGGTTACTTCTTATTTATATGTCAAAGTTTCAGCAAAAATGCACAAACAAGCTTACTTTTAAGACATTACTTGGTCAATGAAAAAAAAAAGTAACTTCCTTAATGAGTGAGGAAATACAGACATCAAGAGGTAGTCCTGAAGTAATCTACACCCATAAAATCATGATGGTTTCATCCAATAAATATCCTGCTAACATTTAGTAAACAGTTATATAATGAGCGGTTACCTGGTGAAAAGTCTCCACCATAAAACTCAGTGAAGATGATCTTTCTACGATGTTGGCCTCGCCTACGTGTGTGAAAACTGCCTAAATGGTCCGAAACAATCTGGTGATCCATCGATGAGTATAAATCCGTCGTGTTGGGCCTACCAAACCGCTGAGACATTTCCGTGGCTAGCTAGCATCTGATTAAGAATGTGGAGCGTTTAGCAACTTCAGTGCCGTCGATTTTTGCCCGACTTTTGCAGAAATCAAACCAGACAGCTTTGTGAAATCAGTAACTCAGCTCTATATCCTTTTCCAGTATCTGTCCCTTCAGTGGCAAACTGAGGACCATCGTCAGTGATGACATCACATCTGACGTGAAGACAGCGTCGTCTCAGCTCCGCTCCGATGAACTCTTGCTCTCGTTTCTCATATCTCGTCTTGTGCGAGTGTGAAATTCCCTGAAGGCAGGGTTGAACATTTCCCCCCCATCACTCATCTGCTCCAGTTTTCCTCCTCAGTTTAATCTGGCAGGAGATCGTAGCATCTGCTAGCATTGTTGCTGCTTTGTTCCAGCGGCTGCGAGAGATAAACTCAGTTGAGACACTTTTCTGACCGTTTTTGTCCAAGACGGTTGACGATGAGCGTAAATGGCAGAAAACTGTTAAAAAACTGTCAAAGCTTCATTTAGTTATGCTTTCATGTAGAGAAAATGAGCTACAAACACGGATTAGCGATGCAGGCAAAAAATTAGATGTATGAGAGTAAAATACTGAAAAGGTGTAGAAGAGGTGGATCTGACTCAGAGGAAATGTTGCAGTTTAATACGTGTTGAAAGGAGTGACGGGCATGACACTTTTCTGAGAACTGTACTGGAAAAGGGATTAATAATGAATGAGTTTATGAAGCTTTAAGGCTGGCAGCCAGGAAAGCTCATTAGTCTTCATTTGGGCTCTAATGGCAGATGAAGGTGCTGTCTGAAGGTTTATGTGGGATAAACAGAAGAAGAAGTTCCCGTGAGCTGTTGCAGATTTTCAAATGAGTGACAAAGTCCTTTTAAAAAAAGAAAAACTTTCTGGGTGTGTTGTAAACTACTCAGCAGGCAGTGAATAACTTCACGTTTGACTGGGTTTTGGACACAGTTTTGAGTCTTCAGTATCTCATCCATCACTGGTACATGACGTCTCAGACAGGTTTAGGCCGGATGTTAGAAGAAAAAAACACTTTCGCTCATACTAAAATGTCAGTTTTCATTTCATTTGAAGGAATATTTGTTTACTTATATGAAGCACCATCCAGCTGTTGTGATCATCCACGTACACATGTAACTCCCCTGATCCCGTCCCGGCCGGACAACTGCACGTTGCTCACACGTCAAGAACAATGAAGCTAGCTCATGTAGCTACAGCAGACGTCACAGCAGAGGTCTACGATGCTCAAGGAAGTAATGATGGAGATGATGCCAGATTTCTTGTTTTATGACGCCTCAAATGTTTTCTACTGGTGAAAGGTCTGGACTGCAGGCAGGTCAGTTCAGCACCTGGACTCTTCTCCTGTGAGGCCTTGCTGTTGTAATGGATGCAGTTTGTGGTTTAGCATTGTCTTGCTGAAAAAAAAAAAAAAAACCCAACAAACTATGTTCTCCTCAGCATTGATGGTGCCTTTCCAGATATGTAAGCTGCCCAGACCATAGACACTAATGCAACCCCGTACTATCAGAGATCCAGGGTTTTAAACTGTCCGCTAATAACAAGCTGGATGGTCTCTTTCCTTTTTAGTCTGCAGGACACGACATCCATGGTTTCCAAAAAGAATGACGATCCAATCTGACGACAGAACAATTTTCCAATTTGCCTCGGACCATTTTAGATGAACTTTGGCCCATATGGGTTCTTCTTTGCACGACACAGCTTTAACTTACATTTGTGGATCGCACCATGAACTGTGTTCACAGACGGTGATTTCTGGAAGTGTTTCTGAGCTCATGGAGTGACGTCCAGGAGAATCATGCCTGTTTTTAATATACAAAGCCTGTCTCCAGCCTTGTCCCCGGCGCACAGACACTCCTCCTGATTCTCTGAAGATCCCACCATCTGTAGTGCATAATGTTACCTAAAGATTCAGTCTTTTACATTGTTGAACTTTTTCTCTTAATCATTCCTCCATTTTTAGATATAATTTATCACAGATTGATGAAACTGTCCATCTTAACATCCAAGAGGCTCCGTCTTTCTGAAACGCTCCTCTTACACTCGTTCATGTTACTGACCTGTCGCCAATTAACCTAATTAGCTGTCACATTCTCCTTCATTTCTTTCTAATTTGCGACACTTCTCCAGCCTTGATGCCTCTGTTCCAACTTCTCTGAGACGTGTTGCTGCCATCAAGGTCAAAATAAGCAAATTTTTTTTCCATGAAATGGTAAAATGTCTCAGTTTCAACATCTGACATGGTGTTCAAGTTCTACTGGGAATAAAATATGAGCTTATGAGATTTACAGATTGTTGCTTTCTGTTTTTATTTACGTTTTAAACAGCATCCCAACTTTTTTTGGGACTGGTGCATATACGTTCTGAATGTACGTATATTTTGTTGGGGATCCTGAACTCTCACCTGTTAACTCCCGCTGGCTGTGCAGGAGCACGAAACAGCTACCAGCTTCTGGTAAACGTGGTCGTTCTAGTCAGTGTGTCAGCGTCCCTACAAGAGGCACCTCACGTCAGTTCACACCACAGATCAAGCTGGCAGGGAGTCGTACACAAGAAATGTATAGAGCAGTGGTCCCCAACCCCCGGGCCACGGACCGGTACTGGGCCGTGAATCAATTGGTACCCGGCCACGGAAGAAAAATTTAGCTATTTAAGTTTTATTTATTATATGAGTCTGAACGAGCTTTTATTTTGAAAAATCTTTTATTTTGAAAAAATTACCGGATTCTCTCGGTTACATCTCGGTCACTTAAGCGCCAAAATTTAACCCAGCTAGCAAAATGAGTAAGAAACTGACGTCTTTGGAAAGTTTCCTTGTGAACGGAAAATGCACAGTGAAGAGAAAGAAGAACAGCGACGACTTCCAAGAAAAAAAAGATTTTAACAGACAATACCAGGAGTCCTACTGAAATATGGATTTATCACGACAGGTGATTCCCACGTACCCATACGTTTTTTTGAATTTCTTTGTTATTTATTTAATGGGTGGAGAAGATGTTACCAGAGACCTTGACATTATACTCATTAGTTAGTTATTGCTGTAATGTAACGAGGAAGGCCCCCCCGCCCCGGTTTGCGGTATAATTCTCAAGCTTTGACCGGTCCGCAGTTACAAAATGGTTGGGGACGCTGGTATATCAGTATCACATCAGTTTTCAAAATGACTCAAGATACAAACTCAAAAGCAGACTGGAGTTTTGAGCTGATGTTGAGGTTTTTGAAGATATGTGTATTCTCAAACTGCAGTTTTGTTGGGTCTCAGGAGGATGTAGGAGCCCCGAAGTGCTTAGAAAGGCCTGCGATGCTAATGATCCATCAGTTCATCAGTGGTAAAGAGAGACTGTAAAAGCCCAAAGAGGTGCTTGTCATTTCACTGCATGAATTACATCACTTGTTAAGATCCAGACCTGCACAAGCTCCATGTAAAACATTTGCACTCCAACAGGATAATCTGTTGTGAAAATGTAATAGCCTTTTTTTTTCTTTTTTTTAAATTTCATTTGGCCTCTTCACGAACTGCTTCACTGAAACGTATCAGCGACCCGAACCGACACAGACACACATGCGCTGATACACAATCGTAGATATCCTGCCTCCAGTGACCGACCCGAATGAGTCGCGGCCTAAACGTATGCATCACGGTTTCTCTGCGCCACGTCATGGAACGAGGCGCGAACGTGCACAATCCTAAACATTTATTTCCCCGTAAACCGTTTGGGCTCACGGGGAGTCGGGCGATTTGGACGCGAGCTTCAGCTGCAGACGTTTGAATCCTGATTACAACAGCAATCCATCACGGCTTTGACCCTCCCTACATTTGTCGATATTCTCTCGTTCTCATAACATTTGTCAAGAAGGTGCGTTGATTTGAATAACGTCGCGCACCGCTGCGGGATGTTGACGAGTGACTGCTTTATGAAGGCGCCACACATTTTCATTTAATGCAATGCAATTTAATTTTCCTGCTGAAAGAAAAGAGGAGGAAAAAATAGAAAAATCTATACTTTTACATCCTAGATTATACAAAGAATTCCCCTCAGATGTCATTAATATTTGTCCCCATTTGTGTGTCTCCTTTAAAGTTAATGAGTTAGACAGAGAGCTGATATATATATATATATATATATATATATATATGTATATATATATAATATATATAATATATATATATATATATATATTATCCCATATTATATATATATATATATATATATATATATTATATATATATAATGAGTTTATGGGCCTAGAGTGTGTAATCTGTTTCTGTTGGACACTTATGTATAAAAGACTACTGCGCACTAAAAGGACAAGAATGAAATGCTGTGACGCTCCATGTTTATTGAAGAGACGGCCCGTTAGCAGGGATTTATGGCAGTCGGCACAGCACGAACATTTCCGTCAAGGCTCATAATTACTGGTCCTTTTTGTTTAACGGCTGTCTTTTCTATTTCTGGTGAGTAATTTCTTTTTCTTTTGCTATTTTCAATGACTGGAGCTCACATGACGAAGGCTTCCGAGGCGGTTAACAGTGACAGACTTCCAGCGTCTCGGGTCCTTGTTCATGACGGAGGGTAAAATATAGCTGGAGATTGTAAAGGGAGAGGTAAGCCAAAAGGCAGAGCTCATGAATTACAAGTCGATGTAAAGCCTCACCTGTAACTGCGAACTGTACGTCAGGGTGATGGAGGCCAAGACTGAAGCTCTGTCAGTCAAGCTGCTGAACACGAGCTGCCGAAATTAGCTCTTTCTAAAGGGTGGCGTGGCTAACCCTCACGGACGCGACCCAGCAGGTGCCACGAAATGGCAGCGCTCTACGATCCGTCGAGAGCGTGGTCCCAACCACAGGGGCCCCGGAGCGCGTTTGTCCCGGAAGCCACCGTCTGCTTCAAAATACAAGTCGAGTCTGTTTTAGCACCGGACTAGCGGGCGGCTAACCCGGCAATTTACACCACAGAGCTGGCAGGAAGTCAGACATGAGGAGGACTGAGAGAATCTGGAGAAGCAGCCTCCAACTTGTACGCTGGTGCCACAGTAGGGATGTAACAATATGGAAAATTTGATATCTCGATTATAGAGATCAATTATCACGGTTTACGATATTATCGCGATATTCTTAATTGCTGTACAAATCCAAAAAACACATACATTTAATTTCACAAAATCTTGTGATTTTCTTGTCATACTAAAACATCAGAAGCCAAAATCTTATCAAAATTAATTTTTCACATTAAACGGGCAAACAACTGGCACAGAAAGATTTTATTTTAAATGAACAAAATAAATTACAGGAACAAAGCTTATTTGTCTGGTGCAAGTTTTAAATGAACACTTCAACAACTGAAGTAGGTCAAAATATGGCAAACAATCATCAGGAATAAAAATTATAGTGCAACTTCAAATGAAATAAACTCAGGACTTTAAGCTGAACCTTGAATAAGTATAAATGTGCAAATAAAGAAACAGTTATTTATTACAGTAACAAATTAAAATAAAATGTAAAAAAGTGCTCTGCAGACAGGATAATTGTCCTCCACCAGTTGTCCCTCTATATTTAAAATAAAAAACAAAATATGCCCAGAACTTTGATTTCGTCCTTTTATTGGGTTGGTAAATGTCCTGCGTGCTATCACCACTTTCCGCCATGTTAATGTTACGATGCCGACGTTACAAGCTACATATTCACGCGAGACACAGTCTCGAGTCGCTCACGAGACTTGAATGAGGCCGATATTACATATCCTGGTAATCGGCCTCGATAATGAAATTAAGTCAAACATAAATGGTCATTATCGCATAAAATTGCACGGCGCTTTAGCATAATACCGGTTACCATCCCTGCACCACAGTAGAAGTCAAAAAACGCTTTTTATTTCAATCCAGTCACCTTTTTTATATGTAAAATAGCAGAAGGAAATAGGAGATTTACATCTTTAAAAAGGAGTGGACTGTCTACATCACATTAGTGTTCAGAAACAATCTGTGTGATCTTGCTAACATTCCCCTTATTTGTACGGTTGCTATAGAAGCCCTTCACGCATAAAACTGATGCCAAAGCAAAATGGAGGGTGGTGTGAATTGGCTTTACCCCTCTGACAAACGTCATGTGGATTTTGCATGGAGCCATGGTAAAAGATTTTTCGACACGCTACAACAAAGCACCAGAGATGGAGGATACGATTCTGCGCTGCTTTATTTCATTATTTCTCCACGGACTGTTTCCATCCTCACGTCACAACCGTGGGTCAAAAGACAGCGAGCAGAGTCATCGTCACACTCAGAAATAACGTCTACCACAGTGCAGAACTGATGGATTCAGTTGCTTTACGAGTGACGCGTTGGGAGCTGGTTCTGACAGGCGTCTCCAGGAGGATTTTATGCTAATGTATATCAGTCTGCTCGGTTTATTCCAATGACTCCATCTCGTTCGTAGGTCTGTTTAAGGAGCAAGAGGTACTAATCTCTTAGTGAATCTCCTCAGCTTCCAACTGTGAGCTCCAATTCTGTGTTATTTTGAAGCCTTTATTGCGAGGGATGACTGACTAAAAGACTGTTTAAAATCACTAAAATACATCTGTGAAAATCCGACTGGAAACATATTTGAAACCATCTGCGTTTGAGGTTTGAATGAGGGTCGGAAAAATTGCGTTCAAGTGTGATTTCTGACTATTAAGACTAAATATGACCTGGAATTATGAACATAACCTTGCACATCTTCTGCTGGAAGGAGGCCACGGGACAGACCCAGGAGTCACTAGGAAAAGACTTGTTCGTGCTACAAAGGTAGAGAGACCTCTGGGGGCTTCTGCCCAGGCCTTGCCCTCTTAACCTGGTCCTGGATAAGCAGTAAAGATGGATTAATGCCTAGTTTTTTCAACCAAAATAGATGCTTTTGATTGTTTCCTCCACACACTTTAGTAAATCACCACTTAGCTTCCACGCTACCTGCATATCATCTTCTCTTTGTTTGGCATTTGTACCAGAACAAAGCTGCAGTTCTTGAATTGGGCCTCCTGGGGGTAGTAAAGGACCACGTTAAAAATCAAGCACTCACACCCCCCCCCCCCCCCCCCCCCCCCCCCCCCTTTCAGCAACAGGAGTTGTGCGCCTCAGCACGTATATTACAGGAAGGAGACAATTGGAGGCAATAAATAAAAAAGCATCGACACCATGTGCTCTCCAGCTCGCTCCCGCTGACGCTTGTGCAACAGGTATTTTTGGTTCACCGTGTTCGTCAGGAACACACGGCCCACGAGGGAGGTGAACTCCACTTGCCAGGAAGTTGCTGTAACTTTGTTCTCCCAAACTCTCGACATTCACAAATCAGTAAAAAAATCACAGCCTGCACATCATTTAGCCCACTTAGCCTTCTGGAGCTAACATGCTCTGAAAGCAGGATGACACGAGTGTCAGCCAGAAGCTCCGAGATAAGATCAGCGACAGCGAGCCCACTCACCACACACACACACACACACACACACACACACACACACACACGCACACACCTAAGCCCATGTGGGCCAATTGAGTGGGAAGCATGTTTTGAGATAATCGTACTCTGAAGAGAAAGTCAGGCGGAGCTGCCATATGTTCAAACTAAATAGATGGTAAACCCCCCCTCCTTCCTCCACCACCCAACTTTTCTTAACAAATAAGAACTTTGTAAAAAGACAGGAAAAACTTGTAGACTGATCACCGCGAAGAAAACAGATGTGTGTTAAAAGAAAGGTGATATAAAAGAGGTGAAGGAATGAATCCAGTCTTAACGTGTCTGTCAATACATGATCTCTTATATGATCTCTTAGCGTGTCCATGTACTGGACCTATTAAAAGTGAAGATTTCATGTTGCGGTTTCGACCGTGAAGAAAGATCCACAGAAAAGTCATTATGAGGAAAGTAAACTTGCAGATTTTCTGTGCAGCTGATTTGATGAGACACAGCTGCACACGGACTCTCCGCCACCTCTGCGTGTAATGGAGACGTGATGCTGTTTGGATGCTGCTTAGCGCTCATTTGTGCCAGTAAACACACACACTCCAGCGACTGGGAGGACGTCAGATCCACCGCTGGATGCACAAACAGCCCGAACCGAGACAGCAGCGCCGTCTGTTTACAGATCCAGTGGTTCAGATTTAATGTTATATTATAATGTCAACAGCTGGGACAGTACTGGACATGCTAATAAAGAAGTAAATATGGCACAGATTGTTCTGGGCAGCACGCTGGCTTGGTGGTTAGCGGTGCCGGCTGGCTTGAATCCTTGCTGGGGCCATTTTTGTGTGGATGTTCTGTGCCTGTGAGGGTTTTCTCCATGTATTCTGGTTTCCCCCCCCACAGTCCAAAAACATGTATGCTAACCTAGGATAATTAGCGACTCTAGTTGCCCGTAGGAGTAAGTGTGCTGTATGTGGTTGCTTGTCTAAACGTGGTCCTGCAAATGACTGGTGACCTGTCCAGCATCCCTGCCTTTCACCCGAAGGACGCAGTGATCAGCTCCAGCGATCTGTGACCCTGCACGGGAATAAGCAGGTATAGATAACGGATGGATGGATGACACAGATTCTTGCTTAAATTTACTTTTTATTTCTTTGCAGACAGTATAAACTAAAGATATTTCATGTTTTTTTTTCTGATTAACTTTATTTTATTTGCTAAAGCCACTCTATGTAGCAACACCACTTCTGACCACATGGGGGCAGTATATCATAAGAAAGTTCATTCATGTACCTGTGGCATTTCAAGACAGGCCTGACCATCCCCCACTCATTAACACAGTTCAAAGGTCAATATGATGCTAAGTGCTAACCAGCTAAAATGATGACAGCAATGGCTAGCTGTCATAGCGAGTGGCAGAGCCAATGAACTGCTGTCAATCAAACATGCCAGATGACATCTGGGCATCTGATTGTTCAGCTTTAAACGCTTAATATAGTTTTATCTGATGTGGGTAAAAAAAAAAAAAAAAAAAAAAAAAAAAAAAGATAAAATATATATATATATATATATATATATATATATATATATATATATATATATATATATATAGATATATATTATATATATATATACACATACATATATATATATATATATATATATATACAGTCATGGAAAAAATTATTAGACCACCATTTTTTCTTCACTTTCTTGTTCATTTTAATACCTGGTACCACTAAACGTCATCATGTGACTAAAAAACAGACAGAAAAAAGAAAACACTGAATGCATAAAAGCAATGTTTTTGGCAGTACAACGCCATAGCTATTGATGTAAAAACTTAAGTGATTTAGGTTATAATCCATGGAAAATGGTAAGATATCAGCTCTTAAATAAAACTCTTATGAGCAATCTTTGTGGTTATCGTTATGTTTGTCCAAACAAATGTACCTTTAGTCGTACCAGGCATTAAAATGAACAAGAAACTGAAGAAAACAAGGGTGGTCTAATAATTTTTTCCATGACTGTATATCAATTCCTTATACAGCTGTCATGGATGTCACATCAAATATATAGAATCTCATGTCAAACTATAGAGAACAAAACTTTTTTTTTTTTTTTGTTTACCAGACTGTAAACATGTTTAATTCTGCTGCAAAGTCGGCCATTTTGACAAGGGAGTCAGTGGGGTTTTGCTCTGTTTTTGAGCCAGCTCCTAGTGGTCAGTAGAGGAACTGCAACAAAACTTAGTTCTGGTTGGGCTTCACTCTGGAAGTGGGGTAGTTCATACAGCCTGCAGCGAAATAGAAGTCAGTCATTTTTAAAATCTGTTCATTATTTTTACATTTGCATCTTTCATCTGCATCGTCCCAGAGTTATACTCGTAAGATGAATTGCCACGACGTTCCAACTTTAAGTCAACTTTTAACTTTTCATCTGGTGCCATTATACTCATATTTTATATCAAGACTAAATATTTACAGAACTACCTTTCTACATTAGCAAATACAAACATTTTAATGCGGTATACATGTCAAAAACGTACCTGCGAAACATGAACATGAAGCACTGAGCTTGTTTCTGAGCCTGATCCTTTTCAATACTCCACCTTTTCCGGCTGTTCTCTCCAACACCCACCATCGGGACCTTTTCTCGTCAGTTACTGTGCATGATCTCAAACATTATCAGGAACCAGTACTTGCTGCTTGTTAATGATGTCATCATTCATTCCCAGAGGGGACGTTGAGGTTAGCCAAGGAATGATAAAAGGCCTTTAGTTAAACACCAAAATGATGTTGTTAACCCCCAAATTGGCAATACAAATAAGATTACTGTGCTTTTGGAGGAAGCCAGTCTACTGAGACTTGGCGGTCGTATCGCCTGCTGTTCCAAGAGTCTGGCTTTCTGTGGGTGGGAAGAGGAAGAGGGGTACAAGCTGGGAAGTTAAAAGCATACTATCTGTGGAGAAATGAAGAAGAAAAAAAAAAAAGCAATGTCATTAGCGTGGCAGTCGTTTCAAACAAAGAAAAGATTATTTTGTCATCTTCTCAGCCACAACTACAACCACTGTTAAATAAAATGGACCACACAGATACAGCCTATTCAATGCAGGAGTAAGCTTCACGATTGGTCATGTGAAGGCAACTGTCCAACCAGAAGGTCACCAGACGTTGTGTCAGGAAGATCATTGGATGAAAACAACCACCAAAACAAAAAAAAACGTATGCTAAATTAATATGAGGATAGCAATGATCTCACTGTGGGAACCTCTGCTAAAGCTAAGAGAAGTGGACTAAACTATATATTATATCATATGCTTCGGCTACTAGGAAATACTTGTAAAGTCTCCACCGTGTTGCAACCAGGTGAAGAACAAAGGCTGCTCACTAAATACAGTGCAGAAGTGTCTCTCTGCTCTTATATTCGAGCAACCAGGAACCAGGGAAACCCCAGCTGAGCTAATAACTACTGCTGATCAGCTGTTTGCCTGATTCAGCACGTAATCTCCCTCAGCCAGAGCAGATGAGTGACGCCTCAGCACCCTCCCTCTGACCCCCACCACTCCAACCTGTCCAGGTGCGTAATGTCGGCCAGATTCAATGCAACGCCTGTGCGGGTGCGGGCAGAGGAAACCCTCGCAGCTGCAGAGCCGCTGAAACCAGCACAGCAGCTTCTGGAGGACGTCTGTAATTAGTCCCGGGTTCCCTGTCATCACATGTCGCTTTTATCCCCCGACCACCTGATTCACACAGAGAAGGGGCTTCCACTCCACACAGGTGTCTAAAGTGAAGATTGTATAATAAGAACTGGCCGTGGACTCATGATGTCACCCAGAGGTTTTTTTAAGGAGTCTCTTTGAAGCCTCGTCCAGACCTGCTCATTCAGTTAGCTATTTTAGCCCTGGCTGCCTGGCTTTATGGTATGGGAATTAAAATGAATTTACATTCATTCTGATCGAATCTGTCCAATAAGCTGCATTATAAATGAAATTACATCTAAAACGAGTGCTTCCAGAACTGGAACGAGGACAAGCAGAGTTCTGCTGGGATCCGCGGGTGCTCGTCTGGGACCCGCGGGTGCTCGTCTGGGACCCGCGGGTGCTCGTCTGTGAGCCGTCACCTTTGATTCAGGCTGACGTACCGGTATAGGCAGCAATCGTTTCAGACATCGTTGGCTAAAAGGTCTGATCGGCCAACTTTAAAGAGTCCCGAAAAGATCCGAGGCGAAAGATGTTGGACTGGACGGTCCAGATCAGCTGGGTCTTTTTTTACCGCTCAGAAGTATAGCTGAGACAGCGCTAAGAGCAAAAACACTAAAGGATGGAATTTAAGCACTGCAATAAGAACATTATAAGGTACACAGGTTTTACGTTTGAAATAGGGTTCTGCTTTATCTTAGGTTATAAGTCTACTCTAGTCATCTCAATTGAAGGGAGAACCCTTTAGTTGTGTATAAGGTAGACATCTTTTTGTTCACTTTGTTTTTGAGTTTGGTGGAGGATGTACTTTTGAAGTGCTGTTGGATTTTATATGATGGGTCAAATATAAAAATGAAAGATGCATCTTGTAATGACAAAACTTCAAAGAGATTTAACTTTACACAAATTTTTACCCTCAATAAGTCATCATTCTGATTGAAAGCAACAATAAACTGTGATTTTTTTTTTCAACACCAAAGGTGAGCTGGTTACTGAGGTACCAAGCTATGGACAGAGAGACATAAATCACCTTTAAGGAGAGTTTTGTTTCCTTTAAAATGCTGTGTTAATGTCATTTGTGCACTGTCTGGCTCTCTCAATAACAGTCCAGCAGGGTCCCAGCACAGATAAATGATCAGGGTTGTGTCAGGAAAGGCATCTTATATATAAAAAAAAAAAAGTTAAGAATAAATATTTGACTCCCTGTGACCCTACATAAGACTAAATATGTATGGATAATAGATGGATGAATACTTGACCCTTCAGATCCATCAGGTCACCATTTTGTCGCGGTCGTGGCCAAGTCATTAAAAAAAAACTCAGACTTCAAAATTTCTGAAAATTACAGTAATTTGTAACATTATCTTAAATTTCTTCATTGAAAAAAAAAAAAAAAACCGAGACAGGAAACGTCTCTGAAGTAACTTTCCAAACCACAGGAAGATCCTCTGTGTAATTTTGTGATTCATTAATTTCTTTTCATTCTAGAGGCCAGTCTCAGGGGCAGATGTTACTGGTAAAACCAGCCTCAATGAAAGTGGCCACACTGAAGAAAAGGCAGATATAATCCATCCATCTTTTATCATTATTATTTAAATCTACACCCCCTTTTATTCTTTTCAGGGTCACGAGGGGGTTATGCTGATCCCAGCTTTTATGAGACAAGTCTTGGGGTACAACCTCAACAGTGCTGGTCTGTAGTCCTAATGAGCCACGTGAAAAGTGAGGAAATCCTGTTTGAGGAATGAATAAAAAAGGTTTTGGAGCCGTAGCTATTGTATTCAGTCAAACTTTAAAGCAAACTTGTTTGACCTCTCAAGGTTGCCAACCGGTCTGTTGTGGTGAAGACAGAGTTGAGCCAAAAAACGAGGCTCTCTGTTTACCGGTCAGATTTTGTTAGTCACAAACTGTGGGTAGTAACCGAAAGAACGAGATTCCGATACAAGCAGCAGAAATTAGTTTTTTCTGCAGGATGGCAGGACTCTCCCTGAGAGGTAGGGCAAGAAGTTCTGTCATTCATGAGAGACTCAGAGTAGAGCTGCTGCTACTTCACATCAAGAGGAGCCAGGTGAGTGGTTCGACCCGACTCCGGACCAAGCGAAAGCTAATGGATAGATGGATGGATGGATGGATGGAGGTTGCCAACTTTTGCTTTAAATCACAGTGTTCATTGCTTATTAGAGCTTCAAAACTTTAGAGAAAAAGTCCAGTCCATTAACAGTCTGGATCCAACAATGACAGCTGCACGAGCATCAGCTTCCCAAATTAACCAATAAACCGGTTTCCATTTAAAACCGTAATATCTAAGCAGCTTCTTTTGGCTCGTCCCTTTAGGGGTCGCCACAGCAGATCATCATGTTCTGCATATTGACTTGTCACGAGTTTCACATCGGATGTCCTTCCCGACACAACCCTCAGGTTTGTCCGGACCAGGGACCAGCAGTATAGACCTTTTCGGGCCAGCCCCCCGGAAGTACCCCGTCCGCCATTGCTGGGTTGTGCTACAGAGCGACACTTTCACCGGCTCGCAGATTAACCAGTGTTTTTCTCTTTCTACAAATATATATTTTTATAATGTCGAGTCTGTGCCAACAATGGCGTGAAAATTCAACAATGGAAGAAGAAAGTATGTGAAATACACAAGCCTTTACTGCACGAAGACTGTTGTTTGCAGAACAAGAAGTTAGGAAGACGTGGGTGAAAAATATCAACAGAAAGGACTTTGTTCCAAATAAATACAGCCGGGTGAGTTTTCGTTAACATTCAATCTCGTACTACTCATAGTCTCACTGAGAGTCCCGGACGATTCTGGCCGAAAGAACAGCAGTATGACGCTACTGTAGCCCTCGGCACTAGCATAAATAAATTAAATATAACATTAACACATAGCCTAATTTACCGCTAGCGTTAACGTTACAGTAGCATAATCTTTATGGCTTGTTGACGTTAGTTATAGCCAGCGTTGCATTTTTCACGTATTCCCACAGATTTTAGTGTTTGATTATGGGAATAGATCATGCTATTTCCATAACCAATCATTAAAAACAGCGATAAACTACCTTCATCTGTAACTGGAGGCCACTGCCTAACATCATCAATCCAAGACATGTCTGCATTATCCGTAACAGATGCTCCACGCTGCTGTGTTTGGGTTAGTTGGTGGAGCACCGCACACTCCAGTTATGGCGGGGCCACTAGGGGGCGCATGTCTACAATTTTTAAGTCGAAAAGGTCTATAGCACCAGCTCATGAACCCCTGTTTGCTGGGTTTTTCGGAAATGTGGGGTTCAGCCAAGAGACAGTCCGGGACGTGACAGGGCTGGGGATCGATCACCCAGCTGTCCGCTTTACTGAACTTTAAGATACTTTTTACATTAGCAGAAGCTGCTTTTTTAAATCTACCCTGACCTAAACTCCGCCTGGCAGTAGCAGCTTGTAAAACACCTCTGGATGATCTGGCACCAGCCAACCAGAGCAGCTGGTAGAGATTCAGCATCACAGAGCGTTTAAGCATCTTTTGAGGCTTCAGAAGTCCACATGTACCGACTGTTTTCTGGGCCAGGCCAAATGGTTTCGAGATTATAAGTACAGTAACACCTAAACAGAGAATTTAACAGCTTTTTTCCAAAGAACTCAGCAAAGGCATTCTTAGAGCACAATGCTCGAGATACTTTGATATTTTTTTTTAGGAGGGAGAATAGAAAAGGATGCAAGAATTCATAAATAAATTCTGCTTGTCCACGTAATCTCTGCCACTTTGATCAGATTTGAGGTGTAAAAATAAAAACTGCAGTCCAAAAACCTGCTCTACTATAAAGAGCACAGACTGTTATGTCGCAGATTAAACCTCGCCAGTCTTCCCTCGTAACCAGCTCACTTTTTTGTGAGAACCGTTCTGAGCGAATCCACCTCTGTCAAAAGTCTGAGTGTCTATAGACGCAAATTACTGCCTATTGCTAATTTCCCTCGCAATTACAGGTTTGGCCGCAACGTAAAAGTCACTGATTATCCTGTACAACACAATCCAAAGCTGTCCGAGTGTCAGAAGAGGGAATTTCCCAGGTTGAATTCCATTCAGAAAGTTTAAAGTTTAGAGGAACAGACACAGAAGGAGAAGCTTAATTTAGATCATTTTCCCGCATGTATTTTAGGACGTGACAGGAGTTTTCAAACAAATTTAACTTACAGTAAAGAGGGGGAAAAAAAAAGACATGTTCTGTACACTTTTTTCTGTCCGTGCTGTTGAGGCACAACTTGCTGGTTAGCGATGCTAACAAAGCGACCAGGAAAGTACAAAGATTAGAAGGAATAACCAGAAAAAAAAATCTGCTTTATGAAGAAACACTGAAAATTTGAGGCAAAATTATCATTGTTGACAACAGTTCTGTCTTTATGTAGGAGTACAACAAAAGCATGAATTTTCACCAGGTCTTACATTCATGTTCTTTAGTTTAATAGTGTTCATTATGTTGTCCGTTTCAAAGATTGTTTTTTTTCTTTTTTCACAGACGTGTATTTTACATACCTTCTTGACACGTTTCGGCAGAAACTTCCGCCTTCCTCAGAAGTGTCACAAGGGAAAAAAGAAACACACAAGTAAAACAGAGGAATGTTGACACTGCCGTACATCAGAGGGGTCACTGAACGCATCCAAAGAGCCATGAAGAAATAAAACCAGTTAAACCAGACACCAAACTGAGACAAATATTAGTACATCCAAAAGGACAAAATTGAACACAACAAAAAAAGCAATGCCATATATGAGATATCATGCTAATCATGTAATGAAATATACGTAGGAGAAACAGGGAGGAGCTTTGATAGATGGAAAAAAAGAATGTGAGGAGGAGACGGAAAAAGGACAGGACACGGTCGCAAACGTCTGAAATGTCTGAAACAGAGATCCAGTCAGAGCTGGACAAATGTCCAAACCAACCCAGAGGTCGAACTTTTACCGCCAGAGTTACATCCCAAACTGTCACAGAAACATCAATCTAAATATTAAGTAGAACTCATGTTGATACTCATTCGATTAAGCTCATTTTGTCACCGCATGAATGCGCAGTAAATGTAACTGTGTGTAATATGTTTAATACACATAGTTGTATTTACAAACCACCTGAGCCTGAATCCAAATGTGTTTCCACCTCATTACATCCACTGACATCCAGACACTTTTTTTTTTCCTTTAGACAATCACCTTTAATTTACCCCAGCACTGCCGTAGACGGCTCTCTTTTTCTTTATCCAGCGAAAACATATTTCAGTCGTAATATCAGACTCCGGAGTGAAGTCTGATTCCTTTTGGTTGTTGACCCACGAGCCCCAACAACACGCTGTAAATGTTAATCTTTCACCACGCTTTTTTTTTTCCTTCCCTCTAAGATGAATTGTGCAAAGCGTTCTGATGGTAAATTTTAATAGTTCTGCACCGTTTGACTCCTGCAGTTTAATTTTAAAGCGGGACCGTTACTGTATGTGAGCCACCAATTGCAAATCTGAAAATGTGATCTAAATGCATGAATGGAATCCAAAACCCAATCTCTGCCTTTTTTCTTCTTTTCCTCTCGGTTGACTGACTGTATATGAAGAAATTAGTCTAATTATGCATAAATAGAAAATGACTTTAGTTCATTCTGTTTGTCTGAATGGTCCTCGTTATGACTTTACGTAAGCAGCTCAGACCAACGTCTGGTCCGTAACTCCGACGATGCTATCGAGCCCAGATTTCAGAATACCAACATGAGAGAGGTAAACAAAGACAAAAGACAGTGGAAGGACAGTAAACATGGTACGTATCAGACTGGTTGTGTCTCTAAACTCTTCTTAGATGGTCGTGCAACGCAAACCCAGATATGAAAACTGCATTTTCTGACCAACACTGCCTATTGTGGCTCAACCGCATGATTGTCCAATCAGATTGTTTTGCTGAAACTGCCCGCTGTGTAATTACGTGTACTCGCAGATCGGTTCTCGCCCAGCCATCCTGCATGTTCCACCTCCACACCCTCCGTCTTCGTACCCCGCAGACAGGTCCAGATAGGTCCAGATACAAGGGTCTGACACGGGCACAGCCCTCGGCCCCGAGCCACCACAAATAAAATTATGTCATGGTGAACCGTGGCTATCTGATTCTGAGTAATGGCATAAAAAAAAAAAGGAAAAGAAAAGAAAATCCCCTCCCACGTATGCTAATGCTGTTTTCGCAACTCCTGTTGGGAGAGACAAAGCAGACGTGCCAAGGAGTCGAGAGCTTGAGAAAAGCGAGTAGGCGAGGCGGGCGGTTGATGCTCTTCCAGCGAAATCTGCATTCTGCTCAAAAATCGGGACTTGCTGGTAATCATCTTTCAGAACAGTATTTTTCTTCGGTGGTGTGACTTTTGTAACTCAGAGTTGTGTTCCAGCTGTAGAGAGTTCAGCTCCTGACAAGGGACCATGGCCACTGGAGGGTCTAGCTGTTCTCCAAATGCAGATCCAGATACATTTCCCTTCATTCTGTGTAAAAAAAAAGAAAAGAAAAACTGAATCAGGAGAAGCTGAAAAGCTCCAGAATTGCCGATAATCTTGCAGAGCATCCCCAAAAAAGACAACATTAAAAATATCCACTGTGACAGAAAACACATGTAAATGTGACTTAAAGGAGGTATACTGTGATCTATTACTATAAAGACAAAAATGAACTGACGCAGTTTCTTGAGGTCTTAATGAAATATCGGTGGCACGCTTTGGTCAGAATAGGACAGATACCGTAGAAACATGTACAAACACGGTGCTCCCAAAAATGGGTCGAACACAGGTAAGATTGTGTGCTGAAGGTTTTGTAATTATTTTGGTTGTATTCATTTATGTGTTTATTTATGTGACATTTGTGTCCAAGGGGGGGAGGGACTTCTATGCTGGGACGAGTTGCTCTGGGGACAGGTAAAGGGGGCGGCGCCCCCCGCTGTTTCCTCACACACGTTGTGGAAAATTAACGACACAGACTCTTTTTTTTTTTTTTACTCTTCTGCTTCACCTGCTGAGTCCAGGTATTATATCTGTTACTGTGGTCCTTCAATACTGGGACCCAAAACACACATGCTGAAGCTGAAAGAAAGCAGTGGACCGAGGGGGGAAGTCCTACGTATGACAACCCCGTAAGTGCATAAAAACTGACTTGAAGCCAGTTTCTTCCAGGCAAAAGCACTGAGGTAATTATTTTTGGGGGGGGGTGGGGGGGGGGTGGGGTGGGGGGGATTGTGCTGAGCCGTGCATATCATTTAAGCACCATAGGTGATAATCCCTTTACTTTGATGACAGATAAAGCAGATGATAGGGGTAGTTTTGTTTCCTACACTTCACAGTACTTATTAATATTAGTCTATTACACACACACACACACACACACACACATGCACATTTCTTCAATCTGCTTATTTAATTTTTCATTACAGGGCATCAGAAGATAAATCCTCTCACAGGTGCATGTATTTGATGACCACTGGTCAGTGTTGTAGGATTACAGATGTCATATTTCATACATGAATGGGGTTTTGCAAAAGTACTTGATAACATGGATGAACTGAGTGAGTATCACAACTGACAACATGTCTCGTGCCATGACTCCTTTTTTTTTTGGAGGCAAGTAAAATCGTGTATCCATTCAGTAAAATGAAATCTCTATATTTTTATCCTGTGATATAAAGATTTCACAGAAATGCCTGAGATATCCAGAGGATCTTATTGTTGATGCAGGATGTTGGTTTAAAAGGAAGCACCAGAAAAGCTTATTTTGCTGGTATCTGCCTGAACCAGTCCAAATATAGCACTGATGCAGGGTTGGGATGCAACTGAGCTACAGGATTCATGTTACTGAATTTTGTGAGATGTTCCATGGAAATATATCGGCACATATCAGTCTGCCGGCTGCTCCTGGAGAAGTGCATCACTGCAGTACTTCAGCAGTATGAGCCTCTCGCCAGCTACTTCAACTTAATTAGGATGACTCTGGAATCACAATGTTTGCAAAAGGATTACAAATGACTCACGGTGGAGCTTATGCAGTAAAGTCTGAGCTTATTTACAGATAAATAAATAAAAGGAGCAGGATTCAGGAGGCTGTTGGAAGCTTTTTCCAACCCTCTAACTGAGCTTTATCTACTTTTCTATCAGGCAACATTGCCAACTTTCTCTGCCCCCAGTCTGTGTTTCTTCTGAGTGATGAGGTTTGGTCATGGTTTCATGATTTGAGCAGTGGAGTACCATGTTTGTTATATTTAATTCTTTCCATATAAATGCAACTACTTTGGTCGACTATCATTAATATCTTTCAGTCAGACAACTCACACGGCAAAAACTGCAACTCTGTATTAGGAAGACATACGTGGGCGTGAAGACTCCATTTCACACATCACCTATTTATAATTACATCAAGAGAGGGGTTAAGGAAGTTAACTGCCCCCCCCAGGACAGGGGCTGAGGAGGAGGAAGGACTGTGGGTGAGACATCCAAAGGTATCTAAGAATCTAGAACCTCTTACACCTTAAATGAGCGCCTGAAGGAGGTGGATAAGCGCGAACACAGCAGAGGCTGGCTGCCTGAATTAACCGGTCGCTTCATTTTCTGAAATGTAACTTTCTAGATGACAAAAACTTCAAATGGACTTCATGAAGCTCGTGTCACTGCAGGGATGGGAAGTGCATGAAGTTCTCTACGAGGATGGACCAGCCTGGTCATGTTTCAGGTTCCAGACCTCCAACAGTTCCAGATACTCAATTAACTCACATGTAGTTAAAAAAGAGCTGTGGGATGACTGCTTATTCAGACAGTTTACGGGTTTGATGATGTCATCATTCACATTTCAAAGGAAACCTTTTTAATCTGTGATAGATCTCACCATTTATTGCCTCCTCTGGACTCATGAATGCTGCATAAGACATCTGATTTATTTTCATTAGAGTGTGTGTTTGCTAGTGCATTCAACTGACTGCAGGTTGGGAAAGAGCTCCACCCCTCATTAGCATAAACCCCACCCAGGGACCACCATATAAGGAGACGTAAAAGTGCAGACTACTGGGTGATTCTCAAAACCATCGGATACATTTCTAATTTCTTCTCATGTTTAAAAACACGTACTTTAATGGCATCTGCATATTTGAGAGTAACATTCCATACGTAACATCCTTGTCAACGACAAACAGTATTAATGTCGCTCATTTACACAAGCTGACATGGTCAGAGGCAGGAGTTGATTTTATTTGTACCAACTGCTAACATTTTCACGACTGGCCAAACACGGCTCGATTGCGCCCTGCTCAGTTTACGTGCAAATCTGAAACTGAGCCCTGTTGCTTTGCCTACTTCTTCCACCTCTTTAACAATCCACATGAGCCTGAAACTGAGCGAGGAATTCAACAATCATGGAAATTCAGATTGGTTTCCCTTATTGCTGATGGCTTTTCACCCAAGTTTGGCAAGAACGGCATCCACTGGGTGGCAGCACCAGATGAAACTGGTCATTACTACTCAAGTAGTAGACTTTGGGTTTTGAAACGACCGCGCTAACAGCCACTGATTTGGAAGACGTCTATTTAGGGTGAGTGTAAGGACAAAAAGGGGGAAGAATATTGTCAAGATGAACCTTTAAGAAATTTCAGGATGTCCTCCTTAACTGAGTAAGGAGCAGATTACACTGAGACCAGTGGTGATCCTGTCTGCTTCTACTGGAATAACTGGAGGATGTAGTGGAGAGAGAGATGTGTACCTGCAAAGCCCCGGATGAATGTGGGTTCTACCTCCTTACACATCATTTTTCATGGTCATCAGTTCATGTGAAAGAGCTGTACCTCATGGCCTGTCACATACACGAATATCAATGTGACCAGAAAGGGGGAGAAATTTAAAGAGTTGGGCATGAAGCTCAAAAACAGCAATTGGGAGCCATTATTACTCACCTAATTAAATTTTCACAGGTTCAAAGATGGAATTGAACAGACTAAATTCGACAAAAATCTTTTATTAACAATTCAATTAAAACATTTCCTATTTAAAAAAATCAAAGGCTTGAAAAAAAAAAAAATAAAAAAAACCCCACCCCCCCAGATTAAATGAATGCAACAAATCCAAATACAAAATAGATTAAACACTTCAAATGGTGGAACAAACTGTTAATGCCCAGTCCTGCTCCCCATTACAGCAGGGCAGAGGAAATATGCACTGTCCAAACCCGTTAGCTGCCAACTAGCAGCAACAGATGCAGCAGGGAAGCAGCCCAAATCTTAAAGTTGTCATAAACCAGGACAAGACAAGACAGCAGAGCATTTCTGTGTGCTGGAGCTTTCAGCACATCAATGTGCAGTCCAATCACGTGCCTAATAAAAAGCACATTAATTCTTTATTCAGGTGAAATACAGATCTGAAGTTCAGGCAGCTTACCAAGGCGCAGAAGCACCGCCTACCAGGAGACGAAGCAGATCAGCAGGCCAGAAGCCATAAAGAACTCCAGCTGCAGCTGATAATGTCAGCAGAGCAGCAGAAACACACAGCAGGTGTAACACCTAAAGACCAACCCAGTCCCAGCAACTCAAGTTGCACGTAAGATCTCTGGTGAGTAGATCAAGAACACGTTAGACACTCAAACTCCTGACAAGCAACATGAGAAATAAAGAGACCACAGCAGCAACCTGCCCAACTGTAAAGGCATCTGCCCCAACCATCAATCTGGTGCAGAGTGGGGAGGGGGGGGGGGGCACCATCTCATCCCATTAACAGACCAACTTGACCTTTTATTTACATTTTTTAAAGATGACTAATGAGAGGAAATTTTTAAAAACCTGCATTGGCTTTTTCTTTTTTTTTTTTCTGCCAGCTGTTTATGTTATTAAGCCATTTATGGGGTTTGTAAGGAATAATAAGTAACTACATGAAATATATGAGACGGGAGAAAGTGAATTCAATCTCTTTATGAAAAACAACCCTGTCTCAAAGTGTAAAACGATCTTAAGGGGGAGTTTTCCTCGGAGAGCAGGGTTTAAGCAGAAGATCATACGAGGACAGAGGCCAGACAGAGTTCTGAGGTCGATGATGCAACGGCATCTTTGTTTTTTTAAAGCTTGAAGTCAGACGTTTGGCCGCGGCCGCCGTTTGAAAAGGTACCACGAGAGATCTAGTCGGTAACCGAGTCTGAGCAAATAGGCTCGCAAGACGACAATATTTGTTTTCCAGCTGCAGATATCAATAAAATAACACAGTCATCTTCCTCTGGCCTCGCCGCTGGCTTGAAGGACGGTCCGTCCTGGAACAAAAACATTCGTGAAGAATACACGCATGTCGGCGGACCTGCCAAAAGTCACACATGCAAAAAAGAGGACAGGAGCCGTGACTGGTCTTTGGTAAACAGAGACAGAGACAGATGTTCCTGGCAAATGGGCCACTGCCGGGAGGTGATGAAGCTGAAGCTGGTTAACGGCGGCTATAAATCCAAAATATTTATCATCTTCTATTTTAAGCCAGCGCACTGAATAGGCTAACCACAGGTGATGAAAATATTTCTGTTAGCGTGTCAGATCCTGAACGGGTGTGTGCTGAGCCATCCTCAGACGAGCTGTGCTCAAGACATCACTGTAAACATTTAGCAATACCAAGCGCGCTTTATATATTCAAAACTAAAGATCAAAGGGGCTACATCCGGGTTTTCACAGCGGACGACTGTTCTAAAGAAAGGAAAATTGCAGTTCGTCGAATGACCACAAGGGGGTGGTTTGACCTCTATATCTAGACTTATAAAGCCACATATATATATATATATATATAATATATATATATATATATATATATGTATACATAATTAGGAGTGTGGCTTTTTGATTCCACTCCACTCCAATCTGTGGCGTCCATGGCTAGCTTTCCTCACTTTAGCTGCTTGGCTCTTAGCATTTCAGTGAATTTGGCATCAAAGCTGTAAATTAAAAGCTAAGAGAGGATAAGCACTCTTATATTAAAGCTAATCCAGCTTTTTGTGTTGTTAATTATGCTGATAAACTGTATTGACTGGGTCTTAGTTAGCTTCATCAAGTGGCAGCAAAGGCCGTTGAACTGACCACTGACCACTTCAGGAATCTTCCAGGTTGACTAACCGGAGAACTAGCCAACGGCTCATCTAGACCACTGGGCATCTGAGCAACCGTGGCCCCTGGAAGACCTCTGGTAGTCCTCAGTTCAGCCCTGCCAGTGCTCATTTTGGATGTTGTAGGGATACCTAAAATGAAAATGGATGCACAGATTCAGTAGCATCAATGATTAGCATGAGCTGAATCAAGCTAAAATAGATAACTTCCAGTAACTGAACTGAGGTGGGCTGCTCGTGACCCCAGTTTACCCATTTATGGTTTAAGTGGGGTTGGGTGGAGTCAGCTCTCTCCAATATGACTACAGTCTATGCTAAGAATGCACAAATAAATATGTTTCAATGATTAAACTCAGCCCATCTGTTTTAACATGACCCCGTTGCTGTTTTTCTTCTAAATAGGAAACGCCCACCTAAAATCTGCAAACCACCAGTTAATACAAAAAAAAAATAATAATAAAAAATCACATTCAGATATCTGATGAGAAGATCCTGCAGCAGTTTTCAGGGATTCATTATCTTCAAGCAAGACTCCATTGCTCTTAAGAGAAATGGTAGATATGTTATTTTAAGGGCCTTAAAGGGGGAAACAAAGCTAGTTTTATTTTAAATCTCTAAGAGTCAGTATGTGGTAACAGCAGGGAAATTACTCACTTCTATGACTACAGATGGGTAATACTGCACTTAGAGTCAGTCTCTGGTAAATTATTATTGGAGCTTCATTAATCAAAAAATACACAGTGGAAAGAAAAAGACTGTACAGTCTGTGGACTTAGCTTTTTATGCAATAATTTGCTAATGAAGTGACAATAATAGACAAACAACATGTTGAGTTGGTAAGACACAATTATAATTTGTTTCGTTATTGAACACAGCCATCAAACATTCAGTGTCGTAGTGGAAAAAGTGTATGTCCCAGTCAAACATACTTTTTTTTTGTACAGAAATAAAGTGTAATTTCACATATACTACAGTAGGGGGCAGTGGCGCTGTCATTATCAAAGTGTGCGCAGGAAGTATTAGCTATATTATGTCGGGTTTTTTTGCACGGACCTGCGCGCACACAGTACAGAGCAGGAGATATGAAGTGAACAAACCCTCAAGAGACACCACAAAAAAAAAATTTAACAGGGATGAAAAGAAAGGTGGAAATAATGAGATGAATGAAAGTCGGCAGAAAGTTAAGACGAGGAAATATGACGATGCTGATGTAGCGCTGCTTCACTGTGACTACGGTGGGATTGATGCACTTTAAATCTTTACAGACTAAAAACAAATGTTAATAAAGTTATTCTTTGTTAAAAGTTGATCTATATTTCTTTCTTTTTTGTTTCTCTTAATGTTAATAAGGATACAGTGTTATGCAGAGGTGCACTTATAACAATTTTATAGACAAATGATACAATTTATAGTCACAGTGGAGGGTTGGGGGGGGCAGCAGAAAATAATTGAGAAGCACTGCTTTATGCTGAGTGTACCTTCTTTTTTCACCTACAATCTACTGATTTGGCTGATATATATATATATATATTATATATATAAGTAAACCACGATTTTGTTCCCACGCCTGCTTTCATCTCCTGGAACCGCTCCAACTGCCAATCTCTCCACACAGTTTCTCCGCTAAGGGGAAGTATTTTTAACTTCCAGAATCAAAGCGCGTCTATAGAAGACAACATTTCCCTGAGGTCGAGCACGTCATACACCTCTGATGTTTTTCCTTTTTTTTCACCCCTCACATTTTCTTGCCTGTTGACTGTCACAATCCATGAGACGCATTATTAAAAGTGGGTTCTTTAGTTCCAAAGATGACAGGTGGAAGATGCAAGAGTATCACTTCACCTCTCAAAGCACTTCAAACTGTCGTCACCTTTTAAACTCACTGTAAGGAAGAAATTGGTAAGAAATTGTTGTATGGGGAAAAAAAACAACCATAAAACAAAAGTGGAATTAAGATGCTCCACAAAAAATAATTTTAGCTCTCTCTGTTTATACGCCCTCTGACTCTCCAGTTCATGATGTCCAGAGATGAAAACAAGCAGAATCTGTAAATCTTAAATGAGCCTTCACCGTGGAGTAAATTAAAGTTCAGAATGAACAAAAGAAACAATCCGTTCCAGCCCTGAAGCGCCATCGCTGGATGGCTCTCATTAAATTCACATACAAGCAACCGGCTTTGCATTTTCCTGAAGCGGAATCAGGCGTTCAGGATTAACAAGTAAGTCACTAATGAAAAGACAAACACAAGCTGCAGAGTTTCTGCTTGTTCTTCAGGGAGGTGTGTTTATCTGCATGTGTCCCACTGACTGCTCTGGTGAGGACTCGCTGCTGTAGGGGGACCGTGGTGAGACCGTCGGAGTAGCAAAAAAAAAAAAGGATTTGACAGATTTGAGAGTTGATAAAACAGTTTCCACTTTCCAGTCATTGCTATGCAGGTATAAAGAGAATAAGAAAAAAAACCAGTATTGTAAACAATAAAAAAGAAGAAGAGAACTGATACAATTTTTTTGTCATTTGCTGCTAATCTACTGTATTGAAAAGAGCGTAAGAGAAAAAAACTACATTATGTTTTAAAAAGGAAAAAAGGCTGGATTTGTGTAAGAGAAATAATAAAAATAAGGGAAATCAGTCATTTGCCTGTAAATTAATTTTGTTTTGTACATTATTCACAATTGGATTCGAATTGTATCATGAATCCTGAACATGATCAGGTTTNTTTTTCCTTTTTTTCCTCCTCACATTTTCTTGCCTGTTGACTATCACAATCCATGAGACGCGTGATTAAAAGTGGGTTCTTTAGTTCCAAAGATGACAGGTGGAAGATGCAAGAGTATCACTTCACCTCTCAAAGCACTTCAAACTGTCTTCACCTTTTAAACTTACTGTGTGGAAGAAATTGTTGTAGGGGGAAAAAAAAAACAACCAAAAACCAAAAGTGGAATTAAGATGCTGCACAAAATAGAATTTTAGCATCTCTCTCTGTTTATATGCCCTCTGACTCTCCAGTTCATGATGTCCAGAGATGAAAACAAGCAGAATCTGTAAATCCCAAATGAGCCTTCACCGTGGAGTAAATTAAAGTTCAGAATGAACAAAAGAAACAATCCGTTCCAGCCCTGAAGCGCCATCGCTGGATGGCTCTCATTAAATTCACATACAAGCAACCGGCTTTGCATTTTCCTGAAGCGGAATCAGGCGTTCAGATTTAACAAGTAAGTCACTAATGAAAAGACAAACACAAGCTGCAGAGTTTCTGCTTGTTCTTCAGGGAGGTGTGTTTATCTGCATGTGTCCCACTGACTGCTCTGGTGAGGACTCGCTGCTGTAGGGGGACCGTGGTGAGACCGTCGGAGTAGCAAAAAAAAAAAAGGATTTGACAGATTTGAGAGTTGATAAAACAGTTTCCACTTTCCAGTCATTTGCTATGCAGGTATAAAGAGAATAAGAAAAAAAACAGTATTGTAAACAATAAAAAAAGAAGAGAACTGATACAATTTTTTTGTCATTTGCTGCTAATCTACTGTATTGAAAAGAGCGTAATAGAAAAAACTACAGTATTGTTAAAAAGGAAAAAGGCTGGATTTGTGTAAGAGAAATAATAAAAATAAGGAAATCAGTCATTTGCCTGTAAATTAATTTTGTTTTGTACATTATTCAAATTGGGATTCGAATTGTATCATGAATCCTGAATCATGATACAGGTTTTATCGTTTCATTCATCATTCATTATTTATTTGTTTGAGCAGATAATATGAAATGCCAACAAAAAAAAACAAGACAATAAATTAAAATTACAATTAACACAAGTCATTGTATCTGCTCAAGAAAGAGTGGGAGGAAGAAAATGTATTTAATCCCACCCCGTTACCATCGTGAATCCTGAATCGTGATACGAGTTGTATCATGAGTTGAGTGCCTAGTTGGTGGTTTTCTTTTTGAAAAATGGACGGCAAATCAGTTGTGTCCAGGATAAATAATGCTGTCGGGTTATCTGTTAACTCATTTAAAAATTGGTCCTGAGTTAATAAAGGAAGCAATAGAAATGGATTGATAGGCAGAATTGATGATGTCACTGGTTTTGGTGAAATCTATTCAACGCTCATCCCTACATGTGACAACCATCCAACATAATGGCATAACTGAAAAATTCCAAAATATGAGGAGGGTGCACCTGACCAAAAAAACTGAAAAAAAAGGTATGTAAATGAGCTGAGTGTCACACATGACCCAGCCTATGAGTATTTATTTATTTATTTTTTTAATTTTTTTTAATTTTTTTATTTTTAAGCTCTGTAAAGCGTCTTTGAGTTTTTTGAAAAGCCCTTTAGAAATAAATGGGTATTATGTATTATTATTAGCCTATTAGTGATAAGAATCTAGTGAGCGTCATGCTACTTCCACAGATTCATCAATTACAGGCTTGATCCGACAAATTGGCTTTGCGTAACACTTCACTGACCAATTCCAGTTGGTTACTGTTGAGACTGCTAAAAATACAAAGTGAACTAAAGAAAAAGTTGCAAAAGGTTTACCGACGCGTACGTGAATTTCCGTTTAAAAACGTTGGAGTGAACAACACAAAGCTGCAGAAAACATCAGCTGTGACCGACGTCTCAATGATCCTTCCCTAAACCTCTGCATATTGCCGGGCTGCACGCTCTTTAAGCAGCGCATATAGACTTTATCAGTCTGGCTCTGAAGTCTCTGGAGAATAGTTATCTTTTTATAAAAACATGTTCAAGTGCTTTGGTCAGGCAGAGCATGAGCTCATCCTGCCGACTGCAGAGCCTGAGATGAGACGACCCGGGCTGAGAACTGCTCCAGTCGGGTACGTAGTGCACGTGTGTGGCCCGGGAAGAATGACCTCACCACTTCTGCCTGCAGTCGCATGATCAGTAAACACCAGCGGGCCCGTTTCATTACCAGCTCAGCGCCCCTACCATTACACTTCCTCCACCGTGTTTGTCACATGATGTAATATGCTTTGAATCAAGAGTCTCTTCCCATCATTCTGATACAAATTTATCTAGATTTTATCTAATTTAGTCTAATCTGTCTTTCCTGATTTTGAATGTTACCAGTAGTTTGCACTTTTTAAACCTTCTGTATTTACATTCGTGAAGGCATCTTGGTTGTAGTTTGCTTTTTATGCTACTATAAGATCATGTTTCTGTTGGTTGTTGATAAAAATCCAGGAAGGATTTACGCATTAAAGTGGCTGTTACATTGGCTTCCACTGCACGGTGTTTGTGTGTTGTTGACGTGATTTAAGAAAAGCAGACTTATATCTCTGGCGAGCTCGCTGCTTCCTCTTAACGCCAAGACCTTACTGTACAAACACATAAAACAAAAGCCTCCCTGCACGGCGTCAGCGCAGCGGGTTGGCGGGAGAATATCAGAGAGAGCAGCAGGCCTTTTGATTGCTTCCATGGGAAAAGCCAGATGGAAAATGGATCATGGCAGAAATTTAGTTATTTAGTGAGGGATGTATGTCTTCGTCATCTGTGAATGCAAAAATAAAAGCGAAGAAATACATCAGTTTGGACGCAGTAGGAGCTCTCAGCAGTCAGTCACAGCAGAGACGAGACTCCCTGTGAACACTCAGGAAAAACAACCGGGGCAGAAAGCTGCTGATGTGGGCAGCAGGAGAGAGAACATGTGCTCCATCTTAGTGTAGTGTGGTACTCAGCGTGCTCAACAGTAGATAAAAATGCTTTGCAGAAAATTATAAAGTCTGCAAAGAACATTATTGGCTGCTCTCTGTCCTGACTGGAAGACATGGCTTGCTGGTTCTCCTGCAGAACAACACTATTCTCAGAAAAACACCTTGGTCATGATTATTAATTTAAAGTCTTACCCTCTAAATGTAATTTCCTTTCCAATTCTATTTCTAGAAAACAAGTAAAGAGGTTTTTGACTCATAGTCTGTATGAGAAGAACTGGACAAGCCTTTTGTGACATCATCCAAGCCTATATTTTCAGGGCTGTGGACAGCATCTTATTGGTCGAAGCTGATTGTGCCCAACGCCAGTTAATCCGAAAATGGGCACGACAAGCATGCCTAGAAGCCTGGAACACATCTGCCTTATCTCAGCTAGCACAAGGTAGCTAATTTAACTTGGCCTAGCCCATAATAACCAATGACACTATTTAAAGCTGAAAGAAGGACTGGTGGAGCTCCACTGGGACCTGTGGCAATATTGCTTGGTTGCAGCAATCCATGGATGACCGTGGGCGACTAGCTAGTGTGTTACTTGGTTGCTACATATTACCACATGTATAGCCACCATGTCTAAACAAAATTTACAGGAACTGGTTACTATTTATGTAACGTTTTGATAATAATATGCTGGCTAATGTTTTTTCTGTACACCTGGAGGTTCATTAGCAATTACTGATGGTTTTCTTTGTGTTTAGCAACAGAGCACGCAGAGCGTGGGGTCACCCGCGGGTTGTTACAAGCAAGCAATGTCACTGCTAGAAGTGGAAGGAATGATTTAAAAGGCTGTCCTGGTGGCTGAACTCCAGTTAGCCCTGCCTGCCTACCCTTAACTGGAGGCTGGCTAAGCTCCGCCCCCAGACCCATACAGGCCAACCAAGAATCACAATTTATACAGATGTGCGACACTGTGATAGTGTGCCCAACCACACTATCCTTACTATAATTTATTTTATCTGATGTTTTATTGTTAAAAGATGTTAGCGATGGGGGGGGGGTGGGGGTCTGTTTTTAGTTGTAGTTTAGTAGCAGTTTGTGCTCCATTTATTTTGTACATAACATGCCATATAAATAAAGTTTGATTGACTCATTGACAATGGTCTGTTAGTATAGTCCCCATTACAACGCGCTATATTTCTTTAAAATAAAAATCATCATGATTTGTTAAGTTTTTACTCACATCTTTAGGAGAGGCGGTAAGTAGCTAAAATGTGAGCTGGTTACTTGACACCACAGACTGTCACTCAACAACAACACATGTAATTATGCATACATTTAAGATTACCCCACAAAATGGTGTTGTTGTATTTATAATGCATTGTATGTTACAAGTGAAAATGTGGAAAAAATGTGGAAAGTCATGACGTTCCCCACGTACCACCAGAGAGCGCTCGCTTACCACTAGCGCACCACTGCGCTAGGTGGTTCTGGGTAAGTGTCTCTAGACTAAACCGCTCATTGCTCAAGGCAGTAACAGTTCCAAGTCTGGGTTAATGGGAGGGTTGTCACAGGAAGGGTATCTGGTGTAAAAACTATGCCAAAATATACATTTTGATCACAACAGCTTTAATTACAATCTGTGACAATCTCGTCATTCATATTAGTTATTAGTCCAGCTGACATACATCTTTATCTGTTAAACGAGAACCCAGGTAACACACTGCTTGGGAACGTTTTGGAAAATAAATAGACGTTCGAGCAGTGGATGTTTTGAGTCTGAGGCAGTTTATAGCATACAGCGTAAACCGCAGTCGACTGTCTGTGAATTGATGAGTTTGTTGTTTATCAGCGATTGCCAAAAAACCGTGAAATACTTCAGTGTGTTTTCAGAAAGGTACTAAATGTGAGTTTACACTTGCAAATTTATGCATGTGTTTGCGCGTATGAATGTGATTTGCGCCCGCTGAGATCTGGTTTCCTGCTCCGGGACTCCCGGGGCCGCATCAGTGCCCCGGTATGGAAGATAGCGCAGGTTACATCACACAGAGTCAACGCATCAACCTCTGGGGAGGCCGAGGAGAGGAAGAGCGTGTGAGGTCAGGCAAAACCGCTGACGTCCACTGCGGTTATTTGCATAAAACAGAACTGGAAGACATTTGGAAGAAAGGAGAAACAAGCTGTGCAGGTGAAGGGAAACAAAATAAAACGTAGGAAGTGGATAATGGGCATGTGTTCAGGCACACAACGGCAACCAGTTGTAAACTCATGTTTATGCACCCTGGCATTAACGCTCTAACACAGGTAGTCATTTGCATAAGTCTCAGGTTTTGGAGCATCTGTAAAGAGGATGTTTTTCCTCTGATGGTGAATATATGGAAGTCAAATTGACTAAATTTGCAGATCTACGATTGTGAATCGGTACTCTGAATTGGATAAGAATTGATGGGCGGTGTGTGTGTGTGTGTGTGTGTGTGTGTGGGGGGGGGGGGGGGGGTGAATCAAAGTTATAAATTAATTTCTTATTCTTGGTGATTTATGGTCCTACTTAGTAACCACGGCCGTTGCCCACCACATTGTAGCTGTTTGTTATCTGTACTTTCACCACCAGATTCTAGACGACTGTGTGGGTTCTTTCTTTCCTGCAGCGTCCAGCTTTCTTTTTCTTTATTTCCTGTATGCAGCTCAGCAGCAGAGCAAATAAAGCAGATCATATGTGACTTGAAGCAGACAGATGTTGGGGCAACAGTCATTCTTTACCGACATGGCAGCAGTTTAACTTTCCACCCAGCTAGAAAATGATGAAGAAGAATTGGTGACGGGAAACATGAAGAAGAAGAAGAAAAAACAAACTACCAACTGGACCAGTCACATTTGTTATCGTCTGCATGAACTCGACGGGTTCTAACCATAGGCGTAGTTTGACTTTTGCGTCAGGGGGGGCAAAAATTGTTAAGCACTTTCAACAAACGGGCGCATAAATGTATTAAGAAACAAAATATAACATGATTCATTTAACTGTCACAATATACTGCAGTTTATTTTGGACTTAAAAAAAAACATTACGGTCAAAAACATTTATTTATTTTTGCCAGTTCGTTGACAATGCAATTACATATTTCAGCCACCAGGGGGAGCAATGCTCCCCCTGCCCCCCCGCAAACTCCGCCCATGGTTCTAACACTTCTGGAGAGCTGCACATCAGACCAAAGAGGAGCTCACAGCATACGTGGAGGCACAAACCAGGCCGCAGGACGCGCTCACACTAACAAGGCTGTAAAGCAGTGGTCCCCAACCCCTGGGCCGCGGACTGGTACCGGGCCGTGGATCACTTGGTACTGGTCCGCGCAAGAAAAAAATAGTTTTTTTTAAGTTTTTTTTTTTTTTTTGAGTCTGAACAAGCTTTTATTGTGAAAAATCTTTTATTTTTAAAAATGACCGGATTCTCTCGGTAACATGAGCGCCAAAATTTAACTCAACTCGCAAAATGAGTAAGAAACAGATGTCTTTGGCAAGTTTCCTTGTGAAGGGGAGAATACAGAAAAAGAAAGCTTTTAACAGACAATACCAGGAGTCCTACTGAAATATGGATTCATCATGACAGGTGATTCCCACATACCAAGCTCTGCGTGAGTTTTTTTTACCTCCACCAAGGAGGTTGTTTTTGCCGGCGTTAATCTTTCTGTCTGTGTTCAAGATAACTCAAAACGTTATGGATGGATTTTGGTGAAATTTTCAGGAGTTGTCGAAAATGTGAAAAGGAAGAACTGATTTCATTTTGGGTGTGATATGAAAGAAATTCTGGATTCTGGATCACTTTCAAATTTGTGATAATTGTTGCGCTTGGTGGAGGTCTGCGCTTTTCTAGTTTTTTTTTTATTTAATGGGTTTAGACTTTGATGTTATACTCATGTTATGTTATTGGCGTAATGTAACGAGGATGAGACATCCTTGAGCATGGAAATGGAGCACTGGCTCAAACCAAAATACCCAGGACTGAAACAGTCTTTTAGCTAATTGAACACAACTCCGGGGCTTTTAAGCTCCTGGTGCTTTTGGTACAAATGCATCTTCTGAAAGAATACCAATCTATGACCACTGAAACACGTTTACCGACCAAAACCTTTTATTCTATCCCAGAATTCAAGCTCCATAAGGGATCAAATCCATAAGGGATTGAGACGGGGGAGGAAAAAATAACAGTGAAATCACCCTGGGGCTTTAGATTCAACTGTAGATTCACATGAGTGCATGACCGATAAGTCTAAAACCACACACAAACACTGAAGCACATTTAAAGCGTGAGAGATTAGCCACTATAGGTCCGGCGACAGTCACGGCGCAGCGAGGCCTATTTTGGCTCATTTGTCACCATAGTTGCTCCCTAAAGGCTCCCACATTGTTCTCAGACGTGCTGGGGCCACGTAAAGTTTGAATTAGACCAGGCGCCTGACTAAAACCACTGGGGTAAAATTAAGCGTGAGGGCCGGCTTTCTCTCACAGCCTTTTTTTAGGGGATTAGATGACGTTTAAAGTTATTGGAGGGCTAATACGCATGATTAACAAGGCTGATTAATGTGAAAATTGAGGGATATTTTATTGGCCTCACCTAAAGGAGCTGGGCCGGGCTTGAGGGGAAGGGTGTTCACTGGGTTTAGTTTAACAGGCTCAGTCGAGGGCCGGGGTGGAATTATAATGCTTATTTAGCACTTGATGTGTGGATAACAGGCAGTGAACTGCGGCTGAACTTTCGGGGGGCCACCGCTGGAACAATGTTTGCGAGTGGTGGCTGGTCATTTAGTGGCTTCTTGTAGTGTCAGAGCTCTGTTTTCTTAGAGTAACCCCGAAGGCAGTCAGGAGAGAGTTCTGTTAAAGTTAGCCACGGTATCGAATGACACCCACGAGTGCCCGTGCTGGATGGGGAAACTTCCAGACGGTGAACTAGACTCGCAGTCAAGTGGGACGTCGACGCAAAGATCACAGCTCGATGTTCTTGAATTCCCGGAACTTACTTACCAGTCAGTATGTTTATTAGCAGCGCTAGCACCTGGAAGCAGCCAGTAAGCCATGTGGAAGGTGCCTTGTTGGTAGCCATCAGTCTGGGTAAACACTTCTGTTGACTAATTGGACCGGTAGCCGTGGTAACAAGGTGACATCATCTCATCATAAACAGGTGTCTCGTCCTGTTGGGCGTTCATGGGAAAGTTTTAATTAAAAGCCCCCCCCCACCCCCCACCCCACCCGTCCGCACTCGTCTTGGCCTGCAATTAGTCGCTTGTTACGGGCTGTTGTCAATGTTTACGACGTGTCAGAGCTACAGGACGCAGGCCTGTTGTTACCCCGCGGGGTCAATGTCGGAGGTCAGAGAGGGGGGGCTGACGGAGCGGAGGGGGGGGAGGGGGCTGACCAGAACGCAATAACCTAGAGGAAATGATGGTGACCATTATATCTGCTGCGACTGGTTGTTCCCTGAAGGCCAGAGGTCATGTTTCCAGCTCTGTTTGTCTGGTAGTCGTCAGAGCGTTTGCGTTTGACAGATTTAAATGAGATGTGGAGGAGAAGCTGGTCTGGGAGCCGGACTGTTGGTTCTGTCTTTAGCGCTACAATCTCACCATTTAACAACCACATATTATTGACTTATTTTTCTATCTTTGCAGGTGTTATGCAAATTACGAGCGGTCGTATTGGCAGGGTTTACGTATCCTCCCTGTTGTGCTGTAGGTCCCATTAAAACCAGATCATCATTAAGGTTGTATGTTAATAAGATATGACATCTAAGTTCTGAATCAAGATCAGAAGTAAAGAAAATGGCAAATCAATCCACCCCCAACTCTGCAGCAGATACAAATATATTTAGAATAAATATAAATGCACATACAGCAGATCAAGCACATAAACAAGCGGACACTGATTTGTACATCGACATTGCCTTTTCCATGGCTAAAATAATAATTAAAAAAATAATTAGAAGACTTTTAAACACATATGAGGGGCTTAATTTTAGAGGTCAGAAAACACTTTCTATTTGACAGCAACCATTCTTTTTATAAGGATAAAAATGATGCTCTGAAGTACTCAGCTTCTGGACCAGGGTGGATCAAGATGGATCAGAATGAATCAGGATGGACCAGGACGGACCAGGATAGATCAGAATGGATCAGGGTGGACCAGGATGGATCAGAATGGACCAGTATGGATCAGAATGGATCAGGATGGACCAGGATGGATCAGAATGGACCAGATGGATCAGAATGGATCAGGGTGGACCAGGATGGATCAGAATGGATCAGGATGGATCAGGATGGACCAGGATGGATCAGGATGGACCAGGATTTACCAGGATGGACCAGGATGGATCAGGATGGACCAGGATGGATCAGGATTGACCAGGATGGATCAGGGACCAGGATGGATCAGGATAGACCAGGATGGATCAGGATGGACCAGGATGGATCAGGATGGACCAGGATGGATCAGGATGGACCAGGATGGATCAGGATGGACCAGGATGGATCAGGATGGACCAGGATGGATCAGGATGGACCAGGATGGATCAGGATGGACCAGGATGGATCAGGATGGACCAGGATGGATCAGGATTGACCAGGATGGATCAGGATAGACCAGGATGGATCAGGATGGACCAGGATGGACCAGGATGGACCAGGATGGACCAGGATGGATCAGGATGGACAGGATGGACCAGGATGGATCAGGATGGACCAGGATGGACCAGGATGGATCAGGATGGATCAGGATGGACCAGGATGGACCAGGATGGACCAGGATGGATCAGGATAGACCAGGATGGATCAGGATGGACCAGGATGGATCAGGATGGACCAGGATGGACCAGGATGGACCAGGATGGACCAGGATGGACCAGGATGGACCAGGATGGATCAGGATGGACCAGGATTTACCAGGATGGACCAGGATGGATCAGGATAGACCAGGATGGATCATGATTGACCAGGATGGATCAGGATAGACCAGGATGGATCAGGATGGACCAGGATGGACCAGAATGGACCAGGATGGACCATGATGGACCAGGATGGACCAGGATGGACCAGGATGGATCAGGATGGATCAGGATGGATCAGGATGGCTGAGCAGCCAGACTGCGGTGCTTCTGCACCTAATGGGATCTAGAGGCCAGACATAAATAAAAAGGACTGAACAGTGCAGTTTGCTCAGGATTCTGGTTATCAACCTCATTTTTTTTGTTCATGCAATCATACTCTTCCATAAATACTAAACTAATCCTTAAATTCGTCATTGATGCTTGAGGCTCAGATTCTTTTGCCGCTCACAGACATGGAAACCCGCTCAACTTTGGGTGAAAGTCCTCTAGAAAACCTGAATCTTCGCAGCTGTGCTGCAATGATGATGTAGCTGTCATCAGCCACCAATCACATCTGTCACTGGAGGTATTTTGATGCAGATCCTCAGGTGCAGATTATTAGTTTGCTGTGGAAATGCATGACTGCAGCTTGTATTTACTGCTGTTAGAAGTCATTTATTTTATACAGGCACTGGCTGGCCAACAAAATCTCTTCTTTCTGCAACAGAGTTCCCTCATCCAAACACACAGTGACTTCACATTATGTTTGTAATGCAGTACTCGAAGGACATGTTTATTGTGTAAACTCAACAAATTAAGTCAAGTAATTCAGTACAGATGCAGGATGAAGACATTAAAACACTGTACATCTTTCACTTTCTCCTCCATGGCTCTCCTCTGTATTTGTGCAGAAAATCTGTCTTAGACCTTGACATAATAGTTGATGCTCCGTTTTATGGTGATGCATATGTTTCTGTCAGCTGACGGCTGTGGCTCCGTATCAATACAAGCAAATACCAAAGGCCCTCGCATTCATCAAGAGGACAAATGTTTGTTTCTAGTGCCGGTTGGTTCAGACTGGAGGAGAGAGAGCACGGTCGGCCCAGAAGAAGATGGAGAGTTCCCTGCTCTTCCTTGGAGGAGGTAGTATTTATCAGGGTCAGGAGGGGAGAGGCAGCATTCATCATGGCTGTGTCCTGGCTCGGCGCTCTGTTCGTCTCTGCTGGAGACACTTTAAACCCCCCCCCCCCTCAGCCTGACTGACGTGAAAAAAAAAAAAACCCAGCCAGCCAAAGAAACGGGGAGATGCTGTGAATAATAAAGAACACAAAGATGGATAATCTTTAACGATTGTTTGAGCGATCCCTGATGCGTCACCATTATTCATTGTGCATTTGTTTGCATTTTGGGATTTTTTTTTTTTTTTTTTGCAAGAGAACGATCATGTTCCTTCATAGGAGTTGTCTTGGGTTGACACATTTGGTTTGGTCCGCTGAGAATGAATTTCTCCAACAGATGTTCTAACATTCAGGCTGGCTCTGTTTTAATGTGCAGTCAAAGTTGAACTTCTTCCGAAAATATTCTGGGCCAGACTTACTAAGCAGGAAAAATGAATGCAAGGCTCCAATTTAAATAATAATAATAATAATAATAATAATAGCCAATAGGGAATAGCCACAGCTAATGAAAGGACAATTAATGATGGCAGGTGACTTTCACCATGATGGGCCCCATTATTAATTGTGTAGGTCAAAGGGTTGGTTGCTAAAGACAGGGAAGCAATTCATATGTTCAAAGAAAAGTAAAAGTATTTAAAGTAGACAGAAAAAAATTAGCAGACATTGATAAATAATGGACGGGTAATGTCATTAAATTGGTGTAAACCAATGGGAGGTTTGTATAATAAACCTATGAAATTATTCTACAACCCCAAATCAGATGAGTTAGGGTGGGATCGAAAAGTGACTGTTAGGTATAAATTGACTTATTTCTTTGCAGGCAGAATCAAATCAAACTATTTACTGTTTGTTTTTGATTTTTCCTCATAAATTTCATCTTATTTTGTTAATATACACTCACATTTGCATTCCAGACCTTCAAAATGATCAAAATAGAGCAACATGGGGCAATCTAGAACTATCGATGACGCAAAATAATAATAATAATTTCAAACAAGTCAACAGGTGATTGTATTTAGATACAATACTCTACTCAGTTGTTGCCATCTGTGATGGAGTACTACAGCTGTGTTTCTGCAGTTCTCACAGTTCATACTTTAAACTTTCCTTCGGCTAGATGAGTCCGTACTAGTGTGCTGTTTAAATATGGCTTGAGTCTCTGAGGATGAACAAATGAGTGAAAAAATTGTGTAAAACTTAAAATGTTAAGCTGTGAGCAGTATAATTTTACACCTTAAAGCAGTGATTCCCAAAGTGTGGGCCGTGGCCCCCTGGTGGCCCATCATGGTACAGCAGATGGGCTGTAAGAGGTCATTAAAAATAAACAAATACGTTTTAAATCCTTTTTTTTTTTTTTTTTTTTTTTAATGTTTTTAATTACTGTAAAGTATTTATGGCATGATAAGAAAAATATTTAAATGTAATAAAACAAACCAGTTGAGTGTTATTCTACTGTCATCTTAACTCATTTTAAGTGTCACCGTATTTGTTGACCTCTTAGACTGATATCAGAACGTTCTAGTCTTGTATGTTGATCACAGTTGTGATTATAAGTTTGGGTGGGCCGCAGAGATTTTTCACATTTCAAATTGGGCCATAATATTCTGAAGTTTGGGAATGGCTGCCTTAAAGGTATATATTCTTTTAATCAACCAAGTGCAAGCGTATCAGAAAGCAACCACTCTGATGTCGTGTTAACAACAACTCATTTAAATTTCCCTTCCTGGGATGAATAAAGTATTTTCATTTCATTTCATTAACATGTAGATATAATGTATTGATGACAGTCACTGAAAATACTGGGCCTTGTAATACCACTCTGACCCACTAGAGGTGATAAAAAGCACTGCAGCTTTCATACATTCAAATGGAAAAGAGGTTGTTACTCTGGCTGAAGGGGTAAAGCCTCTGCTCAATGCCTGATGGGAAAACGGTGAGTTGCTCATCGACCCTCGATTTTTGTGTTTGGAAAAGCAATCTGCAAAACATTTTTGTTTGTGTTCTGAACAAACCATAGCACAAAAGGCCTGCACCGCTATGTCTCCCCCTCCAAAAACAACTCCTGTTTTTGCGCTAGGTTACACCTCATTTAACGCACGTGTTTTGTTGACAAAAGTGCATTGGAGACCAGTCGGCTGACCGATTTGCTGTCACATCACGCACTGTGTGACCTCACCGAGGATAAGCCACAGACGCTGAGGACAAACAGGCTGCTGACCAAGGCCGGCATCCGCTCCCAAAAACAACAAAAAAAAAAACACTTGTGGAGTAAAAGGAAAGAAAAACAAAAGGTTAACATTGACATTTTTCTCCAATGGAGATACGTCTGAGCAAATATGAGAATGAAATATGATGTAGAACTGGCAACATTTTTCTCGTTCCCTAAGTTGGCCCATCTATTGTTGCTAACACGTGCTTATGTCCACTTTTTACACTAAAGTTGTAATGCTAGTTGTTGCACAAAGGTCTCAGTGTACTGTATTTCTGCAGTTTTCTGGTGTTGCTTAGAATATGTCTAATGATGTACGCATGAACATCATTATGTCTTACACATAGACTGTATAGGAGGAACTGGACAAACACCTTGACATCACTCATTGGTTTCCTGAAGAGTGCTTTTGAAGCCTCTTTTTTTCCTCACTCTGCATGGCGTCATGTTGCTAAAGGGTAGAAAAAGCTTAGCTGGGAAGCTGGCCGGAACACACCCAGCATATGACATGGTTATGACAGTTAGCTATTTTAGCTTGGCTGGATTAGCTTATGGTAACCTATGATGGTACTTAATACTTCCTCATTCTGGTAATCTGTCCAAGTATCCTCAAATGTAGCTACCAAAGCTGGAGGGAGGAGCTGCACTGGTACCAGTCATCAGCTAGCCTGCCCCTCACAGATCCAGGCTGCTTGCAGTTGCCTCAAGGTGAGTCAAACCTACCGGCGTAGCCTGCCAGTCGAGAGACTACAGGTGCCCAATACTTCTTGTTTCAGCTCCTGCCGTACTCATTTCAGATGTCATTGGTAAGCAATCCAGGTAAATGGTATAAATGGTGAATGAACTGCACTTATATAGCGTTTTCTAGACACCATCATGGTGCCCCCAAAGTGCTTCACATTGGCCTCTCATTTACCCATTCACATGCACATTCACACAGGTAGTCAACTTGAAAAGGTCCTGAAAAGGATTTGAGGATCTGAGGATCCATCTTCTGCAAGAGTTTGAAGACAATGAACAGTCCAGCTGGTGTTCTCTAGTCATGGTCGACATCCTTCAAATGAGAGCAAAAAAACCCTCCTAGACCAACCCAAAACCAGTTCCAGCAGTCTCTTAGTACAGTTAACAGAAGTCTAGTGTCTGCTCAGGCCTAAGCACTAAGTAGGTACAGTAATGACAACCACTGACTAAGCTGGCCATCTTTTAAAAGACCACACTCCTTAGTATACATAAATGTGTGACCCATACACTTATCATGGAACTGAAATATAGCTATGGAGACCAGAGTCATTTTGTGAACCAGACTTTAAATATGTTTATTTCTGCTACAAAATTGGGGATCGTAATATAGGGGTCAATGGAGATGACTCACTTTTGGAGCCAGGGTGGTCATTCTAGGAATTCTAGTCGAAAGGTTGGCGTTTGGTCTCACACCAGAAGCTGACGCATGAACTCTCTTGTGTTATGCTGCCCCCCCATTTGATCCTGGGTGGTATTACTGGCTTTAAAGAAAGACTGGAAAGGATTCGCATCTTTTGACCTCCAAGTTATGCCAGTGTTTTGCCCAAAGACGCTTCAAACAATTGGACTGGAAAGCAGACCTTCCTGGTGGATGAACAACTTCCCCTCCCAAACCACAGCTCAACAGACAAATAAAATACACTTAAAGCAGTATTTGACTGCTATGTGCTTCCATAAGGTTTGTGTTTCCGACATTTAGAAGTTCTTTGCTCAGCCAGAAAAGATGGCATCATAAACCCTAAAGGTTTTCTCTATTAACCGCTGGAAGATATGTAGCGGTACGGTGTCCTGCAGAAAGACTACTTAGCAGACCGTACGACTGTCAGATATTCAGTAGTAATATACTGACAGACAGAGTGAGCAGCACAACGGTTAAAACCATTTGCAGAGGATGGAGCATCCACTGGGATCCATCTGGCAACATGTCTGACCACAGTGTGTCTGAACAGAAAGCTCATATTCTTCTGCAGTCTCTTCTTTCTCCCTCTTCACCTTTCTTTTATTCTGCATCTCGGCTTACCGCTCGTTCTCGTCGCACAAGTCTAGACAGAGAAGAGAGCAGAGGAAGAAGAGACGCCGAAGCCAAGTCATGTGCTGGTGAAAGTGTAGATGACAAACGCACACACACACACCGTACACACAAGGCTGCTGAGGTCTGGCCGAGCAGGAGAAACAAATAAAGTTGGATTATGACAATTAGTGGCCAGGTCCACTGGTGTTTCCAGGGCTTAGTGGATAGAACCAATTAATCAGAGCCTGCACTGGCACACACACAAACGCTAACAAAGTTAATGAACAGGGAAATATTCAAACATGTGGGAACCATTTCACCACCTACTTCTTGTTCTCTATGACAACAGAGAGGAACACAGCAACACTGTGATTAAGGAGCAGCTCGTGGCTGTAACGGTCCAGGTGCAACTTTGCTAGGAACTGAACATCTCAAAAGTGCTACAGAGATGATATCTGTGCTCAAAAGCGTATAGACGTAACACACTTGCTTTGGCGTCACCGAGGTCTGTAAACATTTCATTCAGCGAGCTGTTCAGGGTGGAACCATCCAGCTAACACAATTATATCTCCGTCCAATTTTACGTCTCGCTGCACCTCAGAAGCACAAAGCTGTATGACATACCTCAAAAGAGGTACATGGCCAGGGCTCCAGTCCCTGACTCCGCCCCCTAAAGACCAGCTGCCGTGAACAGACCCGTATGTACATGTTTGAAAAAGGAGCTCTCGTATCGTCTTTCTTTTAGGGATGTTCCTGGCGACTAATTTTCCTGTCGACTAAATGAAAATTTTAATTAAGACTAGTCGACTAGTCTAAAAAAAAAGGAAAACACTCAGAAAACAGTGAAAATTTAGCACAATTTATTGAAACAGAATTTGAAACATTGTTCCAACAAATATTGTGTGTAACAAGAGTTCTTTAAGCCTTCAATCACAATGTTCAACAACCATGTCGGATTTCTCAGACCGGACGGGAGAACCGGCTAAACACTGTCAAATCGGCCTGAGTGTAGCTAGCACCGCTAGCATCAGCAGCCGTCGTCTCGTGCAGATTAACATCCAAATACTTGAGTCGAATGTGGTTGCGCATTGCTCCGGTCGAGTGATTGTATGCCAGTTGTTTCTGACACAGTCTACATACTACCTTGTTTTCATTTTCTAGATTAAAGTACCGCCAAACCGCGCTGGTTTTGCGAGACTATCTTCCCACCGTGCCGTTTTAAAACTATGTCTACTCGAGCATTGCCGCGGAGAGGGGGGACTGCTGTCTGACGGCTCTGTAGCCCCGCCTAGTGGCGGGCGGCTGTATGTCAGTCAAGCGGCCTTGTACATGAATAAAACACAAATTGGTTTAAACGACTAATATTTCTGGTGCCGACTAGAAAGTGGGCGGATGATTAATCGTTTAGACGACTAATCGTGCGCATCCCTACTTTCTTTCTTTTCTTTTAACCAAAGAATGTCACGGTTTTTACAAAGATCTCAAGAAATTGCATTGTGAAAACTAAATTGCGGAAAAAGTAGTATTACACGGTATCGTCAGTGGCTCTTTTGTCAACATTATACGCCCCCATGTGGCTAGAAGTGGTATCGCGACATAGTTTGACTGACGAGATGGTCTCTGTTATGTCATGAAAAATGAAAGTACTTGTAACTGTGTTTTCTTATTTTCTCAATTCAATTCGAGGATAACAAGCTTTCTCTTGTGTTGTGATGGAATTTTTAAATCATGCACATAATTTTAATGTCCATTTAATGAAGAAATCGAATGTCGGTGACTCAGTGTCTCCCTTTCTCCACGGAGCTGAGAGAAGTTCTTATTTTTAAGTCAAACTTGTACATTTAGTTCTCTCTTTGTCAGGATAATCAATCTATGAAGAACAATTTTAAGCAATTTGCAGAGACTTGTAATGAAGTTGGAGACGGGTTTTTAGTGACTCATGTAAAAATTATGCCCATTTATAAAGCAAAATTGTCCTTCAAAGCTGTCCAAATAGTTCCTGCCATTACCTTCGCTGGCGTTACTCGCTGATCTGTTTAAACAGGAGTAAGTAAAGGACACAGCAACACGACTCAGGTAACTGTTCTCTTGTTTTAACCCGGTGGAGAACAGAAACAGCCAGTAAGTTCACTGCCAAAGCAATAAATACTGAAGTGATGCTGAGCAACAGGAACCCAGGTGGGAGAGGGACGAGGGGATTGTTTGTTGGTCCAACTGCCTCCATCCATGATGAGAGCAGAATTTTAATGATGCTGTGCTACAAATGAGCTTCTCTTTGTTTAAAACACTTAACCAAAACAGCCCTGACACAATAGGGTTTAAATGTTGCAGAGCAGCGCTGCTTCCTGGAGGCCGGGTCCAGTCATTCCAGCGGGCGCGCTCAGTTTAACTACTTGACAGTTCGGCCATAATTCAAAAATAAAAAATAAAAAATACACGCCGAGCCGTGCACACATGCACACACTCTTGACTGATTTGTTCTACCGCAGATAAAGTTTTGAGTTTTGTGGGAAGGGTGGTGCTCGCTGTGACTGCGGAGGCAGGAACGTGGCCGTCTCAGCTGAAAGAAGAAAAAATAATAATAAAAAAAAAACACTGGTGGTCAAGGAAACTGGAGGTCAGTTGGTTTTGCAAACCGAGCCCTCGTTTGGAATCATGGATATCATCCGTATGCACACCCATGGGTTTACATAGTTAAAAATGTATCAGTTGTTGAGTCAACTCACCTGGAGCGACTTCTGTCCTTGTGTGACCCCCTACATGCGCTGATGATCATATTTAAGGGTGGAAATAATGCGCCGAAGCAAAGACACATGTACTGAATTTTAGAAAGAGACAAAACAGCTACAATAACATTTGCATTACATTTGCAGGGCTTTACAACCGACACTCAGCTCCTTGTCTTCTTCTGGGTCATATTGATTTCATTAATACTGGAGTCATTCCATCTATCTGACTCAGTTCATATATCTCCATCTGCACCGCGCAGTTATTGCGCTTCGGGTTAAAGCATTAATATATCAAGAATCGATTTCTCATTAAAGGACATGAGGTGTCATCCTCCGCTGGAGGCGTGTTTTTTATGTGAGTTACGAGCTCACAGCAACACCCACAAAGACAACAGCATGTTGAAGCTTCAGACACAGTCATTCAGGTGGATGTCAGTCTCAACTGAAGATATTGTGGTTTCATGACATTGTACAGTAGTCTGTTTCTTGTATTTGCATTTGAATACTCTCATTATTGTAAATCCTAATGTGTACTATTTTTGTTTGTCAAGGACTACAGATGGAAATTAGCTTGTGGCTAACTCTGGTGCAGCCATCTTTTTAATGTACCTGCACAATGTCCTTTAAATAAATGGAAAAAAAAAATCCCGTTAAAACTACCGAGGAGGAATTCTGAGGAATAAAAGATCACTAAATCTATAAAATAATCCGTTGAACTGATCACCTAAAACTCTGGCTGCACGAACTACTGATTCATTATTACTATTTAGGGAACAAATTCAGTATCTGCTCTTCACCGTGACATCAAGTCAGTACCTCCAGCTATTTGTGTGCTATGTGTAAGTGAGAGTGAATGTGTCCTTCACCAGTCCGATCTAACATATTTTTTATACACCTGAATCCATGATTCTATTCCAGAGGACTAAAATTACTGACAATGAAGCATGAAAGGACAAAACTGATATAGAAACAAGACCGGCAGTGATTGGTGGGTGTGGTGTGTGTCGTATGGTGATGCATGTGGTGTGTTGTGGTGAATGTAAATGAATGTGTGGTGGTCTGTGTTGTGATATTTTAGTGTGACTGCCCGACCCACACCAGAACCTGAGAAACCCAACAGGCAGCTATTTAAATTTTGGCATTTCTCCAAGCACAGACAGAAAAAGAGGAGGAGTAATGTCAGACCCATCATTAGCTACAGCGCTAAAGTTTTAACTACTCGTACTGGAACCATTTCTGTTTGTTGTGGCATATCGTCCACCTGACTTTGAGTCTCCTCCTGAACTCTCCATATTTAAAAACAAATATCTCATTTAGTGCTGAGGTCAACTGAAGATGATTGCTGTTTTGACTTTTATGCCAGTCTTGTTTTAATATTTCGTTTGCAAGATCTGCACCTGCTGCAGCTCCGTCGGTCCTGTTGCTTGCGACAACAAGGCATGGGCCCGACGCTCCACGCCATCCATTTTCAGGGCAAGTTGATCCGGCAGGTGAGTTGCTACACACACGTTGGGTGGCTGTAGCTCAGTTGGTAGAGCGGGTTTGTCCAGTCACTGGAAGGTTGGCGGTTCAATCCCAGCTCCAACTGTCCACATGCAAAAGTGTCCTTGGGCAAGACACTGAACCCTAACTTGCCCCCAGTGGGTCTGGAGGTGCCTTGCATGGTAGCGGCCGCCTACTGGTGTATGAATGGGTGAATGAGAGGCCAATGTAAACCACTTTGATGGCACCTTGATGGTCCGCGAAAATCAAAATCCACGAGCTGAAGCCCCCCGAGCCTAAATAATGTGTTTAAAATATGCTAAAAACCCGCAAAAAAGTAGCGAGACACTGCAGAGAAACAAGACAAAGGCTCAACTGTGGTCTTTCTGTTACCTTCACAGCCTCTGCTCTCCGAACTGTAGTAAAGAAACTGCTGGTATTGTGCTAATTTTGGCACCTAATTAGCAGCTAACACGCTAACAACAACAAAAGAAAAAGTCCGGTTTTCTCTGCATGGAACGAGCACTTTATTCTGGCACTGCATGAACTTGTAACATCACACAGGTTGTATTGTTGGGCTCCTGTCGGTCCCACGACACACACACTCCATTACCCATAAGGCCACACCATTACCACCTTCTTAAAGGGGCCAGGCTGGCTCACAACATTTCTTCGCGGTGAGAGAACACGCACAACATCCTGTTATGTTTCCGCAATTTTTTCTTGATTTTTTTAAATATTATATATTTCTGAAAAATCTGCGAATAACTAAAACCGCGGAAAAGCGCAAATTGGCGAGGGATCACTGTATAGGTACAGTCCATTTACCTTTGTAGATTCCAACTTCCATGGCCACCGTCCAGCTGTCTGCATGAACAAACACCTTTTCTGGGGTCTGATGAACATTTGGCATCTGACGCAATCTTTCTCGAATGTACTTCGGACTGCTCATTGTCTTTTTCGCACTTATGAATTTCTTGTGTGGCATATTAGTGAACCAGTAATCCATCCATCTATCCATCATCTGTACCCGCTTTTCTGTAGCCTAAGCTCTCATCAGAAGGTTAGGGGGATCCAGTTCATTGCAGTAACTCAGTAATGTCTGACCATGTTTAATAACCTTTGAATTGACATTAACTGAAAAAACGGCGTCCAATTGGATATTCCACTCTAGTTTTTGTTCTTTAAAAGAAAAGAAAACTGTGACCTTGATCTCGGGCTCTCAAACACTATTTAAGGTGGTGGTGGTGGGGGGGGTGGCCGGGCGTTTGCCGCAAACATGCACAACTAAACAAGAACACATTTGCATTTGGAAGCTGTTATCCCGACCAGAGTTTGGCCGGTGGTCATCATTTATTCCCAGATGTTGCACATGCTGCATGTTGAAGCTCGTCCAGTCCTCTGCCTCATGCTCTCGGCTAAACAGCAGCCCACTGATACGCAAACCATGTGCGATAAAAAACCTCCCAAATCCCCAAGGTGACATCATCGCACCCCACCCCCACGCCGTCTTCCTCCCCTTCTTCCTCCGATGCCCTGCTGCTGCCGTTTTCTCCGTCAGAAAACAGACCGGGCGCACGTGTTGGTTCCCAGCTTCACTCAGCTTTACAGTAACATAATTTCACACCTGGTAACGAGCCAGTGCGAGTACATGCGTCAGTGTCCTCCTTAGAAGCCAGTTTACTTCCAGCTGTTTGAGGAAAAGGAATTAGTCGTCAGCCCAAGTTTCTAAACTGCTCCACGGACAAGTGGCTTCGTAACACTTTCAGTAATGACGAACAGTTAAAGCAGCTGCACCTGATGACTTAGTGGATGAAATATACAGAAAAAAGTATATAGAAATTTAGAAAACAGTTTGTTGAATGTCAAAACAGTCTTTTTAAAGCACAAAATAGAATACAGTTATCCCTCACACTTGACGGTCTTACCAATCACGGTCTCAGTACATCGCGGAGGTTTCAAAAATTCATCGAGAAAAAAAATATTCAAAAAAAATAATTGAAAAAAAATTCAAAACAAAGCACGTGAGGCTGAAGCGAAACACATCACATCAAAAACGAGTCTCAGGAAGCAACAAGAGCCCCATGAACGAAAATCGTGGCCTGTGATTGGCTGCTACGATGGGCATTACTGTGGCGTCGGTTGTCTGTACGCTGATTGGTTGACACGCGTCCCCACATCTCCCATCTCTTGCTCTTGTGAGACAAAGGTTTGGTGACGTTTTAAAGTCAAAATGGATCCCAAAGGACGCCGCCCAAGTCTCATTGTTGTGTGGCTTCATTAAGACATAGGCCCCGATTGTACTCTTCCCCTTACCCGTTGCATAGTAACCTCCACTAACCGCTAATGCAATCTTCTTGCCCACTGTACCGCTACACATTATGCCGACTCCTTTACTCACTTTGTAGGTGCGGCAATGGGCGTGTCTTTTGCCCTTTAAGCAAACTCAGTATATTCCCATTGCGGGTTTGGTGTTGCGGGAGGAGGAGGAGGAAGGAAGAGGAGCTGCCCACAAGAGCTGCTCTGATCTGGATGAAAAGATGCTCCATAGCGGGTTTGGGAAAGAAATCTGCTCTTAAAGGCAATGGCTACTGACGCACTGATTGGTTTATCAAATGAAATGCCCTAAACACTCCTATGCATAATGTAGCGGGTAGCACAGGTGGGATAGGCGGTTTAGCAAAGTGGAAGATTGCATTTTTTGTGGGAGAAGGCCCCACCCGCTACACGCTATCCCTAAATCGCGGTTTTAGCAGATCTTTCCGAAGATCGGGCCCATAGTGTGCATGTTTCACCGTCCCGCCTGCAGTCCAGTTCAGCCTCTCATTTAAACTGTGCTGTTTAAATGAGAGAAGAATAAGGCAGAGCTATCCACGTTGGAGCTAAAATCTTCTATTAAACAAAAACCTTCAGATTTATCTTGGAAAAACTTCACCAGCTAATGTTGTCAGAGGCTGAAATGCTAGAAAAGTGAAATTGTAAAGAAGGTTGATGATGACTTCTTCCCGTCTGTCACAATGAAGCTAATCAATGAGGACATTGACCGTCATTTCCTTTGTGCTCGCGTCTGCTGAATTAAAGTGCAAACAAAATACAGATTTGAGTTGCATTTTTAAAAGAATTTCTCTCTAGTCTCCCTTAGCCTGTTGCATAAAGAGAAAGAGCCAGATCAAACTGCAGGGTTTTGCAGACGTTAATCCGTTGGCTGCCTGAAATGTCCCCCAGTCATCAGATTGGTGCTGCTCCACATGGAGGCTGAGTTAACGTTTTACTGGAAGCTTCTCAAGGCCAAGGGTTGAAGCAGTCAGCGAAACAGATGTTCTCATGAAGCAAATATAGCAGCGTGATGTCCAACTGCAGCGTCTGGGAGTGGGTGGAGATAGACTGATGGACGGAGTGGAGTGAGGGAAGGAAAGAGTGGCAGAGGCAGAGGAGTGGATGGACAGATAGATGAAGGGAGGTAGCGAACGAGTGGAGTCAGTCAAAGCTAACAGATAAGAGTCGGTGCAGAAACTGTGACACACTCACACTTTTCTCCTCAGTTCTAGCCTTTTCTTTGGGATCTTTATTTCCCAGCCCCCCCCCCCCCCCCCCACACACACACACACACACATATTCACGCACACTCAGAGCTACAGGCTCTGTTGAACTTTCTCCCCAGGTCAAGCGGTAAAAGAGGACAAAGTCGTATCTATGTTCTGTAGTTCATATTTGTGTTGGAGGCGCCACGCGGCCTGAGCTCCATGTTAGCTTGAGGTAATTACACCTATACAGCACCAATATCCCCTGCCATTACTGCGGGCTAATGGGCCCTACTGCACACACACACACACACACACACACGAATACAATCACACATGCTACTTTGTCCAGGCGCCGGAGCCCAGTGACAACTTCAGTTAGCTTCATTCTGTCACGTCGCCGTTGCTTGTGTTTTTCTGTGGTCAGACTCAAATCCCCTCCCTAGATTTCCATCAGCTGAGCGCGTCTGAGTGCGTGTGTGAGACGGCGAAACGAGGGAGTTCTGGTTATAACAGTGCTAGACAGATTATAACAGGTTATAACAGACAGAGAAAGGGGGGGGGGGCATCTGAAAGGAGAACTATACAGTCTGAAATATTCTGCTTCAAGCTACTCTGTGTGGTAATACCGCTTCTGACCACATTGAGGAGCCTCTGACATTACTACTAATGAGTAGGGATGGTCTGGCACATCTTGTAATACCGCTTTGTCCCACTCAAGGTGCGCTTTGTTGCGTCTTACAGCAGGGGCTAACACAAAAACGTTCTTGTGATATGCTGACCCCATGTGGTCAGAAGCGGTGGTGTTGCATAGAGTGGCTTTAAAAAATTATAATGTATGAAATCAAATCAAATCAAATTTATTTATTTACAAAGCCCTTTTCATACCGAAGTAACACAAAGTGCTTTACATAATAAAAACAATCATTAAAACTACAACAACAATAAGAAAGAACAAAGACAACTTGAAAGATTACAGCAGAAAAAAAGCAACAATTCCCAGTCATCCACTCTCTCTCTCTCTCTCTCGCTCTCTCTCTCACGCACACACACAGTAAACATACCCCCCCCCCCCAACCCCCTTTGGCCTCATTCTAAATAGAGTCTCACCATCAATCTTGGCACCAATGAGCCAGGTGAGGAAAACGATATCTTGGGGATCAGTCCATGTCAAGAGCACCCTCACCCACAATCACAGCCCCCCCACCCCCACCCCCACCCCCAATCACAGTCATGACTGTTCAAGAAGAACTGGACACTTTCTATCACAGCCGCGTAAGAGAGACTGACAGATTTTAGTTCAAAATGGAAGAGTTTTTATGCAGTAGCAGATGAGTAGATAAATAAACATCAACTAATACACTCTTTCTGATGAGTTTTTTTTTTCATTTAAATATCAGATTTGATTTCATTTGAAGAAGTAGTTGATTGCTTTTTGAAAGCATTGTGTAGCTCTTGTGGTCTCCCATCCCTACTATCAGCAAAATGAAAAATAATTAACAGAATAAAATGTCTTTTTCAAAGGAGACCCATCTAAGATGAGCAGCATAACACACATTGTAATAACTTTGCTATTGTCATCGGAAAAATCAGAGGATTTCTACACTGGGATGAGACCTCGATGGTTCTAGATCCTAAAAACACCCCTGTGTGGATATTGAGTATACTCGTTTGATGACTTGATGCACTTTATGCTCTTTGCTTTATGACTGCAAAAGGTCTAATAACATAGTAAATAAATGATAATGCATGCAGTCGTCTTCCATCACTGCACCTCTGTGACTCCCTCACAAGCGGAGATCAAACAGGGATCTATGCCGAGGCGGCTGCCCTCTGTCCCAGTCACATGTTTGTATGCTTCGGTTTCTAGGATCCAGCATGATTCATCCTATTCAAACCACAGCAATAGATCATAACTCAGTGATAGTCCCTCTGAAAGTTCATCTACGCAACTGTTCTGATAATATTCAAGATTTTCAAACCACAGTGAAAGCTAATTCAGCATATCTGGCGGCGGCTGCCAACTCAGTTTTCCAAAGTAGTTTAGCGTTCGTCAACCCTTGGTCAAACTCGGTCAAACTGCAGTTTGGGTCTCGTGGGGAGGGACGGGCTTCACGTGCCATCCGATTCATTTTCTGTTTAATGAGGCCATGGTCAGGCGCGCACGTGGAGGTGGAGCTCCAAGGCTCTCTGAGACGTGAAAACAGGTTGGAGACAGCAGGGTCAGATTTTACATGCTGGTCTAATCGCAAATCCAGCTGACTGAGCATTTGATCCGCTTCACACAAAGCACAAAACACACGACACACTCCCATCACCGGCTTGTACGTGCTTGAACCCAACAGTGTTATGGAAATTGACTAACTTCATTTGAAATCTTCAGGACGTCTCTGCGCTGGAAATGTTTTAAAGCTCGAGTGGTTACTCTTGGCAAATCTCCATCGCATCCACAAACAGCCACATCGTAGCGCCTGCGATGTGTTGAGGAGTAAATGTGACCAAACTGCATCCAGCTTGGCTCAGAAGCGTCGTCCAGCAGTGAAGGATCTGAGCCAGAGTATAACTTGGCAGCCAGAAGAAAAGGCAGATAAGTGGAGCTGGATTCTTGATGGCACTATCATGAAAAGAAATCACACATATTAGGAACAATCTGGCGTTTTTCCGTCTTCCCTGTTTAGTGTTACACACTTTGCTCTGAGCTCTGGTTATCATCCAGGAGATGATGAGAGATGTCTAAACCAACCCAAGTCTTTGTGTTTAAGCAATTAATATAATCCCATTACGTGACGGATGTAATTTACTTTGCAGATTTACTTCCAAAAAGCAATTTAAAAAAAATAAAAGATGTCAGAACACTCCTCAGTAGAATATGTGCATCTATGATTTATCCAGTCAATATATTTGTGGGACCTTTCAGCATTTTTTAAGTAAATGCAGGTTTATTTGTGAAGGTACTGGAAAGCCAGTTGTGTGCAGAATTATGTGGTGAGTGCTTTAGGTTGTAAACATTCTAAAAATGGTTTTGTTAACTCTTTGAAAAGAGTAGTTGGGAGCTATGCGGTTTTTTTGAGTCATGGTGAAGCTATGAAAGGAAGTTGGACAAGTCTAGGTGTTTGTTATTATGACAGAACATTATGAGCTGAGGGTGGCCTTTCAGCCCTAAAAGCAGTTTAAAGCAGTTTAGTTACGTTGCAGCAAATTCGTGTGAAATATGGTGTAAAATATGCAGAAGAACGTAGAGCAGCACTAGGGGACTTTTGCAGTTTTGCAATTTTTCACCTGGTCAGCCATATCTATTCACCTAGCGAAACCTGTCTCTCATTAAATGGATCTGGTACCTCTACCATTCCCTATTCAAACCAAGAACCAAGATGTCTGCAGAACTGCAAAGAACCTTCTGGATCAACAAGTTGTTACTTTCCGAATCCACTTGACACCATCTTGGATGTTTTTTGTTGATACTAGTCTGGTTGTCGCTCTGACTGGTTGTTTGTCTATTTAGTGTCGTCCAGAAGCAGTTTCTCCTGAGTACTGCCCAGTGGAAATCACTGAACTAAATCCTCATATCAAAAAGGTAAAGAATCAGGATGTCTGGCCAGGCCATACCCTCTTCAGCTGTGGAGGTTAAGTTGTAAAAGCAACACACCACCCGTCGCTACTACTGATTAGATGGTTTAAAGAGATCGTCGATCGGCCCTGTTTGAGTACTGCGAAGACGATAAACGTGACTATCTAGAGAAAGTGAAAGTCGTAACAAGGCCCTCGACTCTCCTCCCTCCACTGGAGGGAGACGGGGGGGTTCAGTGTCTCCTTGTCTGGCGTCTTGCTCAGACACTGTCTCGTTTTCTCTTCCATCGTGACCTTCTTGAGTTTCTAAGTCACCTCTGCTATCACGTCCACGCGAGCTCTGTGAGCTAGTTTCATCGTTGATCATGCCATAAAAAGATACACAGTTGTTGCAAAATATTACAAGGACAGGAGTTCAAAGTTACTTTGGGTGGTATTTGCTGATCGCAGGGATGGGAGACCAGAACAGAAATTAACCACTTTTGCCACTTAGCTGTTGTTGTAGTTCTTGTAATTACTGCCTCTAATTCCGATCTCCTTGAGAGTCTTCAGTCCTTGTTTTCAGTGCTAGCCCTGATTATGCTCCATTACTTTCTGTGGCAATAGTGCTCCTTTTCTTGCTAGTTAAAGCAGCATAAATAAACTTTAGCTATTTTAGCTCACAGGCTCCCCCTATAGGAATGGAGGTTCATTGACCAAGATTACCTCCTGTTTGGTCTCTTGCTCTTTTTGCTCGTTTTCTCTTCTGTTACTTTCTCCTTGTAGCTTCTGGGTCATCTGCTCAACCAAGTGAGCTATCCAGCAGGCCACCACTGAATAATGCTAATGTATGTTTTATTAATAATAATAATTGTCATATTTACTCAGATGTTTCAGGGTCTCCATGAATCCCAAACATTCTTACATCCAGAGTATCTGGTTCTCATTTTGAAGCAGAGGTCAAAAGATTTTTTTTTTTCCTCTCTTTCTTTAGTGAGATAACTCAGAAAGTCTCTGAAGCAGAGGGGAAATCATGGGGATAAGTGCATATGTATACTTTAAACTAAGTATAAGTTAGTGCACATGCACATATGGAACATAATCAGGGAGGATAATGTGCTGTATTAAGGAGGATCCAGATAAACGACCACCCGTTACACAGACAGAAACCTGAGGAGGCCAAATAAGATCTACAGTGGAATCTACCGTTTCCACTGAAGGCTGTAAATGAAAATATTTCATTTCTGGGTTTATTAGTCCCACCCACGTTCACACATACACCCTAACAATAAATGACTCTGTGCTGAGCAGAATATTTTAATTTTAACCTGCAGATGAGAAATATATTTTGTCTGCACTGATTTTAAGTACGAAAACATGCGAACGCACATGTTTCGAATATGGATGCCAACCATTCTGGCATGTCTTTAATTCTCAAAGCTGTAAACAACTGCAGCAGATCAGTCTGATACAAAATACTTGATAGAGTCGGTCAGCACGTCTGCTATTCAAACACTGACTGTCCACGTTTTTTTTTTTTTTTTTTTTTGTTTTAAATTTTGAGATACAGCTCCATTTACTGCACTGTTTGCACGGCTACAGAAGGAACAAATAGGCTACTTTAGTATCTGACCAGTCTTATCAAGATCAATTCCACCTTAAGGAAACTAGAGCAGAATCCTTTTTATGAACTGTAAATGGCTCAATCTGAATTAGCTTATGTAAGCTAACATTAGCAAACATTCGATAACTTAAAAATGATGACAGGACAGCTAACTCTGTATAAAAAAGAACTGGACAAACCTTCCAGGGTGGGTGGATCCACCCATAGGTTTGCTAAAGAGTCAGGTTGAAGGTCTGTTTTTGGGGGTCTGGATGATGTGATCTTGCCAGCAGCTGACTCTTCCCAACCGCGGTCGCAAGAGGAAGCAGCTACTGAGCTGGAGGTCCAGGTCCAGGTCCAGGTCCAGGTTCAGTTCCAGGTCCAGGCCCAGGTCCAGGTTCAGTTCCAGGTCCAGGCCCAGGTCCAGAGTAGCAGACTGGGGGTGAAGGTACCTGCTTCTAGCGGCTTTGCTAAGCTTGGATTCCAGACCCTTCCAGGCCAGGTTTGTTAGTACAATTAAAAATGCAACAAGACATCATCTTTGAAATGATAATGATTATGGTGTGTTAGGTCGTAACAAGTTGAACTGAACTGAGCTAAAAGTGCTATGTAAGTCAAACGACACCAAAAACTTATACAGCTGTGAAAAAACAACAACAACAACAACACAAAAATATGTGTAAATATCAGCCTTTATATAATTTTACCTGATGAGTTACATATAAATTCATCCCCTGTGCAGTTTATTCATTTATGTTTTTAATACCAGGCTGTAAATATGTTCATCTCTGCTGCAAAATCTGACATTTTAACATAGAGGTCAGTGAAGACAACTGGCTATCTAACTGGGCCAAGACTGAACATTTTGATGAGCATAAATATTATTGACGATGTGGAACTGAAAAATTTTTCCCTTTATTTTTGCCATAACAGTGCAAGTTTAAAGTTTATTTTTGCCTTTTTTTTTTGCTTTTTTTTCTGGTCAGTTAGCAAACGACTGCCTGTCTAAACATTTGTAGAGTATTGCTTGCATTTGAAAAAAAAAAAAGAAAAGAAAATAAGTTTCTTTTGGCTTTTTTGATTATCTTGTGTTTTAAAAGAGAATTTCCATCCATATCAAAGCCCATCCCCCTCTTCTTCTTTATGTTTTCCAGCCCAGGTCAGCACCAGGTCTATGAGGTCTATGAAGACCACCACCTCCCGGCTGCAGGAACTACTTCATGTAAACCAAAGACAACAGCAAACTGACATCTCAGACCAAAAGCTTCTGCGTTTGCCTGTCTACTAACAGACTTTGGAGACAAAATAATTTATTACCTGTTTTCTAAAACTGCTTTCATGTGGACAAATGTGTCTGATCTTTGTGGGGATCTTTGTTATTAGTTTTACGAACCTTTTTATTCAAACATTTCAGAGCATAAAACCAAAACAATGTACTCAAAGAAGCTAAAATGGCCTGAAACCTATGAATGAACCACACCTGTAGGTGCACATTCATTCTCTATACTCCATCACACGTGTATGGAGCCCCGTTTGGGTCATAATTCAATGAATAAATTAGTCTATTTTTATGAAATACAGACATTTATTATTATGAAATACGTATCCATTATTATGAAATGTTTCCCATTATTATGAAATATATGTGTATTATTATGAAATATTTCCCATTATTATGAAAAAATGTAATTATTATGAAACATATTTTCATTATTATTTAATCTTAGTTTAATGCATAATAGTTTATTTCAGAATGCCTTTTTTTTTAATCTAAAAATGAGTTTTTACATAATTGCTTTCTTTTTTCATAAGAATGAGCTTTTACATAATAACGCTCCTAGTCCGATTGTAGCTATGGCAGCTTGGGCTGAGCTACGGGAAACCTTGATGTTTCTTAGTCGATGTCAACTTTTAACCGTAAATTGAGGTGCATTCTGCCACCTACTGGCCTGGAGTATATACATTGCACTCTCTCGATATTCACTGTTCTGTTGCTTATGCCTGAATGAAAGAGCAGCCAATCACATAAATGGCTCCGCCCTCTCTGCTGTGACTGACACACAAATCATTCTTATGAAAAACGAAACCATTATCAATTGAATGGGAAATATTTCATTATAATAAACATGCATTTCATAATAATGGGAAATATTTCATAATAATAAACGCCTTCATTTCATAATAATAGACTCATTTATTCATTGAATTATGGCCCAAACGGGGCTCCATACACGTGAGCCAAAATGACAGTGAGTCAGCGTGACAGAGTCTCTGTTCTTCTGGTTAGAACAAAATAAAAATATATTTTCTGATTAGAATTATTTCCCATGCCTGCTTGACTATCTGCTTTTCCCAGTACGAGTGAATTTAACTTGGTGCTCTGACTTCAGAGAGCAGGTTTGTGCCCATCTCAGACATGGAAACGACACGTGGTCGACACCCGGACTGAATGCTTGGTTGAAAAGTGTTACTGGATCCAGAGCTCTGGGTAATGACAGATAATTACTGTGTTAACATGCTGGATTACATGATTCATGCAGTGGAGGATGGCGATTGCACCCAAAGCCAGGTGGAGACAACATGCACACACATCAGCCATATGTATACAACTCCATAAATGCATGTGCGACGGATGGAACAAGCGCGTAAGATTTATTTGACCTTCAACCTATCCGCCATCCAACCCAACGCTTTCAGTAACGGGCCTCTTCTTCCAGTAAGCTCTCCCCTTTTCTTTCCAGTAATGACCACTTTGTGTATACATGGTCTTCAAACCACAGAATGAGACGTGACGGAAACTGATGTGAAAGAAAAAAATAAAATCAAATAAAAACCGAGGCCGGCGTGACTAGTCATGTATGAGGTGGAACCAAACACGTAAAACGTTTTGTCTGGGCCTTTTTAAACACAATGGTTAGAGATGGTGAACATGCTGAATCCATTATCACCAACTGCAGCTCTGGCTCGACAGCGCGAGGCACCGACAGTCCTCCAGACCGGCTGCACTGGCATACCTGAAAACTGTCAGAAAAAATAAGCCCAAATCCCGGTATATTCCAATCTAGCGCTGTATAAATTTTAGCGATCAGGCTACGGCGTGACCCCGGTGGCCGGGTCACTAGTGAGCAGCGCGGCTATTGGCTGCTCGTCCTCGCAGCGGAGGCTCATGGCTCCTGCTTAATCTCCCGGGAGGCCCGTAACAGTGCAGAACAACAATAGGCCCGATGCTGTGTTTAGTCTGTGTCTGTGGGGGCTTACAGCAGATTCTGCACTTTGAAACCAGACCCTGGTTTTCTACCAGAGACCTTAAGACTCTCGCAGCTAGATTATTACATCTTAGTTGACTTTTCATCTGTTTCCAAGACACACCGACCACGCGGTCACATCATCACACCCGGACTGAAACCAGAAGCAAAAGCTGATATTCAGGGTTCCCCAATCTATCCAGACCACCTCGCTTGCTGTTTTGCGCTTGTTTGGGAACATATTTTTAATATGTTCCTCCTCAGCATTGTTGGTATTATCTTTGGACTCTCCTCCTGAGCGATCCAACACCACCTATGAACCACCTGTAGCTTCGGGCTGCATTTGCTGCTTCAAGCATAACCTCTATAAACAGATGCCTATATATGATTTTATAAAAAGTTTGCTTCCCATTTTAACATTTTATAATTTTAATAGTATTTTCAGTTGTGAATGATAACTATGACGGTCATAGACTGTAAAAAAAGAACTGGACAAACCCCCTGTGATGTCACCTACAACTGTTTAGAAGAGCGCTCTTTTTTATCGCATATTGACAAGAACTGACTCGGTCCAACTCCTGTTAATTCAAAAATGGACAAATGGGTGGAACTAGCAGGTTTGGATGCTGACTGGCACACATTCAGTTAGCACAGGTTAGCTATTCTAGCTTGGTTTACACCTTGCTTTCAACTCTGGGCAAACGTAGTTGCTCCAGGCTGCTTCGCCCCTAGACCCTTCCAGACCAACCCAGACCTGGTCAGGTCAAGTTCATTAAAATGTGCTCAGTTAGGTCTTTAGAACAACCCGACAACCCTAAAACCCGAGGTTCTGACCCGACCCGAATTGGGTCTCGGGTCCATTCACAAGACGTGACTCCAAGTTCGGATCGGAATCGGTACAGTTACTCTCAGGTCCGGTCGGTGCTCTCTGACAGGGTGGGTCCACGCTCACCTGAGAGAGATAAAGATATTGGCGGTGGCAACTGTCACTCAGCCCCCACCCCCCGCCCCCTTCCATCCAATAGACTTTGAAATGTCAGGTGACAGGTCAAGCAAAAGTAAACAAACAGTAGTTTGGTTTAGCCAATGTCAGGACTCGGGGCAGTTAAATTATTATTCATTAGCGTGGCGTGTTTGCCATAAAACAATCGTGTTGCTGTAGCGTGTTATTAGCTGTAAAGCACAACGGATCGCTAACATGATAACTGTACCAAGGGTGGCTGTAGCTCAGTTGGTAGAGCAGGTCGTCCAGTCACTGGAAGGTTGGCAGTTGTGTGTGAATGGGTGAATGAGAAGCCATTGTAAACTGCTTTGAGGGCACCTTGGTGTGGAAAAGCGGTGTATAGAAGTGCAGTCCATTTACCATTTACCATAATGTCAGATAAGAGAAGATGTTCACGTCCTGACCCGTTTAGGCTATTAGCATTAGCAGTTGCTACAAATAGCATCTGTATCCACAAAGAAAATAACGACGTGGATTTACTGTTGTTTACATCACGTAGCCTATGTAGCAACTGAACCGGGTAGAAGAAGACAACGTTTAGGTAAGAAAATCAAGTTTTATTCAACGCTAGACAACTTTTGACATGAGCAACTCTGGGCTGTATCGTCTTGGCTCTATTCGGGTCAGGTCGGTTTTGGGTCGAATTTTCACGGGTCCATTCGGGTTCAGGTCCATGAAAGTGGAGCCGTGAAGACCTCTATGCTCAGTAGCTAAAATGACACTTGCCATTGACACTGTAAATAGTCACTCAATGCCACCCCCCCCACCACCCAAAAAAAAAAAAAACATGTCTCTAATTGTGCATAAACTTGTGATGATATAATTTTACCAGGTGAAGTCGGTAAAAAGTTGTACATATTAACATGGGGGTCAATGGAGATTGACTCTCTTTTAGATCGAGCCTCTTGTGGTCAGTGAAGGAACTGCACTTCCCGGTTTGCTTCAGAGAGGACAAACAGCTGTTGCCCCTGGTTTACGACACAGTTCAGTGATGTTGTTTTGGCCCATAGTAAACCTGCATGTTTCAACTGAAATAAATGTTAAAGTGTTCGGGTCTCAAGCTTCCACACAAAAAAAAGTTGCAGCACTGTGTATTTTGGCGAGACAAAAAAAAAAAAACACATTAGAGGAACTTTTTTTTTTTAAAGAAAAAAAAACACAAACCCAAGATACTTTCCATGTTGCACAAACATGCACCGCAATCACGTCCCGTCAAATACACAGGACAGAAACCGGCAACAAACAAGTTCAACTGAAGCCTGAAAAACAGTGTCAGTTTAGATCTCTGGGTTGATTTGAGCACTAAACCAGATATGAGACAGACTGGGCAGGTATGAAGAAAAAAAAAGATGAAAAGAAGCAAGAAGCAAAGGCAGCAGAAGATTCAAAGCCAGAAAATACAAAAAGAGAGAAGTAGAAACACTCTGATTTAAAATGAAAATTACATTTTACTGGGATATTTCCAAAGTGTCAGGTTCTGTTGGGGTCAAAAAACGGTTCGATGTGCAGAAGATGTTTCTGACATTTTGACTTTAAGTAGATGAGCAGCAACAGTAGCGGGTGGGAGGCAGGGGTGGGGGGGGGTGGGGGGGTAGTTAGTATCTACACGTGTTCCTAGTTTGTTATGAACTCTGCTGACTGCTCTTTAAAAAGTGGGCTGAAGCCAATAAAACTGGCCTAGAAAGAGAGAGGGAAGCTTTGACATGAAGGCAACAGGTTTTTTTTTCATGCAGACGGCCATTATTGTTCAACATCACAGGTTTGATTCCAGCTTAAACATTTTCCGTGAGCGCAGTGCCTGATGTTAAGTGGCAGCTGATGTAAACCTCTCTGATGTAAACTGCTAAAAACATTTTTGTTTCTGCCGTTTCATGACTACAATGCTCCGTCGAAGAATCTATCTGTCTGTGAGTGATGCCCATAAACAAACTGAAAAATCACGTCTTCATCATTTAAAATAGTTTCAATAGTTGTTGGGACTGCATGTTGTCAAAACAACAAATATCCACATTCTTCAACATAGTTAGATGAAAGAAAAATACCTCTGAAAGGAATTTAAGCACAAAAGGGCAATTAGGCTGGTATTAAAATACAAGTAGAAACCCCAAAAACATGACTGTCTCACAAAATAAACTGTGTTTAAGGCGACACTAAGGGACTTTTGCAGTTTTTATCTCACATGCTCCCCCTATAGGCCTGGAGGTTCGGTCACTTTTACGACATTTTTCCAGATTTATCTTCTTGGTCATTTTCTCTTCCGTTGATATTTTATTCAGTTTCTGAGGCTCTCACGATAGCCAAGCTGTAGCTAGAAACCTGTATGCATGCGATTGTCTATTTTACTGTCTTGTAGAAGATAATCTATTATGTATTTATCCCTAACAAATGACTATGCCATGTCTGGCTCCCCCTACTGGCTCACACTCACATTACATGCTTGAGCACGAATGCCACTTCTAAATACATCATCAAGTCGTGACAGCAAGCATTCGTTGCAAGCATTTTATTGTTTTATTGTTGTTGATGTGTTACATAGTAACCTAAAATTATTCGCTTGATGAGTCCCCAACAATACTGTAGCTGTTTTTCGCCAATAGTAGGTACGCAAGAACGCGAAAGGTAGACGATGCTTTCTCAACGCAAGACAAAATTCCCCCAGATGAAATTAAAACTGATATTTTGACATAAAAAACTCCTTTGTGTTGCTTTAATACATGTTAAAGTTGGGGATGGTAATTACTTGAGGATCTGCAAATAAATGAAATCTGTCTTTCTCTAGATTTCGCCAACATTACCAGTCATTCCTGGGGCAACCTCCATAATCTCTGATGTCTGATGAAGCTCCTCCATCTGGTGTTCATCAGAGATTCATTTGGGTGATGAACTTCTGAGGGAATGTGTCATCTGTGCTCGCATCCACAGTATGAATAACCAGCAGACTGCTTTGAAAAGCGAACTTCTTCTGGTTGTTGGACTGTTGGGTGAAGACGTGGAGGCTCTTTTAAGAGTAGCTTTTCCCATAGCAGCAACAAGTTGGCATTAGCACTGAACAATGCTGTCTCTAATGAACAGTACTTCCCTGAATTGACCACACGATGTCTTGTGAGTTCCCCGTGACCACTGTGCTTGCTCATCAAAATTTTGTGGTGAAATTTGCGGTACGATTTTTACTGTACAATATACAAGGTTGCTCTGGATGCTCTGGATTAAGATCCCAGACGTCCTCCGTGCTTTTTCCACATGCCCGTACGCCATTAATTATTTTAACAAAAGCTCTAAATAAAAATGCTGTATCCATCCACAGAGCAAATCAGAGTTCTACCACATCACTTACAGCTGGTAAGTACAAATACACCATTTCAGACGTTCATAGTTGTGCATTAGTGCCGCATTTTACAACCTTGCTGTGGTGACACAACCTGGCTGCTAAAACAATTAAATAACTTTTAGCATTTAATGGGAAACCTTTAATGGAAACCTTTAAATTGAAGGTATGGTAACTTTGAAGCAGGCTAGCTCTTTACTACTGACTCTGCTCATGCCTGGCTCCCACTTCACGACTAAATCAATCTCCACGTTCACATTTGGATCAAAATCCAGACATATATTTCTCAACAATTTTTTAGCCACACAAAATATACTTTTATGATTTCTAAGAATGCATGAATCACCTTTTATAATTCAGCAGTGCATTCAGCAGTGGCGGGCCGTGAATGAGTCCCGGGGGCAGCGCTGACATCTGTATTCTGACTTAAAGAAGTCAGAATAAAGATGGATGACTTTGGTAAGAAACAACCTGAAAAGAGTGCAAGAAGAATGCAAAGAACGACAACAGAAGAGAGTCTCAGAAAGAGAGAGAGAGCGAAGGGGAAGGACCAGCAAGGAGCAGGAAACCTCCACTAAATGACAGGACAGCACACACGTGACGTCAGTCTCGGAGGTGACACCTCTGGACCAGTGAAGGGTTCCACACACACACACACATCTGCATTTATAGTGTGTGTGTGTGTGAAAAAAAAGAGGGGCAGACCCCGTGAAAAAACATGGTGACGATGTTTCTGGAACTGGGTGGGTGTGAAGGCGGTGGCGTGGGCGTGTGTGTGGGGTGGAGTGACTACACGGGTGTGAACGAGGGTGTGGTAAGTGAAAGTGTGTGTGTGTCATGGTGGCATGTGGAAGCTGCCGTCTGTGCATAAACAGGAGCGTGTCAGTGGTAGGGTAGAGCGCTGGTGATGTCATATTTTTCCAGTATGTGTCCTTGTTGTGTGTGGTGGGTCGGCGTGTGTGCGTGTTTCGGTCTGTGTGGATCTGCTTTTGTCACTCCTGTTTTTATCCCTCTTCGTCTGCACAATTGCTTCATGAAGCTTTTGTGCATCAGCTGAAGAGAAGAGAATCCTATAATATATATATGATATATATATATATATATATATATATATATATATATATATATATATATATATATATATATATATATATATATGAGAAATGAAGTGATTAAAAATACTGGATTTGACTTTAGGAAATGTACATTTTCTAAGGTGAAGTCAGGTCTGTAGTTGGAATAACGGAGCACACGGCTGTCAGTGGATATACTGTTACATCAGAGTGTTCCAGTGAATAAAGCGAGTTATCATCATTACATGGTCCCTTACATGCTGAAGTTGATCCGGGTATTAGGAAACTGCACAGATGTGAAAATAATGATGATAATAATAATAATCTCATCACATTCAAGAAAGCAAATCTTACAAATTACTTTAGAAAGTGGAGTCAAAGGTACAGACCCCCCAGTAAATGTGAAGTAGGTAAAAGTACTCAAAGCAGGAGTACATAAAATTTTTAGAAATTTTGGCCTTCAGTAGATCCCCAAAATGACGGTGTGTTACACAGATTGTCGAGAAGAAGAATTGAAAAGATGCAAGGGGAAAAGTTGCTCAACCAGAGCACCCAGCTGTTGCAAGAGGTAGAAGCTGATGAGCTAGATGCAGTCCAGCCAGAATCCTCCGGTTAGCCCGGTTAGCGTTTCAAACCGGAGCAAAACAACCGTATTGGTCCGAATATAGGACAACTCTGATTATAATTATTATATTATTATTATAATTATATCTGAATATATATATATATATTTTTTTTTTTTTTTTGTGGTTATAAAAATATGATAAAACAATAAGGGTATTCATAAAACAACTTTTTATTGTACAATTATTAACAGAGATAACAGTCTGCTGTATTGTTAAACATTTTAATTATTTCATCTTTTTTAGGAAGTGTGGTACCATACTTAAGGTACAGGTGTCAGGTTTCCATGTTATTTAAGATCAAGGTATAGTACTATTTAATAAACTCTATTCTCTTAAAATCTGAGACCATGACTCAGTGAATAAGCAACAACCATTTAGTTCAATAACTGCATTAATGATGTCAATAACTACATAACCATAAAAGTTGACTTGCATTCAATTTCAAGAACAATATTAACAATTGAGTCTGTAAAAAACAAATTCTGGACTGCAACAAACTTTTCAAACAACTGTGTGGTTCCTCCATTTTCCATCAGATCTGCTCCATGTGTTCACTGTGATGCTCCATTCTTACTGGTTACTTCAGTGCGGCTCCATCTAGTGGCGCAGATGTGTAATGACAAGAGAAAAGTCTAGACCTCGATTATAAGATGACAACGATTTTGAGAATTTGATTTCTAGCACCTAGATACGGTAGTTACTTTGCTATGTATTCTTTGCATTTATTGAAAAAAAGAAAAAAAGCCTACGCTAAGATAAGATGACCCCCACAACTCTCACTTTCCAACCTGAAACATCTTGGAATGAGGCATTATGTTTCTGCAAAGTGTCACAATCTTTCAAGTTGCAAAATTTTACCAATTTAGTTTTTTTTTTTACCTAGATTTTCATGACTTCCTGCAGCTGTGAGACCATTTGGTCGAGCTGGATACTGTTCCAGGAGGAATGATGCGGTGGGTGGGAGACCCTTTCAGCTGCCACGGTGGGTGCAGGCCTCCCTGCTCGCGCTGGCGTAGCGCCTCCAATCAGCTGCCTGTAAAGCTGTCAGTGGGGACCGCAGGTTCTGGAGGTGCATATCGCTGAGCCCTGCAAGAAAAGCCGCAGATCTCCCTGCTGGTTTTGCCCCCCGAAAAATACGGCGCTCCACATTTTTAAGACAAAGCCGTGCAGGTAGGAAACAAGGGAGCCAAAGATATGTTGCGTGTGATGCTTCTTATGCCCCTGTTTTGTTTGCCGGTCTTGGTTGTTATTTACCGGAGTGCACAAGACAAACTACACATTATGAGGTCATTACCTTTAGTTTCTATCATGAACTCTGGCAGGTCATATTTCTCTCAGCGTATAATCGTGTCTGCCTGCAGATAATTATTTGCGTAAACCCGAGCAGGTTACTGCCGGTGGGGTTTTATAGGAGATATTAGTTATTTTAAACGATGTTGAGCACAGCAGGGAAACACTGGGGCAAGGTTGAAAAAAAAAAAAAAAGACAGACACTTTGTGTGTTTGTGATGATTTTGTGGAAGTTTAAGAGTAATGCCACACAGGTACTGGAACTCACAAAAGTGAGCCATAACTCTTGAGGAAACCCACTAACTTACCTGGAAATGACATCGAAATAACAAAAGCTAATAAGAGTAACTCATGAAGCGTTTGACATGAGGTCATTGCAGGATATATTTACTGTATTTTAATGTTGAGAGCATTTAAGCCTTCAATTAGTAGCGGAGATAATGACACAACATGAACTAAGGAAGTGGGATTTGACGTGTAACTTCAAATCTTCCCAAGAGATCCTGGTCCACGAGGATTAACCTTTTAGGCGCCGGAGTTTTTTCAAGAAAATATACAATTTTGATATCAAGATTTCAAAAGGCTATAACTTGAAAGCTGTTTGAGATAAAGGTATACTGTCAATGAGAAGATTGTTCAGTATGACTCAAAGTCTGTGATGGGAGTGAAATTATCCATCTAATTTGCATTTTATGACGTCACAAGGTGGCGGCCATATTGGAAAATGTTCAATTTTGATATCAAGGTTTTAAAAGGCTATAACTTTAAAGTGGTTTGAGATAAAGGCATACTGCAAATGATAAATATCTTCAGTATGAACCAAAATTTGGAATGGAAGTAGATTTGTCATCTAATTTGACCTGTCCGGTAGTCCTCATTTTAGATTTTTCCTCAAGCCTCATGCACAATGAATGCTTCCATTTCAGGGACAATCACATCATAAAATCATGAAATCTGGAGTTTGGTTTCAATATTTCCCTTTCAAAGAACTGGTGGCCTTTTCTATTTGTTTGACTGGTGATGAGGCTCCAGAATTCATCATTTGGAAAAGGGATGAAATCAATGGGCTCAGAATTTGTCTGATCATCTCCACAATAACCATCAGGCTCATCAAAATTTATACTCCACTTTGATACTCTTCCTCTTCTCTCAAGAACTCAGCTGACATCATCATCATCATCACTGTGATTTCTGGTGCGCCATTAGCGGTGTGTTTTTTCCCTGCGGCTTCCTGGGCTCCATCATCACCCTGGACCTCAGGTTCAGCTCCCTCATCAAGAAGTAGTGGAAATACTTCCTGTGGCAGCTGAGGAAGTTCAGCCTACCAAGGACAATGTTGTTCCACTTCTCCACTGCCATCATCATGACCACGCTCACCATCTCCATCACTATTTTGTACGCCACCATCACTGCTAACCACAAATGCAGGCTGCAGCGTATCATTACACTTTACAGAGAGAGCTGCAACCTCCAATCTCTCCAAGACCTGTACTCCTCCAAGACCCTGAGGACACCAGGGAGGATGACTGCCAACCTCTTCCTCCCTGAACACAGGCTGTTTGAAACACCCCTCCAGTAAGAGGCTGTGGTGCATTAGGACCAAAACCTCCCACCACAAAAACAATCAGCCCCATGAACCCGACCAAAGGCCTGGACTGGCAATCCAAATGCTGAAGAATCATTTACACCCACACTAGCCTTTCAACACCTCCGCTGTCTGATCTTTTACACTTTATTTATTAGAGCATCCGGTTTGACACATGGAGCAGAATTTCTGGCCTGGTTGACATTTGAGGTCCTTTCAGTGTTTGAATTTTCAAGTTCCAGTGGCTCTTTTTGAAACTGATACTTTGAATTTCAAAAGCCAGTGTTTGCATATTACTGGCCCCAAGCTTGGATTAGTGGGGAGAGTTATGTCAGGAAGGACATCCGATTTAAAACCTGTCCAGAATCAGTTTGTGGTGAACAAAGATTTGCTGTGGTGACCTTCAAAAAAGGAAAAAGGTGAAAGAAGAAGAAACTCCAGTTTTAAGTGTTTTGGCTTCATTTCAGAGAGATTTAACCCATTTTTTTCTTGTCGTGTATCTGATCCCTCCTTTTTTCATTGAAGTTGCACCATCATTGGTGCTAGAGATGGACCGCTGTCCTCTTTTTGACCAAAAACATAACAAACACGCCTCCCACATCTTCAGCAATGTTGATAAGATGGTGACCATCGAGGGCGTGTCCGCCATTTGGGCACCTGGAAAGTCGTGTGTCATGACATAATTTCCAGTGTGGACACACTTATCCTCACACAAGTGCACAATTTGGATCCCTGAGGCAAAGTGTGTAGAGTTTAACCATTTCAGTATCATAATTACAAAATTTCACCACCAATAGCATGTGTGTTTTCTACATAAAATTTTGCAACTTTAAGTTTCTGCATATAAAACACACTGTATGACAGAAGGAACAAAGAAAAAACTGGAAAAGCCCTCGGAGAGCGCAACAATTCCTCCCATATAGTGATTTACAGATTGCGATAAAATCCGCCTTCTGGATCAGATCCGGATCAGCCTTTGAAATTTGATAGAGGTTCCCATTGACAATCCCTGAGTGAAATTTCATGAGTTTTGGGCAACAATTAACGGAGATATTGAGAAACAAAATTTTCGGCCCCATTGACCGCAATGTGATCGAAAATTTGAAAGTGATCCAGAATCCAGGATTTCTTCCAGATCACACCCAAAATGAAATCAGTTCTTCCTTTTCACATTTCTGACAACTCCTGAAAATTTAATCAAAATCCATCCATAACTTTTTGAGTTATCTTGAACACAGACAGACGTCCCTATAATAGAAGGTCCTTTAAAAGTTTTCGTCTGGCCAGCCATCCTAATTCTCTTCCTCTTCATTGTAAGGAATCTGCCTAGTTCTGGATTCAACGTAGATTTCCAGGGCACAGTACCAGTAGATGAAGAAAAAACTCCCTCTAGACACCATTAAATAGGCATGAAACCAGTCAGAGAAGTGACGCATGTGATGTAGGCAGAACAAAAACCAGACTAGTGCCCACAGAGGACATCCAAACTGAGACACACAGTGGACTAGAAACACTGGTGAATGACTGGTTTTGCTGTGAAAACCAGACCAAACCTGGCTCTTGGTCTCTTCTGTATGAGTCCCGTATGTCCCCCGCCCCCATGATTGGTTTGGTGTGTTCTGTACCGGGGGAAATGGCTATGAATGGGAGGGGTGCCTGACCCGTTTCATGAGAGAGAACTTTCGCAAAGTTCTTGGATATGGCTGGGCATCCTATGAAGCATTATGGCTGAGCTCTGTACAAATTAGGATACTTTGTGTCAGCTCTAAATAAGACGATCAATTTTATTTTTATACCAGCAATAAATTTGTCAAAGCTCCTTTTCCACTTTGTGAATATCTTAATTGGATAGAAGCTTGAGGATATACTTAACGTATAAAAACACTTGCGCGTATAAAAATCACATTAGAGGAGGGCTGTAAGAAGCAGGGAGCTGCTGCTCGTCACGTTGCGGTTTGGTCCAGAACAGGAGTGAAGTCAGACCGACAGTCTGCAGATCTGTGTAGCACAACGGCGTTTCTCTGCCAGCCAGACTGGGCCTGCGGCTCGGAGCTGGCATCAGCCTTCAGCAGAACTGAACAAAGTCCAGTGTTGGGGTCCTTTCATGTTCCTTTCACAGGCTTAGCTCCTACTTGACAGTAAGACATTAGCAGTCACAACCACTGAACCAGAACAGGTAGGTCTCCTTTTTTTTTTTAATTTTGGACTGTGTCACTCTAAAAGCAGCTAAAAGGTTTGTCACAGGGTGAGACATCCATTATGTGGGACTTCTTTGCCAAGTCAGCTTCGCCAGGTGTTCGCACACTGTAAACACAAGAAACCAGTGTACGGCAGCGGCTGGCCTTCAGCCTTCTTAAGAATTTTCATGGTCAGTACTGATGTGAGCCCGTTTGTGTGGAGTTTCTTACATTTTGTACGGACTCCAACCCTGAGTTGTATGAGCAGCCTAAACTTTTAAAGCATTTTCCTTGGCTTTTTCAGTAAATTAATTAGTTAACCTTTTTATGTTAATTAATTTCTTTTAAAAAAGTATTTAAATTATTTATCCATTACCTTTAAAATAGAATAGAATAGTCCTTTATTGTCATTGTAACAAGTGCAATGAAATTTAAACAGTGCCAAACAGTCAGTGCAACATTAAAAATATCAACTACAGTAATAAATACCGGTGCTATATTAATAAATAATGTACTAACCTTCTTACTAGTCACCAGATTTGTAGATACAATATATATAAACAGCCGTATCTACCTGGCACATTCAACTTATTCACCATTGTTTTTTTGCTTTATTTTATGTTTCAGCTCTTTATTTCATCTCGCCTACTGGAGTCGTTTCCAGGTTGCACCTTACCTGGAATATACTCCAGCCCCCTCGATGCAAATAAGACAGAGTGGGCATCCAAAATGAATGGATGGATCTCTGTCCATCACCTCCCAATTAGCCAAAAGGCTCATGTAGAACTTCCCAGTGTTGTAACTGGGAGCTAAAGGGCTCATGAATTGGGCCAGTTGTGTTTTGGCATGCGTTCTATGAACCAGATTTGGCTCAGAATTCATAAGTGAAACTAAAAATGGAAATTGAAATGGAAAAAACTGATTGGGCCAAACACTTATTGTTGCTTGGTTTTTGGCTAGCCATACTGTATACCAATTCAATTGTTGGCTCATGATCATTAGATACATATATATTTATTACTAACAGCCAAGCATTTTAACACATTTAGCACTTAACTGTTTCTTCATATTGTATCATAAATGTTGCATAAAAATCTGGTGCCATCAGCTAGTTAGTTAGCGATGACAACGTCTGTCAGCCTTTTACAAGCTGAACGCTGTCAAGGCCATCAGCCAACATCACGTTGTCACTGGTTGAGTGTTCAGTTTAAGACAAATTGACTGCATGCTATTTCAGCTAAGTAAACTTGTTGTACATATCTGATTGCGCTTGTGGACTCAAACTAGCAAATAGAAGCAGAGAAGAATGTGATCTGATAGACACCAGCTGTCTTCATCTTTCCCTACATTAGCTTTAGCTGCTTTATCCTGCAGGTGGTTGCGGGGTGTTGAAGTCTATCCAAGCTGGTGTTGCACAGGAGCTGAGGTGTAATCTAGACAGCCTGTCGCCAGTCTACGAGGACAACACAAACTTACCAAGTACGTTCGAGGGAAAGAAGCTAACACCCGGCTAAAAAGTTGTTAAAAGTTACAAGTTGACGTCAGCCCTACACCACTCACTGTTTATGTTTATAGTCTCACATTGCACTTGCCTGGTTCCAGTCCTCTCGAGTTGTTTGGCTTTCTCCAACATACAGCTGAATTCCTAATAAAGCTGCCCCTCACGCCCCCCCATGCCCCTTCACATAAATGTCTGTGCTTCTTTTGTCAAATGGTGAAACGAGTCTGAAACTGGATGATAATTTACAGGTATCTCCAAGCTACCTGAAAAAGATCCTAAGCATAACAAAATCGACATATGACAAAATCAGCATCAGCACAAGTTAAAAACAGAGGCTGCGTTGTAATTTTGGCTGTATTTACTTTAACGTTAGAACTGACAGAATGCATATAAAATGTCTTCTCATACAGCACACAGCTTCCATCTCAGCAGCAAACCATAACTCCGCCGTTCATATGCGTCCGTGTCGGCAGCGTCAAAAGCTTTGGTGTCCACTGGATTTGAATAGGACGGTGTCAAGTGTTGCCAACGTGATCCGCTGACTTTACAGTTCAGCTGAGCTCAGCTGTGAACGAGGTAGCGAGTAGAGACTGAATGAACGTGATTGTTGCTCTGCAAACAAATGACTGTTGAACCAGTGTTCCCACATCCTCTAAGATATTGCAGTTGGAAGACTGGACTGTGTGCAACTTGATTACATTTACAAAGTCACAAACACAAACCTTCTACAGTCAAGGAAAAAAATTATCAGACCACCATTTTTTCTTCACTTTCTTGTTCATTTTAATACCTGGTTCCACTAAATGTCATCATGTGACTAAAACAGACAGAAAAGAAAACACTGAATGCATAAAAGCAGTGTTTTTGGCAGTACAACGCCATAGCCATTGATGTAAAAACTTAAGTGATTTAGGTTATAATCAAGAAAACCATGGAAAATGGTAAGATATCAGCTCTTAAATAAAACTCTAATGAGCAATCTTTGTGGTTATCGTTATGTTTGTCCAAACAAATGTACCTTTAGTTGTACCAGGCATTAAAATGAACAAGAAACTGAAGAAAACAAGGGTGGTCTAATAATTTTTTCCATGACTGTAGGTACCTGTTGTTTTAAAAGACTTTTTCACTTAACACAAAATGAAATAGGCTGGTCCATAATGCAAGGAAGCCAAGACTTTCTTTGGTGCAGCTGCATCAGGATCAGTGATCCATTCACTGAACGTACTAAAATAGGCGACAATCAATGTCCTTACAGTCAAAAATGGATGCAATTGGCTTAATCTGTCAGAATCAGGCTCAGCAACAGCAGCACCAAACTGTACACCAGTTTAAAAGACTTAAAATCATTTAAAACAACTGCTCATGTCCAGCATTTAGTGAAGAAACTTCCACAATATCAAGATTTTTAATAAGACTTGGCATATTTTTCATTGCGACAGGACTAGCGGAGGCTAAGAATCATGAGCCAAATGACGAGGATTAGATTATAAACATAATTACTTAAGAGCCATAAAATAAACCAGGAAGATGCTGAATTCTCCTCTAACCCCATTAAGCTCCACCTGGCCATTCAGAAAAGTGAGGCCAGTAATCAGTGGCCAGGGCAGCCTGGATCGGCTCGGTTCAGCTCTAGAAGTGGTTTGGGTTCAATATGCTCAGCTTTGGTTCCATAGTGGGAAAGCTGCTAATGCTATTCCTTTTACTTATATTCAGATGATCTTCATTTACTATGTTCACTTGTCCCCTCGTTAAGTGCAGACGATATGGTTGTTGTACATGATCTTTGAAAGAGTAATCTCTCTGCAGTAGCTTTCCAGTTTACAAAAAAAAAGAAAGCAAAACTGAGGCTTGAAGAATTGTTTTAGAGGACCATGTCTTCAGATAAATACCTACATTTGCCAGGAAGTTATGCGTTTGGTGGTAAATGCTATGGGGTTCATAAGTGGTTCATTTTGAGTGTGCACTGTGCATGAAGGTGAAACTCACAGACAGGAACAGTTGGTTTGGACTCATTATGGAACTACGCACGTGAAGCAAGATGTTGCCGGGAACCGGGAGACATTTAAATTGAAAAAGACAGCGAGGCAGAAGTGAAGATGGATGGAGAGAAGCTTACATCCAAGTCTGTATAGCCTGCAGGAGAGATAATCAGAGCTCCTGCTTCTCAACTAATGACCACTTTCTGTACTTACGGCATGTGGGCAGAACTGCGCCAATGCTAACAGCCTCATGCTCCCCATCAGAGGGAGTGGAGAGAGTCAGATAAGGTAGCAAACCCAGCTGTGTGCATGGAAAAAGCATTTTTCATGTAGAAACTCAGGAGCATCACGTATGTAAATCAGGACGGAGTTTGTGTCGTGAAACCAGCCTGAGTAAAACACCAAAGTGAATGCTCTCTCATTCATCAGCATTTTCCTGCAGGGCCAGAGCTATAACGCTGTCAGCGAGAGCACTGAGACGGTCAGAAATGGCAGCTCTGCCACTGTCTGTCTGCCACCTTGTCATATAAATCTTTAATACACAGCTTCCTGGCACACGCTGGAGTGTGGATGGATGTTCCTCCGCTGACATGTGCACATGCAAAAACCTGTTCATAATGAGAACATATAAACCTACATCTGTCAAGAGCATGTGGCTGGTAATAGCAGCTGACAACAACTGTGTTATCGGGCTGGCAGCTTGAGATGCTGAGAGATGTAACTGTTGAGGTTTGAGCTGATGGTTGAAGGCTATTTCCATGTTGCAGCATGTTTATGAACACACTTAATTTAATACAAGTGTTTTACAGATATACTGGAGGTCAGACCACCTGAAATATGTACAACAATATTGACTTGCCCTTTTATTTCAAAGTTTTACATTTGTGAAGACGCTTACTTGGATTGTGTGAAGGGTAACACTAACTCAATTCAATTTTATTCTATTTGTTTAGCGTCTGTTACAATGTCTAGGTGCTTTACAGAGACCCAGAGCATGGTCCCCGAGCAAATATCATTAACTAAAATTATAATATTAAATCCTAATCAAAGAAAATGTCAAGTAAAAAACTTCCACAGAGGGAGAAGAAAAACCTTTAAGCCAAACAGTGGCAAGGAAAAACTCAATTTTAAGAGGAAGAAACCTTGAGCAGGACCTGGATCATATGGGGGGACCTTCCTGCCGAAGGCCAGCTGGGTAAAGACAGAAAAAAAAATAGAGAAAAAAGAGAGGAGACAGGACAGAAAGAGGATGTAGGACAGAGAGAGGAGAGCACACAAATGACTGACTGAAATGACTTTATAAACAGATGCAGGTAGCAGCACTGAGGTGAGATGGTCAGAGGACTAGATCACCGGTCACCATGAACACATCTACACACACAGGTGGAGGTAAACGCTGGGATGGCCAGAGGATGGAACTGCAAGTGAGCATGAAACTCAGGAATCTCTAGCCTGCAAACATACAGAAAAAAGAGAAAAAAAAGGGGGCAAAACAGTACAACAAACTACAGGAAAGAAAATGGAGCACAGTTACAGTAACAAGGTGCTCCTAATTAACTATGGAATAAGCTGGAGGAGGAGGAGGGGAGGAGGAAGGGAGGAGGAAAGGGAGAAGAGCAGTGGAGACACCGATCAGCAGATCATGTTGGCGTCCCCCTGTAGCGTAGGCCTATAGCAGCATAACTATGACGAAGCTGTGATTAAAACTAGCCTACTCTAGTCTTAGCTCCTATAACTATAGCTACAACTATTAGCCCCTACACATTATAGTTTAGACTAACTGTAGGCTTTACTGAACAGAAATGTTTTCAATTTAGTTTTAAAAATGGAGGTGGTGTCAGCCTCCTTAACCTAAACTGGTAGCTGGTTCCATAATAACGGTGCCTGGTAGCAGAAGGCCCATCCTCCAAACTTACTTATAGATATTCTAGGAATGACGAATAATCCTGCACTCTGAGAGCGGACAGCTCTATTAGGAGCATAACATGCTATCAGGTCTTATAAATAAAAAAGAGCTAGGCCATTAAGGGCCTTATATGTGAGAAGCAGAATTTTAAACTCAATTCAAAATTTCACGGGAAGCCAATAGAGGGAGGCTAACACGGGAGAGGATGTGATCCCGCTTACAGATTCCTGTCATGGAAAAATACATGACTGATAATATGTCAAGCAAGTATTTTATGTACTGTGACATCACAGATCTAGCTTTGCGTAGAATTATCTAGTCTCCCAACCTCTGCGCCACCTGACGTCACGTGGAGCATCGTTAGCTGTTCATTTAAAGCAGTTAGCATAAAGTTTTGTAATTTATTTCAAAAGAAATCCAGCTGCTGTGAACAAAGCGAGGAGCTACATCCGGCTTGCTCATCTGTCATCAGCAAGGAAGTCGCAAAACTTACAGTTTTTCGAATGTCCAACAAGGGACTGACCTCAAAACAATCAGTCTCCTCTGACCTCCATGTCAAGGTGCTCAAATTAAAATGATTAACATCTTAATTACAAATGTTCAGCAGCAGAAATAACATGTTTACAGCCTAGAATGAAAGATTATTTAAGTCTCCATGCCTAGATTTTACATCCATGACGACTCTATGGTGATTTTATGTTCCTGACATACGTCTTGTTTAATAGGTTTCAATGGTCTTCTGGAATATTCTGGTGCACCAGAAACCACGGGGCTCCTTGAACTCAACGTAGGCTGATCCATTGTCTGATTAAAGCATATAAACATGCATAAAACCCTCAGTGATTGAGCTGTTGGCATCCTGCTGTACTTTATTATTCCAAAAGTCAAAAAAGGCAATAAATATGTCGTAAAGCAACGACTCTTAGAACATTCAACAAACTAGAAAATGGAACGGTTATTTTCAAGTGATTAAATACATTGACTTGATGTTCGAGGTTGTAAAAACGTGCGTGTGCGCCTGCCATCGGCTCCTTGGTGAGTGGGTCCAGGCCCGAGTCCTGGGGAGGCGGAGCTGCAACCAGGCACCTTGTCTGAATCACACTCATTACGCTGCTAGTGGGGCACTAATGTGGCTTTATGAGGAGCGTTTTGTGTCCCACCGGACAAATTAGGGCCGCTGATCGCCACATTTGAGGAATAAAAGTGTTCATTCAAAAAGCAGATTGTTCCAATTTTGTCATTAGTTTTATTGCCGAGCCCACGGAGGATGCATTTCTGAGTTGGCTTGTCAGGAAATTTTCTCATGCTTTTTCTCGAAGCTATAAACTGCATTGGTAAATAAAGAAAGCTTAAGTTATTTTTTTAATGCTGCCATATTTAGTTTTTTTTTATATCCTTCAATGAGTACACTTGTGCTGACATGATGACTTACTCCATGCATGTGTGCAAATCACCTCCACTGTCTCAGCTTCAAAAAAAAATAAAATAAAAATACAATCAAACACAGCGTCTGTTGCAGATAGCACTCTGAGGATTAGATTAACTTGTAAAAACAAAGGAGAAAGCGGCAGCAGGCTGTCACCAGTGCGGTGAACACTAATTAGTGTGTGTCGCTGCTCTTATAAAGGAGCAGCTCACTGATTCATGTGGAGCTGTTATTGTGCTGCCTGCGACCCCTGTGAAAATGTTATGGCAGCGAGGCTCTGGATTAGGTGTCAGCTCGGCAGGAGTGTGGGTTTGTGGGTGACCGTTGCATAGTCTGGGGTTTACAAGTTCAGTTAACAGTGGATGAGCAGGATTAATGACATCTCTGCTAAGTTTGGACGCACCATGTGTTGCCTGTTGTGTCCAAACTTTTCGGTGGTATTAAGTATTTTCAGCTTTTCCCTTTGCAAAGGGTCAAAAGATAAGGTTTTCCCTTTAAACTCAGTGTTCTGCCCACATAAATGCATATTGTATATTTCCTATTTCAAGCAAGACCTGTTTATGCGCCTCGTTCTCACATATTCTCATTTAAATAGTCCACATGGTGGGGATGTGCTGTCAGAAATATCCTCTCCGCTCCACTTACTGACTGCTTGAAACTCAGGGAAAGAAACCTTGTACAAACGAGTCAGACTATCAGACTCCAAGTGCAGTGGGACCCAACCCCCCTCCCCCAGTCCCAGCCCTTCATCATTTCCCCCTTTCCACATGACTCAAAGAGCCCTTCTTCTCCATGCCAGCTGACTGCAGGACGAAGGCGAGGGGAAACGGACAAAAGAGAGCCTGCCCACGGAGGACAGGGGCCCGAGTGCTTTTAAATGCTGTCTTTATCAGCCAATCTTTATTTACACATATTCTGTTGAGCAACCTTTAAATAATATCCCTTAGCTATATGTATGTCAAGCTTTGCAGTTGTATGCATGCCAAAGAGTAATATTGGCACAATATAATACATTAAGTAATGCAGAATTTTTTTTCTTTTATCCTTTTAGTTTAGTTCAGTTTTATTTCTATTTACCAAATCACAACCAAGCCACTACAAGGCTACATGAGCATGTTTTGCATAACTGCATTCAAAATTGAATTCCTGCTGCTCATTATCTGTCATGAAATGAACGACTTGCTAGCATGAGTCAACAAGTAGATACAGGTCAGAGCATTAAGCTAAATCCATGATTCCTTCCAGTCTGAGATATTTATTAAACCTAAAACCCCATAAACGAGTGTGTCTGTTAAACTAGCAACTTGCTCACAGTCTTAGCCAATTAACCCAGCAGTGTTAGCAAGAACAAATTACATTTAATTTGCTTTTTTTTTTTTTATTTTTGCTGTTTTTTTTTTTAATCACACAAAATGAGAAGAATGACCCATCCACCATTTAACCTTGTAAGGCAAGGCTTCACTTCTGTGTCGTCTACAGATACATCTTCTCATGAGAATTCTAGCGTAAAAGCTAGGTGCTACTCTGAGAGCATAGCTCTGAGAAAAAAACAGAGGGAGTTTTTTTTCCTTTCTTTTTTAAAGTTTTGTATTTTCTTTTAGAGGTACATTTCCAGAACTGAGACTTTAGTGTATATCAGACCTAGCTTATCACTCACAGTATTACCTAATTAACCCAGCATTGTTTCCAAGGATAAAACACTCTTCGTTAGCCTTCCTTTAATTTTGTTTAATTAGACAGAATGAAAAGGATGTCACATCCACTGTACAACCTTGAAAGCTGTTGATTTATTCCCCTGCCTTTAACAGAGATCATCTTTCATGAGAAACCGACCAATAGATGCTCGGTGTTATTCCTTGAACACCATCACGTATGTAGCGGTAGCATCATAGATGACGTGACAGCATCACAGAAACAGCACCTGGTTCAATTCCAAGACAGGTCCTCAAAGGTGTTTTTTTGAAGATAAAATAATATGAAATGAAAACTATGGTACACCTGAAAGCATACGGCCTCTCTTGTTAAGTCAACATGAAGGCTTTTCTTTTAGAAGTAAATTACCAGAACAGACACCTTACTGTTTATCTTACTGTTTATCTATACTAATAGACGTGTTTCCAGCGATCTTCAGTAAAACTAGGAGAGTGGAATTGTTGCAGGACCTCCTCTCTTTTCAGCTGTCGCGTCTCCACTTGTTGCACATAAACTGCCATTCCAAACCACCGGGTGGCAGGAGTGGACCACTTTGCTGTTTGTTAACCGCCAATAAATAATAGATGAAGAGAGCAAAGGTGAAGAAATAAAAGAAGAAAACACACTAAAATGACAAGATAAACACTGGAGGAGCAGAGATGCTTGCAATGTTTCTGTTTGTATAAGGGATAGCGGTGCCGATGAGTGAAAGGAGACGACTTAGAGAGGGATTTTAGGTGGTTGAATGATGTCATCTCTTACCCAAAGCATATCCAATAGGCACCGAGTCAACACCAACCCCCCATCCAGTAGTTTTTCAGGGCCTGCTCTGAGTACCTACCTTACAACAGGTACGTGTTTCAGCCTTGTAGAAGTTCTAGAAATGTCTTTATGGGGCTGTTCCTGGTAATGGAGACACACACCAACACTTTATTCCCTGTAACCTCGGGAACCCGTGTTAGTGGAAACACACCTAATGAAAGCTGTGTCTGCAATATTGTACCATGTTTTCTAGTTAGCTGGCTAATTAAGTTTTATCTAACTAGCTGATACTGTCTTCATCACATTCACTGCATGACCTGGTAAGCTGTTTTTTTTTCCTTGTCTTCCATTGGGATCATCTTTCATATGACACTGCTAGCATCCACGGTACGTGTTTTTCTTTGACCTTAGGAGGGACGGACAGAGGTTAATGAGGTCACAATATTCCAAATATGGTGTAGATGCAAAGTGAACCTTTTATAGTGCATTGAGTTCAAGACAGTGATTGAAATCATTGAAGCAAAATCAGACCATCGTCTAGTTCTTTTCCTCTTCAATACAAAGAATCAGTCTGGTTCCTCTGAATCAATCAATACAACAAAAGACATCCAAAATGACATGTGATGGTAGTAGGAAATGCCAGTGACAGACAGCTGTCAGTTTTACAGTAAAAAAAATTAGCTTGAGGGTGTTATTAGCAACTTCTGGAAGCCATCTTGGTTGTTTTGGGCCTTCTGGACCACCTGTATGAATCTTCCATCGAGCCCTGCCCTGTTGTGATTGGTTCGGTACGTTCTGTACCAGTGGACACGGCTGTATATCAGAGGGGTCTCAGACCCATTTCATAGAGGAATTTTCATACAGGGAATGGGTATGGCTGAACAGGGTAATCAGACTACGCTCTCAGGCAACCCTTTCCATTAAGAGTTCACATTCCCGTCTTCAAGGCCATAAAAAAGCTACGATACCCAACAGAACACTGGCGCTGCTAGCTTGTCTGGTTTTGATACATCCTACCGGTATTTTAAAAAAAACACCACCTCTTGCAATGAAACTTTTCTACCTTGAGCTTCGGCCTCGGACCTTTAGGAACACACACAGATCAATCCTTCATTTTCCTGCCTCACGTCACGCAACACCTCAACCTCACCTACAAACAAACATGCGCGTCCAGGAGTGTCGACGACGAGACCCACCTGCTAATCGCCCGCACAATCCGGCTACTGTAACCAGCACATGCACATAATTAATGAATGTACGTATTACCCGCGCACCATCCGACACCCAGGGCTTCCCCTTCGCTTCCTCGCCCCTGAGCTAAAACACGCTCCCTCAACACAGTGCACCCTCACAACCCTCTGCTGAACTAGCGGCAGCGGTTCTAATAAGCCAGAAAAATAAATATGGAAAGTCAAATTACTCTCTGAGTCATAGTGCATCGCGTGTTAAGTTGACAGACAATAACAAGTCATTCGTACGTGCTACCAGCCGCTTTGATTAATGACGCAGGATGAAAATACTCCTTCAATTTTGGCTCTTGGATCGACTTTCGAATTTATGCACAATAAGGAAAATAAATAAAAATGGGAAAAAGTGGTAAAGAAAAACATTTATATTTGACCAGGAGGTCTGTGGAGTCAGACGGGAGGGCTGTGTGCTCGGAGGAACGGGATGTTGGAACGCTTGACGAGTGAAACTCCAGAACAGGATGCATCGTGGATGTGTCAAAGCCAACCTCTGATGGAATATCTGGCACCCGTTAGCCACGCTGTAGCCCGGGGACACGCTCGCAGATACCTGCGCACACAGATTTTTGCAGCGAGACGGGCAGGCGTCCATCACTCGTGTCGCCGCTCCCCTGCCTCTGCAGCGCTGGCAAATTAGCAGGAATTTGTTGGGAGGGGGGCGATTGTTTTCTCTTTAAACGGGGCTTGTTTTCGCTGGGGAAGTCTCTCGCGTGCATGAATATTGTGTGAATGGAGGTGAATGGGAGCTTTCATAAGTCGCGAGGTGGCTGTGGTCTCTGCCGCCACACTGCCGGCCACGCGTCCTGTATCGAGCTGATTGGTTCGCCTGGAGGTAAGACTCTTCAGAGCCTCGACCTCAGCAGATCTCCCCCTGCAGACGACTCCTGAATGACTCGTCACATAAGCAAAAACAACTGACCTGCCAAAGAGTTTTGAATTTGACATATTTAAGTTGAATGAAATAGGTTTGATGCATTCAAAATGGATAATTGTGATTGCATGTCTTTAGTGAAGTTTTGAATCTTTAAGTCATTATTAAAAGACCCTGGTTGTGTTTAAACGTAATGCAAACATTAGCTACGCTCCCAACGGAAACCGCAGTAACTTACTCTGGGGACTATTATCGGCAAACCCTCCATGGAAGTGAAGGTTCATTCGGCCCTTCGTTTCCACTGCGGTACGAATGCTTCACAAAGCAGCTGCTGTTTTTAAATGCTTTTGAGTATTAGTGTGCAACGCAATCACTGAAATGGACCCTTTCGTTTCATTCATAATTTCACTTTGGACGCCGTTTCCAAGTACGAACGTTCATCATGAAATGAACTGACATGAAAACTGGGGATATTTCATTTTTGTTAAATGATCAAGTATGTTACCTATAAACTAAGGAGGATGACAAATATATAATCAGTCACCCACAACAACATAAAATATTCAATTCAATTAAATTTAATTTTATTTGTATAGTCTATGTTACAATGACAATTGTCTCTAGGCGCTTTACAGAGACCCAGAGCATGACCCCCGAGCAAATATCATTAACTAAAATTATAAAATATTAAATTTAATCAATGATAATGGCAAGTAAAAAACTTCCACATTGGGAGAAAAAACCTTTAAGCCAAACATTGGAAGTAGGAAGATTGATAGAAGAACCCGAGTGTGTTTACTAGGTCTGGGCAAGTTAATGTGTTATTATCGCGTTAACGCATTCATTTATTAACGCCGACATTTATTATATTCCACGTTAATGCATGTAGCTCACATGCTTTTGTTTTGAAAAGTCTGTTGCTGGCTGCTGCAATTTCTGTTACCTCAGAAATGACCTGTTTTAATGTTTCTGATTGTGCTGAGCCACAATCATTTTGTTGGATTTTGTTTGTAGACTTTTTTTTGATTTTTCATAAAAACAGGATTACTTTAATGCACTGGCAGTTTGCCATAAGCTTTATTTTATTTTACATTTTTAAGATGAGATTTACACTAAATATGTGTAACTGACAAGTGCTGATGTTAAAAGTGTTCATGTTATGGCACTTTAAGTTCATATGGCAGCAGAACATTTAAATAAAAGTGAATTTTACACTACTTTTGAGTGCATTATTTGATTTTTCGTATACGATGCGATTAATCATGATTAATCAGGGAAATAATGCGATTAATCGCGATTAAAAATTTTAATCGTTGCCCAGCTCTAGTGTTTACACAACAGGTCTTAATGGACCTTTCTGATTTATTGTCTATGTCTGATTTATTTGAAAAGTGACCCATATCTGGTATCTCACAGCAGTCATGACTAAAACACTCGTGGAGGCTGATCTTTAAACAGGAACCTCCTTTTGCTGTCATCAAGGGTTCATAAACTGTAATAAACTCATAGCAGATACACAGAGAGACACAAAAACACACTAAACTGCACACATGATTTCATGCCTGGTATTTCTAATTTTAATATATTTATAAAATGTTAGGATTTGCCCAAATAATAATAATTTGAAAGATAATTCTCATTATCTCACTCTGAACCTCCATGAAACTTGGCAGCCTCTGTGACTGAAAACATGATACGGTACAGAAGCATTATCCACTAAAGTCTCTGAGGAAGAAAGATTGGTGGAAGAGCGCCAGTTTGCCAGCAGATGTCAGAGACAGTCACTTAAACTGCTTAAAACCAATGTTCCTTTAAAGAAAATAACTTGGCGTCGGCGCAGTTCAGGTTCTATATTTCCTGCTGAATTTCAGACCGTCCTGGATATTTATTATTATTTCGTCCACCAGCTGCCATTGATGAGCAGAATCTGCACTGGTGCTGACTGGATTCCTTGGGTGAATCCTCAGGAGGAAAGGAAAACTTCTTTGAGCTGCATTTTGACCATTAAAATTTAAACTACACGAGCAATTAACTTGATTTCAAAAATCCATTGATCAGCACAGCTCTGACAAGTTCAAGATGGCTGAAACCACGCCTACCATTCTGACTGAATTAATAACAGCAGACAAGTCACAAAGTCAGTACATCAGGTTACTTTACACTGGAAAGACTGTCAATCACCACCCTAAACAACATAAAACAAAACTGTACAATGCAAAATTTTGCATCACTTCAAAAATCCCTGGAGACTATATATGGGGTTTTGGTTGAGTTTTGTCTAGAATGGTGCTGGTTTTGACTAATCATTTGTCCTCTTCACCAAAGAAGTTGCTCTTTGAACTGGAAAACCGCTGTTTGATGTCTCAGGGCTGAAATCAAGAGTTTAAAACAAGGAGCTTCATCTGACTTGCTAACCAGATTTGATATACCTAACAACTGAATGGCTGGGTGACTTTTTATGTGCTCCATCGGTAGTATGTAGTATGTAGTATGTATAATCTCGATTTTTTTTAAATTATTTTTTTATTACAGCTACATTGCAGTCTATGGTGTCAAACGGTTAGCTATCAAGATCGTAGATACTTCGCATTTGGCATTTTCAGTGAACTTGACATGAACTGTGAATTCAGAAGTATTAGAGCATAATCGATCTTATCTTAAAGGTAATATGGCTTCTTGTGCTGTGAACTTTACTAAAAAAAAAAAAAAACTGCCATTACCAGCCTTTAGCTGGTCTTGAGGGGTCCAGGGGCTAAACAGGTGCTAACAGCCTTTGACTACCAAGGCCTGGCTACAAGCTGCCAGGGGAACAGATAGCAACAGCCGAAAGTAGTCTTTGGACCACGAGCGAAGACTGTTGACTAGTTGCAGCCTCACTGCTACCGTTGTAGCCACCTCGCTGGACCGTGGACAGCCTCGGCTGTACAGTCAGTGATAGATGGCCATGCTAGCTCTGGTGGAGCACATACGGAATAAATGTAATGAAATGTTCGTTAGCATCATAGGTTATGAACAAAGCTAAGGTAGAATATCTAGCATGTGGTAGCTGAGCTAAGGTGGGCGTGTCCCAACTGACTGCCAAGAATTTGTTCTACCCATTTGCCCACTTTTGGTTGAGCTGGAGCTGGGCCACCATCTTCTCCATGGGTCCATAAAACGGGATTCAGATCGACTCTTCAGAAACCAATGGGTGACATCGCAGAGGATTTGTCCAGTTCTTTTAATACAGTCTGTGTTTTAAAGTAGAACCATAATTAGATGCTTCTGTTTTCGGGTAAAGAGTATTATTATATTGCGAATTGTATTGTTGCCAGAAAATAAATTAAAGTAAAACTCTCAATATGACAGTCATTATGTTAATTAAATGGACTAAAGCTAAAGTAAGCAAAACGATTTTCTTTCACGTCATCTCAGGTGTGATGTTTTTCTTGAGTCATGGCAAATATAATCAGGAAAGCCCATTTAGCAGCCTGGACATTTGAAAGGTGATCCAGATCCATTACTTTATTCCCCAGCATGGCGCCTCCAGGTGTTTAAGTGCGACCCGGTCCATCCAGCATTCATCCAGCAGTCCGGTGGCAGCTGCAGCAGCTGGACGCCCGCAGGAAGCAGCTGTGTGTGTGTACATGCGTGCGTCTGGCCGTGTGCACGTGGCCTTGCAGTCAGCTGTGAGAGGAGTGAGAGGTCTTTTCCATCACAGTCAGCAGCACCTGGGCCAGCCTGGTGTAGGACCAGGAGCCAGACCAGGCCACCCAGCTTATCCTGTGGCCCATTAGTCCCAGACTGTCTATTGTTATTTTAAGAAACAAAAAAAATCTGCTTTTGGTGCTGCGCATCAGTCTGCCACATTCCACTCGTTCATTAGAGAGCGACTTGAAGCACGTAATTGAGTCTTTAGTTGATCTCTCCTTCTGTGGAGCTTCCATGTTTTTTTAACCCTTGCAGGCTCGCATACTTAAAGAACTGCAGCATTTTTTTTTTCTAATGCAGTTATTTACTTCTAAGGAGCTACTATCTCAATATCACTCAAGTGTATTTGTTCTTTTTGGACAATTACGTAAAAAAGAATAAAAAATGTAAAAATGGTTCAAAAGTACTTTGTGAATTTATGGTTTTCAACTGCAAAAAAAAAAAATGAAAAAGGCTCATTTGTTTAACATTATTTACTGAATGGATGTGGCAGAACTTCCAATGGATTCAGAATTTGAGGACCCAAATGCAGGAGATCAACAGTGACAATAATGCTCTCCTTTTCACTTTTACAGAAAAAAAAGTTTTTTTCTAAGCTTCAGTCAACTCAAAACTAACAAGGAAGCACGAGTACAAGGAAACAGACCAGGAACTGGCAGGAGAAAGATGAAACGAATGCGCCAGCATTCCCACTTCTGAGCTGAGAACAATTTAGGAAGTCACAAGAATTGCTGTTCCTCGACTGACCACTAGGTGCTGGTTCCAACAACAGAGAAAATCCTATTGATCCCCATGTTAAAAGAAATAAAAAGATAAAGTAAATGAACAGGAGAAAAAAAATAGAATGGTTTTGGTGTCTGTAGTTATTGTAATGCACATCCGGGACAACTGTACGAGAGATTGAATGTTTTTGTACCTACACCAGGTAGATTTATAAAAATCTATAAATAGTTTGAAATTCCAACCAATCAAATGGACTGGAAATAATTTGGTTGGCAGCAAGTCATCAGCTACGCCATTGGCCAGCTGTCATCATTTAAGCAAGGCAAGTTTATTTTTAGCACATTTCATACACAGAAAGCAGTTAAAAGTCCTTTACAGTTACATTAAGATGAAAGAAAGATTAAACTAAATTAAAATATATATGTGTATATTTTCTCACAGTCACATAGTTAATATGTTTTATTGTGCTTGTGTGTTCACTGACTGGTTGTGGATTTAACCTGCAAGGGTCCAAGGACAGATCTTAGCTAAGCATTCATGCTAAGTCTGTGTCAGCAACAGTTAGTGGTCATTTCTGTGCTCCACCAAACTAACATTTGAAACAGAAGGTCCTGCTGCGGTTCTCCGCTGGCAGCTCCACAGATCCACAGCTCCACAGCTCCTCCAGCGCAGGCTTGGCTGACGGAGCCGGGAGCCACGGCGGACCCTTCCAAGCAGAAAAACGCTGGGACTGATATCATGGTGGTAGAGCTTGGCCTGACTACAATGTGAGTATGCAGCAGACAGACTGTCAGCGAGTCCCAGTCCTGCGTTAGCATAAGCTAAACCAACTCAGCTACAGTAGCTAACTGTAACTGGTTTGCGTGTTCCAGCCAGTTTCTCACCGCTCCTTTGGAAACACGGTGCTGTGCGATACGAGAAAAAAGAGCCTTCAAAAATCCCTCTGCAGAAAACATATAGCCTGCATGCTTGAATTTTGTAGTTTTATTAAAAAAAGAAAATGTTATCAGTACAGAACCTGGGTATCTATTACTGTGTTTATCCAACATTATCACATATTTTAACTGAGCTCACATGAAACCTGAAACTTATTTATTTTCTTACATCTAATGACATTATAAGTAGCCAACAAAGTAGAAAAAAAAACAAAACAAAACATCATGATTGACAGAGTGAGCCTACAATTAAAACTGAGACTTTAAAACTTTTATGACACTTGAAACGACTCTAGCAGCGACACTGTAGTGGAAAATCTAATAAATGAGTATCTTATTTTACCAGTAGTCGGAGAGCTTCTAGTAAGGCAGTTATACAATTAAACAAGACACTTGTCCATGGACGAGAGTGCAAAGTGGATTTAATCCCCATTGTATACAACAGCGATGGTCAGTTACTTACATACACAGGACAACATGTTGTTCAGCAAATGACAGTGAGCAAACCAAATGCAAGTACTTTTAAAAATCGTCTAATAAACACCAGAACCTTGAGATGATTTCTCCAGACGACTACGTGTCCCAAAATCATACGATTAACGTCTGAGTGACGATATTTCACATTCCAGAGGAAAAGTCACGGACTCATAAAACATCATTATTCAAACAATAAGGTCTTCCTGGTAAACATTGGATGAATTTCTTTATATTGCACTTGCTGTGTAAAAATCCTGTATAACCCTATATTTGTTTTTAACCAGCTACTGATTTGAATATCTCTGAGCTTTGCAAAATGAGGAAAGAAATGTTTCGGCAGACGGCATTTCAAATCAGCTGACCACCAGACGCCATTGTTGGAGCGACAGCCTGCAGAAACCAAATTACCACTGTTAACAAGAGAGGGAGATTTACACACAGCGACTGAGCTTGGCAGGAGAACGGCTTCCAAAAGTGCATCAAACTGATAGAAAGGCTTATAATCAGACTAAAGAACCTACATTTCTACATTGCACCAAAATCCTGAGAATTTTTTTTCCAAACTGTGTACCCTCACCAGTCGAAGGTGTGAAATACCTTTATGGACCAGACTCCTTCATTCTCCACAGCTGCAGCACCAGTCAGAGGGAGAGTCAAGCCGCCAAATGTAGAACCTCCATTTTATTTCTTCTTATTCTGCTGATTTTATTACATCAACACGGTGATAAATTCATTCGCAAGTCGAACGCCAGTGCATGATCCAACATTAACAACGCAGAATATAATAAAACGCAGTCACCCGGAATGAGCCACCAAGCTCCTCTGTCAGTAGACAGAGCAACGACCCAGTCCAGTTCTCTCAAGGCTTTATGACGGAAAGAAGCAGATACGATGTCCTCCCGTGGTCGCCAAAATGTCATGGAAAAAAGATAATATATAACCCTATATATATTTTTAACCACCTGGTGACTACAATATGTGAGTAAGACTGATGATAAACTTAAATAACAAAAGGCTTGGCTATGGACTGGATTTCATTGATATTTAATATCCATTTGCATGGAAAGGGGTCAAACAGACATCTCAGCAGAGCGATGACGAATGACAAAGAGCATCGGCAGTAGAATTGTTTTAACAGGACGCACCAGTCAAAATGTATTTGGCGAACAGGAACAAAACCTTGCAGCTGTGTAGAACAGCGGGAAACCAAAGTATGAAGACACAATAATTTGTCTGGTAGCAAGAACTAAAGGGCCGTGTATACTCTGGCATGGCAATGTGTCGCAGTTAGCTTGTCGCAGGTATGCCGCAGTTACTTTTGATTTATGCTCAATTTTTAAGCGCGGCCTGCGCTATGCTTATTCCACGCCATAACGCAACGAGGGACAATCACTAAACTAGCCAGGATCGTGGGTGTGGTGGGTGGCGTGTTTCTCTTCCGGTTACGGAAGGTCATTCAACAACGATGGCGACTGGACGAATGCGCATTTTGATTGAGATGCAGCTGATCGATCTAGAAATAGAAGAAATATTGCTACTGGAGCTATGGCGCTCTTCTAGCTGGTCGTTTTCCACAATGGCGGTCATACAAACAAAACAAGGTAGGTAGCAAGCCAGAAATACGCGTCATGTAGAGCGGATGTAGAATTGACCAATCAGAGGCCTCCTTTCTCCCTCTCTGCGGCACTGTCTGCGGTCACCTACAATTTTATCTGTGGAGGGTGGGGGGGGGCATATCTGCGTTATTTATTTTATTTATTTATTTAAAGGACCGTGTGCAGTGGCATTAAAAAGATGGCTGCACCAGATTTAGCACCAAGCTAATTTCCATCTGTAGTCCTTAACACAGATAAACAGTAAGACAAGAAGGCAAAGAACATAAAATACAACAAAATAAAATCGCAAAAACAATTGGGTAAATTTACAATAGCTTAAAAAAACAATAAAAATGACTACTCTTTACAATGCATCCTGTACAGAATAATGCGAGAATAAAATGAGCCCCTTAATGTGAGCAAGACTGGTTGCTGAGCAGCCAATTTTTGACTGCATGTGAAAAAATTTTATAATCTGGAATTGTCTTTATTCTGTCCGGGAGTCCATTCCATACTTCCATTATCGCAGACAACCTGATTTCTGAGTATAAATCAGGCTTAAGAGTTCACCAATGCAATGATGAGACAAGAACAAAGAATTAAGGAATACTATTTAATTTCTATCACAACACTTTTAAATGTATTTATCTGCGTCACTGATGAAATATTTCTCCAGCAGTATAATATCTCGGGCGTGTGCGCTGTTAAATGCTTCCACGTCCCACCTGGATTCAGCGAACGTTCATGCCCGCTGCAGCTGAGACACTTTAATCTCATTTCTTCCTCTCGGAGGAGAGTTGTTGCTCGGAGCTCGCAGGCACGACTCCTGCAGAGGTGGCTTTTAGCGTCACGATCAACAAGCCGTGAAAAGTCTTGCTCGGGGAAAAAAGAGCGGCATTACTGCTAACATTTTAGCCAGGTCTCCCTCTTTTCCTCTCCTCCTCCGCTCTTCTTTTCACTTTGGATAAACAGAACATAGCCCGCTATTCATGTCACATCTTGCCAGTAGCCATCGTCTCGATGGGAGCCAGCGCTCCGCAAACGGTCTGGTGTTGAGTTCCACCAATAGGGACAGGTTACCGGCTCCCACTGCCAACAATGTCCGGAGAGTGCAAATGTTTATTTAAAAAGTTATGTTCGAGTATTGATTTTATTTCATTTTCCCCTCCTTCTTGCCCGCCCGCTCTTGGCTCAGGTAAAGTGCCTGTCCATCATGAGGTTTTCCCGCCGGAGCCATGCGTGTTGTCTGTCTCATAAAAGCCGCTACTATGGTATAATGTGGCCCCGTGGCCCGAAATGTCCGACTTCGCTCTCCAAGCACGCTGAGCTTCCACGCAGGATGTGTCTATGTGGTGTGTATGGAGTGTGCGGGCCCGATCCAAGAAAAATATGTCGTAGCCTCACTTCTTATAATAGTCTCGACATAGAATAGCTCACCTACCAGGAGGGAAAATATCACAGTTAATGTTAATACCCGATATGTCCCTTTGCCCGCTTGTCTTATTTTATACATTGACCTTGTATTTGTTTTCAATTAACTTTAAATAGGTTTATATTTAATACATGGAGTCACACTAACATTCTCTGCTCCCAAAACACATAAAATGAAATAGATTGTCTTTCACACTTTCTTCCAGAAATGCAGCTCACCTTCTGCAGGGTTCACATTTGCTGAAACAGATGACTATATTTATATTAGGCCTGTCAGTCGATTACATTTTTTAATCGCGATTCATCTAAAGATTTTCATAGTTAACTCGCGATTGATCATTCATTAATCGCATTTTTTTAAATGTTCTGTTTATCCATCCATCCATTCATCATCTATACCTATTTTGTCCTTAACAGGGTCACGGGGATCTGCTTTTTTTTAAGCCTTTAGTTTGAAAACCGGAAGTCCACCAATGCTGCCGTACTTTTTGGGGGCTAAATTCATCAGATTCTTAGTGTATTTTGTTGGAGCTGCTACTTAACCACAGTAATTTGCTGACGGTCCCTAAACTCCACGGCAGCAGCGAGGTACTCAGAGGACATTCAGCGCTGTTCCTGAGAGTTTTAGCCACATTCACTGAGCTTGGAGGGTTGATGACACTTGTGAAATGTCTGGCATACTTATATCTACAAAATGATACCAACCTGGATGAAATCGGTGCCGTTTTCATGTTGCTATTAAAGTTTAAAGAGAAAATAAACCAGCGAATGTCGGATGTGAAACTAACTTTACCGGGCCCTGTGGTGGAAACTCTGTTCACAGTGACAATAAATACATATAACCTTTTTCTTCTCAACAGACCCATCTGGCAACACCTTAAAGCTAAACCTAGCTTTAAGCTAAACCGTTCATAAGACCCTTTTCTGTCGCCTTTTCTGTCCCACATGTTGACTGTAAATACACTTATTGGCCGAGGGTCATGTTTACAGAAATGTGTGAGCGTTAATTTCGCATTAAAAAATTGTGGCCATAAATAGAATTTGCATTAATGCGTTATTAACGCGTTATTACGCGTTAACTTTAAAAGCCCTAATTTATATTTTAAAGAAAGAAAACCCTTTTAAATGCAGTAATTGGATGAGATTCCTTTGATTTCTTCCCACTCAAGAACTTTCCACAGCTTCTCACTGGAACTAGACGGGAATGATGGGAGCAATGGTTCCCATCCGATCCAACGGACCCACAATTCTGTTCGGTACTGGCGTCGGTAGTGCTCGACATCGCTAGGACTGGCCTGAAGGCCACTCGGTGGGTTCCACAGCTTCAGCAGAAGATAACATTGAATATTTGAAACCATGTTTTCTTCAGGAAGGCTGTCGGGTTGGATGACAGAGGAGAGAGTCTGAACAAACGTGCCCCACTCAACGACTATGGTTCAAACTCACAACGAATTTCGCAGATGGTTGTTTAAAATTTGTTACGAAATGATCCAAAACATCCAAATTGATGAATTTTTGGGTCCACCCCAAGTCACAGGAATACGTGTCTTCGAGACATTAGGTTGGTTTGAAACTAAATTATATTATTTTAGGGCCAAATTGTCAGTTAAAGAACTCACCAACAGTTTGACGGCAGATCAGCAGGTGGTCAGCAGTCTGGAGTTGAACATTGTGTGAAGAATTAAAAGACTCATGAAAGATGCTTGCTGATGCTTCACAGAGCTATTAGTGATGTCCAACAGTTATTAGATAAACCATATATCTGGAGTCATCGGGGAAAGCCCTATTTGAGCTACAGAACCTACAGAACTTGGAATTGAGTGAGGTCACAGTGAGGAAGGTTACAGATGGGGAAATCCAAAAAACATTGGATGAGCAAACGTCCATACCACCAAAGGAGCAGCTGCTACTTTTACATTCCAAGATTTTTTTCCACATTCAACTCTGTTGCGCAGACAATCTCGTTATATCCACTCGTTTATCCACGCTTGTCTTTTTTTTTTGTTTTATTTGGTGTTCTTTTAGCCACCTTTTATTCTTTTTCTAAAGACATCAAGGTGGAAATATTAAATGCAATGAAATAACCCATGTAGTGGATTGTTTGATGTCCAGTATCTGGTCCATTCAAGACAATCGTGATGAGAACCTGTTGCTAGGTTTGCAAATAACTTAGAAGAGAGAACCGGGTTTCAAGCTATTGACTTAAACTCCAGAAGTGGATATCTGCAACGACAGGCAAGCCCTTTTAAGTATATAGAAGTTATAGTTTTTGCTTGTTGTTTTTTTTATTTCCGGTTGTTACTTGGCACGAAGAGCTCAAGTCCAAATGTGTAATTCCATTAGTTTACAAAATTCAGCTTTTGTCACATGCAAAGATAATAAGCTGCAGTGGTGTTGTCAAGCCGATTGTCTTCCAAAGTTACTCTACTCTGTCCCTACTGAGCTGGGAAGTATATTACGAGAAGCTCCCAATGACTGATGATAATAACCCGTGATAAACCGCAAAATCCATCTTGCATGAAGGACTGTGTTAATTTTGTTGGGTAATCTGTCTTTAAGGCAAAGAACAATTTCCATGTTGAACTTTTTCTCGCCAACACATGACGAACACTCACAGATGAAGCGAATAATGCCTTTCATCTGGTCACTACTGTGCATGTTGGCTCTTGTCTGTTCTTCTAGTTATCCATCATGATGGATGATGACAGGAAACATGGTGGGTGTAAAGATTCTGACAAGGACAAAATGGGGCGAGAGAATCTTATGCGCTCCGTCAGAGGTGATGATTACCTACAGACAGCTGTCCGGGGGGACAAAACCATGAACTGGAGTGTTGGAGGGTGTGCCGGACGAAGTCTGATCAATGGCTCCTCCACTTCACCACTTGCAGGACTGAAAAGATCTGTTGCTGATGTCTTTGGCTTGGAGCCATAGTAGACCTTCAGAGGTCTTCTAGAGTTCATACTTCTACAAAAGTTCCAACATGATTTATCGAGGCACAAGATGCCAACGTCTGACTGCAGATGTCAGATGTTGCTTTTAAATATCGAAAAATCTCTTATAGGTTTTTCTGTTTGTGTCTATTTTTGAGATAATAGCTTTTAAAAAGTACCTCTTCATATCACAAGAAACTTCCTGGTGTAAAACAATTAAATGCGCCTCTAGTGGTATTACAAGATGCCCTAGATCATCCCGACTCATTAGCACAGTATGGTCAATGGCGCTAATATCAACACAGTCTGTCTATATGCCCCCATGTGGTCACAAGTGGTATTGCTACAAATAGTAGCTTTGTAGCACCCATGTTATGTCTATTTTCAGCTATCTAATTTTACGTTTTGGTATCGTTAGAGTAGCTTTGCACCAACAATAAATCAAAAACCATGTAATTACTTCTAAAATGCAAAGACGGCGTCATAAGGAAGGACTTTTTCAGAAAATTAGCAGATTTGGTGTTTTTTTGATGAGTTGAATTCTTGCAAGTTTAGCCAACTTCCATTTCTGTTGAAACGCTCAAGTTTCCAAAATATTGATATTTTAACAATATTTCCCATGAACGGACTCAACACCTCAAATCTTTCCACGTATAACCGAGCCAGAATCTAGTTCAGGATATGAAAGTGGACAGCTTGACGAACCGCAGCGAAGATTACAGCTGGACGTCTTTGTTCGGTAAATATTATGCTCATTACCTACTACTGTTAACATTACAGATGATGTCATCTTTCAGTCACTCACTGTCTTTGAATGTGTTTTTCTGCATATATCTGTTCATCGGTGCAGATGTGTCGTAAAATGCTCACCGAACTACTTTTGACTCAGTTGTTGAAACTTGGCAACTGGGTCACTGTACCCAAATTCAACACTAATTGCCAACTTAATCGCATTGTAACAGCACCAACTTTAAGCCTTAGTCCTGCAAATCCAGAACTAAGGATTTGGGCCAGTACACCCCAGGGTCAGGGGTGCATCGGTCCTGGTTCATAAAACAGTCCTCTGTGAAGTTATGTGATCAAATGGAAGCTTTCAATCTGTTTGTGGCCAAGGAAATCAAAATGCATCCACTGAGCTGAAACACTTCATGAGATGGAATTCACACTCGATCCTTTCTGAACAGTTGTAAACTTTTTTGTTTTAAATGACCACTGAAGCATTTGCTGTCATAGACATGCAATAACTGGAGAATATGACTATACAAGGAAATTCCATAATAATGATAATAATAATGATAGTGAAACAAAACAAAATTCAAGAAGATGCGTTTCTCAGGATCGTGAAACGCCAAGAATTCACTGCAGTAGGTTTTCTAACCCTCCGGTCACATCTGAGATGATAATTAATCATAATACCACCGCATATAAGTAAGAAAACACATGATATGACCACTTAAAGGCATTTTAATGCTCCATCAATACAGAAAACTTCAACTCATTCATGCTGAAGTTGCTCACGGAAACTTTCTACAAATGGTTTCGTGAGCATTGCCCATTATGTGACCCCTTTGGATGTCGAACATGTGGATCCTTGGTGTTAGCCCACATAAGACCAGACAAGCGCCAAAGTCAACTTTTATTTCATCACACAGTCATTTAGAGCCACGCCAGCCCCCAGTTTATTGCGCCAGTGACTTGAATGCATTTAAAAGACTATCCTAAAAGCAATCTTACGGCTCTTGACCTCCCGGACGATATTATTATCTCATCCGCTTACGAGAAGAGACACCGTTCAACTGGCAGGAGAGCAGGAGTGCAGATCCAGCTGTGTATTTCTAAACGCATTTACAGTATGTGGAAATGCAAGCGTGCATTCAGGCAGAACTGCCTTACGGGCGTGCAAACATGCCCTCATCCAAACACTCTGCACAGGGAGATGCTCAAATACTCCGAATGTCTACAATGAAAATGAGGACTAATAAGCCAGTAAATAGCAATTCAGCTGTTGCATGACAGATTGTTTCAACCATCACAAAGTATCCATCGGCTTCTTTCTAAAAAAACCAATTTAGATTGAAAACCATTTGCACTGCTCCTTTAATCTGATTAGCTTACTTGTTTTGGCATAAATGTACAGAGCAATATTTCTCATATCTAAGCACCGGCTCATAGACTGAGCAATTATAGCGGCTGAAATTGCTGTTTGGTCTGCCGTACAAACCGATAAAAGCTATCAGACGGGGTATTAAACAATCCGAAAGTCTTTATGTTATGCCCTCTTACCTCCTCATTTTCCCCAACATTTACAACAAAAACTGTGTGGGAATGAGACCGTTGCCAAAGTTATTGGTGAGGTTATGATCTGCAGAAATTATATTTTAACTAACCAGCAGGATTTTGCTTCCCAACTGTCTCAATAAAGGCATGCAGCATGCGGATGGTCAGCTGTGACCGCTTGCATTTTGTCTCAACATCTTGAAGGAGACACTAAGCTACTCACCTCTTTTTATATAAGCTCATTCTGTGGTTCTTTCAGGTTTATAAATGTGTACAACTTCACGTCATAATTATGTAGATAGGTAACCGAGGGAGAGGACTGGTGTACCAACGATTTCTTTGGAAGAGAGTGACTTTCATTTGTTCTATGGGCTTTAATTTATCACATATTTTACAGGCATAACAAGAGATAAAACACACCTGGGAGAATTTAGAAAAAAAAATCAGAAGAAGAACAGAATTCTCAGAAATAGACGAAAATTTGAAGCAAAGACGAAATAAACATGAATCCTGTAGCACAGAAGTCTTTATACGGGCATGTAATTAATTACTGAGTTCCATACAGCTGTGCCCTGAAAGATACAGTTGGTGGCTGGATTGAAAAAAAAGTTCTGGTTCTGTGGTGCCAGGATTTCTTCTCTGCTTCTTACGAATGGTGTGGTCCTGCTGGCATCACGGAGTGGAGATCTTCAGCTCTCACTGGCGCGGTTCGCAGCCAAGTGTGAAGCAAAAAATCAGCACCTCCAAATCTGAGACCGTGGTTGTCTTGAAGTTGAGAATGAGCTACAGCCTGAAGTGGAGGAGTTTAAGTATCTCGGGGTCTCAATGAGGGCAGGATTGCGCCGGAGATTGACAGGCGGCTCAATGCGGCATCAGCTGGACTCAGCGGGTGAAAAGAGAGTTGAGCCAAGAGGCAAGACTCGGTTTACCAGTTAATCGATGTTTCTGCCGTCATCTGTGGTTACAAACTGTAGGCAGCAACCGAAAGAATATGATCAAGAATACACACAGCTGAAAAGAGTTTCCTCTACAGAGTTGCTGGGCTCTTTCTTTCTTCTGAGAGATTCAGTCAACCAAGATGAACTTGGAGTAGTGATGCTGCTCCTCCATATGAAGAGGAGCCAGTTGAGGAGGTTCGGGCATCTGGTTAGGATACTTCCTGGAGAGGTATCTCAGGTATGTCCAGCTTGGAGAAGACCCAAAGACAGACCTAGGACGTGCTGGAGAGATTATATTTTTCAGCTAACCTAGGAAAACCTTGGTGATCTCCTGCAAGAGCTGGATTCAGATGCAGATAAAGGGACTCCAGTCAGTCTTACCAACACCGGTCTGGTTGTCAGGTAGCCAGTAATCCAGGTGATTCTGGAGGCATCCACTTGTGTCTTCTGGAGTTTCTTTCAGTGTAAAGCAGGCGGGATGGTTAAACGCGCTGGAGAAATCAAAGAACATGATCCTCACAGTTCTGCCTGCTTTGCCTAGATGACTGTAGGTTCGTTGAAGCAGGTGCAACTCCGACCCCACAACGATAAGCAAACCATCTGGACCTGCAGCCTCTCAGTTCAGTCTCTCCAGCTGTTTCTTCACCTGCTGCTAAACACAGAACACTGGGAGGTGGAGGGAGGCCCAGCATCTCCTAATGTGGTTGGAGACAAAGATGGAGCAGCAGCAAGATCCATGACTGAGGTGGAAGATGAGACAACTGAGATGTGATGGGGGAGCTGTGATCAAGACATGGTGGTAGGTCTGTTATGGCTGGGGGCAGGAGAGGAGGATGTTGAGCTTGTTTTCAACCTGAACCTGCTGACGAATAAGTTCAGTACACCTCCTTGTTGTCTCTAATCTTGACTTTCAGTTGTTTTTGTACTGACCTCAGTTATTCTCTGTCTCACTCCCTGAAGGCTCTTTTTATCTTGTTGAAGAGCTCTTTCAGGTCACTGGTGATTCAGGGTTTGCTATTGGGGAAACACCTCACTGTTCTGGTGGGGATCGTGTGTCCACACAGATGTTAATTTAGTCACGACATTGATGTCATCTCCATGTGGCTCAAAGAGTGCATCCCAACCTGTAGCCTCAAAACACCCCCGTAGAGTTTCTTCAGCTTCCTGTGACTAGAGATGGGAATTGATAAGATTTTTCCGATTCCATTATCGATACTGTTTAACGATTCGATTCTTTATCGATTTTCTTATCGATTCTAATTTGGGGGAAAAGGAGAACAAACTGTTTTATTAGCATACATTTTTTTTAACTTAGAAGTCAGACCTTACAAACTCAACAGTGAGGTCAAAAGAGGCCCAAAGATAAAGTGTTAACTGTTGTAATATGTAACTGTGCAAATACACAAGAATGTGTTTTATTAACAGATTTTTCATAATAGAAATTAAAAAAAATCTCCCTTTTAAAAGGATATATGAGCTCACTAAGCACTCACAAAATAATAATAAAGAAAGATAAATACTATCAAATACAACGGAACAGTGCATAGTACAAATCTGCAAATACTATGAAGAATTAACAATTCTTTTGCAGAAAAATAAGCATGTCTTCCAGCCTCTGAACCAGCCAGACTCTCTCCCTTGTCAAGGTTATCTTCTAAATGTAATGCATAACCATTCATTTAATATCACAGCATTAATGTTATAGCTTGTTTTACAAAGAAGCACATAGGCAGCGGGATAGCTACTTAACAGAGTTTCCTTCCTTAATAACCGCAGAGGTGATCTTAGCTTGGCTGCTACCGCTGCTGCTGGGTTGAGATCCATCAATCCGAAACGCGTCAAAAACACAACACTCGTTATCGCATGTTGTGTGCGCAAATGTTTCTGGATGTTAGTCGTGTTCCCTCCCGACGCTGTTATCTCCACTTTGCAATGACTGCAAGTTGTCTTGTTGCCATCTTTCTTTGATGAAGTGGAGCCAAACTCTGGAGCCTTTGAACCTGGTGGGCGCCATTGTTGTTTACAACTGCAGTACGCGTGCTAAACCGACGTAACTTAATCACGTAAGTGATTTCTGGAATTGACTGTGCGTAACTTGCTGGTTGGAATCGATAAAAGAATCGCTAGATAAACTGCCAAACAATTCCACGGAATTGAAATGCACGGAACCGGTTCTCTACAGGAACTGGTTCTCGATTCCCAACCCTACCTGTGACGACCTCCTCACAGCTCCTTTGGTCACAGGTTGCCTCTGGATGGGTTGTTAGGATAAGCAGAGATAAACCAGATTACGATCTGTTTTGCCCACAGCAGGTTGTGCAGAGGAGCAGTTGACAAACTGTTGAAACGTTGGAAATGTTTCAGAGAGAGAGATGTGGTTGAAATCACCAGAAATTGGCAGGAACGAGCCGGGTTGTTGTGTCTGTAGCTTAGCAATGGCAGAGCTGATGACGTCAAATGCAGCGTGAGCTGCAACTGATGGCAGGATGTAAACTGCCACCACAATAAAACCTGGTGAACTCTGTAAATAATAAGAACAGAAACTCACAGCTAACTGTTTAATATCCGGCCTGCAGAAACAATGTTTCACAGTAGTAAGTCCTGAGTTACACCATCTGTTTCCACTCCTCGTCATATCTCTGCCTGCCCGTAATGTCTGAAATCTGGGCCGAGACATGCTGGAGTTTGGAATATGCTCCTGCAGCCACGTCTCGGTGAAACACATTAAACTGTGTTGCCGAAACTTCAGATTTGTCAGATAGTTCAAAAACAAATGTAATGACCGAAGATGATTTTGTTGAAAAACTCAAAACATATACAAAAAGCTAGCAAAAACTGGCGGAGCCACTGCAGCAAGCTGCCACCATGTATAATGATGAAGTAAAATAAAATAAAAATGAAGAATTGGACCACTTCTAGTGGATATGTGGCTGCGTTCAGGCAGCCACACTCACCTTGAGCCAATGCCAACAGTCAAAGCCCAAATGTGGGGCTAAGAAAACAGTGGATATGGGCCAAGTATAGGCCAAACATCCTTTACTGTCTGGGAAGGATAGAGCAAAGCTTTAGTGGTTCCATTTCCCTTTGGGTGATAGCTGGCCAAAAATGATTTCCTTGTTTGTTGCAATTGAAAGTTTGGTCTTTTGTATGGAGTTAAAAGATGAGAACACTATGGCACCATCATTAATACAAAAAAAAAAAAATCCTTTATCTGCACTAATTCAAGCTTATGAGGCCTAAATGAACAAGTGTTCAGCTGGTGACAAGTGGAGTCATTTTGTTAGTCATCTGGACAACAGATGATCCACAAACGAGAGGTGTCTGTGAATGTATACGTTAACTCCCATCCCTGTCTATTCCCATCTATAAATAACATTTATTTATCCCCAAAAAGTTGCAGTAGTCCTCACGAGACTCCACTACTTACTTTAAATAAACTCAAAGCAAGCTGAGAAAACTTCAGTCTTGTCCACAGCTGGGCAGCTCCAAGTATTAGAGTTGACAAACGTCATTAAAATTCACTGCTCCAAATACCAAATCTTTCAGCAGCCACACACACACACACACACACACACACACACACACGTGCACTCAGAGACACACATATGCAACTTTCAGCAACTCAGCCAAAACAGGGATATGCTAACCTCGGCAGAGGATGTCCACTGGGACGCCGGGGCCAGACTTGGGTTTCCCCCCTGGGACCGACTCTGGCTAGCACGCATGCTAATGGCTGGATGTCTCTTCAACCTCTGCCACAGTCGTCATAAAATATTCTGCTTTGACTAGCCCCTCTAAGTTGGCTTTTCATCTCCTATTAGCTCTCAAACGTGTGGCGGTGACTAAAGAAAAGTTTTGACAAAGCGCCAAAACAGATTGTCACAACTCACTGGGTTTCAAAAACTCCTCACCCTTCCTCGTTAATTCCTCTGACTGAGGAACTGTTGATTAGTCGCTGCTTAAGAAAACCGAACGTCAGGAAAGGTAAGTGAATGATTTAGTCATTCAAATCTTTAGACGGTAACAGAGAATCGGAGAGTGCAGGCTAAGGCTTCTGTGGCTAAAGACAAGCTGTTCTTGTGGCGGAGTTAAGCTCAACCACAAGCTTTTAAAAGGCCAGCAAGCGGGTGTGCCAGCCTCAAACCAGGGCGGAAATTTGGCACTTCGCAAAGGTGCAAGGTTTCAAGGTAGAAATGAAAGTCCCTAACAGCTGCTTACTTCTGTTTTTCCCTCCGTGAGCTTTGTCATCACTGTTCACTCAGCTAAAGGATTTTTTGACTTGGTCTAAAGCTAACAAATTATGTCAGTTTTATACAAATATTACAACTTTGTCCAGTACTTATAACCAGCATACTCTGGCGCAGACTGTGTCGACATTTTTAATGGGCTGCACTTCAGAAAACATTCATTTCCATGTGTGTTTGGTAAAATGTTTGCACAAAAACCAAATGCTGTCTGAATAAATGTTCGCGAATGTTGTTTTATCTTCTGATTATATATTATTTTGTGTGGGCAGCACTTTTCATTAAAATAACAGACATTGCTCTGATGCATTCAGGTCTTTCCCATCAAGAGGCTGAGCAAAGATAATTTTCCAACCAGCACAGGTTAGGGTTTGGTTACAGCAGCATTTAAATTTATGCCGTAAATTTATGTCTAAAGCAGCCTAGCCCAGAAGATACGCAAATTCTGCCATTCACATTACCAATACCTCTGTACTTGTTACCATAACACGTGCATTAAGTTACTATTTCATGTTGCCACAGCTGCTTTAATATTTGTGACTTTCATTAGCTAACAGGCTAGCTGCTACTTCTGAAGCTACAGTCGATGCTCGAAAATCCTGTGACTTGATAGCATCTACTGGCAACCTAAAAGAGGCAGAGATAACTCCATATCTTGTGATGGTGAACATTTTTTTTTTGTTTTATTGTCTAAAAAATATATTTTTTTTTTAGACAAAAGGGTTCATGACCAAAACATTACTCATAGATAAAGTGCATATCATTTTATTTCCTGCTGTGTTGTGATAGTCCAGCCAGCTATACCCATTAACTTCATTTTCACAATGCAGTAAAAAAAATAGTGAATACCTTATGGAAACCAGAAATCATTGGGGTTCATTGTCATTTTTATGTATTTGTCCAAATACATACAAATGACCTAATTTTCCAACAAACGGTTCCTTCTAGGGAAACTGCAAACTATAGACATGCCTTGTTCACAGCTTCTCTTGCATTTATTGTACAACCTGGTTTCAACCTTGAAAGGAGAGACTGACTGCTGACATACATGGCAAAAGAACATGCCAACTTTTGTCAGACTTCCACATATGTTTCTAATGCGGAGGACGGGTTGAGTATTCAGTTCCTGGGCTAGTATCAGCTACACCTGACACTCGTGCGCGTATGCTTTTTCTGCGCACGCACACACACATATTGTGGTATGAGGTGTGGAGATGTTGTGATAGGAGTGTGGCAGGAGAGAGCCAGTCTGGTGAATATGCGCTCAGGGGTTCAGGTTACCGCGCGGCTGCTGAATGTCTAACGAGGGAGGATGTCAGTCTTGTTTGAGAAGCGGGTGTGACAGCAATGAGATTCAGGGGAAAATGAAACCTCAGCAGAGGAAGATTATGTAGAAGTAGCATTTTCAGAAATTGTGAGTTTGCCCCACTTTTCGCTCTCTACGGCACTCGTCTCCCCATAATTTGCACAGCATGTAAGAAGCTGGTCTATTTTGAGCTAAAACTGATTATTTTCATAGCTGTCTTGAGAATCTGTTACATGAAAATTCTTAACGCAAAAAACGTTTCAAAGCAAACCAAACTGCTTTATTCTTACACAGGTTACAGATGGCTATGTCAAAGTATTAAGAGGGAGAAAAGATAATTAACCAAGTGGCCCTAAGGTTACCTGTATTTTTAATTGAAAATTAAAATCTGAAAATACAGTATCACAAAAACATCACACAAAAATGCTGCTTTTAAGAGCACCCTTATAAAATGCTTTTTCTTTTTTTTTTTTTTACAAGATTTGTTTGTTAATAGTCTACCCAAGTATGACAGAAAATGACATGTATTCCTTCCATCATCTCTGCACAGAGAGCTCTTTAAGGGTCTTTATCCAGGGATAAATGGATAGATAAAGACAGTAATTCCCAAAGTGTGGGCTGCGGCGCCCTGGTGGGCCATCGAAGTACTGCAGGTGGGCAGTGAGAGGTCATTAAAAATAAACAAATATGTTTTAAATCCTCGATTTAAAAAAAAATGCTTTTAAATTACTGTAAAAAATATTTATTACATGATTTAAAAAATATTTAGAAGTAATAAAACAAACCAATTGAATGTGATTCTACTGTCATCTTAACATGACAAGTCTCACCTTTTTTGTTGACCTCTAACATTAATATTGGAATGTAGCTTTTGGTCTTGTATGTTGATCAATGTGCTGTTTAAAGGTTTGCATGGGCCACAGAGATTTTTCACATCTCAATTTGGGCCTTGGTATTCTTAAGTTTGGGAATGGCTGGATGAAGGGATAGATGCATAGCTACTTTGCTTTGGAGCTACGTGATCTACACTCCGGCGGATCGCAGCAGTCCATGATGGTTGTTCGAAAGCAGAAAATAACATCAAATGATTTCAGCAACATTCAGATGGTAGGGTCAGAGTTTGAATAAACAACATGAAAGCATGGATCTGTCCTGCCTTGTATCAACAGTTCAGGCCGTTGTTGGTATCGCAATGGTGTGGGGAATATATTCAGGCCCTGATGCCCTGGTATTGCTAATGTTTATTCAGCATACCGAAAAGAACCAATCAAATGTCTTCCCGCTTGCTACATAAATAAGGCACATGTTTTGAATTATTCCCACATCTGTGTAGAATTTAATCGGCTAGCTCTAGCTGTGTAGCTGCAACTACATTGGTAGATGGATGCGTTGAAGCGGAAAAACTTGCAAATTTGCCAACCTTTGACGGAGGCAATGCAATTAATCTGACACATGGAACACACAATTCAGTTACTGCAATTGATAACGCGACTCCATTCAATGTCTATAGACCGATGCAATAAGAGCTTGGAATGCACATGTATGAGTGGGGCATCAATACCACATGAGTGTCATTTAAATACCAGTCTACTCGAGTATTGTTGCTGATCATTTCCATCCCTTTATGACCACAGTGTGCCCATCTTCTTAAGGCTACTTCCACCGTATCACAAAGCAAGGTGTACCTAATAAAGTGGCCAGTTATGTTTGGTTGTCCAAGTCCCAGTTGACTAACTGGACAACTAACTAACAGTCAGCAAACTACCTTTACCGAGCCTCCACTGAGAGTAAGGCTCACCTGGACCAAACTCTTAGGGTCCTGGTCAAGTACCCAAGTTTCTGGGTCAGCTAGCCAAGGGGTTCTGGAGCTCGGTCAGTCCCCCAAGCAGCGCTTGTTTCAGTGTTATTGGAGGTTAGGCGCTCCAACCAAGAGCCTCGAAATAATCAGGCTTCAGCGATACTTCAGAAGAGCTATGGTTTGTAAAGTTACCTTATATACAGTCTGGCGGTCTAGTTGACTAAATCTCCCCTTGAATTCAGATGAACCGGGATAACAGAGAACGTAAGATAATATTGACAATGTAAGCCAAATTCTGACTGACGCATCCTGGAAAATATCCCTCAAATATCAAACCAATTCTTTATGACAAAATGAAAATGAATTGGCAGGTTTCAGTCTTCTCTGCAACCCTTTTTTTTTTTCCATTTGAAGTCATGACACATTATGTATCCAGATTAATCGACATGGATTTGTTGATGTTTGAAAGCTTTGTTGTATATATAAAAAATAAGTGCCTGGATCCAGGATCTTAAAGTCTTAATCATTGACAGGTCTGTGAAGAAAAACTATGGTCAGGAAACACAGGCAGGCTCACACTCCCCCTACACAACCTCATCTTTGGAAAAAAAAGAAACAAAAAGCTTACATTTTAATAACACACAGCTTAGTAAAAGTTTATGTTTTCAGCGGCCAGCAAAATAAATGAAACAGAGCAAATGTGAACACGGGATGCTGGCGCTTAAAGTTGTTATTATCGAAGCAATGTGGACTCGAGGAAGTGGAAAGAGCAGCGGGGTGGTAATGGTGGAGCACCTGTATATTTGTACAGACCACAACTCTAGTGATGTCATCTTTCAACTGTAAACATTTATCTGTGTTTTAGAATGGAAATCCAGATCCGAGGCCTATTATCAAACCCAGAGTTTGTGATGGAGACCACCATCTAGGGCTTTAAGTTACTCTGTCTGGAGGTTCTGCTGCCATGTTAAACTTATTGAAACGAGGAGCGTTTATTTAAGGGACTTGTAATGAGTTGTTCTTGGTATCCTGAACATGTTCTGTGTGTCAGGTGGTCAGATTGAAGACTGGCGTGTCAAGGATAAGTAAGTCCAAGGATAAAGTCATGGTAGTAGCTTGCAATGACTTATGGGTTGAAGTTGAACTTTTTTTCAAATTAGCTTTGCTTCTTTTCTAGGTATTAAATCACCACGTGAACTTGTAAAGATTTTTTGAATTGATGTCTTGTCTTGTTATCTTGCAGATAAAGGGATTCTTATATGCATTCACCGTGTGCAATGAAATCTAAAGCTGCATGGCCATTAACGTTGTACTTGCATCTCTTAGACCGAGTGTGTTTACGTGGCATTAGCATGCAGTTGCTCATAAGCATGTCTAACTGTAAGAGGTGTTTGTTTAATGTCCTTTAAACAGGCCAACAGCACCAGAGGCCTAAGCGCTAATGAGAGAACTGTAGCAAAACCAGACTACAAACTCTGTGCCCTGGTTGCCAGAGACAACATGCAAACCTTCTGTGGTTTTCAAAGCTTTTGCATGGTTCATTTGATCTGGGCCAAAAGAAAAACTACAATTTACTTGTGCACCGGTTCTTATTCTTCCTGACTTTTAACAGGCAAACCAAGATTGTTTTTTAATCAAGTTAGTCAGACTGGATTCCAGTCCCTGACAGGTCAGTCTGTGCCTTCAAAGGTTTATATGTGCATATTTCTGTGTTCTGGTAGCCTAAGAGTTTACAGAGAAATAACATTTTTATATGAATTGATGAAAATCCCTCCATCTATCCTCTGTTGGGGGTCACAGGGTGACTGAAGCCAATTCCAGCAGTCATTAGAGGAGATATACAGGAGTACCTCTACTTACGAAATTAATTGGTTCTGGAAGTAGTTTCTTAACCTGAAAATTTCATAAGTAGAGACGAGTTTTCCATGTAAATGCCCTAATCCATTCCAAGCCCCCCAAAATTCGAACATAAATTTTTTATAAATTATAAATAATACATGAAATGACATAAAAACCTGTAAGAAATACGTGTTAGAACTAGAAAAGCACTCGGAGAGCGCAGACCTCCACCAAGGGCAACAATTTTCAAAAATTTGAAAGTGATCCAGAATCCAGGATTTCTTCCAGATCACACCCAAAATGAAATCAGTTCTTCCTTTTCACATTTCTGACAGCTCCTGAAAATTTCATCAAAATCCATCCATAACTTTTTGAGTTATTCGTTTGCCTGGGTTGCTGGGTTACGCTCATACAGACAAGAGGCCCTTCTAGCCAATGGGATGCCAGGAAGATGCTGAGCGATAGCCAATGGAAGAGCAGCTCGGACGCACCGCTTTCAACCTGACAAGTATGTTTACGTTCGGTAAACTCTGGGAGCTGCGAGTAGCAGCGCGTACTGTATTTTTACCTTTCGTATCCTGAAATTTCTTTCATAACAAGAGGCAATATTTTCCCGTTGAGGTCTTTCGCAACCTGAAAATTTCATATCTAGAGAGGTTCGTAAGTAGAGGTACCACTGTATACTATATATACAACCCATAAGTATTTTACATAAGTGGTAACAGTATGGCTTTTCCATTTAGTTACTTTTGTGTCCATTTTCACACAAAAAAGAAAATATCCATGTGGGTGCACGCACATACATATATTTTTTATGACTACTTTGGCTTTTGATGTGATGCTGTGCTGATAACTGTAGCACCTGTTTGCTGCGGTCCTAATACTCCATCCGTCCATTTACTTGCTGCATCCTGTTTAAATTTCTACGGGGAGCTGAGGCCCATCTCTGGACAGATGGCCAGTCCATCACAGAGCTAACATCAAAAAAACAACCAGGTGGGGTCACACTCACCCTTAGGGTCAATTTAGAATCCAATAAACTCTCCTGCATGTTTTTGGACTGTGAGAGGAAGCTGAAGTACCTGGAGAGACCCTGGAGCCCCAGCTGAGATTCAGTCAGGAGTCTTACTGCTCCGAGTGCAAACTGCTGTCCCATGCTCTTTACTTTTATAATGTGCCGTTTTTGTTGTAGGACTCTGTTGATTCAGCTGCATGAATTATTTTGAGGAGGAGAACTCCTGCTGCTCTTCTGAAGTTACAGCATGCTGTAATGGTAGACGTTTCTTTTATTCTACCCATTCCTTTATTGTATCACGTAACTGTCTTACTACGTTAAGATTTCCTGTTGTAAATGCTGCTGGACGCAGACTCCTTGAACCGCGGTGACTGACATCTATTGATCCACCGCGTTAATTTATACTTCTGACACACAGTCTTGAACGCAAAAAAATGTGTTCAAAAATAACCAAAAACGTCTCCTCTCTGGCCTTCAATAATAAATAAAACAAGATCTGTGGGAATACAATCTCACATCATAAAAACCTCGCATCAGCTCCAATCAGAGTCCAGCCATAATCTGTTCAACCAAGCATCTGCCCCAGTTACACTTTCACAGGTTAGAGTGCCCACCAAACAGCAGGCAGTACAGGCTTTTTATGACTTACACATGAGGAATTCTGGTTAGCAAGTCAGCCAGATAATGGTGCGGAACCTGTCCGTACAGTGGGGGGTGGGGGGGGCGGATCGCTGTTGCTCGCACCGCTGACAGTAGCTCCACGATCTGCCTCAGCGGGGGTCCGGCCCACACACAGCTTTAGTGTAGCCTGAGCATGTAGAAGGTAAACAGCGATGAAGCTCTCGCCTACCCAGCAGCAGCAGGTCGTCTCGCCACAGACAGAAAGAAAAACAATGAGAGCCAAGTGATGATCCATGTGATGGTATGGACCAGAGAAACTCTCGCAATAGGTCATGACAGGTAGCCAGTGTAATGTTGGGCAAGTTCCCAGGGACGTCACACACTCTCTCTTGCAACTATTACAGTTATGTGCAGCTTTAGATATCAAGAAGGCATTGCTGTCTTTTTACATCCTTATACCAGACTGCATTTGTTGTTGTTCTTAATATTGCGAGTAAAATTGTTCAACAAGGTTCTCCTCAAGTGTAGCTTTCCATTGAAGCCCCATGTCATCCTGAGCTCCTAATCATGGTTTTTCTGTTGGAAAACAATGGCAACTAAACAGATATAAGAACTTCTTTGGTAGTGGCTGTAGTTGGCCTCTTTTGTTGGACTAAACTGGGTTTACTAAGAATATGTATATACACCTTTTTCAGTATCTGTGACCCCTGGGAGCTACACCGACTGGGGTATCCCCTCCAGAAGGTTTTACCACGTTGGGCAAGTCTCAACAGGCTTGCTGAGACCCATGTTGGGACAGGGGACAACAACCCCACTCTGTAAAACCAGCCTGCTTTGGAAAACCTATGCAATCTTAATGCTAACGCAGATGGCCCTGTTGTGGATTAAAGCCATTTATCTGACAGTACAACCACGACTTATAAAAGCTCTTAATATGATCTCAAAAGTATGACAGACAATCTACAAGGAATCTACCAAGATCAAGAATCGCCTGGGCACATGGAATGTCCGCATCAGCTACAAAACAAAGGAGCTAAACTTCTTTATGAGACGAAGAGGCATCATTGGGATTGACGAATGGATGCACGCTAGGAAACAGCTGCATGTTCTTGGTATGGACCAGCAGCGCATCCTGAAGGTAACTCCAATTTGGACAATGCATAGTAAGAGAAATCCTCCAAAGCTAAAAGTTACTTGGAAGAGAACTATCTTTTCTAAACTATTTAAGCCACACCTCACACTCAAAAAGACGCAGTAGCTTGTACATGAAAGTGTTTGTGGGGGGCCTTATTTCCCGCTTCAAGAGGATTTTTGAGCCTAAATCCACTGTTAAATCAGATTTTAAAAAAAAATAGTTGCCTCTAAAGATTATGGATTGTCTATATGAGCACAAGTATGTTTGTTATAATAGAAACAGCCATAGATGGATAACTACAGATGTTCTAGAACTTCGGTATGAACTTCTTTGACCGCCCCACTTATAAACATTGCAACTGGACAAAGGTTGTCCAATTTACCTGCCTAGATTGTCCAGCCACAAACCTCCATTCATCTGGACTTAGACTTTACAACCCTGGTCCTGTTCTGTGTCTGACATTAGCATAAGTCTTGGCTGGTCCGGTTGGAGGTCCAACTACTTGGGATAAGCACTGCACCAATGCAGACTGTGTTGGTATTTGGACCCAGTGTTTTTTAATGCTAAATGTAACTCATCTGCAGATCACTCCACACATTGTTGGATTCAACTTCAGTAGCAGAGATGGCATTATTCATATTTGTCCATCTCGCTGGCTCTCCAGCGTGTGATTGTCCACTACAATGACACACATCTGATATACATCAAAATATACATCAAAAGCTGGTTGCCGTTGGCTGTATCAGTGGCCTCTGCTCCGATAGCAAACCTCCAGTCTGTCATCCTGGTCTCCATAACTACAGGAACCTCTGAAGAAGTTCTGCCTCATTGGGTTGAGTTCAATGAAAGACTGAGATGGGAGGTCAGAAAGAGAAAAAAAAAAGGGAATAAAGAGCTGTGGGAGGTAGACACACATTGTTAACGTGCATATGAAAACATCAAAGATATGCCTGAAGATCAAAATGTCACATTTACAGTGGGGGACTCTTTTATCCAGAGTTTATCCTGATAACACAAGTGTGCATTTTTGGCATTTATGGTCTCAGCTCCAAACTGAATAAACTCATGACTCTGGCAGCACCAACTTCTAAGTCTCAATGGGTAGATATAACCCCGTGGAATACTCATATCAATGTTCTGCTGCAACATCAGTTCAGAAAGAGTTGAGAAACCAAGAAAAATGCCAAAGAAAATACCAGCTGTTGTAACACTGACTTTTATTTCTTAAAGGAAAATGAAGGTATTTTTGTGTTGTGAATCAAATGTGAGCATGCAACAAACTGCATTTAAAAAAAAATGAAAAAATGTTTCAAAAACTTTGTTGTTGGGGGCAGCTGACCTTGGTGGGGTCTCCTAAGGCCAATTGGTTATTGGGGGGGGCAAAGCCATATTAAAAGAGATTAAAATGAACTAGGAATCCAGTGTCCTTTGCCCCGGTGGAGGTTAGCAGGATCCCCCTCTGGAGCCAATCATGGGGGAGGGGCTCATATGCAAGTGCATTTTGGTCAAGCCTTGGCCCATGAGGTTCGGTCAGGCTTAGCCCGAATGAATGATGCCTTCCTGTGGGCTAACCACCTGCAGGACGGGGTCACGTGGGTCCATATGCTACATGGGATGGGGAGCAGCCAAAGGCATGGAAAAGTGTTCAAACCCTCAGTCACAGAAACTGGCTCTCAGGACCTGGAATGTCACCTCCCTGGGGCTGAAGGAGCCTCACCTGGTGCGTGAGGTTGAGAGGTAGCGATTAGCTACACTTGGCTCACCTCATTGAGTTGCATGGGTTCTGAGGAATATATCTTTTCAACCATGCCTTTACATCTCTGTTCATAGCAACCAGTTTTAGATGCTGAAATCAGCAACATCACTCGACTCCACCATCCTCCTCCACAATCTATGGACCTTTTGAAATCGGTGTTGAAGCTTTCTGCTGCCCAGTTATGAGTTGCAAAAAAGTGAAGCATGATGTGAGGTTAAGTGGCGATAAAGATGGAGAGGCTCACTGAGTGGGACATTTTCAGACCTTCTCCAGACAAGGTTACAGGGTTGTGAGAGCAGTTTTTCAATTTGTTGTGGTTTTCGAACACAGAAAAAATAATTTATTTCATAATATGCCCCCTTTAATCCAAGGGCTCTTTTTCTGCACGTTGGGGTTTTTAATGTAATTTTTGAATGTATCTACATATTGTAGTGTATGACATGGTTTTCCCAGAGGATTCTCATGTCTATGCTTTTTTAATCAGTCAAATATCATCACCTTTGTCCTGTGGACACTAAAATTCCTCTTTTTTTTTTTAATGACGAGTGTAATAATTGTATGAACTGTATAAGAAAAATATGCAAATATGTTCCTTTAAAAATGTTTCCTTTCTCACCCATTTTTTGAGCCCATTTTTTTTAAACAAATTTTTTTTTATTGTTTTTCAACACAGAACACAATATACATAATTTGCCATCATTTCAGTTTCAAATAAATAAATAAATAAAAAGCCCATTTTTTACACTGAAAGACACTCAACCTTCAAGCAGATACTGAACCAAGTCTGGACTACAATCATCTTTTGGCCTCACCAGTTTTAAAAAAAAAATGTTTCCACTACATTACTAACCTTAAATTACCCCAGTCATAGCTTCTTTTTTAAATATTTATTGGAAGCCAGAAACACAGAAATGGATGTTGATGAGACAAAACATGAGACACGAGGTTCATACTGATGTCAATGAAATATAAGACAAAAATCATAGGAAAGAAAACCTTTGATTTCTTTATTGACTTATTTGTGGTAAATTTCTTGGCCATCCAGACCATGAGCAGACTGAAACATATCAGGTTGTCTTTGTCAACCGATGATAGAAATTTCATTCAGAGTTAAGCACAAACATTTTATCGACGAGCTTCGTACTGGGTCCAGTTGGTGGACCTGTTCATGTTGTTTTCTCTCTTTCAAGTTATTATTAAAAGAAACAGGTCAAACCAAAAGGCCATCAAGGGAACAGAAAGTCACCCATTTTGTGTTTTAATAGTTTCATGATGTCGACCCATAAATTACACGCCTGTTCCTGTCAAAGGTCGTCTTAGAGTTCTAGCGAGCCTGAAATACATGGATGTACTCTCAGAAGGCTCTCAGAACGTCAAAGCTGAGGAAGAGTGAGAGACAACATTAATGATCATATCTGACTTGTTAAAAGAGAAATATTCTCGATAAAGACCGAAGGGGCACATGGCAGGGTGATTGAAGGTTCTTAAGCGTTTCTGAATCCCCCTTTAAAAACAAACGCTGGGCTTTGTTTTGGGTTTCCAAATATCTGGTTTGTCTAAATGCAAAGAATCTCACTGTGTGGGATCTTTCAACCTCAGGATTCAAGAGAAAAATGGTGCGGCTGTTAAATGAGCTGATATGTATCTCTTCATTTCTGTTTGTGCGTGTGTGTCTCAGAGGTTTCGGTTCAAAAGAGAGTCAATCATGCAAAGTTTGTGTGTTTAGGCAAAGCATGAAAAACCCGAGTAGGACTCGACTTCGCTTCCCACAATACTTTCATATCTGTCTTTCTCTCTTTCACACCCACACACACACACTGAGCCCCCACAGACTGAAAGCTGTTTCTGTGATCTACAATCTAGGGTAACGACCTAAATCTTAGCCTTGACCCCCAGATTCCAAACTTGTCCCTTTAATTCCGTCCCATCCCACCGACAATCCCGTTTCCTCCCCTCTTGCTGTCCTGCCATTGATCCCAGGCTCAGACAGAAAAACATACATTGCTTCCACGAGCTGAGCGCACACACAAAGAAATCTAATTTTTTTCTCCTTACCACACACACACACCTCTCTCTCTCTGGACTCCCTCTTTCACTCTTCACTCTCCCTCATCTAACCTTTCTCACCTCTTGCTCCTTGTTTGCTTGTGTGATCCCTGAGATTCTCACTCCTCCCACATCCCAACCTGTAGTTTGACCCTTGACCTCGTGTGGTGTGTGTTCGAGTAAATTACTGGCTCACTGTGGACGTCTATAAAAATCAAGCTGCATAACCGTGACTCTCTTCTCGGGCGAGGGGCTTTTAGTAACCTTTTGTCAGCAAGTGGACAGACAAGAACGTTGGCAGAGAGGGACGACAATACAGCCATGAGACACGGGCTGGTGGGTCAAAGCTCGACGAAGTGCAAATGAGACCCACAGGCCTCTCTACGCAGGATTCCCTCTCAATTTGAGATGACCAGGCCGTCTTGTATGCTGGGGTGTCGATTTGGTGGCTATTAGTATAATGAACACAACAAAACATAATCTATTTAAAGTATAACTATGCACTGTTAAGTTTTTATTCTCAGTTCAGTTCAATTTTAGCTCAATTCAACTTTATTTGTATAGTATCTATTACAATTCAAATTGTCTCTAGGTGCTTTTCAGAGACCCAGAGCATGACCCTCGAGTAAATATTATTAACTATTACTAATATTATCAAATCTTAATAAAATAAACAATGTCAAGTAAAAAAAAAGTCCCCTGGTGGCCAAAAAGCTCTTTAAGCCAAACAGCGGCAAGGAAAAACCCCCCTTTAAGAGGGATGAAACCTCGAACAGGACCTGGAATCTTAAGGGGGGACCTTCCTGCTGACAGCCAGTTGGGAAAAAGGAAGAAAAGAGGAGGGAGATAGGACTCAATGTCCTTAAGAGATGCCTGAATTTTGGACAATGTTTGTGTTTCATCTGGTTTTATGGATAAATACAGTTATATACCATCAGTGTAGCAACAAAAATTTATGCCATCGCTTTGGGCATTATTTCCCAATGGTGGCATGTATAGAGTGAAGAGCATTGGTCCTAAAACTAAACCCTGTGGGACACCATGGTGGGAGGTTGGATATTGGTCTATAATTCACTAAAATGCCTGGATAGAGAGATGGTATCAGAAGTCATTGTAAACACTGATGATGACAGCGAGCCATCGGCTATACTAACCACCATGAATTTGTTGATTTTCATAATTTTTCCTGATGTGGTTTTTAAAAAAAAAAAGAAAAAAAATCACCCCTCCATGGTTGTCACAAATAAAAAAATTGTCTATGAAGACCAAGTTTTGCACCAGAATGTAAATATGTTTGTTTCTGTTGTAAAGTCTGACATTTCAACATCGCGGTCATTAGGTATTTGCTCTGTTTTGGAGCCAACGTGGGGCAGCACGGTGGATTAATGGTTAGCACTGTTGCTTCAGAGCAAGAAGGTTCCTGGTTTGAAATCTCAGCAGAGGTCTTTCAGTGTGGAGTTTTCTTGACAAACCCTATGCCACTCTATCAGCAGACAGAGAGAAAAGTTATCACAAATGGCATAGGTTCCTTTACAGCGGTTGAACCCTAATGTTTCTGGTCATCCCAGCATTGGCCAAACGCTAACAACAACTCCATCCATGCATCTCAGCTACATAAAAGGTGCTTCTCTACTTCAGGCAGAAACCTTCAAGTAGATAAAGAATTCTGCTTATTTTCTCTGCCCTGATTGTTACGTGTAAACCTCAAACTGCCACCCTTGCACCCACAAACACAACTCTAACCTCTGCTGCTGCCACTCATTCATTTCAGATTGCTCTGTTTGAGAAAGAGCAGCTGACCCCCTTTTAGAAATGGAAAGGTCTGTAAACACTTAGGATGGATTAAGCTGGAGAATGCAGGAGGTGAAGGTCCAGGGGAGGGAGGTGTGAGGAGGACGAGGAGATGCCTCTCTCATCTCTGTTCAACAAAGGGATTTAGGTAAATGAATGTTGAGACATGAAGCTGACGGTATTTAAAAAAAAAACTTCAATTTCATGAGTGACATAAAAAATGTTTCTTAAGAAAGAGATGTGACTGAATAAAGTCAGGAATGAAGCAGCACGACCCAAATGCAGTAGACCGTGGCAATATGTGGACACACACATACTACTAATAAGCTTCAAAGCTGTTCTGTATATCCTGGCCAGTCGTCCTAATTCTTTTCATTAGGATGGAACTTTGGATTCAATGTTGAGACCCAGCGGGTGGCAAAGCTTGATCAGAGGAGGTAAAAGCTGACGAACTGGAGGCAGTCCGGCTAGCGTCCTCTTGTTAGCCCTGGTTCACAAAGATCTTAACAGCTTAAGATAAAAGCTGCAACTTTTGGCCAAAAAAAGTTATTCACAAAAGAAAAAGTGATTTTACCCAAATAAGTTTTCTCTCAAAATCAGGACTTTTTCCTTCAAAAAAAAAAAAAAATCACAGATTTCCTTCAAAAAAAATGAAAGCTTTTCTTTCAGAAAACTTGCAAACCTTTTCTTGTACTGCAAGTTTTTCCACAAAATCTGTATTTTTTTTCCTGAAAACTGCAACTTTTTTCCCATAAAGTTTCATCTTTGTTTTCTGTAAATATTTTTTACAAAATCTGCAATTTTTTTCTTGTAAAGTTGCAACCTTTTTCTCATAAATTTGCGACTACTGAACTTTACCCACAAAATCAATGACCCAACCAAACCAGCGGTCTCATTGTACAGTTAACTCTATTCACAGCAAAAATTCAATCAAATGTAGCTAAAATGACACCAACGTGTTAATCAAAGGTGCTGTTAACAGTTCTGCAGCCATCTTTGTTGTTTTGAATAGTGGCTCCTGTTTGAGTCAGTACATGAAGCCCGCCCTTACTTCATTGCAACTGGTTTGGTACATTCTGTACCGGTGGAAATCAGACGGGTACCAGACCCATTTCACTAGGGAGAATTTTGGCCAAGTGAATGAGTGGCTGGCCGGGCTAGTTCTGCAAATGTTAAGATGTTAAAATCTTAATCAACGCCGTGCATATATTCACTCTGGAGCTCAAAAATAGCACCAGTCTCACTAAAAGTTTCATTTCCTTCCTCAATTGTAAATTACAGTTATTGGATCCTAATTTAGACCATTTGCTTTCCTTATGGAGATTTTTATGATCTCTGGGCTTCACATTGTGCCCTGATGTTGTAGAGTTAAACCACAAACACGTATTACAACCACGTTGGGATTAAAACCCAACTAAAGATCGACTGGACAAGAAGAAAGACGCAATTAAACTTTGCGTTTGAGATTTTCAAATCCTCTGATTGTTATAAGCCACTAATAAAGCGACATGTGTGCTCTTGTCTATATCAGTGTTTTTTTAAGCAGCAGGTAAGTTTCTGTTCTCGTCCATCATCTGCTCCATTTGTAAACGCTGATGTCAAGTTTATGCATATAAAAGTCTTGGTTTCCAGCGCTGTGCCAGAGTAAACTGGGTGGTATATGGTTTAGAGACATTTCCTTCTTAAAGAGACGGGGGTCCCAGGTCCCTGCTTGTGATGGAACAATGATCCGCTTGCCAAGTGCCGGCCATTTCTTTGGCCTCTTTGTGGCTCCAAGAAGTGCTTTCGAAACCACTGGTTATCATTGGAGCAGGCGAGACGTGTGACATACAGGACAGCCATCGCCATCAACCTACACCCCATTCCACTCCCCTTTCCCTGACCCTGCACACCTTTCTCTAACCCCACCTTGCACTTTCCATCCTGTCAATCTGCTGCCAGTTTTAACACCTTTCTCCTCCTCCTCCTCCTCCTCCACCCATCTGCCAGTGCCAGCCTCTGCTCCCTCCATCCCTCTTTCCTTCCTTCCCTCCACGCCCACCCGTCCACGCTGTCAGCACTCCATCAGTCTTGTCCGGCCGAGTTCGTAGGAGAAATGGCGGTCTTCACCACCAGGGTTTTATAAACATGGCCCTGATAGCCGTGCGGCCTTTGCAATTATCAAACTAAAGCATAAAATGTAAATAGCTGAAAGTAATCGAAACCACTGACTTCTTGATCAGGTCAGTGCCATGAGACACTAAATTTATTGTGAAAAATGTCCAATATGCTAGTAATAAATCTTCATTAGATATCTTTAAAATGTGGACTTAAACACAGAATGAACCTTTTTGTGTTTTGCAGATGTAATGAAATGGTAATTTTAGTTTAGGGTTTGGAGAGAGGCTTGGTAGACTTCATAACGAGGCTGTTGTTGTTTGACTGTGAAAACCAGCGTTTTTGTCAACTGGGCAAACAATTTTGACTTTTACTTTTTTTTAATTTTTTTTTTACATACAACTTTAAATGAACAACTAAAGCATGAACCAGTTAAAAGTTATGTTTTAAATCATTTATTATCTTGTCACCTTTCTGCATACAAAGTTTTGTGCCGGCTGGTTGAGAGGAAATATGACCCTGGTTTTACTCTGTAATTACACCACCAACTGCTAGAGGGCACTGGGGGTAACTAGCACTACTGAGCTTTCTTTAGCTTCTTTGCTTCTTCTGAGCATCAGTCATTTTTACAAACTAGAAAACTATGAATATGAAGCAGCAGCAGGAAATATAAACATGAAGAAGAATAAATTTACTGAGCAGACCAATCACATTCGTTATGGTGCACGTTGATGTGACCCTCGGTTACATTTGCCGTAGGGCTCACTCCTATGGTGTTTGTACACCACTGCTTAACAGGCTTAAATCAGCCTTAAGTTTTAACACAATTCTAAGTAATTTCTTAAAACAATAGTTTACTTTGGAAATCCACGGCTGCAACGATTGACTATATATTAACTATGGACGAAGCATCTTAGCACAGATAAGCCAAATGTTTTTCTTTTTTCTCCTAGCACTAGTGACCTTTTTTCACAAAGAGAGAAACAGGAAATAAGAGAGGGAGAGAGAACGGGAAGGACATGCAGCAAAGGATCATGGGCCAGGAATCAAACCCGTGACTTCTGCAGGAGGAGTGGAGCCACCTGCGCTAACCACTGTGCAACCGCGGTGGCCCAGCTAGGCTAAATTTACGAGAAAACGTAACCTGTAAACCATGACTGTGATCCGTTTTTATCGACAGCTCAGAAGTCTGAATGATGCTAAGTGCTAAGTCGCTAAAATGATGACAGCAATGGCTTGCTGTCAATCAGACATGTCAAATGACACCTCGGCATCTGATTGGTCAGCTGAGATTTTCGAGTTTTATTTTAGAGTGGTCTCAATGTTATTTGATCCAATTTATTTGAAAAATACTTAATATCATAACTTTAAGCTATTACAGCTAGACTAGACAGCTAGAAGCAAAAACACAGCAGCTAATTACATAAAACTGCTAACTGTCACACTGGCTTACACATTTATTTGTATGGCATCCACAGAAATGCTCATGAAAAACATTCTTCTTCTCATATGAAGTATGGCGGGTTAGCACAGTGTGTTATGTCTAACTTAAATGTCTTTCCATAATATTTCCTCCAGATATCTGTGTCTGCCATCTACAACAGCGCGCTCTGTTCCCCGCAGACATCCAGCGTGACCCCCAGCTCCTACTTCATGTACTTGCTTCCATTTGCTCCGTACAACATTTTCATGGGAAATTGAGGGAGGTCTTAGGAAAATACTTCTTAAAATCCTCTTTGTCTATTTTCCTTGTGTCAACGAGTCACATGTACATGCAAATACAGCGCCCTGAGAAAATATTATGATTTGGTTTTGCAGGTATTTTAAGTTGCCTTTCCCTGGTTTCTTTTCATTGACATGTATGTAGCTTGTTCCACACAATAACTCTTAATTTTTTTCCTTTCTGTGAAAAATAACTTGAATAATGTTCCTGTCATGAGAGTATTTCAGTTAACAAGCTTGACCTGGAAGGTAGAGACTTGTATTTGGGGAACATTTGCATTCACGTAGAAACAATATATGAGGCTAACACAATCAAATCAATAAAATAGATGGATCATGTTAGACTTTTATTGTATTTTGATGATAACTAAAAAAACATTCACATGAACTTTTGTCTTTAAAACAAATGGTTATAATTATAAAAATTCAGATTTTCCTCATTAATGGTCATGGATGTGGAAGCATCATGAGTCACTGAGGAGATTCCTCTGATTAAATGTTTAACAGGCTGTTGGCGGATGAAATATTAAACATAAATGATCCAGAATGCTCTCTCTGATTAGACAGAGGTTGCTTTAACCACAGGTCCCATGATGTTAATGTAGAGATAGTAAATATTAGTTAGATTTGCAGGACCTCAGCTTGGATACCAAACTTTTACTGACAACTTTGTTCTGGATTCAAGAAAAGTTCAAGATTTCAAGATTAATATTGATAAATATCATGATTAAAAACCAAGGCAATAATCAGGAACTAGTTCGGGGAAGCTAAAGCACTACTCTCAAAAAAAAGAGTTTCTTTATCAGAATAAAAGTAGACGCACAGCTGAGGCAGGTTGTTATACTCAAACATTAAAAGGCGCGACTTATCCAAGTCGCTGGATAAGTGACCACATGTTTGTTGAAGAGCAAATACAAAAAGTGGGGCATAAAAACACAAACACAATAAGACTCACTTCAAAGATGCAAACATACCCCTAAAAGCACCACAAACAGTTTAAAATTGGAAAATTTTATGAGGACACGATTAAGCATAAAAACTCAAGGCTCCAGCATCACTTGCCTACATCGTCAAGGTTTGTAGCCATCGTTAGGGTCATCATAAACCATTCAGAATCAGCATTTAAATGGGACAAAAATGAAAGCGAAAAAAAGACAACTTATTATCAAGCACACATCCACATAAATACGACAGCCAAGTGGTGCTTAAAGGGGTCGGGTGGGTGCCTTACTGCGTATTCTTCTTTGTTTATATATAAAAAAAAAAACACCACCATGCCCCAAAAATGACAATTAAAAGGGTACAATGGGATGCATCACTTACTGAAACTGTCACTTTATCTCATTTATAACCTAAATTTGTAATTTATTCAATTTTAACTGTAATTGTGTAGCTATACTATGTGTTCCCATCCTTTCATTTTGATATATTTTATAGTTCTTACAGTTTTTAATGGGTTTTATCATTTATGAACTCTAATTCTCAGTTTCAACCCTTTACGTGCCTGTTGGTTACCATATGAATGTGGATGTGTCTGATTTATTTATTTTTGTAGATCTGTCTGACTTGTGTAACTGAAAATATGCCACAGAGCACCTGAACTCATGCATGACTACATGCTACTTGCTTTAAACCCATTATCGGTACAGATTACAACCATGTAGGAATTACTACTCTGAAACAAAACCTTCACTGAGCCATCTGTTAAAGAACAATAAAACCACTTCTCGTTCTACAGCCCAACTCTGACATCAGACATAACTTTCACCATCACAGATCAGATTCCAGTGAAAATCTCTGTTCCTGTAATACCAAGTCACTGTGGGCAGTGGAAGATTATTTTTGCCCATCTTAGAAACATCCAGTCTTTTCTTTATTCTAACTGGATAATGCCTGAAGTGATGTGGATTTGTTGGTGATTACACTGGCAGTGAAGAGTTTAGACATGAGCTCCACCAGAATTGGTCATGACATTCCTGAGATATGGCATGACGAATTTCTCCATTTCTGCTATGTTGCTATTAAAGTAATTGGTATGGCTCTAGGTTTTTTTTTTCTATTCAATAACTATTTCTGTTTTTTTTTTTTTTTTTTTTTTTTTGTAAAGCACTTTGTTTCACAGGTTGTATGAAAAGTGCTATACAAATAAAGTTTGATAGATCGATTGCCTAAATCTTGTCTCAACACAAACACAATCATTTGTTTTTAGTATCAGACCACAAACAGTCATTGGTCATATAGCTAGTGTGAGATAAGAAACTTTGTTTTTATGTTCACAAGATATCAAGAAGAATAATCAGGGTTTGTCGTGCAATGTGCTCATTTTAGTCGTGGCGTAGGATAACTAAAAAGAAAGAAAATACACAACCACTGGTGACTGTCATACATTTTACAGACTTGAACCCCTCAAACCATCTTGGCCCCCCCACCTGATCACATGAGTGATCTCCGCTGGGAGTCTGGAGGGGAGGAAGCGGCAGGGAGAATGGCGGTCTGCTATGAGGAGAGCGATCTGTATGTTGAAAAGAGTAGCCGAGGCCACTGTGTAGGAACCGCAGTCACATATGAAACCAGAGGTGCGCTGTGGATTATGCGCGAGCATGAAGGCTCTGCCAAATGAAAATGTAGGTTTTGGCTCCGACGTTGGAGTGATATTATTAGGATTTTTTTAATCCCCATTGCTCCCCTCCTCTGTTTAAGTCCCCAAAGTGGTTGGTGTTCGGATGCTATAAAAAGGCTCTGTGTATTCAATAATTGCTTAATAGTTATATAAAATGTCAATTAACTGCTCTTGCAGGTTGGGTTACATCCACTCCTGCTACCAGAGGGACCCCCACATCCTTCACTTCCTTAACCTCATGCTTTTGTTTCTTCTTGTCATTTTCTCGCAAGAAGCTGATCACATTTCCACCTCCATACTGCTTCGATCCAAAGCCCCCTCCCCCCAGGCGACACATCCGTCGCTCTGTCAACTGTCGGTCTAAGCCGTACCGGGGGTCGGTCAAAGTGCTCGTGCGGATCCCGCCTCATATCCGGGACCGCCACCCATCACCCTCACACACTACCGAGGAAGAGGGAGGCCACAGCCTCCTGGATGAGGTCATCACCGCTCTGCTGCGTCTCATCCCGCAGGCAACTTTTTGCTTTCCGCTGCTCACGAGCTCCTTGCACCATTCTTATTTAAGCTCCATTAAAAATAATTGGTGCATCGCTCCAGAATAAATGTTGAGGGGGAAACCACGTCTGGTCATTCCGGCTTAGTTCAACATATAAAGAGGATGGAGAGTATCGTCATCTGGTGTAGGAGTTCACAATGTATTTATTCTTTCCCCCCCTATCACTTATCCAAATTGGCGGTCAATATTTTCTCTGGTGATGATCGCTTCCAGTGGCTAATTTTCTGAAAAGGATATCTCTTTACTTTGGTGTCGAATGCTGCCAGCTCATGGCAGAGCGCACGTTGGAAGTATTATTCTCTCCACTGTATAGTTTCCCCTCTTAATCCGCCTCACTAATGACGTTAATGAAAAATAATTCTAATCTAATTAGCTCTTCTCTACAATCAGTCTCATTTCCCTCTTAGCTTTGACTAATCTGTGGAATTGGCAAAGGGCTATTCGAGTCTCTCCAACAACACTGCTGCCAATTTTGCAGGAACATTGTCGGGGTAAGAAATAAAGTCAGAGACACATCGGAGACTTTGTTGGATGTAAATGTTTATGTGGAGACCGTGCTGTGTTTTCCACAGCTAACTTGAAAATAAAGTCAATGAACTCTACTTCTTGTTTGTCAAAAGATGTTTTACCATTTTTCTACCATTTGATACGATGGAATGAAACAACTTCGTAGTTGCTACAGAAAATGACTAAGGTCATTTTCAAAACTGTATGATACACTACTAGTACATACTGATTATGACAAAATGTATCAAACAGCTGCGCTATCACTATCCACTGATTCATGCTTATCTGGGCTTGTGTCTTAGGAGTAGCAGCCAAAGTACCGAGACCCAGATCTCCAATCCTCACGGCCACCTCTTTCCCAGCCAGCCGAGACATATAGGCCCCGATCATACAGCTCCCGCTAGCCGCTACCTGCAAATCTGCGGGTTTAGGAACCTCCGCTAACCACTAATGCAATCTTCCGCTTCCCTAAAGCCGCTATCCGACTATGCCAACTCCCTTACTCACATTGTAGGTGTGGCAATGGGCATGTCTTTTGCGCTTTCCGCAAACTCTGTATCTTGCGATCACGGGTTTAGGGTAGCGGGTAGCGGGTGGTCTGACCAGTGGTTAACTGCTCTCTGGGCAGTTGACGAGGACAAAACCTTAAAGCAATCAACCCAGTACCCCATACTCTTGGACATCCATCAACTCCAACTCCATTACTGTCAGCCGTTTGCCAAGTAAAAAATGGCAGGCTCCGGTACTATGTGGTGTACATTACATACTGCACGTTCTTTAATATGTGCAGTATAGTGTACGTAGCTTCGAAAATAGCCTTATTGAAAACCAACATTGTCTTGATGATTGTGTTTCTGTAAGGCAGGATGACAAGCACACCTCTCCAGGGCTAGACAAACTGAGGTATGCAGCATGGCTGACACGGATCACATGCCTCATGGTTCAGATCATGTCACGGATTTTGTGCCAGAGATTGGATCCGTAAAATTTGAAAAGGAGAGGCAAACATCATTTTGCCTTCTAGTTTCCATTTATTGGTGACAGAGCAACTGAAACAGGGATGAACATTCAACAGTTCAAATGTGAAGTTGGGGTTCAAGGGGAGTTTGTAGCACAGCTTAAGCCCTTTAAACATGTTTTCAAACCTATCATCTTCCACTGCAGAGAATAACATCACCTCTGCAGCAACGAACAACCCAATAGTTTTGGTGAAAGCTGAACACTGGTCTGAATCTTGTTTGTAAGGCTGCTTAAAGTCATGATGTGTGGAGATGTTTCTTCTGCTTTGTTCCCATCAGTGGAACACTGGAATGATGTCATTGTGGTTGTGTCGACACGTGACCCAAGGTATTGGCAATTTCAATATGTGGACTTGTTTATACTTAGATGTCAGTGCTGAATCTAATACAGCTGAGCACATTCTTTACCAGAGGTGTTGGTTATGGTGTTCCACAAGGTTTCTGTACTTGGGTCAGCCCTTTTCATTTAATAGATGCTTCCATTAGGTATGATTGTTAGGCAACATGCCATATATTTTAACCGTTACACAGATAAGACTCAACAATACCTGTCCAAGAAGCAAGACAAAATCAATATTACATTATGACCAATGTGAACTGGCACTAAAGTTAAAATCTGATGAAGACTTGAATTGGACAAAACTGAACTGGAGTGAATTGGAATGTAATTGAACTGAAACGGATCGTCTTTGATTGGACTGTATTTGACTTCTCTTCTGTGTAAAGTGCCTTCAGATGGCTTTTTCTGTTAACTGGCCCTGCAGAAAATAAAGATTAATTAAACTAAATTGAATATGGCTTCCTTGTGTAGGCTTAGTCCTGGCATTAACATATTTCATGGGGAAGCTAAAGCGCTCCAATACTGGCAACTTAAAAGATGCTGAATGACATTACACAACAAGTCCAGAAGAACAGCATCCCACTGATCTTATGATGTTTGAGACGGTTCCTGTCATTTCTGTGGATGTGGGTTGGAATGCAGGGTGGTGGTTGCATTTGGTTTTTCTTCGCAACATTAACATTCTTGTAATGTTCAGGAAAAGTCAGAGGTCCTCATAAGTCTAGACCTGAAAACGAGTGTGTGTGTGCTTGTTAAATGCATATGCCACATGCTGTCCTGCGCTGGGTGTCCCATCCTCACAGCAGGATGAGCTGCTGGTTCTGATTCCCTTCCATTAATCACTGAGCTAATTTGTTTTCACAGAGCTGTGCTGACAGCCACGGGGTCTCGTTACACCGCTGAGGCTCGGGGAGACTGTGTGTGCATGCATGCGCATGTGTGTTTGCACGTGAGCGCTCATATGTATAACAGAGGGAAAAGCAGCGCCCGTCCCGCATTTCTCAACCATTAAATTTGCCATAGATGTCTAATGGATGATATAATGGATCATTTGGACAAGCATTTACAACAGTGAGCACTAGCACATGTTTACTTGTTCACGAGTCTTGTAGATCCAAGTCACGCTATTTAAAGTCAGGCTTGAGTCAAGTCATTGGTTTGTGAAAGGATTTGAAATCAATTTAAATATATATAGACATTTATCTTTTACAAGCTGAACTAAAAGCAGATTTAGTCCTTGCAGTTAGAAAGTTCCACCTAACAGATACATTCTTTTATGGTTCATCAGAACAATCATTGATGGTGGATGATGCAAATACGAGACAATAAAATAGGTTAATATCATACCTGAAAATAAGATTAACATCACTTATGAACCACTGTAGCAGAATTTGCTCGTCTCCCATCTGGTCATTGGTACAGTTCATCTAAAGTCAGGTGTAAAATCTTCCTTTGTACTGGGAGCAATAACATCACTTCAGATTTAATCCTTAATAGCACCTTTAATAGCACTTTTTTTTCTTTTTCAGCTTTTTAATGTATCTATCCATCATCTCTATGTCAATATTACCCCCTGCTGTAAACCAACTTTCCCATAAGGGACAATGGAGGTCTGAAATTTCTTTAAGTGGGACCAAAAGCACCCTGAAGAAGGAGTGAGATTTTAAATTGAACGAGTAATAAACATTGTAATAACTTGAGCTGTCGGTATTGTTTAAAAAGGACTTTGTTGGAGTGAGCATCTAGTGGATGTAAGGTGGTATTGCACTTGATTTCACATCGGACAGCAGATGTCCAATTTCTCCTGTCTTTGCGGCAGCACTTCAAAATATTACAGGTATCAGAATAATATTGATGTTGTAATGGCTGTATTTCTAGTATTTGCAGCACAAATGTATTCAATTAGGTTAATGATGCTTCCTGTGTTTATGTAAAATCTGACCTTTGCAAAAAGAAAAAAAAAGACACTTTATAAGGTGTCAACTACTACTTTCTTGACTGCCTGTGAGTTGAGATGTTTGAATCATATCCTCCCTGACAGCAGGTAGCCCATCCTTAACAGCGGCAGAGAAGACAACAAGTTTTCCCGGATATCTCAAGACAGACCACCCAGATAGCATCAGCTTTGGGAAACCAAAACCGCTGATTTCTTTGAGGAACTGAAAACCACCAAACCAGCTCATTTCTGTTAAAATGTCCAAGCCAAAGATCATAAAACTAGAAGAAAATTAATGAGGTTATAATTCTGAAGCTATCTGAAGCTGCAGTGATCTGGTATCGTGGTGGTTTTGGAGGGGAAACGACTCAGTTGACTCTCATCAGAAAGTCGGTCTGGATATGATGAATATTCAGCCTCTAACATCATTTTGTTCAATATCAATTTAAAACATTCTCTGGCATATCACCAGGAACATCTACCCTCTTGTCTTATGTGTAAGAAGGTTCATGGTTCTATAACATCACTGTTGACATGGAAGAAAAGTGGAAAATGACTTTTGACTTTAAATTGCTTCACAATTGTTGTTCTCAATCTTGCAGCAGATGTAATGTGAACTCAAAATTAAATTTTAGAAATTTTCAATGCGACTGATGGACATCTGAGAACCAATACAGTCACAGGGGAATTAAAAGGAAAGGAAATAAAAATGTGTTCCACAAATCCAAATCATGATGGTCCCTCCAGCATACCTTCATCTTTGGGATTATGTTTCGATGTTGGTAAAATGGGCCCTTGTTGCACTCGACATGGTGCTGAGTATTTAACAATTTAACATTTCGCTTCATCAGTCTTGATGTGGATTATATGCATCATCAAGGTGCTCTTTCCTGTGCACTAGAAGTTTGCAAAGGTTTTTCTTGGAGCTCAGTGCCTTCCTCTGTGAAGTTCTATTATGGACATCCTGCATTTTCAATGACATGGGTATAGTAGACTTATGAACAGAGATGTTTTTTGGGTCTAGTGACGTCTTTAAGCCTTTAGCCGTCACTGGTGGGTCTTTCTTTACCACCTTGAGGAGTCTGTGTTGTGCCGTTGAATTCCTCTTGGCTTGATGGCCACTTCTCAGAATACTACCCATAATACTAAACTGTCTTCATCACATCACATGTCCTTCAACAATGTATCCAAGTGTGGACTAATCGATAACTGAAAACTTTGAAATGGCTTTCTATCCCTTTTCAGGGTTATGCAGATCAAGTTATCTTGATTCTGTGTCCAGACATCTTCTTTTTGCAATTTTTTATTTCAGCAGATGCTCTTTTGAACTTGAAATGAATTTGAAACAAAATACCTCTATAATACACCTCCAATACTCATTTCGGTAACTGAACTCCAGCTGTACTGACTCCAGTTAGCTGTTGTTGAGTAATTACCTCCGCCAAGTAGCTTATGTTTTTGCCGGCGTTTATCTGTTTGTCTGTCTTTCTTTGTTTGTCTGTTCGTGCTCAAGATAACTCAAAAAGTTCTGGATGGATTTTGATTAAATTTTCTGGAGTTGTCAGAAATGTGAAAAGGAAGAACTGATTTCATTTTGGGTGTGATCCAGAAGAAATCATGGATTCTGGATCACTTTCAAATTTTCAATAACATTGCGGTAAATAAGGCCAAAAATTTTGTTAAAATTTAATTTTGTTAAAATATCCCCGTTAATTATTGCCCAAAACTCATGAAATTTGACTCAGGGATTGACAATTTCTATTAATTTCAAAGCCTGATCTGGGTCTGATCCAGGATGCGGATTTTATCGCAATCTCTATAAAAACATTGAGGTTGTTTAATTTCAATATATTGACTTTGGAAACAAATATTGCATGAAATCTTTATAGCATTGTTTTTTTTTTTGTGTGCAAAATAAAAGAAGATATGGTACTTTTTTAGCGGTCCCATATTGTCAGTATACGACTAATATTTATAGTGTAAATCGCTATATGGGAGAATTGTTGCTCTTGGTGGAGGCCTGCGCTCTCCGAGTGCTTTTCTAGTTAGTCTATGGGTTCACTTACTTTTGCCACGATCATTGTGCATGTTTAATAGATGAGCTCAGTAAAGGTTTACCGACTCATAGTTGTTTGTGTTTTATCAACTTAGGCTCATTGTGTTTCTCTGTTATCGTTACTAAGATTAAAATTAGATTACATCTTTGTAGGTTTCACATACATTTTCTTACCACTATATTTTATATATTGATTGAATTCTTCTTTTTCTTAAAACAGAAAAAAAACATCAGACTTTGAAAATTTGTACTTTTGCCCTCTATACCTTCATAATGTATTTGAGTGAAGGAGTTTGAATCGGGACCACCAGTCTGGCTGATCTCAGTCTCCAGTTTCCACTTGCTTCCACTTGGGGTTGCCACAGTGCAGATCTGCTTTATGCAGCATTAATCTCGAAAATGCAACAGATTCTCCTTTTCAACCCATGTGTCCGTTTACACAGTGCAGTGTATGCACAGAGCGAGGCACCTTAGGCATGTTTTCCTCTGAGCTCGTTTGATTACGTCTTTGTCCGTCATCGGGGGGCTTTTAAGTGCAAAAGCAGAACCCCGATCCCATGGTGACATGATGTAAAAACCCAAACTCCGCAGGTAATGTATGAGGCTGTGAAGCTTTTAAACAAGCAAGACTTAGATGGGAACAGAACCAAAGAAAACACAATGTTTCTGTGAGCCAGGGCAATAAATCTGTTAATTTGGTGGTGGAGAAAGAGAGAACGGGACTGCTGAAGAGGTATTAACTTCTATATCATTAACAAAAAACAGCGAACAATCAAGAGATTTTCAAATTGATAAATGAATAGAATTGCCTATTTAGTCCTAAATTTTGTGTATTTCAACATTCCCATAAAAGATTCAAATCAATAAGGACTCTATGAGAAACCCATCTCATTTGTTTTATTAATTTCATTCCCATCCCTTTATTTTTTGGAGAAATGTCCATTCCCTCGTTACTTTAAAGACCAATAAAGCTGAGGTGGATGATCGCAGAATCCTTTCCTTGGTGAAGAAAAACCCCTTCATAATATCAACAGAGGTCAAGAATATTCTAGAGAACGGCAGTGGTTCACTGTCAAAACCCCTAATGAAGAGTCTATCTGCAAATCTGAATGGTTTATTGATTTGGGCTGACCCCAACCAGTTTTATTTTAGATTTTTTTTTTAAATTAATTGTCCCCTTAAGTACACAAATATATGCTACAGCCACATAACAAAAGACGTCTGTTTCATTATATGTTTTCTTTAAAGACACAAAGGTCATTTGTAATAAATCAGCCACTTAAAATTAATTAAACAGTTAAAGGTGTTGGCATAATTTGATGTGCATGTGGAGCATTCAGGGTGGTCTTACAGGATTTCTGGGGCAGACTTTATGATGTACCAGTTGGCCACAGCCCTGATATTAACATCCGTGGGACTACAGACCTCAAACCTGGATTAAATAATGGCCCACCACCATTAACTTTGGCCTGCCAAAGGGCACCAGAGGTAAAGCTAAACTTCCCAATTAATGAGGGCCTTTATGTGTAGTTTCTGAGTCTCGTAACTGCGGAGCTGGTTAAAAGCAGCACCTTGAACTTCAGGAATAAAGACTAACATGCCTTTCAGGTTATTGTTGACACTTGGAGTCTGTGAACAAACATCATCCTGGAAAGCGTGATGGGAGTAAATATCTCTACTTGGACAACGAGAACAGAATCTGAGATTTAAGACAGACGTGTCTTAAGCTGTGAGGAGTTAATAAGGATGGGGCACCACGGCAAATATCGTCCGTCTGTGAGACTGATTAGAGGGATTCGACTCCAAATCTCCCTTGGAGCTCCAGCTTGAATCCCTGTGTAATGTGCACCATCCAAAAGCCATGAGGTCACTCTGAAGCCTTCTTGTTGGCAGATTAGAAAAGCAGAGAAGTGGAAGGTCAACATGAGGTGCAAATCCAGCCAACAGTATGACCAATGCTGAGAAAAGTTGAGGCTCATTTATACTCTATGTTTGAAACGGATACGGAGACGAACGGAACCTTCTGTCCATCTCCTGTGTTGGTATCATCCGCGTTTTAATACGTAGCCTAATATTACAGATGAAATGGAGCTAGTAGTGAGCCAGTAGTGAGCTTAGTAAGTCAATTGTTAATCAAATACAAGAAAGCAAAAAAGAAGGAACTTTGATCAAAAATGGCGGAAAACTTTGAGGAATGGCTAAGCGAGCTTGTGGGAAATTGTATTCATTTATATGATGTTACAACTCCGGGGCTACGCGGTGAAAGAGGCTGTTGAAAGTTCTTGCGGACATCTGAAAATATTAAAAATGACGTCTGTCATCAATTTCAAATACAGTGGTACCTCTACTTACGAACTTCTCTACATACGAAATTTTCAGGTTACGAAACACCTCAACGGGAAAATATTGCCTCTTGTTACGAAGAAATTTCAGGATACGAAAGGTAAAAGTACAGTACGCGCTGCTACTTGCAGCTCCCAGAGATTACCGAACGTAAACATACTCGTCGGCTCTGTATCTCGGTTTGAAAGCGGTGCGTCCGAGCTGCTCTGCCATTGGCTATCGCTTAGCATCTTCCTGGCATCCCATTGGCTAGGAGGGCCCCTTGTCTGTATGAGCGTAACCCAGCAACCCAGGTAAACGAACAAATTTTTACCTCCGCCAAGGAGGTTATGTTTTTGCCGGCGTTTATCTGTCTGTTTGTGTTCAAGATAAATATTCAGGAGTTGTCTGAAATGTGAAAAGGAAGAACTGATTTCATTTTGGGTGTGATCCAGAAGAAATCCTGGATTCTGGATCACTTTCAAATTTTCGATAATTGTTGCGCTTGGCGGAGGTCTGTGCTCTGTGAGTGCTTTTCTAGTTCTAATCATGTATTTCTTACAGGTTTTTATGTCATTTCATGTAATAATTATAATTTATTAAAAAATAATGTTCGAATTTTGAGAGACTTGGAAATGGATTATGGCATTTACATGGAAAAACGCGTCTCTACTTACGAAAATTTCAGGTTACGAAACTACTTCTAGAACCAATTAATTTCGTAAGTAGAGGTACCACTCTATGGTTAAAATTAGAGAAAGGAACTCCTTATCAATTTTCAGTTAGTGGTCTCACACACCACCACCGTTTGACCCGTCACAGCCCTTGTTGGCGTGTTGCTAAATAACCATACAAAGGCAAATAAAAGTATGAAAGTATGAAGAGTAGTGATGGAAACAACAATTTGGAACGTATGATAGAGGAGTTTAGCCTGGTTAAAGAGCCTTTCTTCACTACTCCTTTTGGTTGTCGCTCCACCTACGCTATTCTCCGTTTGTCTGGTTGGTTGTATGCAGATCCAGCGGTGTGCAGAGGCAGTTTCTGATCTGATGGTACCTCACCCTGGAAATCAAAGACAAACCCAGAGGAACCAAAATAATTATTCAGGATGGAAGACGAAAATAATTAAGATGGCTGGCCACGGTAGAGAATAGTCGCTGCTCATTGGAAACCTTTTGGTAAAAGGATACTGTTACGTTTAGAGGAGAGAGCGATTTATTTACTTCTTCTGTCACAGTTTCAGCAACATTGATACAATCGGAATTGTTTTTGCTCGTCAGTGTAAAATGTAGTTAATGTAAGAGTTTATGATGAAAAGGCGCCCGGTTTTTAAAAAAAGTGGTCGCTTTATTTCCTGCAAATAAAAACACGCGTAACCTCAGCTCCACATGTTCCGCACCATTACCTCCCCAGCCTCTGTACTTTCACATTTGACATGTAGAGCGCACCTAAGAATCAAATGACAAAAACCACACAGGAAAGCAAGAGTCCAGATAAACACAGGCCTGGAACATACGTGTACGCCATGCAGCATTCACCGTTACTGCTTGTATTTACATTATTCTAAACTTATACATTTTATATGTCCGTCTATTTATTGCTTCTGCTCTGGAAGTGAAGGGTGGGTGGAAAGCTAAACAGAGGTGAAAACGCTCCTGTGTGACGTGCAGCGGTAGATAAGAGGTTTGCAGTCTCCCTTGGACAGAGTATGGATATTTGTATTGATGTGATCTCATGATAAAAACATATTGATGAAAACTGGTCTGTTTTTTTAATTTTGGCTGCAGTGACTATATTTGTTTAAATGGCTGCAATAAATGCTTTCATTGCAGAACTTGTAGACTTAATCCTGAATGTGTTGCTTGCACTTTCAGTTAAAAGGTTTCATGAAATGAAGAAACCCGCTTGTTTTATCTCAGGATTGTAGTTCACACATCACCAGACTAGAGCACTAGCGCACAATGGGCCACACACGCTAGGTCACATGGTACGGTCCAAGGTGCTGGCCTGGTACAGGAGCACAGGAGTGGTGTCGCTGTCACCTACCCTTAATCACATAGTTGGGGTTCACACAGCACTGGTTTTGGTACCACTCACTGTTTTCTGATTGGGAAGCTAGAAAACAGCCTTTAAAACGTCACCTTCACACACAATATAGTCTGTGAGACTAATTAGAGGGATTCTACTCCAAATCTCCCTTGGAGCTCTAGCTTGGATCCCTGTGTAATGTGCACCATCCAGAAGCCATGAGGTCAGTCTGCAGCCTGTTGGCAGATTAGAAAAGCAGAGAAGTGGAAGGTCAACATGAGGTGCAAATCCAGCCAACAGAATGATCAATGCTGAGAAAAGTTGAGGCTCATTTATACTCCATGCCTTCTGTCCATCTCCTGCGTTGGTTTCATTCGTGTTTTAGTATGTAGCTGCTTAGGGTCTCGAGGGACCTGCAGCATGGACCTGCTTGGTGAGGGACCAGCAGTGGCCCTGGTTTTTGTTTTCATCTCCCCCTCAGTGCGGCTACTCCTCATTTCTCGTATGTGTCTCTAAGGCAAAAGTTTACTGGAGACCAGCTGGTTGTCAGATCGTGTAGCGTGTGACCTCATGAAGGTTGCAACGTGGAAAAGGCAAGCGGATTATTTCTCTGGGTCTTAGGCATGCTTTCTCATCATCTCTTTGAGGATCCGGTTCCTGCTGTTTTGTTCCAATTCGATTCAATTCAATTCAGTTTTATTTGTATGGCGTCTGTTACAATGCCAATTGTCTCTAGGCGCTTTACAGAGACCCAGATCATGACCCCTGAGCAAATATCATTAACTAATGTTATAATGTTAAATCCAAATCAAGGATAATGGCACGGTGGGAGAAAAAAACCTTTAAGCCAAACATTGGCAAGGAAAAACTCCACTTTAAGAGGAAAAAACCTTGAGCAGGACCTGGATCATATGGGGGGACCTTCCTGCCGAAGGCCAGTAAAGAAAGAAAAAAAGAGGGGGAGACAGGACAGAGAGAGGAGAGCACATAAATGACTGAATTAAATGATTATATAAACAGATGCAGGTAGCAGCACTGAGGTGAGATGGTCAGAGGACTAGATCACCGGTCACCACGCCAGTCGGCACCCCGAACTATGGAATGAGCTTCCACACCTGAGTGTAATTACAACATTCACATTACAAAAAAAATATATATATATAAGAACAAAAGCTTCTTGGTGTGGAAGCACCCTTAAATTCCTTAATGACCAAAAAGTAAATTTTATCAATGTTTCTTCAAGGACAAAATAGAGTTCCCTGTTGGAAAATGGGAGATGCAAAATATATGTATCTGGCAAGAGGAAGTGAAAAATGTATACAAAGCGGTCTTAATCCTATATTGGCTACAGTAATCACCTCCATAAAATGGGGTGGGAGTTCTGGGCGGTAGGTGATGGTGGGATGGGGACTCTTGGCTGTTAGATTTATAGTCCGAAAACAGTCCCGGTGTGACAAGAACCTGAAGCGAAGTCCACACAAATTCACTATCCTTAATCACCAGATTGGGAGTTATAAATCCACTGGATTTTTAATAGGCTGTTGGCACACCAGAGTTTATCAGAGCAGGACATGCATATAATACCGTCGCATGTGGAGCGCCACAGTTTCCGTGTTTTCACGTCTACGTTTTAGCCCCTTTTTGTATGCATGTGCGCTCACCAGCACATCTTTGCCTGCACTTTGTTTCATGCGACTTCACACAACTGTATGCCCTTTTTTTGTCCAGCGTCTCTGTTTGTGGTGCATTCGTTCATCCGTGTGTGGCCCTGGATGCAATGGCCCATTACAAGTTCCCTTGATGGCCGTGAATGTGGGGAAATGACCTTTAATATGCCCAGCCTTCTCCCTCAGTCCATATTAATGTTAATCTATCAGACATTGAGTCTCCCTCGCTACGCTACTCTGGCAACGTTCCCAGAGCCTTGGGGTGCAATCAGCGGTGTTGAACCGAGTCTCACACCATGTAATGGTGGGATTAAAAAAAAAAAAAAAAAACCCATACAGTTAATTTTCTTGCTGATTTTTCAACTAAACAACCCAAACACCACAGCTGCCACAGAAAATATGAATGTGCATCTCGTTGAAGGAGTAGGAGGTTAGGTCCTGAGGGGTGGGAGATTAGAGGTTGGCTTGAGACAACACTTACTCGGAATAAAAACAATTATTATGGAAAGGCAGCATTACAAGCGGGAAAAAAGAGCATATAATTTTCCATAAATGACTGTCAAAGTGGTCCAATGTTGATTGACTGCTGACTAAGCTTTGCCACCCCTGAACAGCCATCGCACATGCACTGCAGCTGTGAAATTATGTTAGAACACACAAATGTACGATTCAGTTAGTCTGAACCCTACCCAGACACTTAGGCCCTTCAAGTATGTTATCTGCCATATCTGTCATATCTCTTTACACCTGACCTGGATTATCTGTGATTCAGTCATAGTCACGTCAAAGATGCCTTTTATTCAAGCCTTCGCCTGCATCTTGTGTATGTGTAGCAATGTATCTGCAAAAACGACACTCCAAAGTAAATGGCGGATATGCTAGGCAGCCAAACATAAGTATGAAAATTCAAAGCAAGTTCATTTTTGAATGGTTTTCCATTACATCAATAGACAACAACACCACGTGTCCCCAAGCTTTCAATACTTGGACACCATCCATTCAACCAGTATTTACAATTTATGGCCAGTTCAAGTTTGGTACCCATTTCTGCTCTGGAACATCCTCCCAGAAAAGCATTACTGCTTAACAGTGGATCTGGTTTTTATGTGTTTTTATGTGATGTTTGACTACAAAATTCTACCAACTTGGACTTGTGAGCCATGCCAGTTCCTCGTATTAGCTAGTCATGCTAATCTTTGTTTAAATTGATCGTCTCACAATCAAAAATCAATCTCAGCCTTATCTAATCAAAACTAGAAAGGCCTGCACTGTTGAGTTACAACTGGGTAAAGAAAGAAAAGAGGGGAGACAGGACAGAGAGAGAGAGTACACAAATGACTGAATATAATGACCATATAAACATAAACATAAACAGATGGAGGTAGCAGCACTGAGATGAGATGGCCAGAGGACCAGGTCACCGGTTACCACAGCAGTCAGCACCAACAGACATGTAGATGGTTTAGCTTTACTGATAGTTGAGGTCAACTCAGACAGGCCTACAGGAGAAAAACAGTCCAGAGTCAAATCAGAAACAGAAGAAATCAGCGAAGCTGCAGGGACGTCCATCCTGTCACAAGACCCAAAGGATTGTACTTTTGAAGCAATTTTGAAGGATCTTTTTGCTTGAACTGCAGCGGTGTCATGTTGCAGAGAGTCAGAACCAGCTGGAACACACCCACCAGTTAGCTGTTTTAGCTTGGCTAACTTAGCATCTGCTAACCCAGGCTGATAATTCACATGACATTTATTTTCTGTCCAAACATCCTCATTACAAGTACCACTGCTGGAATGTCATCCGGAACAAAAGAAGGGAATGCTGGGCCTCGGCATGACGAGAAGCTCTGTGGCGGTGCGACGGGAAGGCCTCATGGCCAGCAGTCCACCTGGTCACCGTAACTCCACCGCAGAGGGCGCACCCAGGAAGACTGACTGCAGGTCCCAGCATAATTCCATTTGGGACCTGCAGTCAATCATCCCAGCTCCCTGCCTTTGCAATGGGGTCTCCCGTCTCAAATGTTGTTTTGGTTGCTGCTGTTAGCACAGCTAAGCTAAGCTAAGCTAAGTTTTGTCCTCCTTTTCTCTGTTTTGGAGCTAGCGGTCAATAGATCTCCTGCAACAAATTCTACTTCCTTGTCGGCTTCAACTTGGAAGCAGGGTGATTTCTGCTTGAGAAATGTACTTTTTTCTTCTCTTTTTCTGCACTAAAACTAAGGCAAAACATTTAGGTTTAAAATGCACTCTTATGACTGAGACCAACTATAATTTAAAAAGATGTAAAAGAAAAGGATACATCCACATATCATCTAAAAGATGTGAGATTTAGGACACAAAAACAAGAAAATAGATGGAAAGAGGCTGAAAAAAGAAGGGAAATTACTTCTTTTACAGATAAAAACAACTGCTCGTGCAATTATAATTGAAAATAAAAAGAGTGATTTAAAGAAATACACCACTTGGGAGGTAATTAGTTGTCATTAAGTCAGTGATGCAGGTCCAAAGGTAACAGTCGCTGGTGGTCAAGGGGATGGAGAGAAATGCTTCTGTCATTTCTGTAATCTTTGTGCAGATCTGGCCCCTTACTTGGAGAGATTATGCTAAGTGCAAGCAAGGAGCAGCAGTTCTGTAGGAGGTTCATGGAAACAAGCTGCTAATGTGTTTTTTATTTGTGGCAGGGAAGATCTTATCAAACTGCATTGCATAAACTGCTTGGACTGCTTAGAAATCTTGCTTCATTTCCCCCTCCAGTCTTTTCCTTGAATTCTATCTCTCTCTCATAGTCATGGCTCAATACCCTTTATATAAAAAAATAGGTACCTTTACACAACCATAAATTTGCATTTAATTCCTCCCATTTCTCAGCTTTTAGTCCCTCTAGTCCCTAAAGTTTAAAAATATTCAGTTTTTTTGGGAAAATTGTACTCTTCCGGACCAAAGAAACTGCCCCAGTTTCCAAATCATATATTTCAACCTTTCACAACTTAGGAGATAAAAATAAGTTTGACATGTCAAGACATTTTTGTGGTATGTTCAAGTGGCCTAAAAAGTTATTTTCATTGCTCATCTGTTAACCTCACATCCGTGCACAGCGTTTCTGATGAAACCGTTAAAATGTAAAAGGCTTGACGCAGCAGATATTTGATTCATTTTAGCCTTGACACATCTTGACTCATACTCCTACCGCATAAACCTCTCCTTGCAGCCGAATGCGACGCGATTGCTTCATCTTTTGTCCATTTTCCTCATTTTGCTACTGAGTCGTTAAATATCTGCTCTCCGTTTTTATTTTTCAGACCGAAACAGACAGCGCCATCAGCTTTTTTACCGCGTCTAGCCCTCCAGCCAGGTGGTTCGATACCTCGGCTCCGGTCTGCTGTCACTCAGCACCTCGCGACGGCTAATGTTGCCGTCTGGTTGCCCGGGAAACGGCGGGACGGCAGGTCCCGCTGCAGGGCCGTGTGTCTGCGTGCGACGGCCAGGAGCCGGCGGTTTGTTATGGCGTGTCGCCACCCTCGGCGAACCACACGGCCCCCTGTTTGTTTGAACAAGGCCCCCGGTGCCCGGCTGTTCTCCCGCCGTAGCAGAGGAAAATGAAACGTAAAAAGCTGTCAAAGCTCAGCTGTCACTGGGAGAAAATGTTCGGGCAGACATGGGAACGAGGGAAAGTGGTAAATAGCCAATAAAGAGAAAATGCAGGAGAGTGAGGGGTAGCAGTAATGAATCAAAGAATAAAAAAAAGACATGGAAAATAGTCATGTAAGATGTGAATAAAAATGGATGGTTCTTTGGAATAAGGAGGTGGGGGGGGGGGCAGACAGATGCAGAGAGGAGAGGACTGGGAATGTATGTCAGGAGGACAAGTGAGGTCTGTCACGATGCAGCAGGGTGGGCCACTCCTGTTTCCATGACTAATTGAAATCTTCCACTGGACTGTTGATGCCGTGTCTTTTTTCCAAATCCGCCCTTTTATTATTTTTTTTTCTTCTCTGTTATTTTCTCCCTCCCCTCGTAATCACATCTCGCCTCCCTAAACATGTACTTGTTTGTGAGACAAATTTAAATTACTTTTTGAATAAGATACAATGTAACGCTGACATTTTTCAGTCTTGTGACAGATGATGTTCATCTTCACATACACACATACATTTATATATTAAGAATAAACACTTGTGAGGAGACCTCATAATCTGAATGATTAGAAATATCTGAATTATTAATCCATCAATTCAGTGCTGCCCGTATATTTCAAATGTTACATTCAATTCCATAAATATAAATGGAGCAGAAAGCAGTTTCTGTGCTCCTCGGTGCTTGTAAACCTTGACAAATATCCTGGTCTTTTCAGTAATTTAAGTCTGAGGACTTATAAAATTGATTATAAGCCCTACAAAGAGGAAGTAATCAAAAAAAACAAAAACTGCACAATAAGGGTAGAAACTCAGATGGTAATCTAACAATAAAACTATTACAGTATTTGTTCGGTGATGTACATTAATGAGAGCTATTTTGCACATGACTCTTATTAATGTCAAGGATCTAATTCTTCTTGTGACTGTTAACTGTTCTACTACTAACAATAAAGCTGAATAAGAATTGCATTCATGTTGCAGTGATTTTATGTTATGAAAGCGCAAAATAAATAATAATATAAATGAATGAATTACAAAATAAATGACACTCAAAACAAATACCTGTATGAATTTATTATGCATATATATACAAATGTGTGTGTGTGTGTGTGTGTGTGTGTGTGTGTGTGTGTGTGTGTGATATGGACTGGCAACCAGTCCACCTTTTGTCACATCTGTGACAGACTCCAGCCAGTTTGCATAGATCCGAGCAGGAAGACAACAGGGGAATAGATAACAAGCGGATAGATGGCAAACACCCGTATGAGAGTCTTCTTAACCCTTTACGGGGCACTCAGAAAAATCTTGAAATTTAAAAGTTTCAAACTGTACAATGTTATTGGAGCTTGGTACAAGTATCTTAATTTTTACTCCAAAAGTTTTCATTATATGTCGACAGAAGTTACTAAATATGGTTACTTGCCAGGTAAAGGTGTAAGAGTTGAACCTGCAGTTCTTAGAGAAGTCGTCCAAAATACTGCCTTTTTGCCTTTTTTTTGTTTTGTTTTGAACATTGTCAATCAATCAATCAATCAATCAATCAACTTTTATTTGTAGAGCCCTTTACAACATACAAAGTGATCAAAGTGCTTTCATTAAAATCAACATTAAAACAACACAATTTAAATTCAATATATTAACAATACAAATCAAAATGAAAAAAAAAATCTCACATCATTACTGTGTATTAAAAGACAGTCTGAATAAATAAGTTTTAAGCCTGGATTTGAAAAGCCCAAAGTCAGTGATGGTGCTCATTTTAAGGGGCAGCTTATTCCAGAGTCTGGGCCCAGAAACCGTCGGATTCAAACTGCGTAAATAACATCTTTAAGTCAACTGATTTTTTTTTTTTTTTTTTTTTAACAAAAAGGCCAGTGGTAATCCAAATGGCTCTGATATTATCACTGTGAGTTCTGTCGATATCTTCTGGAGAGGATTTCCACATTACTTGTCAGTAATATTCTGAGTCTAATTCTCTGTGAAAGCTTTGCATTCTTTTGGGAGCAAACCCTCTGTTTGTGTCGTATTTGAACTTTGGACTTGAGGAAACGAGCAAAAGAGCAAAACTGGCATGTTGTGATTATTTTTTACTTGAAATTAAACTTTTAGCATCTCTACAAGCCACTGGTTATCATGAGCATTACTTTGACTGAGCCCAGCTAGCTGTTAGCTTACAGAGCAAAGCTAAATAGGTACCAGCTTTAGCTTGTCAGGTTTAGAGTGTCAATATAATTTTTTTTAACACTCACCAAGACAGCAAATAAGCATATTTTTTAGAATGTGGAACACACAATTATTCATGCTCAAGATAAGTTTAGACAGAGGCACTGAAGGAGACTCTATATGCAGGGTCTGACAGAGGTACGGAGTTTCCAATCAACGGCAAACCAAATAAAATCCGTGCTAATATCATGTTGCATCTAAAATTGGCCATAAACTTTACAAGATGTTATGTGTGAGTGAGGGGCCACACGTATGTGTGTCGCTGAGCTGAATGGTGTGTGTGTGTGTGTGTGTGTGTGTGTGTCAACCCTGTAGCACCCTGGCGCTGTATGCTAGCGGGCGGTAGAAGAGGGGTCCAGCAACGGGTCAGTGGGCTATACAGACACCGAGGGGTCGATGTAACACACACCCGGCAGAACATAAGTCTGCTGTGGCACAGCTTGATCCTCAGATGGCCTGCTCGGCTGACTGAGCCGCATATTTATCGCTTACCCCTTCATGACCGTGGCCGTCGCACCAAATGTGTCAACTTAGAGTGATAAATATCAATTGTATACAAAAATCAATGATTAATCACTTTTAGCCAGGCTATTACGAAGTACTTTTGGAGCCACAAGAGAGGCCCGGCTTACTGAATTGAATGTGTTTTGGGGACGAACAGTAGACCAGGTCAAGTTTCTTCAAGGAAGAAACCGCTATTCATTTATTTTCTCAAGTTCAGTGGAGTTCTCGGAGGTTAAAACCCAAACACAGATGATTTGAAAGAAGGTACAAGAGCATGAAATGTGATTAGGTTTCAAAGTGCTACCAGTGAAAGATACTGTTTTATTACATCTCTTGATCAAATTTACAAATTGAATTAGTTGTTTTTTTTGTTTTTTTCAGTCCGGACTACTATCGGTTTCACGTTGGAGAGGAAAGTGATGGAAGATGTGACGCAGGATGTGTGAAATATATGGAAAATATGAGAAAGACTTCACAGTGTGTTATGCTTCAGAAAAGTATAATAGATATTACTGTTGTGTCTGAGCCAATTTTATATAGTTTTATAAAACGGCTAGCACGAGGATTTAAAAAATATGAATGCCACATTTTTTACTTCAGATCTTTTCAAAAATTTATTTAGCTTTTTAACAAACATCAAAAAGGTTGAAGTGAGGTTGTGAACGTATGTCACTGATGCAGGTTAGAAAAGGATGATGACTCGATGATGTTTGAAGGATAAAAATGCTTTCAAATTTCTATATCTTTCTCCTAATTGAGTTAATAATATATTCAGATGCAAGTAGCTTATTTACTTATTTGGTGAGGACAGTACATATTTATGAGCACTCTTACATGAAGTTCTGTAAATATGCTGGACTTTCAGCAAAGAAGGCTTCTACATTACAGTATTATGGGGTGCCGAATGTAAAAACTTGATTACAGTTTTCAAACTGATATATTTTCAATATTTAGCTCATTTTCTTCACATTTAGCTCATTTTACACACATTTGAGACATAAATTATTTAAAATGTTAAATCTAAATGTTAAATGTTAAATGTTAAATTTAAATATTAAATCTAAATCTAAATGTTAAATCTAAATATAAATGTTAAATATAAATCTAAATATTAAATATAAATCTAAATGTTAAATGTTAAATCTAAATATTAAATCTAAATCTAAATGTTAATTAAATTACATATTAAATCTAATCTAAATGTTAATATTAAATGAAATATTAAAAATCCAAATGTTAAATGTTAAATCTAAATATTAAATCTAATCTAAATGTTAAATCTATATGTAAATGTTAAATCTATATCTAAATGTTAAATTTTTAAATCTAAATATTAATCTAAATCTAAATGTTAAATCTAAATCTAAATATTAAATCTAAATCTAAATGTTAAATATTAAATCTAAATATTAAATCTAAATCTAAATATTAAATCTAAATCTAAATGTTAAATCTATATCTAAATGTTAAATCTATATCTAAATGTTAAATCTTAAATCTAAATATTAAATCTAAATCTAAATGTTAAATCTTAAATTAAATATTAAATCTAAATCTAAATGTTAAATCTAAATCTAAATGTTAAATGTTAATCTAATATTAAATCTAAATCTAAATGTTAAATCTATATCTAAATGTTAAATCTATATCTAAATGTTAAATGTGTCGCCGAGTGTAAAGCGGGTTATTTAGAGGATTTACAAATGTCCCATGCCCCGTAAAGTCTCACAGCCGCACAACCACGCCCACACCACTGATTAGGATCAATGGGAAGAGGGCTTGAGGGAGAGTCGAGACTCGAACATGGCTGCCTCCCTGCCTGTGGAAGATGGGGCCGGTACCGCTGAACAACCGCTTGAAGTGCAGCCTGCACAGCCGCCAACACCGCCCGTTCAATGTCTTCCACAGGCAGGGAGGCAGCCATGTTCGAGTCGCGACTCTCCCTCAAGCCCTCTTCCCATTGATCCTAATCAGTGGTGTGGGCGTGGTTGTGCGGCTGTGAGACTTTACGGGGCATGGGACATTTGTAAATCCTCTAAATAACCCGCTTTACACTCGGCGACCATTTAACTTAGATTTAACATTTAGATATAGATTTAACATTTAGATTAGATTTAATATTTAGATTTAACATTTAACATTTAGATTTAGATTTAACATTTAGATTTAGATTTAATATTTAATTTAAGATTTAACATTTAGATTTAGATTTAATATTTAGATTTAAGATTTAACATTTAGATATAGATTTAACATTTAGATATATATTTAACATTTAGATTTAGATTTAATATTTAGATTTAGATTTAATATTTAGATTTAATATTTAACATTTAGATTTAGATTTAATATTTAGATTTAGATTTAACATTTAGATTTAGATTTAATATTTAGATTTAAAATTTAACATTTAGATATAGATTTAACATTTACATATAGATTTAACATTTAGATTTAGATTTAATATTTAGATTTAACATTTAACATTTGGATTTAGATTTAATATTTAGATTTAATATTTAACATTTAGATTTAGATTTAATATTTAGATTTAGATTTAACATTTAGATTTAGATTTAATATTTAGATTTAACATTTAACATTTAGATTTATATTTAATATTTAGATTTATATTTAACATTTATATTTAGATTTAACATTTAGATTTAGATTTAATATTTAAATTTAACATTTAACAATTAACATTTAGATTTAACATTTTAAATAATTTATGTCTCAAATGTGTGTAAAATGAGCTAAATGTGAAGAAAATGAGCTAAATATTGAAAATATATCAGTTTGAAAACTGTAATCAAGTTTTTACATTTGGCACCCCATACAGTATTGTATAAAGAAAATGCTGCATAGATTTCACATATGCTTAAGTTTGCTTTACTTTTTAACCATCTTTTTAGCTGTTTTACTGCTTTTAAAAGCAGTAAAACTGTCACTTTCTGGAATCACAGTTGAGAGACATCCAACTCATACAGCCTTTAACAGATAAGGCCTGTTGTAGTTTGTCTGAACTGTACCTCACAGTCCACTCTGGAAACTGACCAGTACTAAAAATATATTTTCTTAACCTAATAAGTTCCTCCAGGGAGACCAAACCATTAAGACATTTATAGGTAAAACAAGCATGAATAAATTTTTTTTTATAAAAGTTAATAGATGATATTTTTCAGTAATGGCACAATGATGAAAAGAAAATGGTTTTTTGGCAAACACCTTGATGGATAAAGTTGTTCTGTAGATTAGTGACACCGGCAAATAACCAAATTGTAAAGCAGTTACGATATAAGACAGGATCGTGCAGTGGAAGTATGACCTGGTTTTGTCAGCTGAGATGAAGGATCTGATTTGTTTAAAATTTTGTAGATTGAATTTACCAGTATATTGGCTGAATATACCAATTCAAGTTCTTCACCTCCAGTATACACTTGGATCTGTTCTGCTCTACAGGTCATTTCGTGAATGTCATACAAATCGTTTTCAAACCATGGGTAAAAAAACTGACGTCATCTGTAAACGTTTGAACATTCGCATCAGGACATGCATCTGGGAGATCCATTATGTACATTAAGAATAATGAGGGCCCCAGGATCAAACCTTGTGGAACACCAACAGGGCTGCTGAGATTAGAGTATTTAACCCTGCAGTGTGTTCCATTTGATGGGTATGACATTAACCACTATAAAGCATTATCAGAAAAATTAAAATTTGTCAGCTTTGTTAAAAGAACTTGGTGGTCAACTGTGTGAAATGCCTTTTTGAGGTCAAGAAATATGGCTCCTAAGCGGGAGTACTTCTCCAACCTTTTTAATAAACATGCAGTTTGAAACATATGAGTGCTTCATTGTCCTCGTTTCAGCTCTAGGAAGCACTCATTGCAGATGTTGTTTTGGTAGCAACATCCATCCACCCATTATCTATACCCGCTTAATTCTATGCTGGAGTCTATCCGAGCTCTCTTCAGGTGAAAGGCAGGGGTCCACCCTGGACAGGTCGCCAATCCATCGTAGGGCCACATGTAGACAAACAACCACACACACTCACAATCACTCATACGAGCAATTTAGAACCACCAAGTAACCTGACATGCATGTCTTTGGACTGTGGGAAGAAGCCGGAGTACCCGGAGGAAACCCACTCAAGCACGGGGAGAACATGAAACTCCACACAGAAAGGCCCCTGCTGAGGTTCGGACCAGGAACCTTCTTGCTATGAGGCAACAGTGCTGACCACTAAGCCACCGTGCTGCCCCTTGGTAGCAACATTTGAAATGAATTTGTTTAGACAGATTTGATCAGAATTCATGTAAAGTGATATTAATTAGCCTCATAGGTTTGGCATTAGCTAAGAAAGCTCAGCTACAGTGTCTAACTTGAGGTATTGAACGATGATGGGTGTATTTCAGCTGGCTTTGAGGCCTGCTGGCTCTGCCTATTTGCAGTAAGATGAAAAAAGAAGCTTCAGAAACACTTAGATCTATGGGTGACGTCACAGTTTTTTTTTTTTTTTCCCAGGTCTTCTTATGCAGTCTGTGCAGCCCTCTCTGCAGTGCTCCAGTCTCTAAATAAATACTGACCCTGACATTTTTTGTTCAGCCTGACATACTATTTAATGTACATCTACTTGAAGGGAATCAATTTACTGACTATAGTAAGTCAGACTCGATGGGTGGCGACAGTCCCCACTTCCCCTCTGGTCGACTTAGCATATCACAAACCAAAAACAGAAAAATATTTGATTTGCATTGCAGCAGTAAATTAGAAAAATGGCAATACATGAACTGGTCAGACTTATAGCTCTGCACAGTTGGATTCCCTGTATGCTTTAGTTTTTATTTTCATCACTGCATCGCTCTGTATCAGCTTCTTTGAGTACTTTCCGATCCTCAGGAGATGAGGATCATACGCAGAAAGTCACCTTCTGTCCTGTTGAATGTTTACTTGCAGTAACTCGCTCCACTCCAACTGCATCTGGATGTGTTAATGTCCAACTATGAGAAGTTCAGGTAATTGATTTCACCCAAATTAAAATGTTTTCATGGATTTTAAAAACTACAATTTCAGTTGGACTAATGCAATAATTCAATTTTTTCCAACCAATGATCTCACTGTATTTAGGTAACACATGAAACTATTATCAGAAATTTGGTAAACAGTTGAGTATATCTGAATAGTTGTGATCTTTTGAAGGTCAAGAGAATTTTGTAATTTTAGAGCGTTTTGAAGACAGAAATCCACAGTTAATGTAATTTTGCTTTTAATGTGGAAATGAAGAGAAGGTTCTTTAACGAAACAGAGGGAGGCTCACACACACACACACACACACAGACACACACACACGAGGCACGTGCACACATACTGAAACACCCACTGCAAACATAAAGGCATCACATGCAATCACACACTCACACACACACACACTCCCCTCCCTCAGGCCTCTCTACATTACACGGGGAGGCCCCTCGCCCCCCCCTCACCCGTCTCATTGGTCAGCAACACGCGTGTGTGTATGACTGCTTTAGCATGTGGACATGCGTGAGTTGTCATGACGTGGTTTGCACAGCTCACTGCTCACATACTAAACTGTACCTGCCACGTTATAAATCTTTGGGGAGAGAGCCAGGGAAGGTAAACAAGAAAGGTAAAATATGGCGGTCAGGAGATGGAGTGAGGGTCCACCACTGTTATTATGTGTCGCACTGGTTTTATGCAGAGGTGTATCATTTTCTGGAATTATCCTGCAACGTGCAGGTGGAAGCCGTTTGTGCTCGGCGGTTTTCGCCGGGACTTTATGAAACATAGACATTAGATTTTTAAGACTAAAATGAAGTTAAACTTTTTTTTTTTAATGTTGCTTATTGGAAAGTATTTCTGCATCTACATTATTCTCCCACCTGACTTTTCCTGAGGTTAGCTTGGAGATGAGGATCTGGCACAACGCCTCGGAGACGCTCAACCCTTACTAGACTCACGACCAGGCCGGTGTTTTCACTCAAAATAATCACAAAAAAAAAACAGGAATTGAGCCTCGCCGGTTAATTACCATTTACATATTCCTGGAGTTCAATTTTTTTTCCTCGATGAGGCGCAGCAGCGGGGGCTCGGGCGGGTGCTTCGGCGAGGAAATGAGACGCCGTTTCAGTCGCCACAAGGATTCCTTGCTTTGGTTATTAATAATCCCCTCGGTGCTGTGATTAATTTTGAAATAGAGCAAAACACGAGAGATGGTGGAGGTGACACACACACACTCACGCATTTAGGCCGTGGTGACATTTACTGGTAAACAGTCCCGGATTAGCTGCTGCGTGTTTGTTTTCAGGTGACTAATGCCGTCACTCGGGAGCATGACTCCTTGGACTTCTGCTCCTCTGCTGTGTTACCTGTTCCACTGGAGGGGAACACGGCAAAAGTGACACAGAGTGAACGGACAAACAAAAACACTGAGAGACGGATGTGGAGGTTAAAAAACAGGAGGATGTTTTGAGTTGAACCTGCTATTTTTAATCTAACTGCATCACTTCTTCATTTTTTTGTCTCATGAATTGCTTCAGTTCAATTTATTTCAATCCAATTAAAATACTTTATTAATCCCCGAAGGAGATTACATTTTCTTATCATTTTGAAAAAGGAAATAAGTTGGTAACTCTCACTTCTTACTAAAACAGATGATAATAGATTCTGCTTTTTCTAACTTTTTCCTTTTTACAAGTAAATTATTTAGTTACTTGTGGAAACATACATAATTCTGACACGTCTCTTCCAGCAGCTCTATTTTAAAGTCAATCTTTAAATTTGTTCTGACATTTTAAAAGAATATTTATTATGATGAGTAGCCCCCGTGACCCTAAACTAAACTAAATGGAAGATGGATGGATGGATGGATGAGTACCCATGACAACAGGAATGTCATTTATATGTGGGAGTAGTTAACTTAGTCCAGCTAACACCTGGAGTAAAACCCCAGATGGTGACGAGCTGAAGAGGAGAGGTCCAGAAGAGAAAAACTGAGATCCAGAAGGATTCCCCCGGACGTTTCCTTCGATTGTTACGGGGAGTCCGAGCAGGTCTGTCACCCTGATATCCAGCCACGCCTCTCAGTGAAGGGAACATTGAAAACATCTCTGGGAAGTTACAAAGACGAGCTCGTAGTATCAGTAAGATAGACAGGAATGATATCAGTCTTGTACTTTTTGCCAAGAACAGCAACATGTTCTAGATGGTTCATATTCCTTCAGATCCGGGTTAATAACGCAGTTAATCACTTGGATCTGTGGGCGGCCTGGTGAGTTTTGAATTTAAAACTCTAAGGAAAGAAATCCCAGTTTAAGGTCTGTCAGATAGATGCATGTAAAGCTGTGAATGATGTGCACACGTTCATATACCAAGATGGACACAGAGTGAGAAAACTTTATTCTTCACATTAGAGTGTGAAGTTCAAATTAAACAAATGTTTCAGAACTTTTTTTTTTTTTTTTTTTAACAAAATTGGTCTTTTTTCAAGTTTGTATTTGAAAATAAAGCCAAACCATTTCAACCCCTAGAAACATCTTAAAACAATCACTACACTGAGTTCAAGATACATGCTAGCAATCAATTCTCGCAACAATTATATCATAGGCAACTGGACTTAGATTTGTCTAGAAGACGTTTCGCCTCTTATCCAAGTGGCTTCATCAGTTCTCAACGCATCAGTCTGACTAGTCCGCACTAGTCAGCCGCTTGGATAAGAGGCGAAACATCTTCTAGACAAATCTAAGTCCAGATGCCTATGATTCAATTGTTGCGAGAATGGAACTTACCTGGATAAATGAGAATATCCACATGCTAGCTATCAAGTTTTGCATTTTTTTGTACAGTGCAAATTATATGGTTCTTACCAAGAAAAAAAACTTACATTTAGAAGCTTTAGATATTTTTTCTTGTTTTAATAATTACTTTCTTATTTTAAGTCTCAGTATAATCTTATATCAAGTAAAACTACTTTTTTGTCTCAAACAGGCAGGGATCATAAAATGAGACAATTACCTCTTAAAATCAGATGTATTACGTTTTTCCTCCTCCTCCTCTCCTCATCAAAATAAATCTTGTTTTAAGATTCAATAACAAATTATACCTTTGTTAAATCTAGAAACAAGTGTTCCTACAATCTTAATTTAAGAAATCTTACTAAGTGAAATTATCTTGCTGCATGGATATTTTTTTTCACTTGTCTTGAGTACCTTTTTCCTTAGTTGTAGTGTTTTTATCTTGTTTGAAGACCCCTTTTTTTGCAGTGTACAGTTGGAGACATTGGATTCTTGTTCCACCAGCAGGATTTTTATGTTTCTATGTCTTTTATTTAAGGAGCAGAGGGATATGCAGCACTTGTTGGATCCACGTCTGAATAGTGGCGGATCTGTAAGGAGTCGAATCCCTTATAGGAACCAGATTTGAGATGATAAACAGCAGCCATAAGGCTTCAGGTGGAATTAGATGAGTTGGGTTTGTGGTCATTGTTGACAGTGGATGTGAAAGTCCTGGTCATGTTACCATGAAGAAGTATCTCTGCACCCCAGATACTGTGCTACTGTGGCTACAAGTTTCCATCAACGCCATCTATCGAGATGAGGCATGTGATGTCATCAGCTCAGTTGTTGACAAGATACAAACATAACGCCACAGTGCATTCAAGGTGATCTGTGGAAATTTCATTACTTATACACTCTAAAACTCTCTTCTACTCTGCAGTTTGTCATCTAATGTTTATTATAATTTTTTTTTATTAACTCATTCATGCATTTTTTCCATATTATTTACACAACAGTACACTTTCCTTATGAGAACGATCAAAGCATGATTGACCACACTTCAGTTTAGTTGCCAGGACAACAGCGTTGCATGTAAATAACTGACTGGACTGTGGCCAGGAGCTGCTCTGTGCACGTGAGCGTGGACAGAGCGACTCACAGTCAGATCCCAGCGCTCTGGTCCACGTCTGCTTCCTGTGGGAGCGGAGGATGGCGACTCTCCGGCTCCACGGCTGACTACCGTTCGGTGACTGTGATGTTCCACATGTGGCGGCGGGGCCCGTCGACCAGCTGCCACCGCCGCCGTCGCTCAGCGGCAGCTGACACGCAGGGACCCGCTCGCAGCCAAAAGAAGCAACAGGAGAGGCGCTGACAAGCAAAATGATAGTTTCCATTTGGGCTTTACTATTGTGAGGTGGGATTGCACTTTATTGGCGGGGTTAGTGTTCATTAAAGACGTAAGTGTAAGTATTTCCAACCTTTTTCCAAGTCCATGACAGGAGCTTGTCCTTAACAGCCCCATCTAAGAGGACGATGTTCCTTACAGAAGTGGAAGGGTGGAAAACACTGAAAACAAGGATCAATGTACTGATGTTTTTGCATCTTTTCACTCAGCAGCTCAACAGATATTAAATAAATGCCACCTGTGTCTTTTATGCACAGAATCCTGTTCGCTTGTCACTAGAATCAAGACCCATTCTGTTAAATCAGGCCGTTAGTCCAACATTTCAGATGAGATCAGTTCAGTAAGGCGTTTTATTCTGTCTGAAGTGAACGATTATGTACTGAGACAGGACAGCCACCGTTTCCTCCTGTCAACAAATGACAACACTTTTTGTATGATGTGGTTTATGGGTGGATAGTGGTGGCTAATTTTGGCTCCGTTTTAACAGCTCACTGTGGAGTCCGTTGGTTGCTCCTGCTTTAACATAATGACTAAATGTGGCAATCTTTAAAAAAAAAAAAAAAAAAGACACTGGACACAGTGAACACTCATTACATTTCTTTATAGTTCAACATAATGACAAGCCTGAATGAGAAAAGGAAAATAAAATGAATGCATATAATATTTCTTATATTTTCTTTTACTTTTATTTAATTGCTGACAATAATTAACTCAAAATATTTTAGTTCTAGTTTTGCCTGTTCAGTTTAATGTCTTTTTTCCCTCTTTTCCTGATTAAATAGATTCATGAAAGTAAATATTTTTCAGGTCTTTAACATATTTTACAAAATGATATTTGGCAATTTAGTGCTGGCTAGGAATTAAAAGACAAAAAGAAAACCATTATTTCAAACAGATGCTATCAGCTGTGGTGATGATTAGGAACAAAAAGCAGTATCTATGAAAGAGGATGTAACAGGATCTAGCCTGACCAGCCATGACTTAATGGAACACGTTTTTGTCTGCTGTACAACACGTCACCTCCTAAATCGTGCAATAATTTTCATTATTGATTTTGATTCAAAGAATTAGTCTGCTTCCACCAGATTTGACTTTCATTTCTTGGTGACCGTACCAACGGATGCAGACAGAACTGCCTCCGGATGCTACTGGGTAGGAACACAACCAACCAATCAGCATGTAACAATGTCAGAGTGGCCGCCAGATGAGCATCAACAAAACGCATCCAACATAGCGTGCAGTAAAGTAGGAACATCAATGGGTGACTGTTGTCGGTTTTTGGGTAAAAACGTGTGTGATCCAGTGTTGTTAGCAGTTCTACAGGTGTTTTGGAATCAGACAGGTGTCAGAAGGCGGTTCTTGAAAGTCTTGCGACACTCAGTTCTCAGTTATACATTAAGGAATGTTCAGGAACAGTTTCGTCCACAGCTGCAAGAGTGGTGTCAATGTAACCAGATGACTGGAAGAGGACTGACCAGCCTTTAAAATGATGCCAACGGGAAGGACAAATGCAACACAGATGAATTCACCTTCATTCCCTTTGCAAAGGTGAGTCTTCGACACCAAAAACATTTAGAAAGTAATTGACAAAGGTTCATCGTAACCCCTCAAACTCTGACTCAAGGACCTGCGTGGGAGAGCGTCATACAGGTACTGCCCGCTCCAAATGTTGATATGGAGTCAGGACGCATAATGACATGACTTGTTGGGGTTTTGAAGACCTGATATTGTCCTGGTCATTCAAAACAGAGGTGAGAGTTGTTTCACACCATCAGCGACAGCTTGGTCGTTTTGAGTCGTGGCTCTTGGAGACTTCTGAATCTGGGCCTGAATTGAATAGGAACGGCTGGCCAGACTAAAGAGGTTCTCCACTTTGTCAACAGAAAAATATTAAAAATGTTTAAAAGCAGTGTCCCTAAAACTAAGATTGAACGGTAGTTGCATGTTTATCCCGCTATAGTCAATGATTCAATGTCTCTGGAGGACATTCAGTGAGTAAAGAGGGAAGATAGCAAGACGAAGATCGACATCTGTGATCTCTGATCCGTCTCGGTGATGGCCCTTCATCAAGAACCATGATTCATCAGTGGCTGTGTCACAAAACACCTGGGCAGTGATTACTGTGGGAAATATTTGCCAAATGCCAAAACATGGAGCTAGCATCACAAATGCTGCTTAAAAACTTACTGTGTAAAACAACAAGTCCAACATTAACGTTGTCCAGAGGCAAGAGCAGCGTCTCTGGTCTCAGGACATCTGGGACAGACCATCAGATATAGAAACTGTTGACTTTGACTAGGGGTGAGTATTGGAAAGGACCTTGCAATACAATATGTATCATGATACTCGAGTCACAATACGATCTTATCACAATATCGCGATATATTGCGATATTCTACCCAGTTAATATTAAAATTAAAAGTAGAGATGAAAAATCAAGTTGCTGTATATGTTCAGATGATATTGATCATTCAGAGGACAAATTGAGTCAAAATTATTTGCTTCAAAACAACCTATTGTTTATTATAAGTGTTTTTGCACATTTTGAATTTTCCTAAAAAAAAAAAAAAAAAAAAAAAAAACGATATAAGGAGCTGAAAAATCAATGTTATATTGGGCAGCCAAAAATTGAGATATATTGCCAAATCGATTTTTTTTTCACACCCCTTACTTTGACAGATCATGACAGCGGTAGTCCTGTACTTTTGTAAAAACTTAAGACATTATAAGCATGGAAAGGTTTCATCACTTGTTGTTCTCAATGTTTTTTCTTTATGTGTGTGTGTGTATGTCCATCATGAGCAGGGGAATTATGAATTATTAAAAACTTTTCTGTTTTTTGAAATTTGTTGCTGGTCTGAAACGCAAAAAAATGGATTCTTATGAACAAATGAAATGAAGTTAATTAAGAGAGAAAAAAAAACATGAAATATCTTGGGTTCATGCTGTCTGTAAAGTCGTAAAAGTCAAAGTTAATGTTGGAGTCGCTGCATTCTCCACATCTTTCCAGCCTTTCCTGATGGGGGGGGGGGGGTCACACAAAGGGGTCGTCCCCTGTTGAGAGTAGCGGCAGTGGCCGTCAGGACTTTTTCACTTCCACAAAAAGCTCTCTGAAATTACGGCCCCCGCTCGTGCTCAGTGTGTTTAAAGCTGAGCGGGTGACACACTCGTAACTGAGTCATCGTCACACTCGCACTGAATCATCCGCTTCCCCGAGAGGCTGCGGCGCTGCTGCTGGCCGACCACCAGGGAAGCCACGAGGCCCTGACAGCTTCTCTGTGAACCTTAAAAACACACTGCCCTGTGCTCCGTCATCTGCTCAGTCACGGGTGTGTGACACTCGCACCCCCCCCACCCCAACACACACACACACACACAGTCGCCCCATTTAGTTGACTGATCGCTCTGCAGATTTTCTTAAAGCTGCCGCCAATTATCAGATGCAATTAAGGCCCACCTCCCCCTCCACAATTACAACAGCCATCTGAATGTATGTTTGAGTGTGTGTTCCAGCGTTCTCCTGCCAAATGACTCTCAGACCATCATGGGTCCATTTTTCTTTTCTTATACACATATATATATATTTGCATGTTTGTATCAAGTAAAGCACAGTGAGAGAGGTATTTTTCAGGAAATGAATACTATTCTCAGTCATGACGGGTTAATTTTATTCAGATTTCATCTATAAAATGGAAAACTGCTTTATCTTTGACCAGCTTGAACATTTCTGTGAGCTTTTGATGGATTTACATCATTTCTGCTTGACTAATGCGTTACATATAGAATTCCCAGATAGTAGACACACTTGGGTCCAATCTGGGCTACTTTTGATGTGTCCCAAAGTTCATAAGCTGGGTCAGACCTGGGTTCTGTCTTGTGGACGTAACCCACATCAGGGGCAGTTCTAGACCAATTTTCACTGAGGGGGCCTGGCTGGGGTCAGGGGTTTCGATAGAGGGGCACATTAAACCCGCGGCAAAAATCTTATTTGACTTTTTATTTTCATAAAACTTGTTGAACTATTGCAGTCATAACGTTACAGTCACGATGAAAAACAGTTTAATTGTCACAGTATTACTGAATTAAGTGCTGATAAGAGACAGTGTACCTTGACAGTGTAAGATCGTTCGTCATTGCTGTAATTTTTGCACTGCTTCATATGTTCGCGCTCGTTTTTTTCTGTGGTGCAGCGCACTTAAGGGTCCGACTAGAATGTTAAGCCACGCACTTTAGTTCCACCTTCGACGTCGGCGACTCGGCGCTACTGTATAATCTACGTTCGGAGAGGGGGCCACAGGGGGGTCCGGAATCAGTGCTACAGGGGCACTGGCCCCTGTTGGCCCCTCCCCAGACACACATGTCATGAACTAGTTTTAACAGGGGAAACAGCAATTGTTGTGAGTGCCGGGAGCGGGCTCAAAGGCCCAAAGAACATGAAGAACTGAGCCACGTCTGGTTGATGCATGGCTGTGTTCACACAGTCACCCTCGTCTTGAATCAATGCCATAAAAGGGAAATCTGGGCCAAAAAAATCCCTGCAGATATGAGTCAAGTTTGGACGAAACAGTCTTCAAAATTCAAAATTAAAGGATCTCTTGTAAACGGCTTCAGTAACTGAACTCCCACTCTTCCAGGGCTCTGCAGATCCGTGTCTTCATGCGCCTCCTCCAGTTATTCCAGATAAAGTAGACCAGATCATGTCACATTCGGTGATGATTTTCTTCCTGAAATGAGTGGAACAAAGCTCGTAAGTTCTTGTGAGGTTCAGCACGTTGACGTTCCTCCCTGTTTTGTCCTTATCCTCATGCTAAATCAGAGCCTTCTGAATCAGTGGGAGTAAACCCCAAAGTCAGGGGCAACGAGCAGTTTGATGCTGCCACCTGGATTATACCATGTTCCAGGTACTCGGCTTGCACCCATTGCCCCAAACCTGCATCTGCACGATAAAATGAGAACAAAAGAAGGATTAAACGGACCACGTTTCCCACTTTCAGAGGGTCCCTCTACAGACATGGAGGCTAAGTCGCTTTATGACACTGTCCAAGACTCTGACTCTGCCCTCTCTGGATTTCTCTTCTGTCCTTTCTTTCATGCTGCGATGCTTCTGAACACACACTTTTGAAAGAAGAGTGTTGGGGACAACAACCGTGTTTTCTTAATTTTTTTTTTTTTCCCAGTTCTCTTCATGTTTTAAAAGTTTTTTCCCAGAATCAGTTGGGCGTCTTATACTTGTTGGCTTCCAGTGACACACACCTCTTTCCTATCAGCCCCCCCCCGTCTTCCCTGGAAGCCCACCTTAAGGTAAATACAGACGAAGCAAACATATCTCATGCTATGTCTCACGTTCAACCAAATCAAAGGCAAATATGTTTCCATCCTTGCAGGGGATGTGAAAACAAACAGCACTGGTGATGTCTGATGAGAAAGTTGTATCGTCAGTGATGGTAAGCAGTTGCTCACGAATATCAGATGAATAAGCCGTAACACCTTGTGGGGCTCTACGAGACGAGAGTTGACCTCTGTTGATCGTTCTCTCTTGGAAGCGCTCCAGCTTCCTGAGTTAAACAGTTTAACTGAGCTCCACGAGAGGGAGCAAAACCCCCACGAGGAGCCGCCTCGTCGGAGCAGCGGGACATGAACTGGTAAAATGGCAACCAGCTGCATTTTTAGCTGCTGCTCTTTGATGTAAGGCAGCGCTTCAGCCGTGGATCACCTGCACGATGCAGTTATGCTGAATATTTGCACATTTCTCTGCTCGGCTTCTTCATTTGTAATTGCTCTTCATCCCAGCCCCCGCTTTCTCATACCTCTGCCACCCCGAACCCCCCCCCAGACACCCCTCTGCACCGGCTGGTGTGTGTTTCACCTAATTCTCTCAAATGAGGCTCATTTCATTGTCAGGAGTCTAATGATGCTTATTAATTAATCTGCCCACCCGTGGTAAAGAGACGCCTGCCATCCAGATCCTGCCTCAAACATAACATCTACAGTATCCGCCAGGGCTGAAGAAAACCAGTCAAGTTGTTTAAAAGGACTTTTTTTTCCCACATGCAGTCGCTCTGATTTGGCCCCTCGGGTGGAAAACAACCAAACGCACACTAAAAAAAGAAAAAAAAGGAAATCTCTGACACAAATCGTTCCAAAAAACAACAGAGAACACTAAACAAAATAGAAGTTACATTTAATCAAACAAGAATGCAACATTTCAAAAGAAACATTTGAAATTATTATTTTATTTGTTATAAAATAAAAAAGTAATTACACAAAAAACTCATTAAAGACACAAAACAAAAACATTTCAGAGAACAAAGCTGCAGAAAAGAAAAAATATGTAACTATAAGTATTGCAGAATTAACATTTTAAGCAATATAACAAAAATACACACAAAAAAGAGACAGCGAAACAGCACAGATGCAAAAAAAAAAAACATTTGAGAAAATTCAACAAAGTAACAAAATAGAATATAATGAGAAAAGAAACACTTCTGAAGTACAAAATAATTTTAGAAAAGGCTTTAAAAAAAAAGTGAATTTCAGAAATCATTAAGAATGAAACTGCAAAGAACAACAGTCACAACAACACCTGTCTTGACTCACATATGAGCTTTAGTTCTTCCGATTCCTAATCAATATGACGTGGCCCCATCTTTGCAGCTAGAACAGCTTCAACTCTTCTGGGAAAGCTGTCCACAAGGTTTAGGAGTGTGTTTATGGGGATTTCTGATCATTCTTCCAGAAGAATATTTGTGGGTCAAACACTGATGTTGGACCAGAAGGCCTGGTTCTCAGTCTCTGATCTAATTCATCCCAAACGTCTTCTATCAGGTTGAGGTCAGGACTCTGTGCAGGTCAGTCAAGTTCATCCACACCAGACTCCTCCATCCATGTCTTTATGGACCTTGCTTTGTGCACTGGTGACCAGTCATGTTGGAAGAGGAAGGGTCCAGCTCCAAACTGTTCCCACAAAGTTGGGAACATGGAATTGTCCAAAATGTCTTGGTCTGCTGAAGCATTCAGAGTTCCTTTCACTGGAACTAAGGGGCCAAGCCCAGCTCCTGAAAAACAACCCCATAATCCCCCCTCCACCAAACTTTACACTTGGATCAATGCAGTTAGACAAATCAGACACCTGATTCTGATCATTTGGATGTGTGAGCAAATACTTTTGGGAATATAGTCTATGTTACAAATAAAATATAGTCTCATTTGACTGAAATTGTTGTTTTAAAATGCTTGTGAACTTCATGAAGTAGACAGAACTCCTCATAACTGTATTAACAGTTGGACCAAAAATCATTCATTCAAAGAAAAACTGTTGAAATGATTTCTGATTTACCAGTGAACTCGTATCTTCCAGCATTAATGTACAGAACACAAGCTGAGGCACTTATGGAGATACTATTTTCAAATATAGACTAAATCTGTGGTACAGCAACATATTTATCTTCTTGGAAGATTCTGGATATTTGGAGCAAACAAACAGATCTTGTTATTTTCTCAGGCTCAATATGCTCGTCTTTCTGTGGAGATTAAAACCAAAGAAGGTAACTGTTCAATGATCGTGGGTCAAATACTTGAGTCAGATTGTAAAGCAGCAAAGACGAAACAACTATCTAAGTAATATTACATCAGAGCCGTCTCATCTTCTGATCCAAAAACATCAGCTCCTCACATCAAAAGATTCACTTCAGGAACTCGTCTTTCCCTCAGTCTGTTCATTAAATCAGCTTTTGGGCTTTAACAGGCCACGAGGTTCACGGATGGACTGGGCACAGATTGCGCAACAATTCTCCCATTTGGCGATTTACAGATTGCGATAAAATCTGTGTTCTGGATCAGATCCAGATCAGTCTTTAAAATTTGATAGAGGTTCTCATTGTTTATCCCTGAGTCAAATTTCATGAGTTTTGGGCAATAATTAACGGAGATATTGAGAAACACATTTTTGGCTCCATTGACCGCAATGTTATAGAATATTTGAAAGTGATCCAGAATCCAGGATTTCTTCTGGATCACACCCAAAATTAAATCAGTTGTTCCTTTTCACATTTCTCACAACTCCTGAAAATGTCATCAAAATCCATCCCTAACTTTTTTAATTATCTTGAACACAGATAGACAGACAGATAAACACTGGCAAAAATATAACCTCCTTGGCGGAGGTAATTATTGCAACTATTTGTTTCAGTGAGACCCTTGATTCTACGAGACACGAGACCAATTTCAGAACAATTTGCAACAAATAACTTCATTACCAGCTTTAAAACCACTGAATGGTGTCTCAAGATGTTCTTCTTTTCCACTACATTAAACCCGATGCCAACATTTGGTGTGGTGCGTGAAAGGTTTTCTCTTCAGCTCAACGTCCTAAAGCAACGTCTGTCGGAGAAGAGCACAGCGATGGAAACCCGGTCTGACCGGTTAATCCGTTCTGCGCTGCGTTGACACGCGAGTGTTTCGCGTATAGGCGCAGATACCGCACGGATGCTGAGTAATGCAGAGGAAAATCCATGACACTCTCACTTCCATCCACAAACCTCAGAGCATCAAACGCCAGTCAACATGATGCAATGATGAATGAGTCAGTCTTTTACTTCGCCGCTGTTTATTTTTGGTAATCAGGGCGGACCGGCCGAGTCTCCGCCGAGCTCGATGCGACATCTAAATACAGCTTGATGAAACGCTTCGCTGCGTCGCTGCTCAGAAGATTTATATGCGACTTGAAAGAAAGGAAGAAGAAAAAAAAAAACCCACAAAGCACAAGATTCCTAGTTTAGTGTTAATGCAAACTCATTTTTTTGTAGAATAAATGAAGGTAACTGAAGAAAAAGAGCGGGAGGGACTGTGTGTGTCTGCGACAGAAAAGAGGCCGAACAAATCCTTCCACACATTGTTCTTGTTTGCACAGGCCTTTGCAATTTGTTTAACTGTGCTGCTATTGAGGCGAGTCATGCTCGTAATCTCTGCATCTGTGTGGCTGCATGCGTGTGTGCAAGTGCGTGAACAAGTGTGCGCCTGGGTGGAGGCTGCTCATGTCAGACATCTCCCGCTGTAAGCTACGGGAGCGACCGTATGTGGCTTGATTGGCGAGGATGGGACGGAGCCAAGAGTCCCGCGCTGTTCCTGGTTTCCTCCGGTCTCACATGTTACAGCTTTTTATTTGTTCTCAGGCTGGTAAAAGGAGCCTGAAAATCTCCAAACCTCCTGGTAAACCCTTGATGTACCGACAACAGTATTGGAAGAGCTCTTTTTTAGTTTGTTTGGTTAATTTAACAGAAGGAAATGAACTTCGTCTTTCTCTCTGAGGTGCCACGTCGTCTCGGACCTGTCACTTTCGTGTGAGCGCGGCATATTTCTTTCATTTCTTTTCTTTTTTTCTCTCATTTGTTTTTTTCCTTCCAAGCCGTGACAGCTGTGGAGGGGGGCCAGGGTGGGATGGGTTCGGCGGTTAAGCGGTGCGCAAGTTTCATTTGATTGGCGCCTGGTTCATGGACGGCGGCCCTGGCTTGAGTCGGTGACATCGGGCGCTAGCATCCACTGGACTTTACCGTCATCACACCGACGGGGGCCAAGCTTTTTCCAGCTTTCTCTGCTCAGACAAGGGGTTGAATGCTTTGGAAATTAAGTGATGAATTTGATTCAGAGGAGACGAAGGAAAAACAATCCAAACAGACGCTAATGTAGCTTCAGTTATCACTAAAATGACATGTGAGAACGGATGTAGCCCGTGGGAATGAGATAGACACACACAGGACACAATAACGGGGTTTCTTTTTGAAGCTTCTTTCCGTTCAAAAAGCCTGCAATTTGAAAATCTGAGGACTGTTCTCAGTTATGAGATATATCAAACAAAATATAAATTGGACTAAACTGTGGCACAAAATACGGCAGTGGCCGAGGAAGCTAATACAAAAACAACACAGTGTAAGCAAAATAATAGTTTACACAACACCATGAACTGTGCAGTAAAATATACTTGGCAGACACTTACACTGGGCAGACCCCATTTCACGTGTTTTCCTCACTTAGCATCGAATGCTAACATCGCCGTCTAGCGCATATACATCCTGAAACATATTACCGTTCGCTATCACTTCCCATATTCGGTTATTTTACAAGCAGGTAAGTTTTTACATTTTTTACAATCTTTTCAACTTTTCTTGCGATTTTTTTAAACTGTGAATTTGTATATATTGCATGTACATATGTGGACATTAAGTTTTGAGATACTTATGTAGTTTTTTTTCTTTTTTTTATTCTCATTTTTTCATTGACCTCCCTTTTATTTTTCCTGGCCTGTTCTGCTGCTGGTACACTGACATTTTCCTCCTGTAATAAAGTCTTTTCTTCTCATTTCTTTTCTATATTTGCGGAGCGTTATCTCCATCAAGGGAAAGCACCAACGCACTTTTTTTTCCCTCTCACTTCATTTGACTCGAGGCTTCGTTTTTTTTTGACGGGAGCAGATGTTGGCGGTCAGCAAGACGGTCCATTTACGCACAGTGGGTGTGGCTTATCTGTCCTGCGACCTGATTCAGGTCACTTATTACTTGATCTGACAGTGACTCAGTCAACCAGCTGGTCTCCAAACCTTATTTTTAGCATAAAGCACCTGGAAAATGAGACTAAAGCAAGCTAAAAGAAAATGAAAAAAAAAAGTGGGCCCTGGCTACAGAGAGGATGGGATGAGTTTTTTTTTTTTGTGTGTGTGTTTCTAGTTAAAAGTTTACAGTGTCCTTGTAGTATTGATCGACTCCTCAGCCAGTGAAAGTTCATTTTCTTTACTTGAATGAACACTGCAATGATTTCATCCCCTCTTATGGGATCAAGTATGTCGAAACAGTTTTTTTTTTAATCTATACTTGGTTGATTGCCGAATATTTGAAACCAATTCATATAGTTCGGAGCTTTAGGGATGATCTTTGTAAACGAATGATGACACCATCTTGGCAGATAATCTCAAAGGTCCCTGTCCAAGCTAACGCAGGAGGTGCTGCTTACATCACAGACCTGTCAATCACTCACAGGATTATTGTAAATGAGAGCATCGAGAACTGTTCTTGTGACATCACAAGACTCCCCCCGGCCCTTCGTGGAAAAACAAGTCAGATATTCTGGTTTTGTTGCGCACGTCAGGTGCCTGAAGAAGACCCAGAGGAAAATGAGTCAAGGAGCTGCACGTAGACCCGTTTTTCCCGTGCGTCAGCCGCTGCACCTCATCAGCAGAACAAAAACATGACCAAGTGCACTTTGCTGCATTAGCAGCATAAACGGCGCCATGAGAAGTTTGATCCCATTATAAATATATACACACACACACACACGAGTCCTAGACTCATGCGGCACATTCACAAGCAAATAAGTAAATAGTCTTCTGGCCTCGCCGCCACTGAGGCTGTCTTTCCACAATCCTGCTGAATCATGCCGTCAAAATCTGACGCTGCTCTGTTCAGAAAGAAACCACTGTCAAACTGCGATGCATGCAACACGAACGGCATTCGCTCAGACAGTCGTGAAGCAAACAGTGTCTTGACCAATCACGATTGGCTAATTAAACTGAGGGTAATTTTTCCATGTTTCCATGCCCTCTGTGGTCGGTGGCACCAGCCTTCCACTCCACTGCCCACTCTTCTAACTCTTCTGCATCCACAACTACTACTTATAACCTAGTTTGTGGGCAAAGAAGTCATATTTTAAGGTGGAGGAATAGTGATTTGAAACTAAAAATGACTGGTTGTAGGGAATTTGGGCAGAGGTGTTTGGCGCTGGATCATAAGAACAAAATAAATGTGAGTATGAGATCTATTACATGCGAAAACCGATGAATAAACTGGCTTGGACGTGTCTTTTGGTTGTGTTAAGGGCAGCTAGGTGTGGAACTAACCCTAGACTATAAAAAAAAAAAAATTTGGACAAAACCCCGGTGCCAAACTGTCCAAAGGTTTTCTGAAGAGTGCTTTGGAAGCCTGTTGCCCGTCTAGTCCCGGTCAATCCAAAATTGGACAAATGGGCAGATGTGGGTTTGAAACAAGTTAATGTTTGAGCTGTTGAGCTGTTTGAGCCCTGATCGAGCACCAGTGGGACCCTCGACCAGCCTGACGCTTGGCTAACTGATGTGGCATTGAGGAACTCAGCGATACATATGTGGCTTGTGATGCTAGCTAGCGCTGCATTAGATTCACGAGCTGATGCTCGGATGATTGACCACAGCCTTTGGATCCTTGGAGCTTTCCAGAGCTGAGTCCACAAAGTCAGCCCGAAAGGGTGCAGACCAACCTGGAGGGTGTCTCGGCGAGAGGAGTTGGACACTGAATATAAAAGGTGGCTGTATAATGCTAATTTTCTTTAGCCATCTAATTTTTTCTGGCACTAGTGGCCTTTACTCACAGTGAGAGAGAGAACAGGGAAGACAGGAACAAAATGGCCACGAGCCAGTAGTCGAACCTGCAACCGCTGCAGAAGGACTGTCGCCTCTATACGTGGGCTGCCTGCCCTAACCGCTGCACCACCAGCCATTTAATTTTGCCATTTTGCCAACTAGTCATTTATTTTTAGTCTCTAGTACCTCCAGAGCAACACTGGACCCAGAATAACTCCAAAAGCTTGTAATTAGATCAGAATGACAGAAACTGAGAATCAAAAGGAGAGACTCTTCCGGAAAATGAGCAAATTTGGTCAAAGTGTTTTCTGATTGGTCTACTTCCTGTCCTGATAGACACATCTGAGCCTAACCTAGGCTCCTTTTGGCCATTTTTTTTTCTTTTTTGCCACATTTACGGAACTGGTAAGTACTTTCCAAAGATCGTGAACTGGGCCAAACTTGGGGTTTTAGCATGTGTTACATGAGCAAGATGTGAACCACATTTCATAATTTAGTTTTGACATGGGATATGGAAAGAGCTGTGAGGGCCAAGTGTGGCCCATAGACTCAAAGAAAATGAAGAATTGGGCCATGTCTGGAAGATATGTGGCTGGGTTTAGGCAGCTACACTCAGCTCGAGTCAGTGCCTTCAGCCAAAGCTGCTTGTGGGATAAAAGAAAACCAAAAAACCTTCACATGTGGGCCAGTTTTGGGCCAAGGATTAATGCTGTGTGGGTGGAAGCTCACTGATGGTCAAATGTAATGGCTCATTAAAGCACACAACTACTGTTGCTGGTCAGACAAAAGGTTTTCAACATACTAACATTTTCAAAATTTCCCATAAAATGACCTCAACACCTCAAATCTTTCCATCCACGTTCGAGGCAAACTTGGATTGGCTCAAACATGTTTGGAAGCACAACAAGGAATTACAGCTGGACATCTCTGTTTGGTCACTCAACATTTATAAACCCGTGTTGATAGGTGTGTGCGTAAAAATGCTGAGTCAGAAAATACCTAGTAGCCAAGAAATTAAAAAGCTAACGATGCTGTTGCCCAACTACTTTTGAGCAGTTGGCAATAACTAGGGCTGTGACAATCAGAGAAACTGATTGCTACTTTGTTATCCACCAATCAAAAGAGAAACTACTCGCACAAAACAGCAAAAGCAACATGTGGTTATCGGCATCTATGGTCACTGCACCCGCAATACTTGCGCACAGACACACATGCTCACGAACAAACACAGCGGCCGTCAACCTGACAACCTGTTTACTCCGAGTACAAGCTTTTAGCAAAGGAATTACTCTGAATTTCAGCCTCCCTCTTGGTCTCTGCAAATTCAGCTTTGCACTGGGCCTTTTTCATAAAACAGTCCTCTGTGAAGTGTCGCAATAAAATGAAAACATTCACTCCATGGAGTGAATGTTTTTCCACTGGCCCGGGAAAAGAAACCGAGCACACCGAGCCATGGTGTGCAGTGCCTTGAGATGACTTTTGTTGCGAACACGCATTAAAACACATGAAGTGATTTTAATTGAATTAAAGTGAATCGCTCTGCCAACTTTCCCTCACGAACCAAAAACTAATTTCTTTGGAAACATCTTGGATGCAAAAGCAAAATACTGAGTAGGAAAGTACTATAAGACGCACCAGGATGGAAAACATAGCTGATCCTTCCTGTACAGCTGCACGTTTCTGCTTTTAAAATTAAAAGTTTTTGCTCTTGCTGCAAAACACTGTCCGAAAAATACATCCATGAGGAAATTCTGCCCTCTGTGACATCATGGAGAGCCAATGTTACAAAAACTTCTCCAGAAGGGAGCGTTCTCAGCACCCTGAAAAACTGAGTATTTTGCACGTAGGAATCCGGTGGTTTACCCCGTCGCATGTGAGATGATAATTCTTTCATAATAACACTAAAAGAAAAGTGTAAAATGGCTACTAACCTTGAATTTGCGGGAATATTTTCACTCAACTTTATTTTTTTTTTTTCCCCCATACAGATCCGATTAACATCTTGTAAAACACACCACATGTTATTGGATTAAAATAATTAGTTCATTTAATGGAGACTGTTTGCTCCAATTGAATCCACCCAGAAATACATTTTTTTTTTTTAACATTGGAAAATTTTATGTCCATACCATGGTAATAATAATAATGAACATAAAATGATATAAAAACGTCAAATATATGATATTTGGCTTCATGGGTACACTTAATAGCTGTTTTCTTTTCTGCTAGTAGAAAAACATCTTGTTAAAATTCAGGCAAGACAAGGCAAGTTTATTTGTAGCACAGTTCATACACAAAGGAAATTCAGTGTGCTTTACAGATACATAAAATTACAATAAGGCAAAAAAGAATCATTCCATAAATCATAAAAGCATAAAAAATAATCATTAATTAAATGGAAAAAAATGAATTTAAAATAAAGAATGCAGATAAAATCCTTTCAGTTGTCATCTTCACAGTTAAACAGAACTGTTTCTGTTCAGCCTGAATCTGAACATTGTCAGAGTTGCAGGTCTGTCTCACATCTTCTGGAAGACTGTTCCAGATTTTAGGAGAATAAAACTGAAATGCAGCTTCACCTTGTTTAGTCCTGACTCTGGACACCAGCAGGAGACCACTACCTGAGGTTCTCAGAGTCCAGGTTGGTTCATATGTCTCTAACATGTCAGAGATGGACTTTGGGGGTAGACCATGAAGAGACTTGTAAACAAGTAGAGCTGTTTTAAAGTCTATTCTCTGAATGACAGGAAGCCAGAGACCTCAGGACTGTAATATGGTCGTATTTTCTGGTTCTAGTCAGGACTCGTGCAGCAGTGTTCTGGATGTACTGCAGCTGTCTCACAGCTGGTTTAGAGCCCAGTGAACAGACTGTTACAGTAGTCTAATATGGTGGAGACAAACACATGGATACATCTTTCTAAATCTGGTTTAGGCACTATTCCTTTGATTCTGGAAATGTTTTATAGTTGGTAAAAAGCTGCTGGTGTTATTGCTTTAATGTGGCTGTTAAAGTTCACGTCTGAATCCAATATTACCCCTAAATTTCTGACCTGATTTTAAGTTCTAGAGAGAGAGTCTCAAGGTGACTGATAACACTTTCTCTTTGTTTCTGTGGGCCACAGACAATGATTTCAGTTTTGTCTGAGTTTAGCTGGAGAAAGTAGTTTTGCATCCACACACTGATCTGTTCAATACAGTGACACAATGAATCTACAGGTCCATGTTCTCCTGCTGTCAGTGACAAATAGATCTGAGTATCATCTGCATAGTTGTGGTAGGACACATTATAGCTGCATATTAGCTGGCCTAATGGAAGCATGTACAGAGTTAACAATAGGGGTCCCAGGATTGACCCCTGGGGAACCCCACAGGTCATGGCCATTTGGTCTGAGACACAGTTACCAATTTCAATGACTGTCAGCTCTAGGTGTCTAAGTGGCAGAAGAGTAATTGTTTGATTTCAGTTTGTGGAAATTATTGAATGTTTAATACCTTGAACTTTGTCATTAAAGAATATTGCAAACGTATTACACTTAGATGTAGAAATTAGTTCTAAGGGCAGTGAAACTGGAGGATTTGTTAATCTGTTTACTGTAGCAAACAGGACACGGTAGTTGTTACTGCAGTTTTTGATTTCAGAAAAATACCTCCCTTTTTATAGTTAAAGAGGAAATATATTGTTTTTTCAAACCCCATGCTTAAGAGTAAATATTTGAGTGTCTAAAGTGACAACTAAATTAATAACTGATAATTACCCATTCAGTGAGTGATTAAGATTTTAGGGTTCTGTGACATCACAGATCCGGGTCACAGTGAACTCAATCGTCTTCCTCATCTCTACATTAACTCAGCTCATACTATAATTGCTTTACCTTAAAAAGAGTAACACAAAAGTGTAATACAGATGCCCCAGTGGAGACAGGGGTGGACGGGAGCTGCTGACTCCACCCCTAAAACCAGCTACTACGTAAGGCAGGAAAATCATGGATGGAAAATATCATGATGTGATATTTTAGACCAATAGACTATGTTCCAAATCATGCACTTGTGCCCTTACATTTGATTTTTAAGTACTTAAGTGGATTCCACAGTAATTATTCTGTTATCACAAAGTCCACTGTAAGGACCCAGATGGGCCACTTGTGGTCAAAAAGAGGATGGCAGTCTGTCGCTCATGAATGAAAAAGTAAAGATTAGACACATGACAAGGAAAAGTTGATAATTTTGTTGGAATTTACGATCAATGAAAAGTCAAACCTTTGTTGTAACGTATGTAAAGCAGCCGAAGGAGGAAGTTGCGATCATCATTTTTGGTGAGAAGACAAAAAACAGTTTTAAATAGCGATCAGGAAGATAGCCCAATGCTTTTCAGGTCACTGCCGTCACAGTTCATCCTGTAAAAAAAACACACTGCAGACATCTTTTAGTGCATTTTATACCACTTATACAAGTGTTGCTCAAGTTTTTGACGTATTTACACTTTTTTCTTCTCTTCTTCAAGCACTTCTGAGTTTCCCTTTTTCGTTCCAAAGAAAATGTTCACTTGCCAGTCGTGCCCATTCATTTCACAAAAATTCTCTCTTGTGAAATTGGTCTGGTATCTCTCCCACTCACGGCCATTTCCTAAGAAACCAGACTAATTCTTTTGATGGAAAGAGTAAAAGCATTAGGATGGCTGGCCTGGCTACCTGTAGGGCATAGTAGAGATATTCTCCTGTCGGACGAAGTCATGAGTGTCAAGCAGAGAAAGATGGTAAAGTATTCCTACTAAGAACTATTGGTTCCTGTTGTTGGACTGCTGACCTGTCCAGGGTCTTCACCTGTAGACGGCTGCGATAGACTCCAGCTGACCCCGTGAACCTAAATGGAATTGAAGCAGGTAATGAAAATGGATAGTTTGAGTATGCCACTGAAATATTTACTCCTATTCATCCTCTGAATCACCGTTTGTAATAAGTGTCCAGTGTACTCCTGTTAAGTAGTAAAATAACTAGGGCTGGGCATGTTAACGCATTATCGCGTTAACTCATAAATTTATTTTATCGCGCGTTAACACATGTTGCTCACATGCTTTTGTTTTGAAAAGTCTGTTTCTGGCTGCTGCGGAACTGGAAGAGAATTAGCTTTTCCTAAACATGCAAAAAAGCTAAAATAGACATGTAGAACGGTAAAAATCCATGTACTTTACAGTTCGGGTAACAACTCAGGTAGAAATATTAACAATTCTGTCTGAAAACAAAAATTCTGGACTGCAACAAAACTTTCACGTCATTCCTCCATGTTCCATCAGATCTGCTCCATGTGTTCACTGTCCTGCTGTTCTCTAGCTGGTTACTGCAGTGTGGCTCCATCTAGTGGCACAGATGTGTAATGACAACAGAAAGTCCTAGTCCTCGATTATAAAACAAATTCAGTCCTGTGGCCCGTTTTTTAATTTACTATTTTTGATCCAAGTCTAAAACTGAAATAAAAAAAAAAAGGCATTTTTTGTCTTTTTGTGTTAGATTAAAAAACGAAAAACATAATAAAATGTCACTTTTTTTTTTTTTATATTTTTGCTTGAAAATTGAAAATGGAAAGAATGAATGATACACAGATTGGTAAAGTTACTGAACTTTAACTTTGACATTTTCATTTTAAAGTTCTCCCAGACTGAGGATTCGACAGAAACATGGTTAACTGCCAAGTTGAACTCCCTGTTAAAAGTTTCTGTTGTTACCTCAGAAATTGCCTATTTTAATGTTCTGATAGTGCTGAGCCACAATCATTTTGTTGGATTTTGTTTGTAGACTTTTTTTTTACTTTTAAAAAACAGGATGACATTAATGCCCTGGCAGTGGCAATAAGCTTTATTTTATTTTAATTTTATTTAATTTAATTTTTTTAAGATGAGATTTATGTGCAAGTGCTGATGTTACAAATGTTATGGCACTTTAGTTCATATGGCAGCGGAACATTTAAATAAAAGTGCATTTCACACTACTTTTGAATTCATTATTTGATTTTGCGTATACAATGCGATTAATCGTGATTAAAAATTTTAAGCGTTGCCCAGCTCTAAAAATAACCAAAATGAGTAAATAAAGAAATAAAAAAAAAAAAAAAAACAGATAATCAATGAACCTCAAAGAGTGCATCTAAAAATGCACCACTATAAAAATACTCATTTTGGGTTGCAGGGGCATTTTTGGGGTTGATTGGGCCATGAAGGAGTGTCAATATTCCCGTCCAAATAAAACAGAATCGGAGTCAGTGCGGCTGCACGGTTTTACATAAAGGAAAACTGTTGAGAACCTGCACTCATGCTGCTTACTCATACTCTATCAGTCTGAGCTGATCCTGTGATCCAGTTCTGGACAGGAGTCAGCAGCTTCCTGTAAGTGCCTTTTTTTTTTTTTTTTTTCTTCACCACTCCAATAATCACAACTGTCAAGCGGAGCTCAAAACATACTCACCGTGACGGTGTCTATTATTATGGTTTCTTCCATTCCGTTCATCTCACTTTTTCCTTTGTATGCAGAAATCACAAGCTTCGCCACACTAAATGGTTCTTGTTTTGGGGGGGATCTGCAGATCTTGGAAGGGGCTGATGATGGAAAGAGCGTACAGGGTTTTAATTGGGCTGCAGCGTCCAGAACAAAGGAAACAACTTTCCTTACTTCCCTCAGGCAGACTTAACCAAGTCTTTTTCCAGAAATGCCTCTTTACACAGAACTATTTTAAACTAATTATTTATGATGTATTGAAAGAAATTGAGATGACTATGTCGTTGGTAAGTTAGAACTGTTTCTAAGACTAAAAGGTGAAAGTCTTGAGGGCGTTCGCCCAGATGTGTGAGGCCTCACACCTCTCTGCGTTCTCGTCTGCAAATGGAAGCGTTTACATTTTATCGCCTGCACACTTTGACGGCGCAGCAATTTCAGTGGCCTAAGAAAATAACTGACCAATTGCTGGTAATTGGTAAAAAATGGCAGCCATGTTTGGTGAGGGGTGAAAGGTCGGCAGCAGCGGGCTGCCAGCCAGCTGTGGGAGGGTCGGGGAGGTTTAAAGTTTGAGGGACAGCCAACGGCGGGTTGTTCAAAGCAGGTATGAGAAGGATTTGAGTTGCTGTTTTCTAATTTTCTTCATCAATGTTTGACTAGGAAATGATTTATATACACACAGGATGTATCCGATTTTGATTTTAATATTTCTATATCAAAGGAATTTCAGAAATACAGGCAAATTCTTATGGGCCAGCTCTTTTTTGTCTATACTCCCTATTGAACCATGGAGTACAGATGTGACCTTACTGAGTGTTAATCTGCGAAACAATTAAAAGGGTTTTGAAAAATGAAGTGCTTAATTTTGTCACATTTTGCCTGGAACTATTTTCTTTACCTCCTGTTCCTTTTTTAAAGCTGTCTCTGGTCTGATTGCTTGCCTGTTCTTAATTAAAGCACATCATACAGTCATGGAAAATATTATTAGACCACCCTTGTTTTCTTCAGTTTCTTGTTCATTTTAATGCCTGGTACAACTAAAGGTACATTTGTTTGGACAAACATAACGATAACCACAAAGATTGCTCATAAGAGTTTTATTTAAGAGCTGATATCTTACCATTTTCCATGGTTTTCTTGATTATAACCTAAATCACTTAAGTATTTACATCAATAGCTATGGCGCTGTACTGCCAAAAACACAAAAATTCAGTGTTTTCTTTTGTCTGTTTTAGTCACATGATGACGTTAAGTGGTACCAGGTATTAAAATGAACAAGAAAGTGAAGAAAAAAATGGTGCTCTAATAATTTTTTCGATGACTGTACATGCCACCAGGCAAACAATATGCAGCTGCGTTTCATGGTAATGTTACTGATCCAAGGTTCACATTACATGATCGTAAGGCAAATCAGGATTCACCAAGAAGCAACCTCCAACTAGGCCATGATTTTCTGAGTCACAGCTACAAAGCAGTCTATGGTGTCAACGAGTCATCATCAGTTTGGCTACTTTCGGTGATCTTGACTTCTGAGCTGTGAATGAAGGCCTAAAGGAGCATAATCTTTCTTATTTAGATAATATGGACTGCCATGCTGTTAATTGTGTGACCACACCACCCTGGGTTGGCCTGTAAGGGTCCGGGGGTGAAGGTGGTTCGGCTGGAGTCACGGCCAGAGCTCCGGTCTTTGTCTCAGCTCCGGCAGATGTTATTTAAAATGTCGGCAGTCCTTGTGTCAGATGTCATTTTGACGGTGACATCAGCTCACACAATTTGGCAAAAACTCTTCAGAAATCTACGGGTGGCGTCATGGATTGTTTGACCAGGTTCACTTCATTAAGTCGATGGCGGTCACTCATTGGCAACAACTCCTTAAAATCTGAGCTGATCGTTGGGATGCTATATGTTTAGGAGAATTTTGGAGCTGGAACTAATGAGAGCAAGATATGGGGTGAGGGGACCTACAAAGAGAAACCTGTCAGAGGAGTACAACAAAGAAATATTTCAAACAAAGCAGAAACCACGATATAAGACATTTCTATTAACTTTAACATTGTTGCCTCCTCCATCTTTTCCAGATAGTAAATTATACCAGTCAACACCCAGGAGAGCAAACAGTTGCTTCCACAATCCTCTAACATTAACAATAAGAGATGGACTTAATGGCTACAGGGCAGTTTGAACTGCTAAGACCAAACGAAGGAGTCAGGGGTTATATCACACGAAATATCCAGAAATTTGAGACCCCTGTTGAGGGTCAGTTATCAGCACGAACCCAATACGACTTCAAAATTCTAGTTTGCAGGAAAAACACTGAGTAGTGTGCTCAGTGCAACAGTCCAACTAAAACATGGATTGTGAACTTGTGATTTAGCAGAGAAAGAAAAGTTTGGAATACAAATGTGCTTTCAGGGTTCTGGAGCACGACTTTCTTAGGAAAGGAATAAACCTCTTGGCATGGATTTTGTATCTCTGTAGACTACATAAGATGACGACAGCAAAGGGAAAACCTCATAAAGACCAAAACAACAACTTTGAACATTGTGACTTACTCCAGTCATGTCTTCAGTACCCCAAAACCTTTTTTTTATTCTTTGTAGTCTTACAAAATGTATCTTGGAGTAAATACCTTGTTTTGTAGTTGATGACATAGAAAGTGGGTTATCACAACATTTAACCACACTTTGGGTGAATTCCTCCCTTAACCCTTAATCTCAAAATTGCGCACTCCCGTAAAGTGCAAGTGCTGTCCCGATTCTTAGAACATCAAGTTCAGGGACAAGTTTGAGGGCTGTATCGCCCTCAATATTGAGATTCTCCGGCACCACCCTTGGAAGTAAGGACTAACCAGAAGGCATTGCGTATTTTTGCCAAGACGTCTTCGAATAGGATGGCGCCAAAAAAAGTGAGCTACAAATGTACGTATTTTCGTAGTCAAAGATATAAATGTTACGAAACTATCTTACTGTCTTCGTTCTATATATTTATAATATCTTCTTCTACGTCTTCTTCTCCTTCTTTATTGTCATCGTCATTTTCTTGACAGACTGGACGTAGCTTTGGTGTAAGGCTGCCCCCCACAGTCTGAAGACATAACTGCACTCAGGGATATCCCATTTCTAAGTCACGAGATAGCCCTTACACTTACTTTGGAGGGCAAGATTAAGGGCCAAAGACTGAGGGTTAAGGACAAGGGTTGAGATTCAGGGCTAAGGGAGGAATTGGAATTGGCCCTGTCTTCGGTGATAAAATCTGTTCAAAGTTAAAAGAAAAGAAAAAAAAAACTACAGGTAAACAAAACCAACCTGAAAAAAGAAAACAGCTCCTCATCTCTGCTTTCTGAATGTTGGACATTTCTGACCAGCATGTGGTTGTGAGACTAATCCCACACTGAGGAACGCTATAATCAGTGTTTCCACCAATGCAGAGGCGGAGATGAGTCTGAAGAGCATTTTATTATCTATTAAAATCCTGCATAGTTGGCAGTACATCTGGAAGAAGCAGAGAAACAACGCACTGGGCGGTCGACATGCTGTTGGAACGCCTTTCGACGGGATTCTCATAGAACGATGGAATCCCTGAGAACAGTTTTGTAGATCTGCTTTGCAATTAAAATTTAAAAAAAAAGGAAAGAACAGAACATGTAAATTCCGTCCATTGCCATTTGAGTGTCAGTCAACTCTGACCACTGACTCTGTGAGGCCAGGCCCGCAGTCAGCTGCAGAGTGTAATCAGCGCTTTGATTTTCCTCTGGCGGCGGACTGTAATCACAGAGTGCAGCACCACAGTGCGGTCGCCTCTCCATCTCCTGCTGACGGCCCTGTGACAGCTAAATACTCAGGTTCGTGAATTCCCATTAGTCTCTTTTTTTGATTGGCCGGCTCAGTGCGGTTTAGTTGCTTAATTCCCCATCATGTCTCGGTGGTTGGCCTCACTCTCAGCACCCTCTATCATGTGGTTGGCAATGCAAGTTCTAGAAGCAACAAGCAAACACACCAACATAGGCTTAAAATACATGCTGTGATGCTTTATATAAAAATGCCCAACTTCCTGCAGAGTGCTAGACTTCTCAGAGGAAACCATGTTCCTCTGATCTTGTTCTACTTGTTCCAATAACTTTCCTCAGACTCATTTATAATGACATTGGGAGGTCTTGCAACTTCTCTGCCTCTTCTGTAATAGAGTTCATCTGTTGTGAACTTGGACTTTGAAGGTAAAACATGACCCTGTGTTCAAGTTTTATGATGGAAAATGAAAGATATTGAAGAGAATAAATCCAGCCAAGAGAAGCTGGTTTCACCTCCAAAAAGGTCTTTCTGAGTGGCAGAGCTTGCCGATGGGTCAGCGGAGAATCAGCAGGCAGTTGGTGGTCAGCGTTTGATCGCCGTTTTTTAAGAAGACAAAGGCTCATCAAAAATGCTTCACTTTTCATGCTTTTTTATTGTCTGCGGCAGGTGGATATTTAATTTTCCAAATATCTGGAGCTGTTGGGCCAGCCAGCTTTCGACCTGCAGCCAGTGACAGAGCAAAAGGTGAGGAAGAGAATCCCAAAGAAGAAAACCACAAAGTAGGCAGCTACATTTTCATTACAAAAGACTTTTACTGACCTTCAACTATGGAAAAAAAACAGTCACAGTCCCTGCTGTCCTCTTTGGGTTTCTCAACAAATTGTAACACAACCAGTTGGCACCAATAATAAGCTCTTGTTTTGGATGTGGTTTTGTTCACAAAACATGGTTTAGAGACCGGTCGAGATGAACAAGGTGCTGTCAGATCATGTCACCTGTAAGATTCTGTCACATAATGTGAACAGCAAGAGAACTTCAAGACTTCTGACTGCAAAACATGACAAGACACCGGTATAAATCCTAGCTAAGACATACTTGGAGCTATAAATGCTAGCTAGGACTTTTTTGGAGAGGGAGGCTTTGGGCCTCTCTGCTTTGGCTGATTCCTTGTGTGGAAGTTAAAGGATGGATTCAAAATATTTTGATGATAACAGTTTATCATACTTGCACTCAAAGGCAAATTTAACAGCATAGTTTCGCATTGAATTTGAATTAATATTTTGTTAAATGTACATGTTGATATTCAGCCCTAGCTGCTTCAGCTCTAAGTTTGGGAGTCCAAACCCTGGAGTGATACCCAGCCAAGGCCAGGCAACCTCATGACACGCACTTCCAAGTCTGGGTGTCTCAGAGACTAGGTAGTGCCCAGACATTTGGCCCCTGCGGCATTAAGGCTTCCAGTTTTGTGTCAGGATCAAGCAAAGGGAACAAAAGCACCCCACCCTCCACTTCTGACAGAAAAGCAGTTTGCATTTCTCAGTGAGCAGAGAGGATGGAAGCAAGAGATAGAATTACCCCGGAGCTACACACCATGCCCGCTGGCCTCCATTCGACAGATGTAGACGCTTGATAGTGGTTTAGTCTCACTGATTAGTCACAGCCTGACTCACCTTGCCGTCAGGGAAATCATGAGGCAGCTTAACCACTGATGCTGGCAGGTTGGCTGGCAGCACCTCTGCCCACGAAGGTTGTAAAGTCACAGCTTCTGACATTTAATTTTAGCTCTAAATTGGTCTCAGTGCTCAACTTTGAAACTTTAAGTCCTGGAAAACGTTTGTTCGATGTATGTATTGCATCATGCCATGGGAAGTCCAACTATAAGCCCTTTTTGGTCTAACTTATGAGTCATATCTGTAGTTGACGAGCCAAATGTATAACACTATCCATGGCTTTATTGTGAAAATGCCTGTTATTTAGCCTTACATTAAGTGAAGTTAGCAATTTATGTTGGAAAATGTGGAGACCTCGGAAAGAACAATAAGCATTGAGGTAGCAGTTTGATGACATGTTGTTAGCGCTGCCAGGAGCCCTTTGCTGAAATGCAAGGCAAATGCTTTGGAGGAAAGATTGTCATGTTTTACTGATCCACTTTCCCCACAGTGGTGCACCTCTGTTACTCAGCACTCTTCAAAACCCATTTCCCTCTGGAGGAAAATTGGATGTGTCCACTTACCAACTCTCCACTTTCTGTGATCTGTGTTTGGCATGTCAATGGTTTGATTCACTTTGCGCTGCGCTGCTCCCCTGTTCTCCACCCACAGCAACACCGTCAGTCCTCCGTCAACAGTCCATGTTGTACTGTCATTGTTGTACTGGGTGAGAAGCGGGATACACCCTGGACAGGTCATGTGTCAATCAAAAAGGGCCACACAGAGGAAAACAACACAGACAAGCATGTTCACAGTTTACGCCTCATTTCCAGTTGCTTCTACCCCGCTGATATTTTCATGTGGGGCTCATCTGAGATAAGTGTGCTGAAAATTGGGGCCCTGCATGGGATTGTCAACTGGTTGAAGATTGGTCACTTTGGTTCACTTATGTGGTTGCCAGTGGGATCCAGATCAGACCCCTATTTTGGGCCCATGCCCATTCATCACCCATATAACTGAGCATGTGAGCAATTCTCAAGGGGCCAACTTGGAACCATGGACGATCCCGTATGTAGTCCCAATTTTAAGCCGATTTATGTATCAGATAGGCCCCACTTAGAAATGTTGACTGGATATGCATTCATGTGATACCTTTGATCCATTTATTCTTATGGGAACCTTCTTAATTGCTAATATAGTTCCGAAAGTCCTGCCTCAAGTATTTTTTCCTTTTTTTTTTTGCCCCGTGTAATTTGAAAAATTAGTTATCCAGAGCAACTTTTTAATTTGAGACTTTTAGCACCCCCTACTGGCATGCTGGGTGAAGTAGTTTTTATGACCATGTAAATTGTCTTTTTTTTGGCACTAGTTCACAGTGCCAATTCACAGTGAAGATGGACAGGAAAGAGAACAGGAGAAGACATGCAGCAAAGGGTCGAACAGGCCTCTTGGCTGCATCTCTGATCAGTCTTCTCCTTGTTCGAGATGAAAGTTTAAGAGGGACGGCCGGGTCTTGGTAGAAGCTTGGGAAATCTTTTTGTATCCAAATCCAGCTTTAAACTTCTCCACGACAAAAGTAACTGGGACCTGCCTGGGTCTTCCTTGGTCTTCATGATGCTCTCTGAGCTTTAACCAGAACCCTGAGACGATCACAGAGCAGGTGCATTTACACAGAGACTTGATTACACACAGGTGGATTCTATTGATCATCATCAGTCATTCAGGACAACATTGAATCATTCAGAGATCCTCACTGAACTTCTTGAGTCAGTTTGCTGCTCTGAAAGTAAAGGGGCCAAATAATATTGCACGCCCCACTTTTCAGTTTTTTATTTGTACAAAAAGTTTAAAATATGGAATAAAAGTTGTTCAACTTCACGATTGTGTCCCACTTGTTGTTGATTCTTGACAAAAAAATTGAAATTTTATATCTTTATATTTGACGCCTGAATGTGGCAAAAGGTTGAAAAGTTCAAGGGGGCTGATGCTTTCCCAAGGCACTGTATATGATGCGCTAGCATCCAATGCTATCTACCATGGTGTGTAGCCTAGAATTAGCAGGCTTTGGGTACTTACAATTTTATTGCAAAAAAAACCCAGAATCAGTCACAATTGTAGACTGTTAAAGTAGTTTCTCTCCCATTGAAGTGTGACCAGAAAATGGGGGGGATTTTATCATTTGGCATAAAGCTCAACGCAGATTGGGAGCTATTACCCAATAAATGAAATTTTCACAGTTTCAAAGATGCACTTAAACAGACTGAATTCTACAAAAATCATAATCTTTTATTAACAATTCAATTAAAACATTGTCCTATTTCAAATCGCATGCTTCAGGCATGCTACTCGATCCCTGAGGAAAAAAAAGGGAGGTGCAAGGTACAGACAAATGTCCATGTCTATTCCACATTGAAAACATGCAACGCTACAAAAATCAAGCAGATAAGATTAATAAACTGAAAGAAAGAAACACACATTAATAGATTATTTTGTATTTGGTTTTGTTGCATTAATTTAAATAAAAACACATCAAATGGTGGAACAAACTGTTAATGCCCAGTCCTGCTCCCCATTACAGCAGGGCAGAGGAAACATGCACTGTCCAAACCCGTTACCTGCCGAACAGCAGCAACAGATGCAGCAGGGAAGCAGCCCAAACTCAAAGTTGTCACAAACCAGGACTAGACAAGACAGCAGAGCGTCCCTTGTGTGCTGGAGCTTTCAGCACAGCGGTGTCCAGCCCAATTATGTGCCTAATAATAAAAAACACATTAATTCTGGATTCAGGTTAAATACAGATCTGAATGGAAGCCAAGGCGCAGAAGCACAGCCTACCAGGAGATGAAGCAGGCCAGATGCCATACACTGAAAAGATCAACACCTAAAGACCAACCCAAGTCCCAGCCGCACTCAGATTGCAAGTAAGATCTCTGGTGACGAGATCAAGAACACATCAGCCACACAAACTGCTGACATGCAACATGAGAAATAAAGATACGCCACAGCAGCAACCTGTCCAAATATAAAGGCATCTGCCCCAACCATCAATCTGGTGCTCTGATCAGCATCTGGTGCAGAGTGGGGACGGGTGGAACACCATCCCACCACAGAAGCAATGCAGATGGCATTTACGACATGAACATTAGCATCAAGCTAACCCATCCATAAAAGTGCTGTATGTCTGAGTTGAACTCTCGGGGACTTGTTCTGCATTTCATTTGGGTTGGAGAGGGCAAGTGGAGGCGTTGGAAACACCAGGCAGTCGACCGAATATGCATGTTTTGTACTACAGGACGAAGCTGGAGTTTTTGGGGGAAAATCCACTTAAGTTTTATTGCACTTCCAGTAATTCCAGGCAAATGTTATCTCTCACTTGAGCTCATTATCTCTCTGACTCTCTCTCTCTGTTTGCAGCGTGAGCTAGATAGAGTGGATAAATTGCAAATGTGGGAGAGAACATTCAGTTCGGTTAATTTTCTTTTTCAGGTTAGTTAGTTTTCCTTTGGCACATAATAATAGGGAAAAAAAACCATTTAGGAAAGTTGGACAAAACCCCACTTGTACAAGCCTATCAGTTAAAGGTAACATGCAATTTAGACTGGTTGTGTTGAAAGCGATACAGAAAAGTTAATAGGTCATACATGTAAGATTACTACCACAGACAAGGATTGGTCATTCATAAAACGGTGCTTAAAGTACTTTAGATTTACTGTACTTTTGTTTGAGCTGGTAATGCTGACATCGTTTCTTCTCACTCTTCAATACATCCTGTCTCCATCAGTAATGCACAACAGCTTTTGTTCTTGATTACCTAAAAGTTTACCCCACTTCAAAACACTACATATTTTTCTTTTGAAGACTTGCTTGGTCGACTTAAATGCAATATTTCTTTTCCTAGTTCTTTTCCAGCCCTGCTGGGTCACAGAAACAGTGTATTCTTCCACATATTGTCAAGGTGCCATGGCTCAGACCCTTGCACCCTTTGAGCTGTTGCTTCTAATATTTCTGCTGAAGGAATTTTGGCTTTTAGAGACTTTGGGGAGAGAAGTTAGATTGGTTAAAATACTGTTTATGCACGTGCTAGGATTAGCATATTTTCAGCCATCCCTCAAAACCCTGATTCTTGACTTTTTCACTTCAGCTGTAGTTCAACAGGCCCCTATTCCAGTAGTGCAAGTGCTGTGGTGACGAATATACAGTCCCTACGTGGACTGTTCTGGACTAACTGTGGCTCCGTTTTGGATTACGTACAGTGTGGTCTCTAACAGTTATAGTTCAAAAGCTGCTGCTAAAGTAAACGAGTAAGTATAGGGGTTTTAAAGAATCATCATATTTTCTTTTTTTCCTCTCTTGAGGTAAGATTTACTGGTAGTGATGTTTTTGCAGCTTTATTTACTTAAGTTTAGTATTTCCTCCCCCATTATCCGTGACGCTTCCATTGTTCTGTTTAAAACCGGACATTTTTTACCCTTCACACATTCCTCTGACTTTTTGTACACTGGGAAAAGATCCTTGATAACTACAGTAGGTATCTTCGTCATTGGTCTGTATGTGCATATGTATCTCCAAACACAAGACTTAGGTTCTGTGCTTTCCTAGTAAATCTCACACATTTTAAAAGGGATTCTATTTCTATTTTCCTTTTCTACTTTTTTTTTTCCAATATTTTTAATTTTCCTTCGTTGTTTTAAAGCTCGTTCTCATGCCTCTCCGTTTTTCTGGTACAACGTTTTGCTGTCCAGAAAAAGTAATTTTTCCTTGTCTTGCTGTTGAACATTTGCAGATGAAGGAGCTACTCTGCCAATTTGGATCTGAAGAGTGTTCCATTATGTGTCCCACCCGAGGTCGCCCCCTTCTGTGTCCCCTGATAAAACCTAGCTGTTGAAAGACGATTACAGGCATGAAATTTAATATAAATTTCTGTTACATCAAATTTGCCGGTTTTCCTCCAACGGGTTCTTACATGAACTATGCAATGCTTCCTCCTGCCAAATTAAACAACAATAGCACACATTATAACTGCTCTGTTTAGTAATTTTTCTGTATTGTTCAATAATTATGGAAAAAATATCAGCACTGGTATACATAAAGAGATGACAAGGCAAAGAGGTAACTGGCACTGTTTGCCAGGTGGCCCATTTGGCTGCCATGTCCCTTGGTCCCATTGGTGTTATACTTGTAGCAATGCCAGTCCATTAGAGTCTGGTGGGGTCCTGAATCAAGTACATGTCATGACCGGGAGTTGCAAGGCCCTCTGTGGACGATTGGGAACCCATGTAGACTTGTCCACTGACTTGACTTTTGGCAGACATGTGCTGAGTATCTTTGTCAGTACAACGAGGTCCTCCAAGTGAACCGTATTGCAAAAATGACTACAGTTCCATAGTGGATGTGGTTGTCTTTAAGGAGGAGCCACATCCAAATCTATTAAAGGCTGTACTCAAAGATCTCTTTTAATCATTGATCAATTTAACCCAGATGGAAGTGGCCTTTTCCACAATGATCTCGAGCCGAACCTGACTGAAGCCATCAACTAATGTCTTTGGTAGTTTTCAGACATACTGGTGCACCCTGGTATGGCCTTGGTGTGCACCAAATTACACTGCATCATTTTTCAGTTAGTTCAGTTCATGTTCACATCATGTTTTCACTGTAACCCAAACGTCACACCACATGATATGTGACAATGGTCAATGCAGTCTCGGCAGAGCGTCATGTCGCCATTACAACCAGCCTGAAGCAAAGAGCTGAAAAGCATGACAAACTATATGTTGTTGACCCAGAGTTGGCTATTTTTCTTTACATTACTTGTTTGTACCAGTCTAGACAAGCTAAACAGCTTGTAGATGAAACAACTGGACGTCATTTGTGACTTTCTTTTGTCATGTTTACATTCTCCTTCATAGCCTACAAAGCGCTGTCCAGTGGACGACAGAAGCTCAAATGTGCTGTACACCCGGTAGTTGGACCAGCCTGAGGTCTGGAGCTTTCACACCACAAATGAACTGCACTGGAATTTGACAACAGCCGTAGAGACCCTCTCTTCTAACTGCTCTCAGTACGGCCATTTTGGTTCCCGCTACAGTGCGGTTGTTGTGACAGTGACCTATTTGAACCGCACTCATGACCAGAACCCCTTTGGGTCAACCTAAGTAGGTGAAGTGTGAAAACCACTTTAGACAGTACTGCATTAATTCACTACTGGGATCAAGACACACAGTGAATATCTTTAGTAAAATAGTAGTTTCATCAAGCTCCTTACACACCGCGATTACACCATACCGTTACAAAGAAGCCATCGTTAAAACACAGCCGACTCCCCTTTGGATAACCCAAGCAGACCAAACCGAGGCAGCACAATTATATAAAGCCAATAGTGTAGCATAATTAGATGCATTAGATGCAAGAAAGGGAGAGAGAGCGAGCAAAACAAATTCTTATTTTAAATATATGGTTAGTGTTGTTAATTTCAATAACAAACCAATATGACCTCCTCCAAGCTGGCCTCAGAGAGTCCGGGGCTGAAGGCCACCAAACAGCCCTCGGCTCGTGGCCTTTGTGAAGCTTGTAGTCTGTAGCTCATCTTGCAGCAGCTGGAGCAGCTGGATTCTCCAGTCGAGAGGCCTTTGACTTGGACAGTTTCAGGTTGACCAACCAGACCACTAGCCAACAGGGACTGCTCAGTCAGCTAGGCCACAACCTGCTGGAGCTCTGGAGGAGATCCACTTTCCCTCAGCTCTGGCAGCATTCAGGTGTTTTTGGTAGAAACACATGAAATATGAAATATAGATGGATGGACAGATTTTAATCAGACTGAGTTTAAAGTAGTTAGTATCATAGTATCTTGTGATTTTATGCATCTGTAAAGCACTTTGTAGCACTCTACAAATAAGCTTGCCTAGCCATAGGTTAATAAGAGTTTGTTGACCATTGTTTGTTGACCATACCTGAGGGTTTGTTAAACGTCATTATCTGTATCTATGGATATCACATATTACATCTTAAAAGACATTCAAACAAACTGACCAACTGACACACGGTGTTGTAGAGGAATATGACAAACTGAAGAAGGATTCATAACTCCCACGTAGCTGGGAAAAGGCAATTAGACATTTTCTCACAGGCATCATGATAAGTGCATCAATCTCACGTTTATAAATGTGACAAGAGCTCCTGGGCAACCACTTGCTTTTAATGAGCCTGTCATATGACATTTTCAGTTACTTTAAATGAAAAAGTGAGATCTTGAGACAAATGTAGGAAAATCAGAAGAAAAAAAAAAGAAAAAGGAAAACTCAACGCTCAAAGCAACCCAGAGGGCCAATGTGTTCCTGATCAAGTGCCTCACTGCTTTGATATGTTTTATCCATGATGGGAGAGAGACGGGCCGAGTAGGACCCCACATTAGGAGAGAAAATGTGTTTCCCAGAATTCAAGTAGTACCGCAGTTTGCTTCTGCAACAGCTGCTGGAAGCATCAAGAGTGGCGGACGGTTGCAGCTCTGCTTTGCAAAGCTTTCCTTCAGGTACACTCAGACCCCCCCCCCCCCCCCCCCCGTGTGACAACCTGCTTAAACTTCAGTCCAACATGTTCACTTTGGTTTCTTCTGATCTAAAAATTCACCAACTTCTACTCAATATCAAATCAATTGTCCTTCCAACCAACATTGTGTCTCGTCTCCAAGACTGGACCTCCCCCGGTTCACGCTGCAAACCCCCGCCAGGTCCACAGAGGCAATGGGGGGGGGGGAGGGGGGGGGAGCCTGGTGAAACTTAATGCGTTTAACATGACAGGAGCTGGATCTGGATGTCTGACCGTTAGCAATGACTTTTTCATGACTAGTGTTTAGTGTAGCCTGGGGACAGCAGGACACATTTAGCTAAAACTTGTATTTGTCACACTGACAAATGACACTGGGGAGAAGGATGGAGAGAAGACGGGGAAAAAGGATGAAGAAATGGTCATAGTCAGTGGTAAAACTTATTTAAAAAAAAAAAGGGGGTTTATGTAAGTCGGTGCTATAAAACAAATAGGGAACATAATACAAATTCCTGCTAATACATAATACTTAAAAACGTATGTGACCGTTTCGTCTTACTGTATTTCACATTCAGGTGTTATGTCTCTAAGTTTAAAATTCCCACATCTATGATCACCTGCAGTCATTTTCACAATAATTTTTTAAAGTTCAGACCAGGCTGAGGTAGCGAGACCACAACCAGAGACTTTAATTTTATTTTCCTTTGGACTGTCAGCATCACTCATTTTCACACTTGTCAGCATTCCTCACATGTCCAAAGTCTAATAATTACCTCTGATGCATGGTTTTTCTTGAGTCCAATGCAGCTTTGAATTTATTGGGGTTATTTGAGAATTACAAAGTGATATAATAATTAAAAAAAACCTTTTTCACTTACTTGCCAAGATGTGCAGCTCACCCGATAGACCACAACTTGTTTGGAAGGTGTTGGTAGATGGGTTTGCTACCTTTGGACGGAGCCAGGCAAGCTGTTTCCACATGTTACACTCAAATTAAATCAAGACAGCTGAATCTAGCTGTGTATTACAGGGATGGATATAAGAGTGGTGCAAGTTTCTTCATTTACTGCCGTTTCATTTTTTAATACAACTGAGCAGGAAAATGAGGCTAACAAATCTTTTTTTTTTTTTAAAGCTAATGTATTTAAAACTTGAAATGTAACTGTTCAAAAAAGTGCAAGACGTTAATTTGGGAATATCTTGAATTTAAATTTAAAAACTTTGTAAACTTTTTAAACTTGGAAAATAAATTGAACTCATCTTAAAAAAACGCAAGTATCAAAAAGTCTCTCCTCCCTCTCTGCTGTGCTTCAGCTCTGCCACCAAAAGTCAATAAGATCATTCATATATACATATACATATACACACACACTGTATATATAATGTATAAGACTGTCATAATGACTTTATAAAAATATAATTAAGTCATTGCCTCTGATGTTAAAAGTAGTCAAATGAAACCTCATTAAAAGAGGGGCTTTAACAGTGCTAGGTAGCTAACAAAATAAGTAGTTGGACAGAAAACCACATCAGGAAAACAGCTCATTTGAAACAGAAAAACCAGTGGTTACAGAAAAACATGCTCTGGACGTTAATTTAGATAATTATCTTTGTGATGTTAGTGCAATAGAAGCTCCTGCCACACCAGATCTAACCGGTCCATCCAGGTCTCTCCTTCATGTCTTTCAGGTCCACATGGACAAATGTAAATCGACTCTGTATAAACAATTTTTACATCCTAACGTTAAGACAGACTCCTGTTTTATCAAAAATGTCAACAGCTGGACAGCTACATTCATTTTATTTAAACATCTAATTTGAAAAATTAGGGTTTTTTTTGGTTATTTGCAACCATTTGAATATGAAATGGTACAAAAAAAAAGAAAAAAAAAACAGCCAGTGAGATTTGAGAGGACGCTCATTTCAAAAAGAGATGAGGGTTTTGCATAAAAGCAAACCTCAAGACTCACTTGGTCTTATTCAGAAGCAGAGTCCTTCCAACTGGTCCCTGTTTGGTTGGCACTGTGGGACTACAAGTTTACATGCAGGTTTCAAGATTATGTGAGATTACGCAGCAGTCTGTTCAATTACATTGAATTTCTCTGCTTTTATTCTAATAAAAAGAATACACATAAAATGCTTTTTGACTTCTAAAATGAACTTCTCCTCATTTAGGGTTTAAATCCCCTCTACGAGCCCTCAGACTTATTTACCTGCATCCTCTCGTGGTGTGGTATTTTTAATATAGACCAGATTCTCCATGCTATCCGTGTGTCGGACTCGACCTGCCATGTTGACTACAGCAGACGTGATTCAGAACTGCTGGCGTGGCACAGCTGGGCCGCGGCAGAGCCAGGGGAACATTCATTTTACTGTTATATTATTGTCAGGACAGCGTCCTCTTCTTGGCCAACACGAGAGCAGCAATTTAACTATCAAGTAGGTATGCAGAGATCATAACCTGGATTATAACAACTGAAGTTTATGGCTCGGGCCACTCGTCTATCCTTAAAATGCTCTTGTAAAGTGAATCCACACTGCATTGTGCGACGTTTAGGAACTCAAGGAAGTTCAGAAAGCCAAAATAAAAGGAAAATGCTCCATCGGGACCCTGACAAATCGATCAGCGGAGCTCCACACCTGAGTTCAACCGTTCAACTCTGCGCTCTGATTAATACAGTCATGTGTCCAGCCGACTCAACCAGCGGCATTTATATTATCCCCGTGATGCACGAGAGATCCGTCAAGGCCCATTGACCGGATCATTCTGTCCGTGTCTCTCTGTAAGTCTGCTGGCAAAGCTCTGTGGGATTCTCTCTCTTCTGGGGATGAAATTCAGCGTATCGAGGCAGGCCGAGGACTTTACCGACCCTCTTCTTGACTTTTATTTCCTCTGCATATGTTATCTGCAGAATCTCTTCGGTATATGGCATTGTCTTTCTTGAGAAAATGCTTTATTTCTGTCCTGTCCCCACCAATTCTTCCACACCGTAGCCTACGGCTTTTCGCAAAAGTATAAAATCAACCGTTACTGGTACTATAGATTAATAGCTAATAGATGCAGAAGTGTCAAGCACTGCATTTGCTCTAGAATTATGGTTCAAAGATGGCATTACATTAAAAAAAAAAAAAAAAGTTTCTGATAAAGTTGCCAAGAGAAGAGGTTTGATGAAAAAACAACGGCCTATTCTCAAATGTGAATACGTCTTCAATCCGCTGCATTAAATGTGATTCTAAAAAGGCCAGTTCTGTCCCATTTTATGAGCGATATCAGGGTGCACTCCGTTATAATCTCTCATCATATTATGGTTTTTGGCCTGAGAGTCTGTGGTAACAGGAGGCTGAAAGGCAACGGTTTAGGAGAAGGTTGGTTTTCCTTCTGCCTTTATGGGATCTCGGCGAATGAAACCGAGCTCTGACACAAGCTACATCAGCTCCCGAGACACTCTTCATATCAAATTACATCACACCCAATAAACCTGCCAGTCGGTTGCCACCAGAAAGCTTCCATCCACTACCTTAACTATATAATATGCAGCCTGCTCGCCAACTGCCTCTCTGGAATAGTGAATTTCAGATATCAAATGATCAGATTGCACTATTGTCTGGAAGGCCTGAGGATATTGTGTTGCTCCGATTGTCAAAATAAGCCGCTTTTATAGATTTCTTTGAATTATTTTGGCTTCTTTGACATTAGAGAGGGAATTTAATACGAACTGTATACTCACTGTGTTAAAGCAATAAGCGATTTGGCCAAACCTATGAAGATGTCATGGCAGGCAGAGCTGTCATATAAAGCTGACCTATGGCCTTGGATATGCCTCGTATCTGGTTTTTAAGAGGGTGACATCACCTTGGAGCGCCGTGATACGGACGTTTCTAAAGGCTAATCTGAAATGCATGCTCCTGATTCATTTGGTGAAATAATAATTAATGACTTGACTGTTTTCTTTCAATGAGCAGGAAACCATAAAGGAGGAAGTGGAAGGAAAAAAAAAAAAGGTGAAATGACGGTTAACGTTGAAGGAATGAAATACGTTGCAGCTTTGATTCAACTACTGTTGCTAACGTACGCTAATATTTACACATAATGCTTGCTGTTTCACAACTGCGTCACTAAACATATTTATAAAGTCGCTGCTGTGAATAAAAGAAAAGTGAGGCATGGTTACTCTGCTCTTTGTTGTGTTTCACTTAATAACTAACTGACTTTATTAATAACACCTTGGTTAAGCCCAAAATATTTTTTTCTTCCCATCTTTATTTTTTTTCCTTCTCTGTTCACTACATGCATAATATTGGTTCTATATAGTTGCAGAATATGACCTGGTGTCACACTTGTACAGTACCATAAAAGCAGCATTACTTGAAGCAGCTCTCAGTGTCATGAAAGTCAAAGTTTAGCTGAGTTGTATGAGGTGATTAAAGCCTGGGTTTAATCTGCTTGGTTAGGCTCCAGGGTGTTTAAGATTTGGTTAACCTGGTTTGTTTGGTTTGGGCTCAAAAATAAAGAGGGTTGTGTGTTCTCAGGTAGGTCGGTTTGGGCCTTAATTGATGTTAATATTGAATCCAAGGTGGTTGAGGTTCAGCCTGTGATTAAGGTTAAAATCAGTTTGGGACCGTTTTAGGAACCGGTGTGGTTAAGGTGGGGTACGACTAATTTGGGCAGTTTTGAGATGTTTATGGTCAGGGTTAGTTGTGGGTAGGTGTTGATATTGTTAGTTGTTCAGGTTCAGACCGTCTGGGATGGATTTTAAATTAAATGTGGTTAAGGTTAAAACTAAGTCTGAATGATAAATCAGTTTTGTTGATTAATTGGAATTTATATAGTTTACAGCTATGTTTAAAAGCTGTAAACTGAGTTTAACTTTAATCTGCATCATTATAGTAACATGGCTGCACAAGCTTCCATCGTTATCTAAAGCCAACAATTGGCAGTTTTCTTCAGACTCAAACAAATCTACAAGCTAGCTGTGTGTGATGTTAAAAGTGATTAGTTTTTCCTAAAATGTTCTCAAAAACAGTCACAGAGTCTTCAGTCATCTGGAAGTAGCCTGTGCTCTTGACATCCGATATCATGCAATCTGCTATCTGGTGAAACATTTTATACTTGTTAGTAGTGGAAGCTAAAGTTAGCGGCACAGCTAATACAGTTTAGCATCTAAACTATATGTCAGTGATAGATTACTGCTTTATTCAAGTTAGTGAGTTCATAGTTAGGGGTGATAGTAAATAATTAAAATAGCACAGTTAGTGTTGGTAAAAGTGAGCAATAATTCAATTCAATTCAATCAATTTTTATTGAACATGTTAAAAAACAAAATAAAAACAGGATCAAGGCAGAGTAAGTAATACAGTCTGCCCACAAATAAAAACAACAAAAGCAAAAAAAATGAAATAAAAAATCAACAGGCAACAAAGCCTCATCCGTTTAAAAAAACAAAACAAAAACAATGCATCTGCCTTCTGTCCATTTGTCACCCAAACATCATGTCCAAAAGGGATAGGAAGAAGTTAAAAAAAAACTTTTCTAGTCCTACCCCCTTGTTCATCTGCTTTAGCATTTGGTATAAAAAACACACAAAAAAACAAAAAAAAACAAACAAAACATACAAACAACCTAATAAAGTTAGCGTAAGTGCTATTTCTTGTACAATTCCATAAGTGCAAAATCAAAAGAATAGGCCGAGACCTACGTTAGCCCATAGCTGCCAAGAACACTACATAAACAACAACAAGACAAAGAAAAAAGCAAAAAGAAAAAACAAGACTCAAGCCATTACTGCTCCATCTCATAAGCTCGCAGTATCTTCATTTTGTACAGTGTCTTCAGTTTGGATATATTATTACATGTTTTCATCTCATCACTACAATCATTCCACAGAGTAACTCCCCTTACTGTAACACTATGATATTTCATGTTAGTCCTGACTGGTGGTTTTCTGAACATGTAGCTTCCCCTCAAATTGTACCCGCTCTCTCTTATTTGGAACAACTCTTGGATACTAGCTGGCAGTTGACAGTTTTTAACCTTATACATAAATTGAATTGTTTTAAAGTCAACTAAATCTCTAAATTTTAATATTTTCAATTTAATAAAAAGTGGATTTGTCGGTTCTCTATATTTTGTTTTATTTACAATTCGTATAGCTCTTTTTTGCAGGATAAATATTGGGTCAATGTTTGTTTTGTATGTATTCCCCCACACCTCCACACAGTAGCACATATATGGTAAAATGAATGAACAATATAATGTGTAAAGGGAAGCTTGGTTAAGGAGGTCTTTGGCTTTATTGAGTATTGCAGTTGATTTAGATATTTTAGTTTTTATATAATGTATATGTGGCTTCCAACTTAATTTATTATCTATTATTACTCCAAGGAATTTGATTTCATTTACTTTTTTAATTTCCACATCATTTATCATGAGCTTCTTGCTTGATTTAGTAGATCGATTACCAAAAATCATGAATTTCGTCTTACTTAAATTGAGCGTTAATTTATTTTCATCAAACCAATTTTTCATCCTCCCCAGTTCCTTTTCTACTATATCCAAAAGTTGCTCCAAATTATTTCCACAACACAATAAGTTCGTATCATCTGCAAACAGAGTTGTTCTCATGACTTTAGACACTTCACATATGTTATTAATATACAGTAAGAATAACAGTGGTCCCAATACTGAGCCTTGAGGCACCCCGCATGTAACCTTCCTTAGCTGTGATTTGATTTTATGTATTTCCACATACTGGTGCCTGTTGTTTAGATAGCTCCGTATCCAGGACAATGCTGTTCCTCTAATACCGTATTTTTGCAACTTCTTTAATAATAGGTCGTGATCTACAGTATCAAATGCTTTTTTTAAATCTAAAAAAACCCCAACTGCATATTCTTTATTTTCTACTGCCTTTGTAATTCCCTCTACAAATTCCAATACTGCATAAGTAGTTGTCCTATTTGCTCTAAACCCATACTGCTGTTCACACAATACACCATGTTTTGTAATAAAATCATCCATTCTTACGTAAAACAATTTTTCCAGAATTTTTGAGAACTGAGACAACAGAGAAACCGGTCGATAATTTGAAAATTGATGTTTGTCTCCAGCTTTAAATATTGGGATCACTTTTGCAGTTTTCATTTTTTCTGGAAATATGCCAGTTTTCAGCGACTGATTGCAGATATGTGTGAAAGGTTTAGCAATACATTCAATGACGTTTTTAATTGTAAGCATGTCAAAACCATTCCAGTCTGAGGACGTCTTGCCTTCAAGTTTTTTAACAATATCTATAATTTCTTTTTCATCAGTTCCTCTTATAAACATAGACTCTGCAACATGTGTATTTCTACTCTCTACTCCATCACCATTACCAGTGTTTGCAATTTCCCCAGCTAAACCAGGACCAACATTAACAAAAAAAGTGTTAAACTCATTTGCAGCTGCAATCGTATCTGTAGAGATTGAGTTGTTTTTTTGTTAGGAAGTAGGTGGGATATCCTGTCTCCTTTGTATCTTTTTTTATAATTTCATTCAGTATATTCCAGGTATTTTTGATATTGTTTTTATCCTCTAGTAATTTACTGTAGTGTTCCCTTTTACTCCTTCTAGTTATTTGTATTAATTTATTTTTATATGCCTTGTATGTAATTTCAGCCTCTACTGTTCTTTTCTTTAGGAATTCTTTATACAATGCATTTTTCCGCTTACTTGCGATTAGTATTCCTTTTGTAATCCACGGTTTCTCAGTATATTTTTTTCTCACTACTTTCTTTACTATAGGACAATTTTTTTCAAAAGAATCAGTTATTATTGACAAGAAATTGTCATATGCCACATCAGCATCTTCTGTATATACATTGTTCCAATCTTGTTTGATTAGGTCTTGTTTGAAAGCATTAATAGAATCCTGTGATTTAAATCTAACAGTTTTAATAGTTTTAATATTTTTATTGGTCTTAGTGTTGCTCGGTATAATTACAAAAACAGGTAAGTGGTCACTTGTATCATTTATTATTAATCCACTTGTAACTTCCTTATCTATTATATTGGTAAAGATATTATCAATAATTGTTGCACTGTGCGTTGTTATTCTGGTTGGTCTTGTGATTGAGGGATACAAACTGATACTGAACATTGCATTGATGAATTCTGTGATCATATTATGTTCTTGTGGGTTCAGCAGGTCTATATTGAAATCTCCACAGATACATACTGATTTTTTATTATTTATATTACTATATAATTCCAGTAATTTTTCCTTAAATGTTTTAACACATGATCCTGGTTTTCTGTATACACAGCTTATTAAAATATTTTTGGACTTCTGCATCTCTATTTCTACTGTAATACATTCCATTATGTCATCCAAGGCGAATGATTTATTTTTGATAGATTTGCATTTATATTTTTCATCAATATACAATGCTACTCCCCCTCCTTTAATATGCATCCTGTTCATATAAAACAGTTCATATCCCTCCATCCTGACCATGTGTATATATTCCTCACTAAGCCATGTCTCGGATATCGCAATTACTGTAAACTTATTATCAATTTTTCTTAAGCATTGTTTAATATTTGACAAGTTCGAGATGAGACTCCTACTATTAAAATGAATAACTGATATTGACCCATCCATCTTAATATTTCCTTTGAAATGCTCTTCTGTATAATATTCACATTGTCTATGTATGTTCTTATAGAAGTTATTGTCCGGATCTATGTCATTTTCAATATCTTGTGTTTTATATTCCGTGTATTTGAAGGTTTCCAGGTTGAGTTTTTCAATCTCGGATGGTTGATTATTGTTCATGTTTAATAGTGAGTTTGAATAGGCTAGTTTACCTTATTGTCCATTTGTTATCCATGTTGTGGCTTGATTTCTTCCCTTTTAATCCTCATATTTGTCCAGTTCTCTTTCTTCCCTTATGACCAGCACTTTGGCCTCCTCCGGTGATCCGTTTAACTTTATGAAGACTTTGCAGCTGGCCGTCCATGTGGCCTGGATCTTGCCTTGTTTTTTCAGTCTTCGGGCTTTTCTTGCAATATCCGCATTTTTCTTGATGAGGTGTTCATTCAGGTATACATTTGTCCCCTTTAGTTTCGATCCTTGCTTAAGAAGCTCCTGTTTTTTCTTTCTGGTGCACAGTCGCATGATTATAGCCGGGGGGGCTTCTTTGTTTTTACTGGACAAAGTGTGACAAGCCTCGATGTCACTGCTGTTGACAGAAAAGCCCTTACTGCCCAAGAAGCTGACCACTTGATGTTCCAGCGTTTCTCTCTCCCGCAGGGAAGCGCTGTCCCCGTCCCGAGCGGCATCTCCAGAGGCCACCGATGAATAAGCCCGGTGCCTGGTCTTTAGGCCGGTGATGATCAAATCATTAATCCGGGAGTACTGCTCAAGATCTGCCACTCGGTTCTCCAGGACATGATCCTTTTTTCTTTTTCCGCGTTTTGCCTCTTTAGTGATTGGACTTCTTCAACCAACTCCATGATCTTCTTTTGTTGGGCAGCGATCGTTGAAATTTCTGCCGACATAAAGTCGAGAGATTTCTTAATTTCCTCCCCCTCTTCGGTGGAGATTTTATTCTTATTTCCTCCCCGCGACATCCCTTTGTTTCGGACCCTCCAAAACTTCTGGGGAACAAGGATTACTGACGGTAGGCTGAATATCTCTATGGCACAGAGATAGGCTTAGGTGCAAGCTGTTTTGACTCAAATCTTCACCTTTATTGCTCTAGCAAAGGGTGGATATAGTCCTTCCATAAGATTACCTTAAGTCTCTGTCATCGTTTTTGCCTTGGATCAGTATATTCCTTACTTTTCGTGTTAAAAAGTCAAGGTTTTTTTCGTGAAGCGAAACACGCTCCGCGATCCTCCTATGCCACGTCAGCGTCGATAGGTTTAGAAAGAGGAGAGAAATTTGATGACTGTAGTTTAGGGTTATGGGGAAGTTTACCCACGTCTGTATGTGTGAGCTAATAGGCCAAACCTTATTGACCATAAGTTCAATACATTGACTGAAGACTTTAATCACTGCAAAACACATCTAATAGAATGTGTTTAATAGAAAACACAAGTTCCCTTTCACCCGTAAGGTTTGTTGTCTGTAACTCTCCAAGAATTATTTTATGGGGATTTATCCAAAATATGATCCAATGTGATGTAAACTAGTTCTGATTTTTTTAAAATAACATTTTAGTCACAGTTTCACCAAACACATCAACAAAGTGTCATGTTAATGGAAATGTCAGTGCTTCAAAGCCTCACTTCGCCCACTACTACTTATTTATATGCTTGAATTTATTATTTTTTGAAAAGAAAATCTTAAGGACTGAATACCTTTTTCAAAAGTCCAAACATTTCAAGTCAACCTTACTATTTTGCAATTAAGACTTTTTTAAAAAGGGCAAATTAAAATCAAAATGAAGAATCAAATGTCATGTTTATGAGAGCAAAAGTGTTTATTTTATTTTATGTTCAGGCCATATCGGCCAGCCTTAATAAAAACAGGGTTCTTAGGTTTTCAAGTTGGAGCTTGTTTGTGTTAGAGGGTTAGGTGGAGATCTCACTGAGGTTAAGTTTAAGGACACATCATCAGAAGTGAACCTTGGGTTCCTCGAGTGTTTCAGAAATCACCGCTGGAGACCCTCTCCGGAGGGGGCCCCCTCCGAGACTGATCCATCCTGGGATGTGTTTTGGTGGAAAGCCATGTTATCGTTTAAAGAACCAGTCCAAGATTGCAACCCTTCCAGCATTTTCAGCAGCTACCTCATTTGAGTTGCAGGAATCTAAAACAAAAACGACTGTTTAACATGCTTAGATAACCGACCAACGTAACATCCCCCCCTCCCAACTACTACAACCAAACAAACTGGACAGGATGAATAAAGAGGAAGAGCTCATGCAGGAGATCATTACTGAACCCCTGTCTACAACAATTCAACTTTGGTTGAACGGCTCAGAGGAATAACCTCTCTCTTTCCATCTGGTCGAGCATGTTTTGATACAACATCTTGACGTGTCCTTGGGCACCAGAAGTGATCTGGGTACGTCTCTAAGTGCCAAATGAGCATACACAAGAAGACATGAATACAACATTTTTACTGGCGCGCAGGCAACGGAAATGTAATATTGTGAGTGACTCCATAAGTCTGTCGGTGGGCTTCGAAACTGTGCAAATACGTTGACGTGCCAAGACCTTAGTATAGCAGTGAAGGCATGTGTAGTCTTTGGACAATCCTTGATAACAATCTGAAATTTATCCCCGCTTCCATGTGCACAACAACGTACCCGCAGCAGACTCCGCTTACTGGTGCGTTTCATGAGCGGGGGGTCAGCTTTTATTCCAACGAGTGTGAAATCAAATCTATGGGAATACGAGCACATCTGTCTTTGAATTATTGAGCAAATATTTTGAAATAAAACAGCTTTCGCGCTGTCAAACATGGTACATCAAATGAGACATTGGCCCGAGTTGGGTGTTAGAGTGTGAAACTGAATTGGAGACTTAGTTTGAATTTAACTGGATACAGGCTGTTTAAATTGGCCTCTGTGATCACGCTGGAACTGTGTCATGCTACATTGTGCGTTTGGTTTGAGGTGCTGATCTCATGTCAAAAAATTGCAAGAGATGTCCTTCAGCAGACACCTCCTGCCGTAGGACGTGGCGGTATCTAGAGATCAAAACTAGACTGGTATTCGTTAATAACGACCCCATAAACGTATTCCCGTGCAACATTTCAGTCCGGTTCCTCCTCTCATCTGAGACACTGATGGAAATCTATAGGCCCAGGAAGCGTTGGGGGGAGTAGAAGGGGGTGCAATGTAAACCAATAGGCTCTGCAGGCCTTCGCTCAGCCTCCATAACTATGTGGTACCTGAATCAAAGTGCAAACAGCTTCTGAAAACAAGGGTCCATTTAAAAAAGAGACTTCAGTTCAGACTTCTTGAGTTTAGCTTAAATCGCTATTAAAAGTGCTTTCTAATGTGCCAGGTATGAGTCTGATTAACATGTGCTCACTGGATATGTATTTTTGTCTGTTGTACCTCTTCTGTTTTATATAGCAAGGTTTTGAGACATTCAGAATTATTAAAACCTCATGTTGCCTTTGTGTGTTTTGACTCCAGCTCTCCTCGTGTTCAGATCTCAGGTTTGGACTGCGTTCTGGTCTGAATGGTATGTTTGAAACTGTTCTTTGTCAACTGCCAAACTTGGTTTGCGACTGCACACGCTGGCATTTTCTAATCTGATCAACTCTCTGATTTCCAAAAACCTTTAAAAAATTTGTTTGAAAAAAAAAGTGTTTTCTGGGCAGTTAAGGCTTTGCTAAGGCCTCGTCAATCTTTGTTGTGGTTTTGGAAACGTTGTTTGGGTTAAAATATGACCATTGTTAGTTTTAAGTGACTAAAATAACAACTGCGGTTAAATTTTGACTGTCAGTAGGAAAATGGAAGCAAACATCATAAAGTCTGTATTTTGTCGATCCATCCATGGACCTTTGCTCTGTGGCTCTATAACAACATCACTTCTTCCTTTCATCAATAGTTACAAATACCACAGCCGCGAGAGGTTTTTGTCACTTTGAAAAAAAATGGTGGAGCTCTTTTTCTTCATTTTTGGTATCATTCCAGTCTACCGAGGTGGAGCACAGTCATTCCCCCTCCCCAGTTTCTAGCTTGGCCAGTCTCTCAATTTCTCTTCCATCATTACTTTGAGTCTTTTAGTCACTTCTGTCATGATGTTCTCTGTAGCTCTGTGATCTGATTTCATAGTTGTTGATGTGTGACGTAGTGCCACAAGGTGATACGCAGTTTGTTGAGATGACTGGAATGGGAAATCTCGAGTTACTTTGAGTGGATTTTGCCAATATTGGGAACAGGAGACCATGCGAGGTAGACAACACTACCGGGTAAAAATCAAATAGTTCTTCAAATGAGCTTGAAACTGATATTTTGACAACAACAAATAAGAAAACCTCCTTTGTGCTGCTTTAAATAACGATACATAGTTGAGCATTTTCCGTTTCCCCAATCAAGATTTCCAGATTTGTCAGAGAACGCCCCCCTACCATTCATTCTGATCAAAATGTTGATCTTTCCTTGTTTCAGATGTTGCTACCGGAATGACCTTTTCAAACAAGGACTGCTGGATTTCCGGCCGCCCCCTGCTGGAGCTACTGCTGCCGTTGGCTACGCCAGTCCTTCTCAAATATTAGGGCGCAACCCCTTGGGGGGGGGGGGCTGCGGTGCGATGTCAGGGGGGCGCGTGTGACCCCGGGGAACATGCTTTTTTTTGCCACACTGTAATAAAGTGTTATTGCACATATACTACAGTAGGTGGCAGTGGCGCTCTCATTGTCACAGTGTGCACAGGGAATGTTAGCTATATTGTGTTGGGTTTTTTGCACGGACATGTGTGTGCACAGCACAGAGCAGGAGATATAAAGTGAGAAGTTATTCTTTGTTATAAGCTTATCTATATTTCCTTCTTATTCGTTTCACTTTATGTTAAAAAGGATACAGTGTTATGCAGAGGTGTACTTAAAACAATTTTATAGACAAATTATACTATTTAAAGTCGCGTTGGAGGGGGGTTGGTGTTGGGTGTGAAATGTTTTCTTCTTCCTAGAGGGGGCACAGCAGATAATAATTGGGAACCACTGCTCTGATCTAACATGACTCGGCTGATACAGCCGGCAGCAGTCGTATACGGAACGTAGCCAGGTTGGCCTGGAAGGGTCAGGGGTTTAGCTGCTAGCTGCCTTCAACCGGGGGAAAAAGGTGGCTGCTTTGGGCTAGCCAACTTCTGTGACCTTTCCAGCCCAAGTATGATAACATCACAGCAAGCAACAATATCTGTAAAATTAGCATGATTTTGTTCTTTTGGGTCTTTAGTGACAGCACAGAAGTCAAGTTTAAGTTCTAGCCTGTATGGTGCCCCGAACAAACCTCCCATTGATTTAAATTTACCGCTGCGTCTTTTACTGAACTGTCACTGTTTCTTACTCTGATGTAAAATATAATAATGAATAAATAATTTGTATCATACATTGGTTTTAATCTAATCCATTTTATGATCCATTATTCTGAATTGCATCAGTTTGAAATGTTCCATGTAGTTGCCTTTATCCATCAATCAATAAAAATTCATAAAATCTAGAAAAGACATAAGCAATCTGCAGCAAAGTTTATTCTCAGTGCATTTTTCAGCCCATTTTTCATTCTTGCAATCTTGTCAGGTGATCAAAGATGATATGGAATACTAGATGCTAGATACTCGATACTCAATGCAGATTGATTTTGTTTAAAAAAAAATGGACGTAGACTTAGTTAACCTCATTAATTTTGTGCTCTATTAGCCGACACTGTGTTTCTCACCAACCCACCCATCTCCCTTCTAACTCCGAGTGTCCATCAAAGGGTATCTACTTCTCTTTAAGTTAAAAATGAATTTAACTTAAATGCCATGCAAACAAAGTTGTGATATAACAACATGTTTGCTGCACTTTTATTTGTGTGCTCATGCTGCCCCTACGAGAAAATCCTAACTGAGTTAATGTCATGTCAGCTTGTATAGACAGTAACACAGCAGTCATTTGTACTTACGCATAAATATTTGGTTCACATGATTTCATCACCTTTTGTACATGGCTGTTAATAACTTCTGCTGTAAAGTCAGGCATTTTAACTTGGAGTCAACAGAAACTGAGTCACGTTTGCAGGCAGTCCCTAGTGGTCATTCCAGGAAAACTGCACCTCCACCATGGCTTCAAAACAGGGAAATGGTAATGATTACCACTGAGGATGATTCTCATGCATAAATGTGATGCGTAGAGCTGTGAGAATGTTGTTCTGTGTGTCTCTCACCCAACATGTATTTATTTTAGCCCCAGTGAGGACAGCCTCAAGAGGATCCTTGCATTCCTCTGAATTTTAATGTCCATATCCATCTTCAGATACAGGAGCATTATTTTTGCTCCCTCGTGTGCGGCTGCTTTTCTCTTGCAGGTGTCCTGCTAGGAAAGACAATACTTGGGTTTCACATTTACATTTAAGGCCTTTAGCAGACATTTTTCAGTCAAAGCGACTTAGAGTGAAGGAAACATAGTGTAGCAGATCAGCAACTCAATACAAACACAAAAAGAAAAATGCATGGAGTCAGTTGTTTTTGTAAATATTGAAGTTTTGGAAGCTGTTTTCAGGAACTAAATCTCCAGCGAGACTGATTGTTGATCTTTAAGATGAAAAAGTTCATAAAATGTCCACTGATATTCTCCGCTGCATGAAGACAGACCCGTTAATGGCGCGTTTAGGCGCTGCATGTAAAAATGATTTGTGGATGTATGCGCAGGTTACACACTGACCTTTACCCTCTGCCAACAACAAACAAAAGACACTTTCAGGCAGGAGGGAGGAGGACCTCGCCCGCTCTAAACCCTTCTAATTTCCAGCAGCATTTTCCCTCTGTTTGTTATAGATAAGTTACAAACACACGCACACACACACACACACACACACACCGCAAGTTCTCAACAAGGTCAAATTGGGCATGCAACCATCACATTTAAGTTGTTCCATGGACGCCTGAGCACACGTCTGCCGGAGATTCGAGTAAACACTTTCCACCACAAGTGTTGATCTAACGCCGAGATTCACTGAAGGACACCTACACAGGTCCGCTGTTCTCTCAGACCATTAAAACACAGGGAAAAATCTTTGCTCGGACGCACAAATATTTGTTCACTGGGCTTTACCTACCACTAAGCTCTTGAAATATGCACTAAGTGATACCATAGCGCAGGAGATCTTAAGCTTTTTTTTTCTATTTCGGTTAAGCTCAGAGATGTAAATTAAATGATAACCGATAGCTGCCAGTTTGGATTGGTGCACATTAAATCCTAAATGTGTGTATAAGGTTGGGTGGGTCACATTTTGTTGTAAATATCAAGAGGTGAAGAAGTTTGATTTTTCAGCTGTGTTCCAGCCAGAATATATGCCAGAGGAAAATGTGAAATCAGGAGTTGTCAGAAATGTATGAATTCATATGGACTGGAAAATTTTGTTTCTCAATCTCTGTGTTAATTATTGCCCAAAACTCATGAGATTTGACTCAGGGATTGACAATGGGAACCTCTATCAAATTTTAAAGGCTAATTCGGATCTGATCCAGAATGCGGATTTTATCGCAATCTGTGAATCGCTATATGGGGGACTTGTTGCACTTGGTGGAGGTCTGCGCTCTCTGAGTGCTTTTCTAGTTTGTGTTTGTTGCAGGCGTTGTTTGGATAAGATTTGGTTTTGACTGAATAGCTGGGCCATGTTTGATGGATATGCAGCTAAGATCGGGCAGCCACCCTTACCTTGAGTCTTTGGGCCATGCCTCGCCCTCACAACATCTGCTTTATCCCACCTCCTAACGAACTTCTGAAATGTTTGGCCACATCACAACACATCCCAAAACCCAAGTTTGGCCCACTCCACTGCAGTAACTGAGCCATAAGTACCAAACATAGCTGAGATCAGGCCCAAAGGTGTCGGCCATCTGTGATATTATTGTTTCACTTTAAATTATTAAATCACAGGTAATTCTTCTGTCAGCTTGTGTCACTCATATCGATTTCTGATCAAAACCTTGACATGTAAGATAAGGGTGGCTGTAGCTCAGTTGGTAGAGTGGGTCGTCCAGTCACTGAAAGGTTGGCGGTTCAATCCCGGTTCCAACTGGCCACATGCCAAAGTGTCTTTGGGCAAGACACTGACACTTTCCCCCAGTGGGTCTGGCAGCACCTTCCATGGTAGCAGCCGCCCACTGGTGTATGAATGTGAGGCCAATTGTAAACCACTTTGAGAGCACCTTGATGGTGTGGATAAAGCGATATAGTGCAGTCCATTTACCATTTATTTGTGATTTGTTATCACGTGGCCCAGATGTTGTTCTGATCCGATTCTGTCTCTTGTAATTTTACTAAAAAATCTGATGCAAACTGCCGAAGGTTCATATTAATTGGGATTTTACCCGGCACTGTTGGAAAGGAGATAATTTGAACCAAACATTTGTAGTCTGTAGCTGGGACCACAGTCATTCTGGGTAGAGAACTAAAACAGTTTCAGTAAATGTAAACATAACTGCTCTTTCTATCTGAAGTTTTCCTCATTTATAATTACAGCTTTCATCTCCCATCATGGTTCAAATTCAGTCTTTCCAACTTTGTCTGGAAAGAATTAAAAAAAAAAAAAAAAGACACCCAAATAGTAGAACCATAACCAATTTAAAAATATATAATATATTAGATGCCAGAACTTTTTAATGAAATAAAGATGATTAACATCACTCAGAGCATCCATCAAAACCATAACAAGTGAGCTCACTCTCAAAGCTTTTCATGCTCGTGTTTCCACATAACAAGGAAAGTTTTGCACATTTATTTGGCGCAAAAAGTGTTAATTAGACTGATCAGTTGAACTAAAGTATTAAATGGTTTCTGCTGTGTTTTGTAACCGTTTCCAGTCGTGACGACGGAGAGTTCTTGTCTAATCAGCGGGCTAAAATGTTTAATATTTGGCACTTTTAAAAAGAAGGGAGCTTAGTCGTGTAGGTGCAATCAGAAAGCTGCATTGCGAAGATTAAGACTCCCATGACTGATGAAAGGCAAGATTCCACCTCTTCTTGTTTGTGGCCGGAGAAACCATGAAGCAAACTGCTCAACTCCTCGGTGTCATGGTGAAGCACTTTCTTCCACTTCGTGACTAAAAAGTTGGATTCAAGTTATCTGGAATACAACGCGGGCGCCGGCGAGTTCAGATGCAAGCGAGCGTGAACAAAATTCAACAAAGTTTTTCCTGGTCTAAAATCCTCGTGTTGCTGTCAAACTGCCCGGACAAACCAGCACTGACAGATCAATGAACAAGGGAGGGTGAGCGGGAGAAGACCACCGCTGAGAGGCAGTCAGACCGCTGAGCGGGAGCCCAGGTTGTCCATCACGGCTGCGCCGAATATAGAAGTGGTCACTCCTGACAGCTCGACAATCTTAGGACTTTCCAGTCAGTTTGAGATGAAGCGAGATCACGGGGGGGCTGCGAGCGTTCTCCGTAGTTATTGGTGGCAGAAACCAAGAGTTATCAGCGCTAGAAGACTCATCCATCTTCTGGCAACTCCAGTGACGAAAAGCAAACACGTGGAACAAGACACCCATACACCCTCTTAGCCAAACACACCTAACAGAGATAACAAGACACTTAAGAGGCCGGGGAGGCCTGGGAGTTACCCACAGAGCTCAAATGTAAATAAATCCTGCTTGCTGAATAAAAATAACTGGTAAGAGATCCGTAAGCCATATGTATTAGAATATGGTATTTTTTACACTATTATATGGAAAGAATTCCTCAATATTTTAAAATGGACTGCCAAAATAAACCTGAGCTCTTTAACCCTGGGTTACAAGGTGGTGGGGTTGTAATCAGTGAAACCAGTTGCTGGCACGACAGATAAAAGGTAACGGATAGTTTATAATTGGGTTTGTGTTGAGCACAAAAATTAAGCTCTAAAAATTCTAGTCCTTGTTCAAGGGAGGTAAAATTAAAATTAATAGAAAAGTTATATTTGGGTGCTTGGAGAGGATGGTGGGGGCATCTTCTCCAAGCACCCAACCAACCAAAAATTCATATTAAAATCCAAAATGAGTCGAGGGCCCCTTGGGTGAAACCCCCCCCCCCCCCCCCCAAATAGACAGATCCTCTCATCGAGGAGCGTGTCATTTCCTCAACAGCAGCTTGCAACATCAGGGACCCGCTGCATCGACTGCGATTGATGATGATGATTTAATCAACGTCTCTCAGCTGAGCGGCCCACTTGGGGGGGCCGCTGACGTTCAGGCCAGGACGCGTGGCGGTGTATAAATATCAGGGTTTAAGAGCTGCGACTGATGTTTTCCATTGGGGACCGTTCTGATGGTTCTCGGTGTGGGAGGAACTGGAGGATCAACATGTTTTACAGTTCTGAACCACAGCTGCTTCTTTTGGCTCTCAGCCTAATAAAGCAGCTAAAAATGGGTTAAACTCATTCTTTCAGAGCTAGTTTTGTTAAGTAAAACACGTTTGATGGCTTTGTTCCATTTTGATAATAATTTGAAAAAAAGAAGCGTCTTGAATTACAACTACAGTTTTAGGTTTCAAAACATCTTGGATGCACTGATAAAGACAAAGCTCCAAAATGGATTTTGGAAGTTTCTTCTTTACTGATTTAGATTATATCGTATCTGATACAGTACTTCTAAAAGGCAAGGCACTAAAATGATTTTTAAATCTAAAAAAAAAAGGAGCCAAGAGTAAGTCGTTACAAAAGTCTCCTTATTTATTAATGAAAAATGCTGCTTAAAACCAGGACATCCAAAAACCAAAACCAGCAGGCAACGCTAGGAACAAATCAAACTAAACAAAACCAAGCACAGAGCCACAGGGATGACAAGAAGGAGAGGAGACAACAGATGATCGAAGCTCCAAGTTTACAGGAGACAAAAATGTTGGCAGTTAGGAACAAGACGACCAACAAGAGGAAATCAAACAACAAACCAACCTGAAAAAGAAAAAAAACACACTTTTAAGATAAAACAAGAAATCAACATACAAACTAAAAGTCCAGGAGAAGAAGAACACAAGAAAATTAAAACACCAAAACTTGCAATAAGAACACAGAAAGATTCAAATAAAGCCTAAATCAATGTCAATTTATTCAATATCATTTCATGTCATTTTTGGCCGTTCAGATTGTTGAAAATCTGTCTAGATCTGGATAAGCTAAACATCTGAATTTGGCCGAACATTTGAATATAGCCTTTAGTCTATCTATAAATGCAAAATCTCAAATCACCGAGGAGACAGCTTGATCAGACGTTTTTTTTTTTTTTTAATTTCAGTGCAAAAAAATCTCACATTGAAATCCAAACATTTCTACACATCTTGGTGTCCCTTGTGTCTCTTTTGGACACAGGCAGGGTTGCCCTTCCATCATTACAGTATTCTCTTTGAAGTGCTTGATTAGATAAGCTTTAAAATCAATTTTCAAGGGTAAATCTTCCATCCGATCGCTTTCAAATTACATTTCAGGTTAATTCCACAAGTAACGATTTCTAATAGTTGAGTTTTTACAATTTGTGAGACTGGATGCAGTTTACATGCTCTTCTGAGCAATTTCACTCTCAACATACCGTCACAGTGGAAAATCTGAAAAGACAATCTGCAGAACTAGGACACTCTGAGTGTCCTATTCATCCAATTGTTGATGAAAGAACTGGGACCAAATCAACACTCTGAAGTCTACATTACTAAGTGTTAAATGTGTTAAAATGTGTGGTCTTGTAGTCTGGCTGCTTTGTCTAGTGTGTGCATTTGGAGGATTGTAATATATATTAACCCATCAAGACTGTCCATATTTTGGCCTCTCATATCAACAGAAAAAAAAAAAGTCAAAATTTTGAAGTCTCCCATCGTGTAACCAGCTTAAACTGCTTCGTATTAAATGTGAAGGGATGAAACAAATGGAGCAGCTCCCACAAACAAGCCTCCTTGTGTTCAGCCCTCTCTGCCATCACTGGCACATGAACTCTTTAAGCTTTATTCATAAGCTGTAAGCTGATATCATCTGAGGTCAGCTTTTTTTTTTTTTTAACAGGCATTTCCCCACGCCATTGTTGTTGCTGCTGCTATATTTAGCGGTGCAGAAAGAAGGGGACTCGCGTGGCACTCGTGACAGAGAATACAGGGCCTCTGTTTGACTGGTCACAGTCACAACAGGCCAGTGTGCTGCCGCTGCACAGAGGAGCCTCTGTCCCACTGACACCATTAACATACTGGACAGCAGGTCACCAACAAGTACGCTGAACCACTGGGGACCTCTCACACATGACTGCTCTAAATGCACACAGCAACACTGCAGAGGGTTGCACTAAGTGATACGCTTACTTCAAAAACAAGTAACCGATAGCTTATTAATTATAAATTGATAAAAGAGCTACTGAAACAACCACATTACAATTTAAATCAGCAAGCCAAACCATGGAATTAAATGAAAACAAAATCAAGAGGAGGCCAAGTTTAGAGGTCACTGGATATCAATTTCAGCTCATCTTGGGATCTAGTCCAGAGGTCCAGACATGCTTATAGGAACCTCCGTAACCTCCGTGCACAGTTAATTTTGCAGACAACATGTACACTGCACAAGTACGGCGTAAAAAAAAAAACAATGTAGTAAAATCGCAAAGGGTACAAGTGTAAGGCTCCTATTTCCAAGAATAGAGAACTTTTTCTCCCATGGCAGCAAAGAGTCGGAGTTAGCAACATTAGCTTAAAGCCAAAACATACGTAAAGAGCTGAAAACCAGCCTGGTTCACACGTTTTAGCCATTAAAGGATACAGACGACCTTCGACAACACAGCGAGACAAAAGATGAGGTGAAATTTCTTTCTGAAAATCAAAAATCTGTTTCATGTCATGTTTTCAGTTCTAGAATCATCACCAACTGAAAATTAATCGCTGAAAGAAAAAAACAAAAACCTACAAATGTTTTTAACTGAAAGTTAACAGAGGTGAAAAAATGCATCATCATCATCATCATCATCATCATCATCATCATCATCATCATCATCATCATCATCATCATCATCATCATCATCATCATCCAAATGTGGACTTGTCTGTTCTGATTTTTGTTAAATTTAGATGTTTTTTTTTTTTACTTCTCACATAATATTCACACTTAAAATGCACTCTTCATTTTTAATTTAATTTATTAATGATTATTTTTATGCTTGTATGGAATGACTCTATTTGGCTTCTTGTGATTTTATGCATCTGTAAAGCACTTTGAATTGCCTTGTGTACGGATTGTCCTCTACAAATAAACTTGCCTTGCCTTAATACAAATCTTTAAATAGATTTGAAAAAAAAAATGTGAGCACAGTTTGAAGACTAGTTGAAGTTTTTTGCCACATTGTTCTTTTAAACACCAGTTTGTGTTGGTAAAAGGCCTGTTCATAGTTTTTGTCTCCACATTATTGATACATCTATGCAGGTCCTTGGTGTTGTTCTCACTGACTGCTAATTTCACTAACAAGGAGAAAACATTTGACCCTTTAGAGACTTGTAGGCAGCAGTTAGAACCGGCTCATCTGACACCATTAACAGAGAGCATCAAAGCAGCTGCCACTTCAGTTCATCCTGTAATCCTTCATCCCAGTTTTCGACAAGCTCAAACAATATTGAGACCTTTGTGACCAAGAAGCCTATTATTAGAGTGTCAAAAATAAAATTAAAATAGAGCATCTTTATGGAGACTGGCTCATCAGGTGAGACATAAAGTTTAAGTAATGTACATTTTTAAGTAATGTACATTTTAAAACTGATCCCTACAGTGTGTTGAAAAGACACCAGTGGCACCAGTTATGATGGATCATAGCGCTGTCCATTGACTTCAGGCAACAAGTCTGTTACCTGGCAACATTTATGGAAAAAAATCTAAATGTGGAACTTGACTGATGGAAAAAAAATAAATAATAATTTACAAGCACCAGAATTACTGGCATTATTATTTTATACTTGGATGGCTGGAATAAAATGTTTAAGTAATCCTTGAAAGAGGACATGCGTTGAGCTTCCAATGTTCCAACAAAAACCAGAACAAAATTTAAAAAAATAAATAAATTAATTAAAAAAAAGTTGAAAAGTGCCTGGACTGATATCTTACTGGTCAAAAATAAGCATGTCTAAACTTGAAAAAAAAAAAAGATAAGATGAGAGTAAATCTCTTCAAAATAATACCATGTAAATGTAAATCGTTCTCCAGCAGTCACCCAACCGCTCCCCATCTGGATACGAGCCAGTTAATTGTTATATTTTCAAACCGGGGAGCTGGTTTCGTGAAAAGCTGTGAGGCGTTAAAATGTTACAACCCAGCTTTTAGTAGCTTACACCAATTTTCCAGCCAGATCTGCAGTCTAAAATGGGTCTTTGACTCTCTCCCTCCCTCACCAACACACACACACCACTAAAATAGTGGTTTTGTCGTAAAAATGTCCCCTTATCTTTCCTGCGCGTGTAAATCCTGGCTAGTCAAATACTAGCTACGTACAGTACCCAAATAGAGAATGGCTGTGGTGAGACAGGAAGGATAAGTGTGGTGAGGAAAGAGTGAAAGAAAAACAAAAAGGGAGCTAAAAAATCCCACCATTGGAAAGTCGGGGGAAATGAGAAAATTAACTGCACACATATATAAATAGCAAAAGAGACTGAATATGTTTCTACTGCTCTGAGTTTGTGCTAAAAGACGATGCTAACGTGTTTAGCATCCTGATCACGAGATTCAAGCAACGACTGTGGAATATACAGCTAGGTGCTGGTGATCTAAGAGCTAAAACTATATATTTTTTTGGAGTAAGATTAAACAGAATTGTATTTATGCCAGGTATGAGGCCTTGGAGAAAGTTAAACAATTGTAGAGAGGAAGGTACCAAATCACTCGTCCTTTACGGGGTAATGATGGAAGGACTGAATTATATGAACTTCATTTTGAACATGTGATAAGTTGACGGCAGTTACAGGGCCTGTGATGGCTTATGCAACATTCACATCACCACCCACATTATTTCAGTTCCAATACCGTTCTGATTTGACACTCCTTTGATAGATCACATTCAAAACTACAGGCGTCGTGCAATCAGACTCTGAGAGAACACAACAGCCCTCTGAAGCTTCACTTTTTGACAGCTCAGTTTGGAGTGGAGCCTTTTTTTTCCAGCCCTACACAACAAACTTGTCAGATGTAATGATTTTTATTATTCTCCCTCTCTTTTGTGTGTGTGAGTTTGTTTTTTTTCCCAGAGATGAAAGTGACCCGTTAGCTGCTGTGGGTGTCTGGGGATCCCAGGCTTCAGCACATTACTGCAAGATAAAGACAAGAGAGGCTAATTACTGACAGGTTGCAGCTGTGCCGAACTCTCTCACCTGGCACCGGTCCACACATCTCCTCCTGCAACTGTTGTAGTTCAACTATATTAATGTTTTTAAGCTGTTGCCCAGAGAAATCAAGCAGATTAGCTATCAAATGTACTTGAGAAGTTACTAAACTGGTGATCCATTTACAGTTACGGACCTGTGGGTGGTGTTTAATTCCCTTATCATACCATATGTCAACGTGAGCCATCACTGAATTACTACAAACTACTTTAAATATTCCCGTGTGCTGAATGTGAAAAAATGTTTGCATATTTAGGTTCATTTCACTCTAAATTCATTTTCTGCAGATAGTCAGTCGACAGGTTTCTTTGTGTGTTTAACACTTGACCACTTGACTTGATCTTTCAGTTGATGAAGTAAAAGTCTAAGTGCCCCCCCCCCTCCGGTTTATCTTGGGAACACAAAGTCATTGTTTTGTATACACTAGTTTGAGCTTTAATCCAGTTTAGTTCTTCTCTTAACACAACAGAATACCTTCTGTTTTTTATATTGCCATTTAATTGCTGCTGCTACACTGCAATTTCCTGGTTTGGGATCAATAAAGTACATCTATCTATCTATCTATCTATCTATCTATCTATCTATCTATCTACATGAAGAGCAAATGAGTGATAGCTGATAGTGAAATGGGGCGTATAATAAAGTACTACATTTTGTATTTTACAGTATGGATCTAGCCTGCTTGATTTACATGAAATACATGCTAACCAGGGGAACAACATTTGCACATACTGGTTGTCCAACAGCAACTTTTGCACTTTGCTCCTAGGTTTGAGTCCTAGCCAGGCAGGACAGGCTAAGCTTCATTTTCATCAACTCTCTATTTTCTCTTTGAGTCATCAGGTTTTGACATTATTCTTGGAAAGCTGCGATGATGCAAGTATTTTTGTTCGCTCCAGATAAAACAAAAGACTTTGGCCCAGACCCTCTCTCTTCCTCCCATCTCTCAGCATCTGAAACTGGACTCCCTCCATCCTCGATTGTATCATGTTCAGCCTGTCCTGTCTCTCTCCTCTCTTCGGTTTCTTGGCATACCGTGCACCGCATGAGGTCCGAGCTCGAGAGGCCTCAGGTTGTAGTAATGACGCTGTTTTCACTGAACAAGCCTCTCGGGACGAATGGAACCCATGTCAGGTTTCACAGGCTGATGACTTATCGTGGATAACCTGATTTGTTTTGTTGTTTAATAATGTTTTTTTTTTTTAATCCAGTACATATAGTTATACAGTTTGCAGCTACAACATTTATGGAAATCGTGATCAATTTCCATCAAGTGGGAAATCACACTTTCTGGATGTATGCGGCGGTAGCTTCTATCAGTTCAGTAAAAAAAAAAAAAAACTTCAGTTGTTCAATTTTTATACCGTTTATGTGTTGGCAACTCCGAAAAAGTTGGACAACCGTGTGAAACGCAAATAAAACCAGAAGTCAATGATTTGAAAGTACCATAAACCCATATTTTACGCCTAATGTTTGCAGTATCACAGGCCACAGGCAGGACGAAACTCTTCTGACATTATCTCTTCTTCACGTCATTTCCATGCGCATGTCAAGAAGTACGGCTGACACAAAACATTCGGAGATGAATCGTGATCAAAAGACAACGCGAGCCCAGTAGGATCACACATGTGGCGATTCCCTATAACTCAAGCGGGGGCTTCTGCTCACTGTTGCCAATAACTGTCACAGCGGCTTCAAGCTTTGACCGAGTGGTGCAACAGGCAGCTCTGAGCAGGAACGTCCTGCGGAGAACAAAGACTTTCAACATGAGCTGTGGCTTGATGGGCAGCGAGTCAAGACTGTGGCTGGAGAGTTGCTAGTTTGAGTCCATGCTGGGAAAATCTGTGTGGGGAAAGGAGGAGTGACATGCTGTGACCTCAACCGTCTCCTAATGGGACAGATGAATGTTGACAAATGGAAAAAAAAAAAAAAGCAGCATGTGTTATTGATCAGCACTTCAAACAGTTTTTGACTTGGATAAAGTGAAGTCTAAGGGAGGAGGGAAAATAAGTATCAAAAAGCATTTTTACGACACATGTAGATCTCGTAGGATTTCACAGCATATGACCAAGGCTAATTACCCACTAGGATTCCATTTACTAATATAATCATTCTTAGTTCAAAGTGGCTAACTTAATTTTCTACAGAGATCTCAATGGATCCTGCTGCTACATCGAGGGATAGAGGTTAGCATTCATTCAATATTCATTCATACCTGAAAGCAAGTTCTTCTATGATTGAACTTAAAGTTTAAGGTATCTGTATAATCCCCAAATTGCTTTACAGCCAGCAGTACACACATATATCAGTAAAGAAATAAACACAACTGTAACTGTCAAGAACAAGTTACAATTAAAGAGCATTATTCACCAGGCTGATGGCAAAAGGAAGACTGGCATCATTGTCCTGACGGCAGCATCTGGAAAATCCATCCATAAAGGATGGTTTGGTGTTTCTCAGTGATCTGACCATGAACAGTTCTTGAAGGTCAGAGGCGGCCGTTCCAGCAATTTAGCTGAAAATCTGTTGGTATGAAGTGATTAAAAGAAAACCAAAAAGATAAGACAAGTCAGGGCAGTTTAATGCCATTGATGTTACACCTGTAGACAACTGGAACCAGGCTGTATTCCTGGCAAAGTAGACAGAATCACCACCCGTCACCGTTCATTATTTGATTGATGCAAACAGCCTGGGAGTTTTTCTGTGAGGTTCAGCACGTCGGCAATCCTTTGCCGTTTTGTCCTTGTGCTCATGCTAAATCAGTGGGAGCTCTGAATTGTTGCGTTCAAAACTAGAAGTTTTCGTATCTTCCAAAAGCCCCAAACTCAGAGGATATTTAGAAGATATAATTTTTGCAGGTCGCTCCTATAGCCAGAAATTATTTTTAATGAGAACTTTTACTTTTAGAAGATTTTTTTTTTTCAAATTTTTTTTTTCAAAATGTCAATTTCAGGTCAGTTTGTTGTATGTTCGACCAACAACTGTAAATGTAATGTTATCAGGACCGAACACCTTATAGTTACATCATTTTGACTAAACATTTGACTCGTGTCACAGATGTTCTCCCTCATGCTAGCTTCCATAAACTACACCTGGCAATAAAGGGGAAAGTCCTTCCTTTTATAGTTATAAGGAATAAGAAAACGGTTGCTGATAGTCCCCTAACAAGTACCCTAGTTATCAGATGCCAATCCTGTTTCTCTATTATCATCAGTGGAACCACACATTTGCCTCCAAATGAAGTTGGACCAAGTTAATCTTTCATCTGCTTCTTCACTTCAGATATTTCCTCTCGAGAACCGAGACAGTTAAAAAAAGTGATGGTTACCACTCCATCGTACGTCTCCGAAGGCCTACTGTGCACCTATCCAAACAGCGTCAGTGGATTTAGTTCAAGTTCACGGGATGACCTCAGTTATATCCGTCCAAGTGGAGCTCACTGATACTGGAGCCAGAAGCAAATCAAAGAGGATGGAACAACATGGAGATGAGAACAGCAGGAGTGAACATTCAACCCCGATGTCTTCAGGATCCCAGAGCTGAACACACACACACACACACACATTTAAAAATTCAGCAAGTAAAAGGAGATGCTGATTTATTAGCCTGATATCAGCCTTTTATTACACCTACACCACACAACAAAGCAGAAAGCTGTTAATCCTGCTGTCACATTTTGTTTTCTTTGGCCCTCTTCTTCTTTCCCAGAAGCAAACTGTAGTCAAGTTTTCCTGCTATGGCCGCCCATGCTAGTCTAAGAAATGAAAGATGGCTTGAATAAAAACAGCAAAAAAAAAATTCCTTTTGTCTGATTTTTAGCAGTGATGTCACCAACTCTTAAAGAGGGATCCTGAACCTTCTAAACACGTCGTCGTCATTATCATCAGCTTACCTTCCTGATTAAGATAATGTTTTAATCCCATCCAAGACTTCAGTGTGTGCTTGTTTTTTTTGTTTTTTTCAGAGGCAGATGGTAAGCTTGACGGGTTATGTCTGATTTTTGAGAGGTCTCGTATTAACGTCTGCTCTGTGAAGAGGACAAGTCGTAGAAAGTCACAGCCACCCCATTTCACGTTTCCTCTGCTTCACATCATTACCAGGACACTGTCTCATAATGCGCAGGATCTGCTGATATATTTTGGCTACCTGTGGTTCACGGGGTCTTTTCTCCTGACTGGTTTGTGTCTGCCATTCACTTGCACACACCGTTTCCCTCTGCGTCTAACACACACACACACCGACTCAACAGGATACAGTTGGAGAACATGTTACTGCGCCAATCAGTCTTCGGCGTTAATATGTGCGATTCAAGAAGGGGTGGGGGGGTAAGCAGAACAAAGCAGGGAATAACATTACAACCTGGTGTAATAAAGCTACGTGAAGGAGGTGCTGTGGTCGACGCGTGTGCATGTCCAGACACCCAAGAGAGTTGTTGTGGCGAAAAATGTTTCTCAGCATTTCTGCTTCGACCATCAAGATCAAATTAGCTCAGGCCCCGGCGAGGACGGAGACGTAAACGGAGATTGACAACGCAGAGAAGTTGTCTTTTCCCACATGTTTAAAGTGTTAAAAACGGGAACAACAGAACTCCGCGGCGAATAATTGCTCCGCGTTATTGCGTCGCGGCGCTTAAGCGGCTGCCAAATACGAGGGAAACGGGATACAAGTTGAAAAGTGCTCTCGTTTTCCTTTTAATAATCAAGATAAATATTTTTTTTTCTCCTCACAAAATTTCCGAAATTCCCATCAGAACAGAGCCGCATGACAACTTGTGTTAGACGCTTTCCGGATGCTGAGTCAACAGACCTTTTATGAACCATCTGCTGATTCTCTGGCACAGTTTTTATGATGTTTTTAAAGCAGTAAATGGGCCTATGGGATGTCTGATGGAGACTGAACTTGGGGAAAATGTGGCAGAAGAAAGGTGACAGTTCAGAGGTACTGAAAGTTATCAAGGAAACAAGTACAGAAGCTGAGTCACGGGGAAGATAGACGCCATGTGTGCACAGCAGAGGACCATTCTTTCGGAATATTGAAACAATAAAAACAATAAATATTGATATTAGGGCTGGGCAATGATTAAAATTTTTAATCGCGATTGATCGCATTATTTCCCTGATTAATCAAGATTAATTGCATTGTATACGAAAAATCAAATAATGAATTCAAAAGTCGTGTAAAATGCATTTTTTCTTAAATGTTCTGCTGCCATATGAACTAAAGTGTCATAACATTTGTTGTTCAAACAATTTTAACATCAGCACTTGTCAGTAACACATATTTAGTGGAAATCTCATCTTAAAAAATGTAAAATAAAATAAAGCTTATGGCCACTGCCAGGGCATTAAAGTAATCATGTTTTTATGAAAAATAAGAAAAAGTCGACAAACAAAATCCAACAAAATGGTTGCGGCTCAGCACAATCAGAACAATAAAACAGGTCATTTCTGAGGTAACAGCAGAAACTTTTAACGGGGAGTTCAACTTGGCAGTTGTTACAAATAACCTTGTTTATGTCAAATCCTCCGTCTGGGAGAACTTTAAAATGAAAATGTCCATGTTAAAGTTCAGTAACTTTACCAATCCGTGTATCATTCATTCTTTCCATTTTCAATTGTCAATCCAAAATTTAAAAATCACGAACTATCTAAACTTAAAAAACTTATCTCTTGTGTTTTTCCACTTCCTCACCGTCTCGGCCGTATCCAGACCCACATTCATCGCTATCTCCCTCCATGAATTACTAGAATATGTGCTGTCTTTGTAGTGTGGAGAACCAGAATCGTACAGATGTGGGTACTTCCTCACTTTTCGATGACGCACTCTTTTCTACGGGGATGTAGAATTGACCAATCAGGGGCCTCCTTTCTCACCTCCCTGCTGTGACACTATCTGTGGCACTGTCTGCGGTCACCTACAATTTTGGGGAGGTGCACCAAAGTGTCTGCGGAGGGTGGGGGGGACATATCTGCGTTATCTGCGTCATACACGCAGACGACCGGATTTCTGAGCATAAACCAGGCTTTAGTTGGCTTAGCTTATGTTGACCCAGGATGAAAATTATATCTACTATACATCCATTTTAAATCAAATCTGTCCAAACATCTGGATTTTGACTGTTCGCTACCGAGACGAAGTCTGGAAACAGGGCTGCCAGAGTTGAAACGAGGTCTATCAGATCTCTGCTGGGACCACCTAGTGGCTGGTGGTCGATGGCCTGCATACACATGTTGCAGTCGGGCAATCCCTACCGCCGCCAGCCCGCAAGTCGTGGGATGATTGACTGCAGGTCCTGGCATACTTCTGCTCGGAAGAGTCCTGAAATGATCCGCTGTGTGCTCTTCAAACATCATTTCGGTGGTGACATCAGAAATGACCAGTGCAGGTGGCTGATGCTCGGTTAGATCTGCCTTGTTTTGGAGCCGCCAACCTAGTGGTCCGTAGAAGAATTTCACATTTTATAAACCAGCGGTTTGACTTCAACTTGAAGTGGGAATGTTGGCTCTTGGGCATGACCAGAAGCTGGTCACATGACTGGTTGTGATGGGCACATTTCACTGTGGGATAGAGCAGTAGTGCGCTAATTGTGGTACACGTACCACCAGTGGTACGCTGGTGGTACGTGGGGAATGTCATGACTTTCCACATTTTTTCCACATTTTCACTTACAAAAAAAAAAATCGGAAACATACAATACATTATAAAAACGTTTCAAACAAAATGTGTAGCTTGAGAAATGATTAAAATTGTGTCTTTAAAAAAAATATTTGCTGCATATTCGGTTGCAGTGCAGTTGTAACAACTTTTGAGTGTGTTAATTTTGCTCTGTATGAGAGTATGAGTATGTGAAAATTGTTGGACAGAGTTGTAAATGTCCGATTCAGTAATGTAACAATTCAGATAATAACCACTATAAGGAATAAACAGCTCCCCTGTGCATTTAAAGCTAGTTGCGAAGGCATATATGGTTATATTTTAAAACTGGCCATCATGGTGGTACTCAGAGAGCTGAACAGTTTCTCAGGTGGTACGCAGTATTAAAAGTTTGAGAACCACTGGGATAGAGCATGCAATGGTTCAGTGGTACAACTGTATATACACGATATAGTGTATATGAACTACATTTTGGCAAATATGCGCTGGTAGTGTGGGACATGCGCTGGAAAAGAGAACGTTTTTACATGCATTATTAAAATAACTAATACAGGGTCTCCCTGTCTTGTACCTAGCATTTCAATACATAAATCAAGTTTTGTACATAATGTAATCCCTTTCACCTGTTTTGGTGTTGGAGGCAATGTCAGCTCACTTTGGGAAGCGCAGTTAATTGAAAAATAAAAAATAAAGCATGTTTTAAAATTGTTGCATCTAATAATTTTAAAAAAAATTAAATTTAGGACATTTTCCATTAGCTATCTCATGTCATGATCAATTGATCATGGTCTTTTGCTTTATTCGTCTTTTTACACCACTTGCTCTAAAACCTGCCACCTGCATGGCAACATGTGCGCCGGCTTTTACTGTAATTGAGGATTTACAACAAAGTGAAACTCTGAGCCTCAAAGTTTCATTTTAGCTCCAGGTGAATTTTCTTTAAAGATGCCTCAGCTCAACTTCGCTTCGGACCTGCCGAAAACGCTGCCAAATATTCAACAAGGGCACGCATTTAGATCGCAGCTTTCCACACGGGGGGACGGGCCCAGTGTATCTTGGCCAATCTCATTGCATGCGTAGCACCGAGCAGAGTCTAATATGAGCATTTGTCTCCGCGTTGTTTTTCTACATGCGCCCCGGGTTGGGATCGCGAGCGGTTGGAGCCGCGAGAGCGCGGCCTTCCCCCGGCTTCATCAATCACGCCGCGACAGTGAATGGCAGAAAAATATTGTTGCTGGTGGTTGATTGGGACGTCTCCCCCGTGACTGTGTGTGCTGTGAGGCAGAGCGGGAGTGTGAATGTGTGTGTGTGTGCGTGTGCGCCTGGGTGTTAGCGTAATGTGCGTGTGGTAGCGCCCATATCATCTCAGCCAGGTCGTATGAGCGGTTGAGTTGCAATGCATGTAACACACTGTACGAACACAAACACACACTTTCTCACAGTGGGTGTACTTTAACTCCTTGGCGCCTGGGTCTTCCTGTAGAGCTGGAGCTGGACTGTGCGCCGCTAAACAGGCTCTTCCCGTTAAGGGCCCTGTGGTTACGGAGGTACCATGTGCCCATTCACTACTGTTTGTTTTCTATGTCATTATGAGTCCAGCACTCGTTCGCTAACCGGCCCCGTCGAAATAGTCTCCTTTGTTAGACGGTCTCTCCCCCGTCATAGAAGCATATAAAAACATTTGGCTACATACACTTAGGTGTGCTCAGAGGTGTATGTCCAAATCACACAGTCGCCCTCCCCTCGACTCGGCCTCCTCTAATCCCCACGCACGCACGTCCACGCACACGCACACAGCTTTCCATTCAGCCCACCTCTCATAATGTTTCTTTACTCAACATTTCGAGTTCCTGAAATAGGAATGTTCCCGAGTCAAAAACTGTTTCTCCAAGGGAGAACTCGCTGAAACGCTGATACCGTGCCGGGCTTCCAGTGCATTCTGGGATATTTGGTTTGGGCTGCCGCAGGCCGTCTCCTTTGCAAACCAGTTGATTGCGAAAATGGTTTGATTTGATTACGGCGTGCTACCAAACAGGAGATATTTTGTCTATTTTGCACTCTTGGCAGCATCTTTTTTTTTTTTTCTCCAGTAGAGTAACTGGAGTGTTGTTTCACAGAAAAAAAAAAAAAGGACATTTGAAAGGCAGTAGGTAAGTCTGGGCAAATGTGCTCAGGATATGAAACGGGGAGTGGGGGATAGACGCTGGTAATTACGCAGATTTTGACAAATCAGCAGGTTGGCGGAGGAGTGCTTGGGTTTGGGTTTGCAGGTGGAAATAGGCCACGATATCCCCCAAATCTGCTAATGGAAAAACAATATGCCCTCACTAACTCGTCCTCTGGGGTCTAGACGGACCAACAGCGTTCTTCACGTGGAAGTGAAGGAGAGCGAATGCGAAGCAGCCCGGTAAAATGAGAAAGAAAAAAGACAAGATGAATGTCGGTCTTTTTGAGACTAAAAACTGCGAAGAATTTGACAAGAAAGCAGCTCCTCTTATTTCCTTACAGACGTGTAGCTGCTGAGCAACGCTGCATTGTTGGACTGTGAAGGTGGGAAGTTAGATGTTGAAATATCTTTTTTTTTATTTTTATGTTTTATAACCTCAAACTGCCACCCTGGAAATCCACCATCTCCTTGCATCTTCTGTCATTTCTTTCTCTAATGCTGCATTAGTACATTTTCATTTTAAAAGGATAAAAACTTTAATGCCTGGACATCAATACTAAATTTTTTTTAAAATCTGCTGCACACACAAAGTAACAACCATAATTGTTGCTATCTAATGCTGATTAATAAAACTAAAAGTTGTCTAAAACTAAAAGTCTTTGGGGTCGCTGTAAGTCCGTCTCTGATTTGCCGAGACTATTACATGAAAATCATTGGAAAATAACACACAGGCTTCCCTCAGTGAGCGAGTGCAGATGGAACAGCAAGCGCTGCTGACTCTGCTGGCCTCGCTGTCAGCTGTAATGAAGCAAAAATACTTAAATGTACAGGAGGAAAGAAGAAGAGCAATCTGCAACAGAGATGATGTCAGGTTTTCCTTCCTGGTTGATTCTGAAATGGTCTGAAACGAGGGCTGAGGACCTGACTGCTGCTGTCAGTTAAACAAGCCATATTTAAAACAAGAGGGATTAGCATTAGCTCCAGTGTTGCCAGATTTGGTTGAGCCATTTCCACCCAATCACGTTCCAAAACCCGCCCACTTCAGGAAAAAAAAGCCCAATAAGTGTTTTTATACGAAAACATTTCATATTTTAATAAATGTGGATTTAAATGCGTTTACAGTATTAAACAATTAAGCCTAAATGAATAGTTGTATTTTATTATAGTGCATGTCACAGAAAATGTGCAAAAATGCACATCGTGTAGCCCAGTGCCAGGCCCAAGTTAACACAGCAGCAGTAACATCAACCACGTAAACACCATTTCTTATATTTTCTCCACTTCGGCATGATAGCCTACTTATGTTGCTAACAGAATAGCCGACCACTTTGAGTTGAGAAAGAGCTTCATACTCAACCTTAGTGCGCCGACTTCTGCATCGGCACACTAAGGTTCGTTGAGGTGATGTCGCGATAGCGCGTTGTTACAGCGACTTAATAACTCACTGCGATTAAATATTTTTTAAATTGGATGACCACAATACGAGTGAGCGAAGTATATTGATTTTTTTATTTATGCTGTTTTTAAACCATAAAATAACAGTTTGTTGTGCTGTTTTCACAATATTAAAAAAAAACGCCAGATGTTGGTAAAAGCAGCCCAAATTGTGTATACCCGCCCAATGCATTTTTTCCCCGCCAGCTGTAATCAAAAGTAGCCCAATTGGGCGGGAAACCGCCCAATCTGGCAACATTGATTAGCTCTCTAAGCTTTTAGTTCAAAGCTCAGATGTCAATTTCATCAACAATATGAAGTGCTCAGTAGCTGCCTTAGGCTACGTTAGACCCTGATGTGCACTTTTCTCCAAATGTAATAACGTTGCGTTGATGATGACTGCAAGAAATGTGATTAGTCGGCTTGGTGGATTTGATCTTCTTTGTCTTACTGCTACATTTTCAAGATGGGTGGAACGATAGCATGTAGAAAAGTCTGTAAAAATCTGCCTGTCTGTAAAGATGTTCTACATTCATCAGCGTCGAGTCACATAAGATATATTTTAATTACTGCGTTGCCCTGTCTGAGCTACATAAAATGAATTAAACAAAAGGAAGCTCAGCACTGCAAGCTACAGCGCTGCAGAAAAGAAGCTAAACTGTCCGCTAGCAGTTGGTGGTGTAATTACAGGGGGATGCAAACAACAACACACAAGTATAAATGTCAAAGACAGCCCGTGCTTAAGCCCACGTGTGGATCTGCTACGTAGAAGCAGAAATCAGGCTTAAATATGGGTGAAGAGAGCGAAGGGGGAAGACACACAGAGCAATAGGCTGCAGATCCGTTCTTGAACTTGACCCAACTGCACAAGGACTGTAGACTCTCTACATGAGGCGCCTGCTCAACCAGTATCTGGTGCCCCAATAACACATCAGGGTCAATGGAAAATTAACTTGTTTCTCGGGCCATCCCCTAGTGGTCATTTGAAGAACCTGCATGCGTCCCTTTAGCAAGTCGGATGCAGCCCCTTTGTCTTGCATGGTTGTAAGATTATGCAGATGCAAGTTGTTCAGTGTGAGATCATGTGGAGAAAGTGACATAGCCTGAATGTTAGCGGTAAACACACAATGAGACTGTTGTGTGTTGATTAGATCAGGTCAAGATGAAAATCAGTGTGAAACTCAACATGGCGTGTGTGTGTGTGTGTACCTAAACACACAGACGCACACGCTAGGGAGGAGGCTTTTCCAACAACAGTCTCAGGCGCCCTAACCTGTCTGCCTCGTCACCGTTTGATGATGTCACCCGGAAGGTTCCGAGTCAGTAGCACCGCGACTGGGCGGCGGAGGGCAGGTGCTCCACATCACAGTCTCTCCATAAACACACACGTTCACGTAAACATAAACACACTGGAACGGCGAGCAGACGGGCCAGGCGGTGACGACACGGCGGTCAGCACGCACACGGGCGACGTACAGGATGCAGAAAACTGAATAAACACGCTCATACTGTACATGGCGCACACGCATACACACCGGCTAAACCACAGCCGTGCTTATGGATCAAACCCCAGCTGGGACGGCCTCTTTGTCCCTGGCACCATTCACTTTTTCAAAGTAGTGTTTTCCCCTAAAAAAACATTTACATAAGCCACATAATTATAATAATCACAGACTAAAGGGATAAATCAAGACATGTGTGAATTAAAAACCCAAAAGACTGACAAGAATGAACCGCACTTCACTGAGAAATCAATTAAAACTCAATCAGGAGGAAAGCAACACTACGGAGCTGCTGGCTTTTATACGTCACAAGCAGCCATAAACTCACCACAGCCCGGGGGGTGGGGGGAGGGGGGGGGGAGGGGGGGGAGGGGGGACTCCGGTTTGTGGTTCCTGCAGCGTATATTGGTTGCATCGACTCCGTGTCACCAGTGTTTTCCCGATAATTATGGAAAACATGAAATGAGAATTATTGGGAGGAGGCAGATCAATGTATAAATATCCAAGTCAGTTCCAGACATGTTGTCAAATAGTTTTCCAAAGAAAGATGCACTAGTTTTTTTTTTTTCTTTCTGAACACTAAAAATGCAGTCTTAGTAGAGGTCTGAGGTTTGTTTTACTGGAAATAGAAATTGCTTTTAAAGGTCAGACGGTGACAGTTGTTTGGCATCTTGCCTTTATTACATTACATTTAGCAGAGTAAAAAGACCATCGGCATGGCTACAAACATCTAATATATACTCAGTATGCGTGCTTGTCTGTACTTGTGTTCTTGTGAAACGTCACCAGCTGCAGCCATAGACTGTAGAAGAAAAATTGGACAAACCCTCTGTGACACCACACAAAGGATTTTCTACAGAGTGATTTTTTTTCATCCTTATACTGTGAAGCCCCATGTTGCAAAATGCAGGGTGTTCTGTTGCAGGTGTGATTTTGGTGGCGACACCAGAACTGATTGCTGCCTCTCTGTCTGGGCCATTTTACTGTCCGACAACATTCAATCAAGCCCACAATAAAGCTTTAAAAAAAAAGAAAAGAAACTATAGCTGCATCTTCATTGTTCAGTTAGAACAGGCTACTTACAAGCACAGCAAAACACATTGTTTTCAGCTCAGATATGGATATAATGCTAAGTCCCAAGTGATAATAATAAAACTAGAAAAGCACTCGGAGAGCGCAGACCTCCCCCAAGCGTAACAATTCCCCCATATAGCGATTTACACCATAAATATTAGTCGTACATATAGCACTGACAATATGGGACCACTAAAAAAGTACCATATCTTCCTCTATTTTGTGATGCACACAAAAATAAATAATGATATAAAAGATTTCATGCAATATTTGTTTCCAAAGTCAATCTATTGAAATTAAACAACCTCAATGTTTTTATAGATATTGGGATAAAATCTGCCTTCTGGATCAGATCCGGATCAGCCTTTGAAATTTGATAGAGGTTCCCATTGTCAATCCCTGAGTCAAATTTCATGAGTTTTGAGCAATAATTAACGGAGATATTGAGGAAAAACAATTTTTGGCCCCATTTACCGCAGTGTTATTGAAAATTTGAAAGTGATCCAGAATCCAGGATTTCTTCCAGATCACACTCAAAATGAAATCAGTTCTTTCTTTTCACATTTCTGACAACTCCTGAAAATTTCATCAAAATCCATCAATAACCTTTTGAGTTATCTGGAACACAGACAAACAAAATGACAGACAGACTGATAAACACCAGCAAAAATAGACAGATAGATAGATAGATAGATATATAGATGTACTTTATTGATCCCAAACTGGGACATTGCAATGTAGCAGCAGCAAGACATGAAAAACACAATATTAAATAGCAATATAAAAAACAGAAACTATCCCTATTTACAATATAATTATAAGACACATATAAAACACACAAGAGTACAAGTGTACGTACAGCAAATAGTGCAATGAGCTGCAGGTGCATAACCTCCTTGGTTGAGGTAATGATAATTATTGTCATTGGGTCATCATTGGCTATGCCTCCAAGCCAATAGCCAATCAAATGGCTGGATTCCTTTTGATTGGCTTTATATAATGTAACAATTAAATACAGACGTCCAGAAATATTATTATACAGTTACCAGGGATGTAAAAATCTATCCACCGATCAAACCAAAAAGGCTAGAAGAATCACTTCAATCCTCTGCTGAGGCTCTGGAGCCCATTGAATGCTGTTGGAGACAGTCCTAGAATACAGTTCCATGAGTCTCATAGCTGATTACTTCGTCCAACTGTGATTTGATATATTAGCTTCAGTTTATGGACATAGTAAAATCTTTCGTGATTAAAAAAAAAAAATCAATAAATCCCAGTTGGTAAACAGTCTTGCACACATTGCTCAATGTGCGACAGTCCCAACCGAGTGATGTGGGCACCAGTGACGAACTGGACCCCTGCTTTTGCAACAATAGCAGCGCAGCACGGGGACAGCTGCTCCACATGCGCGCACACACCCCTCTGAATGCAATTAGAAATGTTTAGGGAGAAAATAAAAAACAAATTACGAACACTCAATGGTGGCTAATTTCTCTACCAGGGAAATATTTTCTCAAACAACCACGCGGCCTCCACTTATTTGGTTTGCCACTGTGGTATTTGCTCAAAAGAGCTTGGTAATAATTTCATTATTCCATGGACGGTATGCAAAATATAATTACTGTCATATTGTATTTCCACGGAGTGGGGGACAACAGAAGTGATGCTGGGGCCTCGGTTCAGTGCTCAGTCAGATATAGTGAGGAAACCAGACCACATGGCTCATGGAGTAAATCAAAATGTACTGAAATATTGACCTTGTTTTGCCACATTTTTACTGCAGGATATGGATTTATTACCCTTTGGGTGAACTGTGATTGGGCAGTTTTTAATGAAATCCCATCAAGGGTCAAGCCTGGTCAGTCATAGCAGTAACTTTTAAAATGGGTCCCTCCCATTCACAGCCACTTTCACCGGTACAGAACATACCAGACCAATCTCAGCAGGACTGGAGTGGGTGTGATGCAATGGCATGTACAGTCACTATTCAAATAACACACTGGAACAAGCTTTTATGGCGAAACCAACAACAGTCATTCCCCAGTGGCAATTCCTTCTCAAATATCTACTAAATTTAAATCATTAACTTGTGCATTTGATGAGCACTTGGCGGCATGCAGAAAATGGAGAGTGAAGAGATGACAATTTTTTAATACAATTTTCACGTTTAACTATGGGGTGCCGAATGTAAAAACTTGATTACAGTTTTCAAACTGATATATTTTCAATATTTAGCTCATTTTCTTCACATTTAGCTCATTTTACACACATTTGAGACATAAATTATTTAAAATGTTAAATCTAAATGTTAAATGTTAAATGTTAAATTTAAATATTAAATCTAAATCTAAATGTTAAATCTAAATATAAATGTTAAATATAAATCTAAATATTAAATATAAATCTAAATGTTAAATGTTAAATCTAAATTTAAATCTAAATCTAAATGTTAAATCTAAATCTAAATATTAAATCTAAATCTAATGTTAAATATAAATCTAAATTTAATCTAAATCCAAATGTTAAATGTTAAATCTAAATATTAAATCTAAATCTAAATGTTAAATCTATATGTAAATGTTAAATCTATATCTAAATGTTAAATTTTAAATCTAAATATTAAATCTAAATCTAAATGTTAAATCTAAATCTAAATATTAAATCTAAATCTAAATGTTAAATATTAAATCTAAATATTAAATCTAAATCTAAATATTAAATCTAAATCTAAATGTTAAATCTATATCTAAATGTTAAATCTATATCTAAATGTTAAATCTTAAATCTAAATATTAAATCTAAATCTAAATGTTAAATCTTAAATTAAATATTAAATCTAAATCTAAATGTTAAATCTAAATCTAAATGTTAAATGTTAAATCTAAATATTAAATCTAAATCTAAATGTTAAATCTATATCTAAATGTTAAATCTATATCTAAATGTTAAATGTGTCGCCGAGTGTAAAGCGGGTTATTTAGAGGATTTACAAATGTCCCATGCCCCGTAAAGTCTCACAGCCGCACAACCACGCCCACACCACTGATTAGGATCAATGGGAAGAGGGCCTGAGGGAGAGTCGGGACTCTCCCTCATGCATTTATCTTCAGTAGACTGGACTACTGTAACGCTGTCCTGACAGGTCTCCCTAAAAAGACCATCAGACAGCTGCAGTTAGTCCAGAACGCTGCTGCTCGAGTCCTCACTAACACCAAGAAAGTGGATCATATAACTCCAGTCCTCAGATCTTTACACTGGTTTCCCGTTTGTCAATGGCTGCCTCCCTGCCTGTGGAAGATGGGGCCGGTACCGCTGAACAACCGCTTGAAGTGCAGCCTGCACACCCGCCAACACCGCCCGTTCAATGTCTTCCACAGGCAGGGAGGCAGCCATGTTCGAGTCCCGACTCTCCCTCAAGCCCTCTTCCCATTGATCCTAATCAGTGGTGTGGGCGTGGTTGTGCGGCTGTGAGACTTTACGGGGCATGGGACATTTGTAAATCCTCTAAATAACCCGCTTTACACTCGGCGACACATTTAACATTTAGATATAGATTTAACATTTAGATATAGATTTAACATTTAGATTTAGATTTAATATTTAGATTTAACATTTAACATTTAGATTTAGATTTAACATTTAGATTTAGATTTAATATTTAATTTAAGATTTAACATTTAGATTTAGATTTAATATTTAGATTTAAGATTTAACATTTAGATATAGATTTAACATTTAGATATAGATTTAACATTTAGATTTAGATTTAATATTTAGATTTAGATTTAATATTTAGATTTAATATTTAACATTTAGATTTAGATTTAATATTTAGATTTAGATTTAACATTTAGATTTAGATTTAATATTTAGATTTAAAATTTAACATTTAGATATAGATTTAACATTTACATATAGATTTAACATTTAGATTTAGATTTAATATTTAGATTTAACATTTAACATTTGGATTTAGATTTAATATTTAGATTTAATATTTAACATTTAGATTTAGATTTAATATTTAGATTTAGATTTAACATTTAGATTTAGATTTAATATTTAGATTTAACATTTAACATTTAGATTTATATTTAATATTTAGATTTATATTTAACATTTATATTTAGATTTAACATTTAGATTTAGATTTAATATTTAAATTTAACATTTAACATTTAACATTTAGATTTAACAATTTAAATAATTTATGTCTCAAATGTGTGTAAAATGAGCTAAATGTGAAGAAAATGAGCTAAATATTGAAAATATATCAGTTTGAAAACTGTAATCAAGTTTTTACATTCGGCACCCCATATTTAACTGCAGGCATGAAACCAACGTGCTTCATGTTTGTTCTCAGTGTCATTTCATTTAATGATTCTCATCCAGGCCTGAAACAGATATCAGAAAAAAGTTGATATGGGCTCCATTTAGGCAGAGTAATAAAGTAGAGAAATACAGAAAACCCAATGGATGTCAACAGGCGATTCAGCTCCTTGTAGGGATGCAAGTGTTTTCAGACGAGTCGTCCCGACTCTGCATGGCCAGACTTAAAAATCCTGTCAGTGAAAGAGAAACCTGTTGTATTCAACTACAAACACTTCTTAAGTAGATAGCCGACATATAACTATCATAAAGAATGTGTAATAATTAGGACCAGATTTATTTTGGGAAAAAAAAAACAAAAAAAAAAGGTAACAAGCTGGCTTTTTGGGCTGCAGCATAAAACAGAAACCGAACACATTAGTTGAGGAGAGCCGCTGCTGCAATTGGCAGGAGGCTATAAATCCTAAAACACTCATGTAACCATTACTATAGAATCCTGAATTATCCAAATGCTTGTGTTTTAGCTCCAGTTTCAAATTCAGAACCTGACAAGATGGAACTTTCCTGTGATGTGATCTCATGAGAATTCACCGATAATTCATACATGCTAACTGACGTGCCCCTTGGATCCACATGGCTCATTGTCTTGGGATGCTTATTATTGTTACCTTGCATTCATCGTGATTGAATTCATTGATGCTTAATAATTTCTCTACTGAAAGTACCTTGAGCATCAGTGAAGCCCTTGATGAGCCGATGCTTGATCATTGACCATAGTCTTTTGGTCCACTGGTCTCTAACAGAATTGTGTCCCAGCGGAGGTCTGGGTCAAGTTAATCAGTCCTGAAAGGGTGCAGGTCCAACCAGGAGGCTCCTGCCAGGGGAACTGGGAAATGAACAAAAAGCTGTTCACTGGTTAGCCCAGCTAGCAGCCTTTGTCCATGGATGAAAGTCGCTGATACCTGCTGATCTAAGCTTCATCCTTTGACCTTCCAGGTCAACTTACCGCAGTTGTGGAGGTCCGTTAATACAAATATAATCAAATTCTTTCAAATAAGAATGACTTTGCTATAAGATCGTTATTCAAAGTTTCAGCTGTCTACCAAATTACCTAATTTTGCATACATTTGTGGCTTTATATACTTTTACTTGAAGAGTTGCATAAACATTCATCCTCCATACACTTTACCTGGATGTGAAATCCGGCTATGGAGAATAAAACTGTTTCTTTTACTGGGCTGTCAAAATGTATTTATTTCTGCTGCAAATTAGATAATTAATGGTCAATGGAGATTGACTCGCTTTTGGAGCCGACACCTAGTGGTCACTAGTGGAACTGCAGTTCTCTTAATTTCCTGGTTTGTGCCAGATGTAGCCCCTTTATTTTACAATTAATTAGAGTAAGTCCAGTTACCAGTGCTTTTGTTCTTTTCACTTACATTCTCACAAAGTACAAGAAAGAGTGGCTAACCTCGAACTTGTTTATGTTCTATATATTATAGAACATAAATACTTATACCCAGTTACCATAATAATATATAATACTTATGCATAAGTTACTTATCTTCCTAACACTGATGTTTCTTTTCAGAATCCCATCAAGCTGTAATAAAAAGTTAATCTGACAGTGGTAATAATGTGTTGACAGTAAAATACCGTATTTTCCGTATTTCAAATTAATCCTCAGTAATAGGTTTAAGTAAGCCCCACAGTAATTCAGTAGCTAATCCTTCCACCTACCCCCGAGCTCATGTCACCATCTTGTCTAATTATTCCAGCCTTTCCATCTTATTAAGTAAGACAATGCATTTATTGCGGCGGTATGCCTCGGCTTCCTGCTGTGCAATATAACCCGTCCCTGGCCTGCCGCCGAAACCCCGAAGATGCCAGGCTGAAGCTGACACAGAAAGTTCACGGCTTCCAGTCTGCGTGCCGTGTAACTTTTCAGCAGCCCCGGGAGCAGATTAGAAACGTCCGCTGTGCATTCCTCGCCTAATGATTAAATATCAGCCCGTTTATTGTGAGTGTCACTGATTACAGCTCCGAGATGTGGTTCTTGGCAGTCTGCAGAGGCTGTGAACCGGACAACGCTTTGGTGACCTTTCCTTTCGCCTGATAATTGAGAGACTCCTTCTGGAAATTATTTTGCAAGTGAATGGAGGAAACTTTGCATATTTTGAGCAGTTTTAGTTTGTTTTTTTTAAAAACGTATCTGTTAAATGTATCACAGTTCCTCTGTAAAAACAGCAGATTAGTTTCAAAAACTCTCTGGCAAGAATGTTTTACCTTTATTTTGATTTTGTATGAAGGCACGATTATTTTGATACGTATGTTTGGCGGATCTCAGAAAAAGCCGGATTGTAACTGCCTTAACTACTGTTTTCACTGTTTTACCAGGATTTTAAATCAAAGATTCTTACCTCCTACAGCTGAACTCTTTTCACTTGATTGATAGTAAGAACAGTACGCCTTAAAACAAAGTTTTAGAAACTATATACCTATTCAAAATTTTTTTTTTTTCCCCAGTTGTTTCTACATTGGCACCAGTGCCAGACATATTGTGTTTAAATGGTCCCCTTTGACTCATAGTTCAGTCTGAGGTATTGGGTTTCACCTAAAATTAGCCTTCATACTCAATTTATTACCTCAATTGAGAGATTTGAAAAGTGCCCGTAACAGCCCCTTTGCTAACACGGACTAACCTTGGCCAAACCGTATAATGTTGCATTTTAATTCAGCTGCAGGAATTACAAGCGAGGCCAAGGCCATTATATGTCTCACCTTTTAGTTTCTCCCTGTAACCCTGAGTGGAGGAGCATGCTCGAATATTAAAGGGGTACAAGAGTGTTAGGCAAACACTAAAATCCAAGATAATTTTATTGAGGTAGGAAAATGGCCTCCCCTGTCAGCCAGACGACTTTTTAAACCTATTTTGAGGGAGTATGGTCTCGTGAAAGTGGGGACAGACATGTACAAATGTTTTAAAAACTTTACAACTACACACGACGCACACAAAACTCTAAATTATTCGGCGTGACATTTTTCAAGTCTTTAACACACTCCCGTGTTGCTCGGATCAGGTGGGTTTGTGCACATCCAGACAGAAATGTGTTCACTAACGTACGGTTGGCGCCTGTTGAATATCAGCAGCTCTGCAGTAATATCAAGCGCAGCAGCCTGAAAATGCCACAAATCCATTGCAACTACGTGTCAATGGAAGGGCTTTATTGGGTCTTAATTTTCTACAACGTCTGTTAGCTTAAGAGGTACGCTTTTCTTTTAATCTGTTGTTTTCTTTTAATATTCATAGGAGGATCCATCCATCCATCATCTACACCTTCTTCTTATTCAGGGTCATCTGGGTCAGCTGGAGCCTATCCCAGCAGTCCATAAGGTGATCTGGTGACCATAATTTCAGATGCAGGAGCAACGTCAGTGGGACAATGCTATCGAAACCTTTTATGTGAGAAAAATGAAGAGAATTAAAATTGTCAACTACATTTTCACTTCTAATTAACTGCGTGATTTTGTGTTGGCGGATTTATGAGTGTGTGAACATAAACTGGATTAATTCTGGACAAATTTGCTGTCACATCACCCATGAGTTTTTCTGAGGAGTTGGTTTGAAACCAATGTTTTCATTGCTCTGCATGACGCCGGTGATAAAAACAACCTCATCTCTGATGTTGCCTCTGAAACAATGCTTCAAATAGATTCTTCCAGCCCTGTTTCAGGGCTGGAGCTCCAACTAACCTTCACCGGGAGCCTTTGACTAGCCGATGTGCTAACTGACCATTCCCCGCGGGTCCTCGGAGCTCCGTCAGATTTCAGTCTGGGCAAAGGTAGCTTGTCAAATGTAGGCTAACTGTCCGGTCAGTCAATCTGGAGAGGTCCAGGACAACCTGGAGAGTGGCTTCAGCTGGAGAAGCTGGATGTTTGGGTTGCTGCCTGGGACAGCAGCTAACGAGCTAAAGGCTGTATTCTGGTTAGCCCCAACCATAGCGCATTTGTCTGTCAGCAAAGGTAGCTGGTGCCTGCTATTTAGCTACTTAGCTTGTATCACGTGGATCCTTCAAGGCTGACCCAATGCTTGTTGCAACAGTTTGTTAATAGTAGTAACCCAACAATAAATAATTTTATCATTAAAATGAGAATGATTCATGCTCTGTTTGGTCTTTATTCACAACTATGTCATGTTCACTAAAAATGTGAAGCACTAAGTAGCTAAAGTGCTGAGAGCTGCTAACACCATCGCTAGAAAGCTGCTGTAACCTGCTTTTGTTTGTTAGTTTGCTTTGTGCCTATGTTATAAATAATGTTTATACCCGCTACACTGTTGGACATCTTAACATTGGATTCATTGGAGCTTGGAGCCAGTGACTGGTGGTCAGTCGAAGAGATGCAATTTTTTGGTGCTTTGAGGTTGTAACGGACGAGCAAGCTAGATGTAGGGCATCTTGTGTGTGAGTTGAAATGGCAGCATTTTTTAAACCTTTCCCCATTTCACGCTGCCACTAACGCCTCGGGACCAGCAGGCCGTTTCATATAATTCATTTTTAAAATAAAAAATGTATCATTAAGCTAATCATTGTTTTTGTTGTTTGCAGATAACATTTTGAATGATGTCAAAATTCCTAAAATAATAGTAAAAATTTGGCTCTCATTGTCCATTAAAAATGAACCTCATGGTGGCACAAGAGGAAAATCCACTGCCTTGTATCCTTTGGGGAGCAGGTCTGCTGAATTTCATGGTAGTTCTTCCTTGTCACCATATTTCAGTCTGGACCTAAGTGGTGGACCGACCCATTGACCCACACGCCATCCTTGCTTTTCTTGGCTAAAAAGTGTGACATTACACTTTTGTGGCTTTCTCACTAGGAATCTTTACATTTGTTTTGACAAGAAATGGTCCGTGTCAACTGTGGTAAAGTAGATGTGTTATTACAGTTAACATGCAATCAGAGTTGCAAAAAAGAGACCTCAGTGTGCACTTGGTACCTCTGCTCTATCTCAGAAACATACATTAGGGCAAATTGGAATACCCTATAAGTCAGTACTCACCATTTCAATACCTCTGCAATACATTTATAGTTTTCTGAATCCTAATCTTGAGATGGAATTCAGGAATAATTTTAGCAAAGATTGCATCAGGTCATCTAGAACATTTTTTTTCCAGGACTGATGGATGATACGGAGTTTTCTTGAAAATGTTTGTATTTTATATAGGTAATGGAAGACTACGTGTTTAACTTCAAGCTTCACCATGGTAAAGAATTATTATTTTTTCCCTAAAAATGTAAAGACGGGGCTGTAAATTCTGTTTACTGAAGGTGTTGATTTTATAGCCCTCTCACATGGCTGTCCTGTTTTCTCCTCACCTTCTTCCTCGTTGGACCTCTCTATGCTTTTCTCCCCTCTTCGCTTTACTTTCCTATCTACGCTGGAATCATCCACAAGCACTTTGGTTTCTTCAGCCTATTCTTAGCTTAAGCTGCGGCCGCTCCAGTAATATTTTTGAAGATTATTATAGTATTCACTAACCCTTTTTCCCCTAAGGCTTGGTTCCAGAGTGTTGGTTTCTCTCTCCTTCCCCCTCCTTTCCCCCTAAACTCTCTCTTTCCTCCCCTTCTACCTTTTTCTCGACAGCAGTCTTTGGTTGTAAAATAATAGAGCATCAGCCAGCTATAATTTGCAGTCCAAACAGAGCCGACGCTGGCTGACGTTTATTGAAACCTCATCCCCCCGTGAGCTGGTTTCCCTTTCCCCCCAACTCCATTGCTGCGTGTTTGTACAGACAAGGCCCAAGTCCTGGCCATTGCTTTTAATAATGAGGCTGATGGTCAGCCTTGGCTTTAACTTTCCCTGGGTAGAGGGGGGGGAGGTTGGAAAAGAAGGGTAGCTAACTGGGTTTCATTAATCCTAACTAGTGGGCTATGACGAAGATGATCTTGCTGGCATCGTCCTCATCATCAGGATCATGTCTGACAGGAGTTAAATCTAAGGAAGGTTAGTCATATATAACGATTTGACTGGAAGGGGCATCTTAGACTTTACATGACAAAATAACTGGTTCCCATACTTATATAGAGATAACTGCAGTTGTACTAATAACGATGAAGCACGATTCAGGATAGCATGACCATAAAAAAAAGCTGTCTTGTAGTCATTGTACATTGATTGGCTGTTTGCTGTTTCAAAGCATTGACGTTTGTAAAATACCCTTGAAGTCAGAAGTGACCTTATTTGGATGATAGGGAGGACTTCCTTGTATTTCAGAAGGAAGTGTTAAAGAATTTTAAATATGAGTCTTTTGGAAATGGAGGTAAGTAGAATCAATTTCCAAGTTAGATCAACCAATGACGTCCTCGTTTCACTCATAAACTTCCACTGGCGGCAGACTGGAAGAGCCTTGATGACGCTTGTGTGCAGATCTCCAGCCATCGTCAGCCACATCTTCAGTGGTTGCAAAGGTTAGCCCCTCTCAAGGGCGAAACACTTGGAGGGAACAAACAAGTGCCAATAACCTTAGATCCAGCAATCGAAGTGAAAAGAGCAATCACCGAAGCCAACTCTCCCCAGATTATCTCTGTCACTGAGCAGGAGTCACCGACTGAGGAACAAAACACAGGACTGGCAAATACTGGCTGATGCAGGTACTGGCTCACAGTACCAGCAGAAATGGTCTCCACCTGAAGACCTTGTGGTTTGGTTCAACACCCTGACAAATTGCAGACGTCATCGAACTGACAGTACCATGGGACGATGCCATTTTCCTGAGTGTCCTTCTGTGAATCTGCCGAAGCAAAGGGTGTATTGAAATATAAGGGCGAAACACCTGATAACAGAGAGGTAAACTAGTCAACCATGTGTTCCTAACCTCTGGTGGCAATCGGCCTAAACCAACCTGTGCAGAGAGCCTTCAAGATATCACCATGCCTCTGTCATGCCTCTATTCTATCTCTGTTCCTTCCTGGGAGCGAGCATTACAGGTTTAGCAGCTGGGAAATGAGTGCTGTTTGAAATGGGAATGCGGAAAAGGTGCGTTACAGGACTGTTTGAGATTCCACACAGAGGATAAGATCAGTCCGTTGCAGAGACGGTGAGAGACAGGTCTGCAGGACGCTGCCAGCGGTTCTGACAGAACACTTGGCCAAGCTGAAGACGTTGAGGGAAAAGAAATACCACTATTTTTTTTTAAACCATGTTGTTCAGATAAACCAGAGATCAGCTGGACTGGCTGCACTTTGAACTTTATCATTCAACTTGGGGAAACAGCAAACCCTGTTGCTGTAATTAGCAACCTGGAAGAAGTCACCACATGGCCCCTGTTCAGGACTGACCCAAGGAGTCTTTCCTGCAACTATGAGAAGCATCAAAAGCACCACTAGTGACTGTTAACATGAGGCCTGACGTATTCTGATATCCTGATGAAATGAAAACAAAAGTGAAAGTTATTCAGCTCTATCAAATCTGTGAGAATTTTGCTAATGTGGCTTTGAACTGTCGACCTCAAGTGGAGAAAAGGACCAGACTGCACAGATCTGGCAAGCTAACCGGATTAGTTATTTATAATCCTACACTCAGACACCTACTTAAGGGGATCTGTCAGGCTTCCTGGTAGATTTTTAAATTCTTTTGTCACATTGTACTCCACTAGATCTTAAACAAACCTAGATGTGTAAATCAGAGGACGTTCCTCATTAATTATAACAGGGATTCTACCTGGGATATTTCAACTAGAATCTTGACACTTTTTCAGGTAACCTGGATTCATTTGAATATGGAAAAAGAGAAAATAATGTTTCAAAACAGAATTATGTACTTTCTAACATCGCGATCCACACAGAAAGGTGGGATGTGACTGGTATGGGCAATACAATATGGCAATGGAATAATACAAGTAAATATCGAGGGAAGTATTGGGAAAGTATAACTCTAATCCCGAACACTCTGTTCGTACCAAATGTAAAAACAAAAAAACTGTCACCTCATGCAGAAAAGTCTGTAAGAAATCAGCATTATAAAAATACAAGAGAATCCTTGTTGGGGAAAGAAGTAGGTACCAAGTGAGAGAAAGAAAGACAGGTGGCTACACAGTGAAATTAAACACTAATCTGCTTCTCAGTGTCTAAAGCCCTACTTACTGGAACTCCTGTGGATTTCTCTGGTCAGCGGTCAGCTAAGACAAACTAATCATCACTTTCTATGGACTGAGGTCTGACCACAGCGCTGCCCAAGAGAAGGCCTTGCAGACTAAAAAACGTCAAGCCCAGGTTAATTTTCCACCGTCGTCACAATCACCACCGTCAGCGGTGCCAGAGCCCGCCGAAAACATTAAGCACTGTATCAATAGCAATTAGTTACATTTCCCTGTTACAACCTGACCGTGCAAAATTGTTGCAGTTGCGCTCCTGTAAAGTGAAGGTTTAATTAAATAATATTTGGCATGCTGCACGACTTTCGGCCGCAGACAGGAAAAAAGAAAAAATCCATACATTTCAGCAGGCGTAAAGTAGTATAGAGGTGGGCTTGTGTTTCCTCCAACACTGCTTCCTTGGCCAAAAACAATTTCGAGGAGCACAGCTGAATGTTTTCATTGTGTTTCTTCTGCTGAGTTGGGCACTAGAATTGGTTTCTACGACTGGCACAGGCTGGTTTAAGAACCTGCGTGCACGACATAGAAGAAGATACGCACACACACATGGGCAGACGTGTCAAATGCTGCGTCAAGCCATAGAAGATGGTCGACTTCATTTGTCAGCTGACTGACTTTGATGCAATTCTTCCTCCTCTTATGGAAAACATATTGTGTCACCTTTGTCCCTTACTGAGGACATCCATTCTTCTACAACCAAACATCCACAAAGATACATGTATGGTGTCTTACTGGGTGATAAGCAAATGAATTTAATTGGGTGTCCAAGAATATACCAGCAATAAAACCCTAAAACAGGATAAGGTGTGATCGAATTAAAAATAAATGTAGTGATTCTTACACTTACTTTGGACACAGTATAACCACACGTTTCATGTGCTTTTTTTGTCATAAACATCTTTTCTCTTGTTAATATACACCCGTTTTTGCATTTCAGACCTGCAACACTTTCCCAAAAAGTTGGAGCAAGGGATAATTTAGCCCTAATGTTAAATAGGTGATGTCAGTAAATGATTGTAACTTGATGATTTAAATGATGATGATGAGTCTTCAAAGATAATCAGCAGCTTAAAGCTGCAAACCTGGAGGAAACTGAGGCTTGAGATGACAATCATCTTGATTTGGTCAGCTCAGGTGCGCTCAGGCTCAAGCGAAGGTCAAGCTGGGATCATCATGAGATCAGGTGGCATCGGTTCGTAAAAGGCTGATCGAGCCACTGATCTAGCAAGTCAAAAAATCTAGGATCTGTGATGGTCTAGGGGGGTGTATCAGGGTCCTTGGTAAAAGACATTTCAGTTTCTGTAAAGGCAGGAATTGATGCAGAAAGGATTTTAGGGTTATATATGCTGCCATTCAACACATTACAGAGACATGGCAGAGGAAGAAGAGGGTACGGGCGTTGGACTGGCCTGCCTCTACTCCTTACCTGTCCTCAGTGCAGAATATGTGGAGGATTTTGAAATCAAAAAGTGTTGCAGCTTCTTCTCTTAGAACGTGTTTGCAGGTAGAGTGGAAACTAAACAACAACTGGAACCCTTCATCATTTAGTATGTGGGCCTCCTCGACTGAACTGACCTACTTTTGGGTTCTGCTGGGAAGTGTGAGGTGAAATGGGGATGGGTCGAGGAGGGCAAAGTTCTGTCATGGTCTCTTTGTATTCCGCCTGCCGGCAGCAGGATATCTGGACCGCAGTATCGTCATACGCAAACCTGCTTGCCACGGAGTTCTAGTTTCCCTCTCCACGGTCTCCGATTGTTAGCTCCTTAACCCGGTACCAATGCAGGTGAAGAATAACTGGATGTGGATGCTGACTGGGAGTTGTTTTAGCTGCTGGAAAGCGATACGCTCTGTTGAATTATGGAGGAGTCAGCGGGAGCCAGAATCCTGGAGGTTCTCCAGCTCTGCAACCTCGGCCTTGACCCTTGGGTTGCAGCCATTCTCGAGGTTTATGACTCGCCGGCTGAGGTCATCAGAAACAAGTTCGAGGGAGGAACAGCATTAGCCATTTGGTCTAGATTAGAGTCTAACAGGGTGAACGAGGCTTTTAATTCCGGCTCTTTACGATGTTGCTTAAGCAGCGTGTTGATGTTGTTAAGCTACAATCTATCTATTTGATGTAAGGTTTTTGAAGCCTTTGCAAAGTTAACAGAAGGTGACAAAAGAATTTGTTAGGTGCCAACTAAACAAAAGCTTAGTTGTGTGTCAATTAAGTAAGCAAAACAGCATAGAAAATTACAAGTCCACTTCATCCATGCCAGGGTTATAATAGTTTTGGATTTTCCATAAGTTTTAGTTTTTAGTTTAGTTTTTCAAATTCAGTTAGTTTTAATTTGTTTTTAGAGCAGTTTTGCTCATTTTTATCTGTTTTTGTTTTGAAATGCTTAGTTTTAGTTTAGTTTTTATTAGTTTCAGTGTTAGTTTTAGTTTTATTTTGTAAATTAGGGTTGTATTTTTGGTTCAAGTGAAGCACTGAACTTTTTGAAGGCTATCGAATCACATAGTCGTGTTTATATTCCTGGTCTCAATAAACACATTTATCAATGCTTGTGGTGTTCGTGCGTATTTACTGACCAGCAGCTATTTGGTCGCCGGTGGAAACAGTCCATCATAGTTGCAGTTTTGCTCCCGGTTCCTTCCCAACGCTGACTAGCCTGCAGCTTTAGCTTCTCTTTCCAGGGGGCTAGCTTAGGCTAACTTATCCAGGTAGTCTTGGTTAGCCTTCTTATGCAAGCTTTTCAAATGGACTTTCAGATTCATGGGGTTTTTTTTTTTCCCCTTGAGAAGTCTTCCACACATTGTATCCTCTGCTTCTACAACAAGGCACTTCAATTCTAGTTTTCGTAATTTTATTCATTTTTGTTAACGATAATAACCTTGATCCATTCACTGTATAAGCTGTGCAAGATGTAAGATGTAAAAAAAATCTTCTGAAGGACAGAGAAAGCTCATTGTCGTTTATTTCAACCCAGTGTATTTCACATTTGGCACCACGGATGATGTTAACTTGAAACTCTCCACCTCTATTTCCCTTTGGATCATTTTATTTTTCTTGACTTTAGCTGAGTCTATCTAATTGAATCAAAAATTAGCTCATAATATATCACAAAAAGGGTAGACGCCTCTGTAGCTCAGTCAGTTGAGCGTGTGGCACATGTACCCAAGGCGTAGTCCACACCGCAGCCGCCCAGGTCTGATTCCAATCTGGACCCTTTACTGTATATCATTTCTGCTCCCCCCTTCCTGTCTACAAACTGTCATAATCTAAAATTGGCCAAAAAATACCTTTAAAAAAAAAGTTTTGACCGACTTCCATGTGGTCGTGTGATTATATTTGACCAGCTTCAGTTCTATAAAAGGCAATAGCTGCAAAAGTGTACCTCCCTCCCTCATGTGTGCGCGTAACATCTAAAAATGCAAAAAGCCCCCGTTTTCCTCCCTATCAGTTGAGCTGGATCTACCGTTGGTGGTTTTCCCTTTTGACCGTTCCCTGTCCTTCCTCCGTCTCCGGATCGTCAGAGGGATGGGGAAATTAGACGGGACATTTCATTAATGTGCAGAAATTTAAAGCTTCAGAGAATGTCAGACCAGGGTGATTGCAAAGCGCCAAGAAATCATCTCTTGGAGCCCTCTGAATGCGGACTGTCTACGGGGAGCGCTGGCAATCTCCGGGGGCTCCGCGGGGCCAAAAGTCCCCCCTCACATTATACAGATCTCATAATCCTCAGCGTCTCTGGGATAAGAGGGAATGTATGGAGGGCAGAGGGAGGTTCGGACCGAATAGCAGAGCAGAAACTGAGTTAGGAAGGGAGACAGGGGAAGAGATGGCGAAGGAGAGAAGTTAGCTGCGGAAACAATGTCATTAAACTCTGCCGGTATAAAAGGATTTCTAATTATCAACACACAATTTCAACCCATCTCTTGTTCCGACTTTCCAAAGTAATATTGTTCTCCATATACAGTGGTACCACTATGTACAAACGTCTCTACATACGGAATTTTCAGGTTACGACACGTGTCAATGGGAAAATATCGCCGTTTTGTTACGAAAGAAATTTCAGGACACGAAAGTCGAAAATACAGTACGTGCTGCTACTCGCAGCTCCCAGAGTTTATCGAACGTAAACATACTTGTAGCGGCTCTGCTATCAGCTAGCGTCTTCCTGGCATCCCATTGAGATTTTAGGAAAATTCCATGAAGTTTCGGAATTTGTTGAAAAGAATCACCCAGAAAAAGTGTTCACTAGTCGGGCTATCGCTCATTATGATGATGTTTGCCTTGCACATTTTCGAAGGATTGTTAAAAGCCGACAAAAGCAAACATCCATGGATCGGTTCTTTACAAAACGTCAGGCAAAAACCACAGCTGAGAGAGAAAAGGTGACGACGATAGCTGTTAAAAGGTAAATGAACATAATTTTTATTATTTATTTTTTTTATCATGTACAACTCTCATTTTATGTTTATTGTGCAGTAATCTAATGGTAACATGTATTTGTTACATGTTTTGATGCATTTTTATGATTTATAAAAAATTTAAGTCCGAATTTTGGGGGGCTTGGAACGGATTAAGGGCATTTACATGGAAAACACATCTCTACTTTCGGAACTTTTAGGTTACGAAACTACATCCAGAACCAACTTAATTTCGCAAGTGGAGGATACCACTGTATTGTATATATTTGATTTTAAAGCAACTTAAAGGAACTTTGCCTATTTTTAGCTCAGTGGGTCCCCCTATAGGTGCACAGATTATGCCAATTTTACGTCTCTGTCACTTTGTCTTCCGTCATTACTTTTTTGAATCTCTTAGCTGCCGCTGCCATAATGTCCACCGCAGCTCTGCGAGCTAAATTCGTCTCTGGTGATGGCAGACATTGTACCGTAAGCGATCGCAGTTGTCACAAGAGGGGAGCAGGACGGGATTCAAAAGTTACTTTAGCTGGTTTTTAATTTGTGACCGAGATGCCCTGCAGCCATAAACGGTAATTCAAAGGAATTTGTATTTCAACTGTCCTTTTGTAATCTTCCTGAAATCTTCCAGGAGAATTCAAGGACAGCAGTACACGACCTGAAACTTGGTATGATAACACAGTTGCTTGGACTTGATTGATTGATTCAACAAGACAGCCACCCAAATATATGAGTAAACGAATAAAAACTAAATTCATGCCAGTTTAAACCCAAAATCTACCAGTCTTTCCATTGTATCTGTATTAGTGCATGTTTTCATTTCACATTTACTTTTCTTAATGCCCATATCCCATGATCCTCTGAGTCTCCCAATTTTCCCTATATCAACTGGTATATGCTGGTGTTATTCTTAATTTTCCCCAAGCTTAAAGCATTATAATGCTCAAACCATAAGTGTATTTATGTTAATGAAATGATTGCAACTCATGGTCGTTTTTGGGAGGTTTTTTTACGTTGACTGACAGGTGTCTCAGCTGTGGTGAATGCTGAACACGCCCGCGCTCCTCGCTTATATTTAGGCTTCACCTCGTGGGAATTCTGGCTGTTCAGTCTGAGTCCGTAAATCCAAAATGTGCCAAGTTTCACTGAATCTGTTTCAAACCTCTCGATGACTCTGCGGGCAAACACAAGTAATAAACACAAGCATTCTTTTTTTCAGAGTTCGTTCCGTCTCTCATTTGGGTTTGGTTGTAAAGTAATTTGTAAAGACTAACACAATTGCTCAAATGTCACAACCATGCGTTGGCTCATTCCTCCAAATCTTGCAAATGCTGCACCAAGGCCCGGTGACAGAAATGGAGCACCTGGGAGGTGGGGGGGGGTTACGGAAAATAAAGAGCGTAGCGGCTAACGAAGACGCAGACAAAAGGTAGAACGACTCGTAGGGTTCGGTGAAACGGGAGGAGGTGCTGCGAGAAGTGTGAGGGGGAGCTGAGGGAGGGAGGGAGAGATGGATGAACCCAATTATCCCCCTATTTTCCTTCATGGCACCGAACCTCAGTCAAGGCAGAGAGCAGAAAGAGAGAAGGTAAATAATAGAAATGTGTCGAATGATGGAGGGAGATAATTAAAAAGGCCTGCATTTCTACACCCGCCGATTGTGGTGTAATTAAGCCATTACAGTCCCACCCCCTAATTTTTTTTTTTTCTCCCTGTAATGATTACAATAAGTGTGAGGGTGAAGGCTTTGGCAAGGGAGCGCTTACATGCACACTCCATTTGGTTCACTCAGACACGTCGCAGCGATCATTAATCATGGGCCGTTTTTTAACTTCTGAATGGCCGCCTGTGCAGGCAGAGGCTTTGGCTTGTTAGCAGAAAGTAATAAAAATGACATGCCCCTTCATGGTCATTTCTGTTTAAGAAAAAAAAAAAACAAAAACGTCAGTTTAAAGTGAAAGAGTTTTGAGGAAAAAGGAGTGAGAAGCTTGCGGCGTGTGTTGGGGACGGACGCACTGTGAGTCACTGCGGTTCGGCGGTGATTCATCATCGATTCATATACTGTTGCGCGCAGATATGACTAATTCATGTGCACTGATTGAGTTTTGGAGCGGAGCGACCGATAATTAGCTGCTTGGTTTACAAAACTTAAAGCTGCAGTTACCTTCTCAGAGAGTCAGACTGGAAAGATGGGGAGCAGTTTTTTTTTTAGGGAACATGAAACAATGAACATTTAAATAAAGAAAAAAAAACGAGAAAAGCACTCGGGGAGCGTAGTGCAACAGTTTCCCCATATAGCGATTTACAGGATTGCAATAAAATCCCCGTTCTGGATCAGATCCGGAATTTGAAATTTGATAGAGGTTCCCATTGTCAATCCCTGAGTCAAATTTCATTAGTTTTGGGCAATAATTAACGGAGATATTGAGAAACAAAATTTTCATCCCTATTGACCGCAATGTTATCAAAAATTTGAAAGTGATCCAGAATCCAAGATTTCTTCCGGATCACACCCAAAATGAAATCCGTTCTTCCTTTTCACACTTCTGACAACTCCTTAAAATTTTATCAAAATCCATCCATAACTTTTTAAGTTATCTTGTACACAGACAGACAGACAATAGCGTCAATAGGAGTCCTTAAATAAGGCATAATATGACTGGACTCAGTTGGACTGAAATCACCTGGAGATAACCTGAACTCCTCGCCCTGAGCCCGGACAGGGGCATCCTACCCTTTTCACGGCCGAGAACCATCGTCCCAGATTTGGAGCTGCTGATTCTCATCAACGGCTGAGAGAGCTGAAGGTCGCGGCTCGATGACGCCAGTGAGACCACCGCCAAAAGCAGAGATGGAATCCAGAGGCAACCGAACTGGACCCTCTCCACCCTTTGGCTGCGCTTAGAAGTTCTGTCCATAAAAGTTATGAACAGATTCATTGACATAGGGCAGCCCTGGTGGCGTCCAGCTCCCACCTGGAACAAATCCGACCAAACTCTTGCTCCATTTGCGCAGGAACTGAATGACCTTGTAGCAACGGGCCCAGTTTAATATCTCCGCAGGATACCCCAAGGAACACAGGCAAATGCCTTCTCCACAAATGCACATGCCAACTGGTTGGGAAAACTTCCCTGGTCTCTACGGGGATTCCCCGTAGAGCTCTAAACCCTCCTACGGACCAGCTCCAACACTGGACCAGCTCTAAACCCTCCGTAGGAGGGTTTAGAGCTGGTCCAGTGTTGGAGCACATCCTTATCAAACAGTAAGAATCTGTTAACAGGTCGATGGACACTCTCACCCCACTGAATTGTGGGTAGCGACTGAAAGCACAAGACTGCAGATACAAGCGGTTGACATGAGTGTCCTCTGAGTACTTTTCCTTAGAAATAGGAACAAAGGGAGAATTTCAGTCATCTGAGAGGGACTCCAGGGGGTATCCTAACCAATCCTTGACCCGGCTCTGGATAAGTGGAAGTTAATGGATGGAAGGAAGAAGAAAGGGATCTTGATTGCTTTTCCTCTCCTTCCTCATGTGCAGGTCCTTACAGCGCTGCGCTACTCGGGCACACGATGATAGAAGAAATGCTTGAAATCAGAAATGGATGGAATTCAGATGGATTTCTCCGTTAAACCGTGCTCAGTTGGTTAACGCTTTCAAACTAAATGACCATGAATATTTATATTTCTCGTCACGCCTCCAGTCACAAACTTCACTGTAAACATAATTATGTCGTTTTATGCTCTCTTTCCTCTGACCCACATGTTTGTTCTCCTTTAACCCGCTGAGACCAGATGCAGCCTGAGACGACTTGCACATGTTTCGAAGGAACCTCGAGTCTCTGTGGGTTAATGGGTGATCAACATTCCTTTCTCATATCGGAGGGGGGGATGCAATTCTCATCAGGTTTAGCGAACAACAGCAAATTCAATTCAATTTTATTTGTATAGCGTCTGTTACAATGTCAATTGTCTCTAGGCGCTTTACAGAGACCCAGAGCATAACTCCCGAGCAAATATCATTAACTAAAAATATAATATTGAATCCTTAACAAGGACAATGGCAGGTAAAAAACTCCCACACTCCCCCAAACAGTGGCAAGGAAAAACTCTACATTAAGAGGAAGAAACCTTGAGCAGGACCTGGATCATATGGGGGGACCTTCTTGCTGAAGACCAGCCGGGTAAAGAAAGAAAAGAGGGGAGACAGGACAGAGAGAGGATGGAGAACAGAGAGACTAAATATAATGACCATATAAACATAAACAGATGCAGGTAGCAGCACTGAGGTGAGATGGTCATAGGACTAGGTCACTATGCCAGCCGGCACCCCGGACACATCTACTCACACAGGTGGAGGTAAACGCTGGGATGGACAGAGGATGGAACTGCAGGTCAGCATGCAACTCGGGAAACTCTGGCCTGCAAACATACAGAAAAAGAAAAGAGAAAAAAAGGGGGGCAAAACAGCACAAGAAACTACAAGCAAACATGAGCTTGTAGGTGTGATGATAACATATCGTCTACTATCATGACTTTTTTAAACTTGATTTTACATAAGCTTGAAGTACAGTAATCCCCCACACTTCGCGATCTCAGCAATCATGGTCTCAGTACATTGCGGAAGTTTCAAAAGTATTCATAGAAAGAAAATATTCGAAAAAAAATGTGAAAAAAATTCAAACGAAGCGCGCGAGGCTGAAGCGAAACCCAGCACATCAAGAACGAGCCTCGGGAAGCAACAAGAGCCGACACGGGAGGCCCCATGAACGAATATCTAGACCTGTGATTGGCTGCTATGACGGGCATTCGTGTGCCATCGTTTTTCTGTATGCTGACTGGCTTATACGCGTCCCTGAATCTACCATCTCTTGCTCTCGTCAGCTACGCACAGAGGAGAGATCGTCAAAGTGAGTGTACCTTCCGTAGATTTTACGTACGCGCGTACATGTATACTGTATGTTCATATACATGTACATCCACATCGTGGTTTTCACCATTCGCGGGGGGGTCACAGCCCCTATTAACCGTGAAGTGTGGGGGATTACTGTACAGCGTTTTTTTTTTTTTTATTCTTAGTCGTACTTATCTTTTTTGTTTCAGTTTTGAACGTGTTGTCCTTAAAGATGCCAACTGTGTAGGCAACTTGGTATCACAAATTGCTGCAAAATCTCTTATGCATTGTCTTAATGGGGTTAATAATGTTGAAGTATTTCCTTTGCAGAAACATGCTGAGCAGGAGCTGCCATTGTCGACACTAAACCTATCAATAACAGAACACTGATTAGTCTGAACATTTGTGTTTTGGTTACTTTCAGACAGCTCGGAGCCTGGTTAGATGAATTCTGTCACAATCGTGATCTTGCAAATCTCTTGAAAAAGACTTGAGGTAATTCTCCCCTCAAGGGAATCAAGTGGGTGCAGAGAATAGGTGCTTTAATAATACCGTATTCAAAATGATTGATGTCCTTTCTCAGTTATTAATGGCAAAACCTTTACTGAAAATTACAGCAATCAAATAGTTCTCATTATCGCTAACATGTTTTTTGCATGACTCTACTGGGATTTTTGGACCATTTTATCCAAAGAAATCATTAGTTTCTGCCACACATCTGCAGTGGTATTCAGGAACTAACTGACTTGACACCTCAAAAAATAATGGCAATATATTACACATTGGCATGTGCTCAGTTAACCTTCCCTGACATTATGGGTTGCATACAAGGACAGTTATTTCCTGGTTGTAACACCATGGGTTCATTTCAATCCTGGTTTCATGTCATACCTATTTCCTTTCCTTTACATTAGCTGTCCAGTGTCATGTACCTCACCAGGTAAAATTATATAAACCCATAAATTTATGCATAATCATGGACTTGATCTGATACACTGTTAGCCAGTGGCTAGCTGTTATCACTTTAGAATCTTAGGGCTTAGGATTGCCTTGACTTGACTCATGAGCTGTGAATAAAGACCTAACAGATAATAGCCTTTCTTACTTTTAAGGTAATAGGTCTTGTCAGTTGCACTAAGAGACCACTGCGATCAGTTTCAGTTTGGCCTGGCCTGGGTTTGGGTGCGAAGGTTAGCAAAGTAGCCATCTTAGTCCCTGGTCAGGGCTAACTAGGGGACACACGTTGAGCTCAATCTTGACATCTGAGCCATGAATAAAGACCTAACTGAGCATAGTCATTTTCATTTTAAAGATATTATGGCTTGTTGTGCTGTAAACTGTTCTAAGAGACGGAGGCAAAGCTTAGCAGTTATCTTTGCTCCCGTTTAAAGACTGCTGGTCAGGGTTAACCAGGCGACACCAGCTGGACTGACTCTAGCTCAGTGCAGCAGGTGTGTCCTCTAGTCCAGCAACTTTTACCTCAGATCCTTCAATTATTTTCAATGAAATTCTTAAAGTTCACTAACTGGATCACTAGCCAACAGCATATGAGCTGAGACAAGGGCTCGCTTGGACCTGCGATCGTTTGACCTTCTACTCATGGGCCTGGGTCTGAAAGGCTTGGTTGACCCATTGCCGACCAGCTGGGGCCCATGAGCAGTGTACCAGGGGACCGCAGGTCTCAGTGGTGCACTGCAACCCTTTCTTTTAGCTCTGGCATCACTCGTTTAAGTTGTCTTTTTGGTTGCTACATTTTTAAAACGAGGACATTTTCTCAGACTTGATAAGAATGAATGAAAGGCGACATCAGTGAGCATCACAGGTTAGCATGAGCTAAGTCAGCCAAGCTAAAATAGCTTACTTGCAGTAACTGAACTAATGTGGGCGTGTTCCAACTGGCTTCGAGGCCTGATCGTTCTGCCCAGTTTTTTTGGACTAACCAATGTTCGGTGGCGTCAGTTCCTGCCAATGACGATGAAAAAGCTTCAAAGCAACTCTACAGACACCCTGCATGTGAGGTTACAGTGAGTTTGTCCTGCTCATTTAATACGGCGTTTGCTGATTTATTCCATAAACTGGACTGATACATTAGCGGTGATGGCAGACGACCAAAGACACTGCTGAACAAACGGACCCTGACAAACGTAGTAACCTGATGACTCTGTTCTGTTGACATCTATGACTGTGGATCATTACTTATTTTTTTTTTCTTTTTAAAGCCTTGGAGGCTTCACAAACACTGAAACAAATGCTGCATCACTCCAAATTATTGTTTCCATTTTTTAACTTGAATGACTAAACGAATGCAAACATTTAATGTGGTAAAAAATCCTTAGCTTGGTACTCAATCACAGCAGGAAGCCTCACATTTCCAAGAAAAGGATGTGGAACAAGATTAACAACGAGAAGAATGCAAAAATCATCCTCCTACGGTCTAAGTAATCTTGTCATCGCCAAGCACCTTTGTTTAGTAAGCATTTGTCTCTGCCATTCGTCAAAGGCGTACCGCACAGTTTGAGCTCCTTACGTTTAAATGATGACATTATTTTTCTTCATCAAACGAGCTGCAGCTCTGTACCTGCAACCCAACACCGGCCTTTCACCCTCAATCACTCCTCACCGCTAACACGGTCAGGACAAATGCAGAGTTTGCTTAAAGCTTTATGTAAAGAGACTAAAATTTAAACACTCCGCTGACACGAACAAGCACAGCATGATTTATTCTGGCGATTATAAATCTTTGCTGATCTTCTCCCCACCCCTGTGTCGAACAAGTATGTTATCTTTTCACCTTCAATTTGTTTTCCCTCATTTTCCCTTCTTCTGCTTTTGTCATGCCGGCCTATTGTTCTTGGATTGAGAGGTTCATACTACTGTAGGGGAGAGGCGGAAGAGGACGGAGACTGAAAATATTATTTAACCAAATCCCCTTTTCTGTAAATGTGTCAGATGAAAGGAGCTACAGGGTTAAGAAATGAGGCAGAATATTCCTGAGAACTGAGGAGAGTTGAGCTGAATATTCCAAATTTGGTTAACGTGAGCAAAGAGGAAGAGGTGCATGAGAAGAAGAAGAAGAAAAAAGAGATATGAGGCAGAGAGCAACACTGAAGTGGAGAGAAGGAAGAAAACGGGAGGACAGAATGAGACCCGGGGGACATCCCAGAGGAAGGTTAAAGACACCGGGTAGACGTGGTGCTACAGCCAGCAGAAGGAGATGTCATGATGGGAACAGGACATCAAACAGATTAAACATTTGTACCTTTGTTGCGATTCCAATCTACAGGTTGACAAAAGAAAGCCAAACTTGCCTATTTTTGTTGTTCAGGGTGATTTTTTTTCTTTCTTTCATATTTCCCGTGTTGTTTGGACATGCAGATGGTCTGGCCAGCAGTGTTGATTCAAAGACTCAGTCTGGTCTAGAATCGGTTCCTCTGGATGTCACTTTGATTTCCAGGGTGCAGTGCCAACTGACACAGAAGAAACTCTCTGGCTGGCACTGGGGTGAGAAAAACAACTTCAGAAAAACAACTTCACTCATCGGATTTCTGAAGAATGCCTCTTTTTTTATCATCACACTGCACACTGACATGTTGCAGAACAAGCAGGGCTGGGAACAAATACGTCAGTCTTTTAGCTTGACTTGACTTAGTTAATGCTAACCTGTGATGCTAATTCATGCTACTCTGTATTCATTATGATTAAAACTGGCCAAACGTTCTCATTAAAAGATGATGAGCTTCAGAAAGTCCTGGCTGGTGGCCTCTGGCCTGGTCCTTGGCCAGCAGCGTTCAAATAGGAGCAAAGAGGAACTGTAATTTTTCTTACTCCTGTGTCGAGCTCAGCTGATAAAAGCAGATCCAGCTCCTTGGTTTTGGATCATGGTTCCTGGGCGCTCCGGTATCAGTTATCACTAGGCATTTGCCGATTGTGCTAGTAAAAGTGGCATATTATGCTAGTGGCAGTGCCTGTTTTTTGCCCAAATTATGCTCAAATTATGCTTCGCTTTTCAAAATTATGCTACTTTTTAAAAAAAAAATTATTCTGTGCACAAACTTCACAACTCACAAGACAAGTTTGAAAATATATTTTATTAACCCTGGCCTGACGTTTTGGGCCCGGTTGTTCAAAACCTGGGTAACTTTATCCGGTGGTTAGGCCTATACAGCGGATAAATCTGCTATCCAGCGATAGTTATCCAGCGAACAAAAAATAGGTTGCACAAAGCCTGGATAGTGTGGTGGATAACTATCCGCGGATAGCTTGTTAACCATCGCGTTGTAGCAGAGCGTGACACAGTTTGCGTAAGGTTTTGCACTCAAATGGCCTCCAGTTACCATGGTAAAGTATGCAAATTTCGAGTAAACAACGAACTGTGCGCCTGCTGCTAGCACGCGCTGGGTCTCAAAACAATTAAAAACAAATACAGTGAAAACTAAACCATGCAGTTTCTGACAAAGCCCTGGATAACAAATTTAACATTGAATAATCTCTTCGTTTTCTTGAATTATTCTAAAATTGTGCTATCAAGACAAGAAAATATACGGATTATGCTAGCAGTGCTACTTTTGGAAAAAGGGCAAAAATTATGTTCAATTCCTCAGATTATGCCAAAAAATTATGATAGCACAATTGGCAAGAGCCTAGGTTATCACACAAAGCCCACCCCCCCCCTGCTGCGTTCAGATCAGTGTACTCTGTACCGGCTGTGAGTGGCTGATGTACGAGACCCATTTCACGAATTTCATTTCCAAGTAGATAGTTGCCGCTGCTCACACTGATGTACAGAAATCCTGATTTGTACACTTGGGTGCGAGACTTTATCAATGATGCAACAGCAAGTTTTAAAAGCAAAGTAACACTGTCCAGATTCCATTTTTACATTCAGCAACCTTTGTGGCGAATCACACACTATGCATCGTGGGTGTATTGTCTAAATAAAAATTATTTGTATGAGGTTCCACCCTCTCAAACCATTTCTTTTATGCTCCAGAGTCACAGAACTGACAGAATGATTTATGTCCTGAAGATTATTACAAATAAAGATTTATTTGTCTTTTGGTTACTGATTTTATCTGTACGCATAAGACATGGCTATGTCGCTTTACTTTTATTGTTACGTCAAAGACACGGTGGACAAAGCTATGCGAATATGTCTGGTAACAGGTTACATTTTGCCCTTTAATAATCAAGCGCTAACACGCTAGATCACAGTAGCAAGGCTTTATTCTGTGAAAACATCTATGTGTGGATGTTTGCAGCTTGGTTTACAGAACCTGTTTAGCTGTCATGTGGGCCAGTTATTGAGGGAGACAACTTCCCCGGGACAACAGCCACATGTGATTGTGCTGATCAAACCTACGCCTGAGTGCTGCTGTCGCCATTAGTTGGACAGCTGTGATTAATGCTCGTGAACCTCCGACCTCAACCCTGCAAGTGTTTGCTTGGCTTGGTCTCGGCCTTTGTCAGACACTACTGGGTTGGAGGTGCTGCAGCAGAAACTCAAATTCCCTCGTAGTTTTTTGTCCAGCTGGACACGTTCGAAAGTCTCCTGTGTTAACTTGATTGGGAAACGGCTGTCAGGTCCAGGGAAAGAGATGAGCCGCTGATTGTTAGCACGGCGTTAAAGATTCAGTTTAACCAGGTGTTGTGTTGTTTGATTCATTTGAAAGATTTCTGTGTGCAGTACGGTGGAGATGTCGCCTGGAGCCTCTGGATTTTGTACATGTCCACCTGTGCCAACATGACTTTTCTCCAGTCCTACAGCCGTCAATCATACATATCGAGGTGGTTGGTGATTCTAAACTGCAGGCATGAACATGCATGGATGGTTGTTGGACTCGTGGGCCTGTGATAAACTGGAGCCCTTTCCAGGGTGTGTCCTGGGATAGGAAGCATGTGTGAAAAAAGTAGCAAGCGTGTTAGCTACCCAGTTCAGTCATGTAAGATCTGGCGATCTGGAGTTTGATCAGGCGTTGGCATCCATTCACAAGCACAACCAGCTGCGTTGAAAACGTTTCTTGCTTCAGTACTACGTCTGCAGCAGCCGTGACATCAGAGGTCTCTGCTAGGGGGCAGGGTAAAATAGTTTATGTTCATAAAGATATCAGTCATGTGACGAATATCCAAAAAAAGAAACCTTCTAGATCAGTGATTCCCAAAGTGTGGGCTCCGGCCCCCTGGTGGGCCGTCTTGGTACTGCAGGTGGGCTGTGAGAGGTCATTAAAATTGAACAAATACGTTTTAAATCCCCGATCTTTTTTAAATATGTTTTTAATTACTGTAAAATTATTCGTGAAATGATTTTTAAAAAAAAAAACATTAAGAAGTAATAAAACATACCAGTTAAGTGTTATTCTACTGTCATCTTAACTTAATATGACAAGTGTCACCTTATTTGTTGACCCCTTACAGTCAGCTCATAACATAGCTTCTAGTCTTGTATGTTGACCACAGTTATGATTAAAGGTTTAGGTGGGCCGCGGAGATTTTTCACATTTCAAATTGGGCCTTGGTATTCTGATGTTTGGGAATGGCTGTTCTAGATGAATTATAAATACATTAGTTTAAATTCCTTTTTGATCTTGTATGTCATTAAATCCGATGTCCTCAGCAGACAGAAGCAAACCATCTTTTTTTTCTTTTTTATTTTTTTTCCCAACATCCCTCTACAAATTTTCATCTTCTCCTTGGTCGTTTTCTCAGACTGAGGTGGAATTCTGTCGACGTCCCGGTGCACTCCTAAACCCAGTTGTTTGTTTTACTACAAGTGGGCCTTCTTGGGAAAATATTATTCCCCGAATCTCCGAAAATGCTATCTGCGTTCCTATAGACGGGCACTGGAAGAGTAAACATTAACATCCCGGCTGTTTGGTCGGGACTGAGGGGGAACCTGCAGCAGCTTTTAAACGTGCAGAGTGACGAACGAACACAAGTAAATACTGAGCCACCTTTCTCAGAGGTGACCCGAGGGACGGAGTCGAGGGTCCGCTATGCTAAGTGAAGGTGAAGCGCGTCAGTGTCGGCTTTCGCTCAAACACCACTTTGTTTGGGGAGTTGCTGAAACCCAGTATTTTACAAGGGCTTCAGCCCTGAGCAGCTTCTGATGATGAAATCCTTTTCCTTGGTCTCCTTATGCCTCCGATTCCAACCGCTGGCCATAATCAACCTTCTGTACACTGTCAAGTGAAAAAAAAAAAACATTTAGTTGGTTCAGATAATTAACATTCATTCTGATCAAATTCCACCCATCCATCCTTGTTACAGATGTCGCTGTTGAATACGATACGAACCTCGCAATACGATATGTATCATGATGCTACAATGGGTCACGATATGGTATTATCACGGTATCACAATATACTGCGATATTCTACCCAGTTAATATCAAAATTAAAAGTAGAGATGAAAAATCAAGTTGCTCTTTATGTTCATCAGATGATATTGATCATTCAGATGACAAATTGAGTCAAAACTATTTGCGTCAAAATAATCTATTTATTGTTGATATTAGTGTTTTTGCACATTTAAGTAACCATTACAACATGCTGACAGCATTGTAAAAAAAAAAAAAATCGATATTGAGGAGCTGAAAAATCGATATTATATTGGGACGGATGAAAATCGCGATATATTGCCAAATCGATTTTTTTTCACACCCCTACTGTTGAAACAACATCTGAAACAAGTAGCTCCAGCCAAGCCACCTTCACGCCTGGACCCTTCCAGGCCGACCAAGAGTCAGATAGTGTTCGGTCAGTTTTACAGCACAACAACCCAGATTAATGATTATACTCTGTTAGGTCTTAATTCACACCTCCGAAGTCACCAAAAGAGCTAAGTAGCTAAAGTGAAGACAGCTAGTTGAATGCAACTGTCACTCAAAAAAACTCATTATGCATAAATGTAGGGATTTTAACTGATGAGGTATTAAGAAGAAAATAATCCCCCTTATGCAGTTTTGTATGTCAAATCAAGCTATTGAGACCAGATCTGTGTTTCTACTGGGCTTCAAGTATTCAATTTCAGGCAGTAGAATTGCACATTTTAACCATAGAGATCAATGGAAATGGACTTACTTGGAGAATCTCCCCCTGATGGTCATTTAGTGAACTGCACTACCTCGTTTGACCTTAAGATAGAAAACTGGAGGTTTGCATCTTGGCTTTCACAGAACATGACTTTACACTGCTAGTTGCTAGGTTTTTGAAGTTTGCTCCAATGTGGACGACCTGCTGCTTTTGAAAATGTCTTCGATTAAATAAGCAACAAAAATTGTCAGTTGAAATTGTTGAATTTCTCTTTTTTGTCTTTTAATGGAGCACAATTGTTCTTTGCATCTCGAAAAATTATTTCGTGGCGTATCCTCCTAAAACAGTTAAGATGAGAGACAGAACGCAAGTGTTAAGAAATGATTATATTAATACAGAGCGAAGGGTAGCCTCCCCTTTTCCCTGATCAAACACCTTGGCGCACACGCAAACCCACTCAGATGAGTTTACATAAACAATATTGACAGTCTGGCACAATGCCTGGTAAAGCCATGAAAAGTTTCCTTTATTGACATGTTTAAACTAAGATCAACAGTCCCGCTTCCCCCCTCGCAGCGCATTACACACACAAACACACATACAATATGGGTACACAGTCGAAGCGCTGATTTTCACAGGAAGAAGTACTATCAAAACATTTGCGTGCAATAAACGTTTTCCTAGTTTGATTAAAGAGGACATATGAGGGAAAAAAGCCACTTATATGCTCGAGAACATTTATCTGTGCAACCTTGTCACCTTTCCTGGGATTTCAGATTTACGGAGGGCTGTTACATCACGGACTCAATTCAGAGCTGAAATTTGCAACTCCTCATCATCTCCACTATCCACATTTTCAAGTTACGCCATACATGATATACCTGAGAAGTGGTACATCTGCTCTTGCTTCTTGAGAGGCATGTTCCAGCATCCAAGTTTGGACCAGCTCATGAGCTTTGAGACGCATCTGATCCACACGGCACTCATCGGTGCCGTAACTGAGCCAGGACTAGGCCCAAATGCGCCTGCTGTCTGGGATTAATTTAGCTTGCATAGCTGTGGAACAATGTTCTAGGAACATGGACCAGTTCAGTCCACAATTTGTTCACGAGGCCGTGACTACAAGGCTTCAATTTTGAAGCATAAATGGAGAAAAATTGAAATTGTAGTATTTTTGTTTTTGTTTTTTGCTCACTGGGCATGTGCACACAGGTGAGAGGGGCCTGAATGTGTTCACTAAATACAGATTTTAACTGCATAAGCAGCTGATACCAGTAAGGACAACCGAGTCAGTAGTGCTTGTTGTTTTGTCTCCATGTTGTCAGGTATGTCACTGTTGAGGCAAATCTGTGCTGATTGCTTTCAGGTGATGATCACGTAATACAGGCTTGGTGAATCAGGAAATTACCTGTACTGACCCATAAGACCAACTGTGCTCCGGTAGGATCCACTAAATTAGAAAACTACCACTCCATACCACAAGGTGGCTGTAGTGTGTCACGTCCCCCATTTAGCCAACCATCAATAAATCATTGAAGAAGAAGATAAAGAAAAGAAGAAAACTGGACAAAAGTAATATTGAAGGTGCTGAGGTGGTTGCTGTCTTACTGTTTTCTGTGTTTTCAAACACTTCAAAAAGGTAGTCATGAATTGAGAAGAGACAACTTAAGCTCAAAGGGGACGTTTAGGTGGACTGAACAATGTCATCGCCTGCCTGCAACATATTTCAATCAGGATCAAATCAACGTTCAAGTACCCAATCCAAGGCAAGGACTTGATTCAATCCTGTGAGAGCCTCCAAAATTCCTGTCACAGGGTCATTCCTGATAATAGAGACACACATCAATGGTGGAGACCACGTAAAGCCACGCTGGACCCTGTTAATGGGAACCCACCTTGTGTCTCCTGTAATTTCCAGCCTTTTTTTTGTTTGACTGTTGATTTTGGCTTCAGAATGGAAGAATTTGAATAGTCAACTATTTTTTTTTAATGTGTGTATCTCATACAGACTGGAACTCCCACATGTATATTCAAAATCAAATATACATGCATATAATGACAAGTTTTCCGCTACAACTCTTCATTTTGTGGGGGGGCTTGCTCTCTTGCTGTAAAATCCTTCCAAGAGTTGTCACACTGCATAAATCAGTGTTTTATGTTTGCTTGGTGTGTTCGATGATGACCTTTTGGCTGTGTTTGATCTAAATTGATATAAATTGTCCCATAAATAATTTCAGTGACATCATCTCCTTCCTTTCACTCGCTCTTGCTTTGATGCGGCCTGCTTTTTATCAATGGGCTCTCCTGGGCTGTTTATGAATGGGTGTTGTTGTGCGGCTCCTTGGCGCTGGTTCTCGGCAGGCTTTTAGAGGCTTCGTTTAAGTACTCTCTGTTTACACTTAAAAAACACTAGAGCTACCTCAAACAAATCAGCAGATGTCCTAAAGAGGTAAGTGATTCTACTTTGAAATATGAAGCCGCTCTAAAAGCAGTAGTTTTAAAATGATGGAGAATTTTCAGCTACAATGTGCTCCAGAGTTTCATTGAGGTCTTCCAGCTCACCAATCCAGGTTTCCAGAACACATGATGTGGGTGATCAGTTACTTTGTATCTGTGGGCGTTTACAGTACCCAAGGATGAAGGGTGTCTTTATTATGACCAAGAGGCCACTTTGATATACCCGTACGACAAACTGTTACTTCTTAATTATAATTAGAGGGATTTGTTACTTCAAAATACTGCAGTACCCCAGATTTTGCAGCTGAAAATCTGATCCAAAATGGTGCTGTGAGTTTTGATGAGCAGGAGAGATGTTTTTTCTCCGATATTAGCTTCTCTTTCCGCCCGCCTGTTAAATTCATAATTGAATTTGAAATTAAGCTTCTCGTGTATAACAACCCTAAATAGCTACCAAGCCCCCTTGTATCTCAAACATCTTGTTGTTCCATCCAAGAGGATGAGTTGCAGCCAGTTGCTGCTAATAATTAGCCTTTAAACTGATCATTGACAGGTATACAGACCTCTACAAGAACAGAGGTTTGGGCACTTTTGGTGTCTGGAGTACTCCTGTGTGCATTAGAGGTCTTTATGGGTCCACTTTCATGACCCGAATAGACCCGTGGAAATTCGACCCAAAACCGACCCGACCTGAGCAGTTATTATAAGTCCGGAGGTCCGAACCCGAATGGACCCACAATATTTGGACCCGGAACTGAGCCGACCCGAGTTTTTAGTTTCCGACCACAAACCAGTTTAATAGAACCAAGTTACCCGAATAAAACCGAGACAATACAGCCCATAGCTGCTCATGTTAAAAGTTGTCTAGCGTTGAATAAAACTTGATTTTCTTACCTAAAAGTTGTCTTCTTCTACCCGGATCAGTTGCTACATAGGCTACGTGATGTAAACAACAATAAATCCACATCATCATTTTCTTTGTGGATACAGATGCTATTGGTAGGAACTGCTAACGCTAATAGCCTACACCGCTAAGGATGTGTCGTGAATATGTTCTCTCATCCAACGTTGTCATGTTGGCGATCCGTTGTGCTTTACAGCCGTCGGGCAAACCGCTAATAACACGCTATGGCGACACGATTGTTTCATGACAAACATGCCACGTTAATTAATAATTATTTAAGTGCCCCCTCAAGTAAACGTGGACCCAGCCTGTCAGAGAGCACCGACCGGACCCGAGACTATCTGTACCGATTCCGACCCGAACTCGGAGTTACGTCTTTTGAATATACCCGAGACCTGATATCGGGTCGGGTCAGGACCTCGGGTTTTCGGGTTGTTGGGTTGTTCCGAAGACCTCTAGTGTGCATGTGTTAACTCAGTGCTAAGGTAGACACACATAAGAAATGGTTTTGGAGAAGCAATTGTTACTGCATTTTAATCAGTGTTTATTTTTAAGAAATCCAAACTATTTGGAGTTCATCATTCAAGAGTGAAAAAGATTTTTCACAGGTAAAAAACATTTAAGACAGTTGCCACGATCTCCCCAGTTGTGGATGTCCAAGCAAAGAAATCCAAAGATCAGACCATAACTGCATTTCCACCTCCTCATTGGTCCTTTCAGCTGCTGTGTCTCTATTTAACTGATGGACCTGATAGGATCTACCGATCAAGCAAACTACCAATCCACGCCACCTGGTGGCGTTAGTGCACCACATTTGCTGAGAAAATAAGAAAAACAAACTTGAATGACAAAATTAACATTCAAGGAACTGAGATGGTTGCTGTGTTTGCGTGCACTTCAAAGGTGGCGATGAAGGAGATGAGATGAGTGACACCAATGACTGAGGCCCATTAAACTAATCTGGACCTGTTGCTAATGGAAATGGGTTCTGTGGATGGCTCAAAGAAATTAAAAAACCCATGAGCTACATGTCAGACCCTATAGGCCTCATTCAGCATATTAAATCCAAAGTTTCGTAAGTTTGGAAGAGCTGTCAGGTCAAAGATTCTTCCTTTGAACAAGGAAACATGACTGAGGTTCACAAAACTGCATCTGAATAAACCACAACACCACTGGAGCAATGTCTATGGACAGAACAGAAGAAAATGGAGTTGCTTGGCAATAATACCCTGAGCATCATGTTTAGCAAAAACTCCCAACTGTCAAGCACGGTGGTGTAGAGGTGAGGATTTGGACTTGTTTTGCAACTACGTGGCACCTTGAAGTTACCAGGAACTAATTTGAATACGAGGCCATCTGCTCAACAGCTAAAGCTTAGTCAAAGTTCGATCATAACATTGGACAATGTTAGAGTGGCTGATGTTGATTGGCTTGGTCAACATCTGGACCTCAGTTCGATTTAAATCATATGGAGGGACTGTAAAAAAACTGTGCAAAAGCCAGTGCCCCAAAACTAAAATTACCTGAAGCAATATTGTAAAGAAGAATGAGTCAAAGTCCATCCACAATGATGTCTTACAAAAAACAATTGCAGCTAAAGAAAGATTTACAAACCAGTGAGGTATGGACATACTTGGCATTGCCCACATGATTCCTTCTTTCTCTAACTTCTTTTTTTTAGTAAAAATAACTGATAATTGAAAAATAATGTCACTGTGAAAAAAGTTGTTTGCTGTTGTCCGCAGGAGGCTGTGTTGTCTCGTACTAAAAGCTACGACAATTTTTGTTTTTAACATGAATGTGAAGTCATCAGACCACAGTACACATACCACTACCATAATAAGTCAGTGTTGTTTCATAGTTTTAAACCCATTAAAAAAGTGTTTTGAGAAATTATTTATTTATAAATTCATGGGATCATTATGTGACGGCTTTCTTAAATGTCAGGGGCAACGTTAAACCCTGGTGTTTTGGGCAGAGCTCTTTCGACCACAGAAATCTGGTATGATATCATAGAGCTGGAGCGTGTTTGGCCACACTGTGTGACATGCCCTGTTTAGTCTGTTGTCATGGGAACGAGGAGACAGGAAGGAGGGAAACCGGAGCCTGGGAGAGGTGAGCTACTGCAGGTGATCTGACGTGACCGTCTTTACATCTCCGCTCTCATGTGGCTTTGATGGATGGCCGCTACTGTGCACGAACACCAGCAACCATTTCTCTGACAGCGGGTTTGCGTGTACAATTTATGCTTGAGCATCATGTCTTGAAACCATTAGTTGTGCTTGTATTTTCACTGCACACTGAATCATATACGGGTTGCTGTTTCCATGCCAAGAAAATGCTTTTTGGTAGAGCGGCCTCTCATTTTTAAAAGTTTGGTGGCTCATTTACAATGCTAAATGGAGTGTTCTTGTATAGTGCTGTGGTTTCAAAAGCAGTTTAAAATATTTTTGCCTCATTCACCCACACACCCATACGCCAGTGGCCATGGAGCGTGCCAAGCAGGAAGCTCGTCCGCCATCCTGAGAAGACTGGAGGCACTCAAGGCATGTTGAGGGGAAGGAGATCGAACGGCCAAGTTAACGATCGGATGGACAAGCAGAGTTTGAAGCTAAGACGAAAACACATGGAAGCACATGGCCAACATAGTGATGTGCACATCCCAACATCCTAGTGGCCAATGTCCGATTCATGTCCTGTTCATTTTCTAAGGAAAGGCAGGAACCGTGTTTTCTTTGCTTATGCAAAGCAAGTTCAGGAAGGTGGGGCGTCCAGGAAAGGTTTATATAAAAGTTTACTTTATGCAAATGAGAACATCCAACACAAAGGTGTCATTCAATCGAAGGAGACATTGTTCTCTTCGTTTATATTTCTAATAAATTCCCCAGGTGTGATGCAAAACATGGCCAGTGGGCATCTATATTGACTCTCAAAATTTCAAATATTGTTCTTACATCATTTCTACATCTTTACAGATATAAGAACTCAAGTGCTTTTAGGTTATTACTTAGCTATAACTATTTTTTTTGTCAAAATTGGCCCGTTAATGAGTAGGTTTATGGTTACTGCAACATAATCATTACAAATCAGTAGGAGATGCAGAATAGTTGTAAAGATGTCGTTCAAGAAGTGGCCGTTCAAGCATCTTTTAAAATAGAACAAAAAAAAAAAGAAACAAACTGAAAGTTGTTCAAATTGCTGAGAAAAAAATAGCGAGGGTTAGGGTTAGCTTTTTAAGGAGTGTTTAGGTCTTGGGAGTGCTTTTATTAGGGAGAGAGCATTTATTAAAAACAATTTATATATTATGTACCACATCAGGTTTGCGGTCATTTGACAGCTGCGGTTAGTTTATGGTTAGCTGTCATCACTTTAGCTTCTTAGCACTGAGAATTGTCTTGACTTGACTTATGAACTTTGCATGAAGATCACTTATGTGAATGTGTGATCATTCACATTTTTAAGATTATATGTTTCGTCGTGCTGTTAATTGTACTTTCAGATCGTCCCAGAACCAGCCGAGTTGGCCTGAAAGGGTACTGAGAACGAAGCTTGGCTAAACAGCAGTCGACTCGGCTGGTGCAGAAGTCTGGCTGTTTCAAATGTCGTTTCAGTGGTGACACCAGAAATGAGGATGGATGGAGAGATTTGACCAAAATGATGAAAGCATGAGCCAAGCCAAGCTAAAATAGCTAACAAAACTGAAATGGCTAAGGTGGGCGTATTTCCAGTTGCCTCCAGGCTTCCTCATTCTGCCCATTTACCTGTTTTTAAATTAACCGAGAGTTTGTTTGGACACTGATTTGGCAGGTTGGCAAAGAATTTCAGTTTTCCAAACTGACTCTTTAGTAAATCTATGGATCACAAAGAGTTTGTCCAGTTCCTCTTCCTACACATTTCTGCACTTCCTGGGTAACATGCCAGTTTAGCAAGCTGGATGTAACCCCTTTGGTAGCGACTGATCCAACATCCCAAACATCTGTGTAAAGAGGCGTTTGACACTACCAGACCCAACACAAACGTATGTGTATGCAGTCACGAATGATTGTAGCTTTCAAACGAACTCAGTTTCTGTGAAACATACTATTCAGGTGATATTACACCTTTTATTATACTCTTTCTTCTGCATAGATTACTTAAAATTGTACATTATTCCTGAGACTGCGCCAGGATTAGTCAGAGTCTAGCTAGAAATAACATGTTGTCCTTTTATTCCACTTACACATTAAGTGCGTCTGTGCAAGGCAACAGGTTAGTGACAATGATGCTTTTCAGAGGCAGCCCGGGACCAGGAGATCAAAAACTGCAACAAATCATTCTCACCTGCTGCCATCATCTCTTCAGCTCCTCACAATATCTTGTCACCCCCCCCCCCCGCCTCCTAAAAAAAATTGCTCTGGCTTGTCTCAAATTCCCCTTTTCGCTGATCCTTCCAATTACAGCGTGCGTCTGCGTGCTGTGCAGCGACCGCACCGTACATCTCTGCGCTCTAACTATGTTTATACAGGGACTAGAAGCAGACGTTGAGGTATTTGGGTTATTCTTTTAGTCAGATCTGCAGCGCGACTGAAAATCCCACAAAATCAGACGCTAATCGAGCGTCGGATTGAAACCGAGTTGAGTGTGTGTGTGTGTGTGTGTGTGTGTGTCTGTGTATGTGTATTTGGGGGGTCTAGACTTGAAGTCCATGACCCTTCTCTTTCTGCATCTGTGCTACGTGAAGTCATACCCTTCACACTTAACAGGACAGAGGAGAGGAGATGCTTAACATGGACTCATCGGCTCATTCATGAGAAAATGAAACCCGCTGAATTTATTAGGAAACATGAAGAGGAAAGTGTTTTCTTGAGGTTTAGACAAAAAAAAATGTCTGTGGGGTCTTTCCTTTCGGTCTTTCCTTGTTCTTCATCTGCAACATCTGATTTCCTCCCCTAACATGTTCTCGTGACCTTTTGGCTTTCAATTGTGTTCTCAAAAGCATTTAAGAAAATAATTTAGCCACTATGTCATTTTAAAAAAAAAGAAGGAAAAGAAGATAGATTATAAAAAACGTTCTATAGTAGGGTCTGGAACTCCTGAACTGAACTGTTATTTTTAGCAATTTCAAGGCAGTGAATTAGTCTTTTTTTTCTACATATTGATGTTCCAGAATTTAAGCAATACATATATAACAAATTACGCACATCCCCTTCTCACATTAGGCAGAGTCTGGACATTGGCGTGTAGCTATAGTGGGTTGAGGTCTGCCAAGGCCAAAAAAACCACTGGAAAAAGTGTGTGTGCTGAGCTGTGGATTCAGTCAGGTCTTTGTAACATGTGCAGGAGATTTCTCAAGAACATGCCTCAAAGAATGCAGTTGCATTAAGTATATTTACCAAAGGAGAAGCTCGTACCTGTCCAAGCACTATTAATAAGGCTTGGAATGAATCTGAGTCTACAGGAACAAGTCATCACATTAAACCGTCCGCCGTGGCAGGGCTTTCCCTCTTAAAACATTAACGTGTGACTTCAACAGTAAGCAAAGGAACCGAGTGTGCAGGAGGCACCCCGGCCACAGAGATTATTGAGAAATGACTCTTCATGTGTTTCACATTTCCCATTCTGATTAAAGTGCAATGAAGCGGTTCTCCACATTTCCACCAGAGTTTACCAAACTGTGGTCGGAATATCTGCCGTTATCTAAACAATGCTAAACAGTTCTGCTGCCATTAAAAAAGTTAGGAGACAGGAAGGTGAGCTGAAATGGATTAGTAGAAGGAATATTCAGAGCATCCTCCTCTCCGGTGATTCTCAAAGATGGATATGAGGCTTAATTCTGTTCCATCTGTTCCACCTTCATTCAGCCTTTTTATAGCCGTCATTTAGAGTTAATATACTCACCAGCGGAAACACGCCGGCGCAGTGTTGTTCAATGGAGCAAGAAGGCAAACCAGCCAACAGTTTAGCCTGATTAGCTGGCGTTTATATGGAGGTACAGTAAAACCCTTTCTTAGTGATTCCAATAAATTCAGTATTGATGTCCCATTAGGCGTTTCCAGTGGCTGGAAGAATTTTTTAGCTCCGTGTTTGTGGAATTAAAAAAGTATATTTCTGAAAAACTGAGGAAACCAAGAGTGCCCACACAGCAGTCACAGCTGAAAAGTCCGTTTTTGTTTTTATAGTTTTTTCCGTGTATTATTAATAATAGTTTATATTTTATTAGATATAATAACTTGCTGGAATTTTGGTCCATTCCTCCTGACAGAACTGGTGGAACTGGGTCAGGTTTGTAGGCCGCTTTGTTAGCACAGCTCAACCCACAAACTGAGAGCAGAGTTTTGTGATGGCCGCTTCAAAACATTGACTTTGTTGCCCTTGAGCCACTTTGTAACTAATCTGGTGTTATTCTTTGGGTCATTGTCCATTTAAAAGACCCATTTGCATCCAAGCTTTAACTTCCTGGCTGATGTGTTGAGATGTTGCTTCAGTATTTCTACATCATTTTCTTTCCTCATTATGTCATCTATTGTCTGAAGTTCATCAGTCCCTGTTGCAGCAAAACACTCCCACCAACATGATGATGCTGCCACCCGCCGTACTTCACAGTTGGGATGGTGTTCTCAGCCTCCAAGCTTCCCCTTTTTACCTCCAAATGTAACAATGATCATTGTTGCCAAAGGATTCAGTTTTAATTTCATTAGACCACGGGACATGTCTCCAAAAATGAAGGTCTTTGTCCTGTAATCTGTCTTTTTTCTGTTGCTTTACTGGAGTCATGTCTTCTTTCCTGGCTTAGTGGCCTTTTAGCCCATGTTGATACAGGACTTGTTTCACTGTGGATGAAGAGATTCTCTCACCAGTTTCAGCCAGCATCTTTACAAGGTGGTTTTCTTAAAACACTTTATGAAGCTTTCCCGCAAACAATTAATTAACCTATCAGAAGCTTCCAAAGCCATGACATCATCATCTGGGCTTACCCAAACTGTTTAAAGACATAGTGATCTTAAAGTATGTGAACTTCTGACTTTGAAGACAGTAATAAGAAATTGTCACTCTTATTCTTCTGAAATGTATGAAATTGAAATCACGATCATCATGCAGACAGACGGTTCCTGTGGTGGCGTCCTCTGTATTTGTAGGTGGGGGTGCTCTCGACGTGGAATGATCCTTCAGATATCGTTTTCCTCACCTGGTTTATTGGTGCCAAGATGGATGTTTTAGAGTCTATTTAGAGTGGGGGGGTTGGGTTATGTGTACTGAATCTGTAGGTGCGAGAGAGAGAGAGAGAGAGAGAGAGAGAGAGAGAGAGAGAGAGAGAGAGAGAGAGAGAGAGAGAGAGAGAGAGAGAGAGAGAGAGAAAGAGAGAGAAAGAGGATAACTGGGTACTTATTTAACTCCGGGTGTGTGATGGCTTTAACTTGTTTGTTCATTTTCTTGTTCTTTTAATGACTGTTTTTATTATGTAAAGCACTTTGTGTTACGTTGGTATGAAAAGAGCTTTATGAATAAATTTGATTTGATTTGATTTGATCTGATCAGGAACAGTTTAGTCTGGTTAAATATCAGACATTGAGTAAAAGAAAACAGGTTGTGTCTTTTGGTAAACTTCAACTGTACATGTTCCTGATCAACAGGCTTTTATTTCAGCATGAGTTTAAATGCAGCATTTCACAATTTGGCATTAATTTTAATGATCAACTTGGGGCCAATTCCAATTCCTCCCTTAACCCTCAACCTCAACCCTCGTCCTTAACCCTCAAGTCTTTGGCCCCTCCAAATTAGCCAGTGTAAGGGCTATCTCGTGATTTAGAAATGGGACACCCCTTGAGTGCAATTACATCTTGAGACTGAGACTTGAGATGCCAAAGCTACGCAGTCCGTCAAGAAAACGACGATGAAGAAGAAGAAGAAGACATAGAAGAAGAATAAGATAATACAAATATATATAACGAAGACAAAGAGATAGTTTAGTAACATTTATATCTTTATCAACTTCGAAAATACTTACATTTGTAGCCCACTTTTTTCAGTGCCATCCTTTTCGAAGACTCTTGGCAAAAATACCCAATGCCTTCTGGGTAGCCCTTACTTCCAAGGGTGGTGCCGGAGAATCTCAATATTGAGGGCGATACAGCCCTCAAACTTGTCCCTCAATTTGACTTTCTAAAAATCAGGAAATCACTTGTACTTCACGGGAGCGAGCATTTTTGAGATTGAGGGTTGAGATTAGGGTTAAGGGAGGAATTGGAATTCACCCTTAGTCTCTGCAGCTTTGCAGCTCTAAGCAGTTAATAGCAGATGGTAACAGGGAACAGGTACCAGAGCCTTTTCACAAGACAGACTTTAAAAGTGCATAGGGCATGTCTGTTTGTTTCAGACATAAGATTCAAATTTATTCAATACAACAAGGAGAGCTGTAATCTACATCTAACTCTTGAAAAGAGAGCACACACTTCAACCTCAAACCCAAGAATTCTTCAGGATCTGACTTTTTCTCCTAATCTTCAAGAGAACCCAAATCATTAGCGGTGACAATGCTGAAATCATTTCCAAAAAAAGTTTGATTACAGTGTAAAAGAGCAGCAATCGACAGCTTGATTCAGGTGACCTTACTCATTTGTTTCTGTGATTTCCTCTGGGATTCATTAGGTAAAAAAAATACGTTTTAGGCAAAAGCACATCATCCTGAGCCATTGAGAGGCCTTGCTTATTTTCATGTGCAAATTAAGCATGATAATTACAAGCTTATGAGGTGTGCAATTTAAGAGAACGGACAAAAATCTACTTGTTTATTTGTCTGTGTAACTCTGACCATGATTAAGTGCTACGCTCTGAAATTACTGTATATGCTATAAAACAAATCCTCTTTCTTTTAAATTCTCCTGAACCTGGCATAATAGGACTCCGTCGTCTCCGTCAGAGTAGGCTAACAGCCTGACTTTCATTCATCTTGAAGCAAATTGAGCCATTTTGTAAATCTATGGTTCTCTTAAATGCACATAAACGGAGGAGACGGAACATTTCACAGAACCGCAGCTGTTTAATGGCATCCCTTCACATTTCTACACCTACGCATTCACATGGAGAAGATGCAGAGGAGAAGACAACGCTTTTGTGGAGAGATTTATGGGAAACCCCAGTAATTGTGTGAAATTTAGCCTGTCACTGGTAGGATGTCAGTCTCTGGTTGTCCTCTGTCTCTTTGTTGACTGCAGCTTCCAAGGACTATTTGGGCAAAAGAAAAAAAAAAAAAAAAGAAGTGAGGTTTGCTTTTTTTCCCACCAGTCAATGTCAGAACTGATGGTTTGAAAACAGACTGACTAAACTGTTGAGAAAACACCCCAAACCATGTCACCTTGAGACTCGTGTGACCCAGGAACAGTTGCTGCTTATTACAAATCTTGACTCTTTTACGTTCTAGTGACTGATGACTTAACAGTGCAAAATTAGTACGGTAAAGCCTTCATCGGGATTGTTTTTCCAGTCAATATCAGCAACATATGGGTAATATAAATTGCATTAATAGGCTTAATCTTCGTCATGACTGGGGCTCAGTGAATGAGGTGAATTGATTTGTCGGACGACAACTGTCACACTGGTCTTGCGATCGTGATTAGGACCACATTCTTCTCTTTTTTGAAGCATTTTTGGCACAAATAAATGCTAAAGCATGGTTTGCTTATTGTCAGCACCTACATGATGACGTAATTCCACATCAGTCTTAATCTAAGATTCAAGAAGGTTCATCATCGTTCAGTCTGAAGATATCACTCAACCTGGTGGCTCTGCTAGTTATTCTTAATAAGTATTTTGTTTTCGTTTTCCAAGATCTCACCATGACTCATTGCATGTAGTTTTTCTCGTCTAGCCAAAATGGCGAGACTCTCTGTTTATCTGTCGATCTTTGTTCCTGCTATAATCTCTGGTCACGAACTGTGAGTAGTGACTGAGAGAAAGAGATTATGGATGCAACTGGCTGAAATGAATTTCCTCAGTAGGATGGCTGGACTCTCCGTCAGAGACAGGGTGAGAAGTTCAGTCCTCTGGGAGACCCTAAGAGTAGAGTCCCTGGTCCTTCATATTGAGAAGAGTCGACAGAGGTGGTCTGGGCATGTGTGGAGGATGGACTCCTGGACACCTCTCAGGGGAAGTGTTTCAGGCGTGTCCAACTGGGAGAAGACCACGAGGCAACCCAGACTCGCTGGAGAGATTATGGGCCCGATCGTACAGTTCCCGCTTGCCACTACCCACAAATTGCGGGTTTAGGAACCTCCGCTAACCACTAACGCAATTTTCCAATCCCTTAAGCCGCTACCCATTATGCCGACTCCCTTACTCACATGGTCGTTGTGGCAATGGGCGTGTCTTTTGCCCTTTCCACAAACTCGGTATCTTGCTACCCGCAACCCGCATGACGCGTGTACAAGAGCGCGTCCAAATGGCGTCAATGCACGTCCACCTGGTCACATGTGGACGTGCACAAACGGCTCTACCTCTTGAATTAACTCTCAGCTCCATAGCGGTTTGCTGATAGCGGCTTGCAGGTAGCGCAACCTGCTCTTAAAGGCAATGGCTACTGACGCACTGATTGATTTAACAGGTTGGAACGCCCTAACCACTCCTATGCATAATATAGTGGGTAGTGCAGGTGGGATAGTGGGTTTAGCAAGGGTGGAAGATTGCGTTCTTTGCGGGGGAACGCCTCTCCCGCTACCCACTATCCCTAAATAGCGGCTTTAGGAGATCTGGCGGAAGATCGGACCCGTACATCTCCTGGCTGATCTGGGAACGCATGTTTAGCTTTTTTTTTTTATTTTCTTGCCAGCAGATATTTCTGAAGTATTTGGCATTTTACCACAGTTTACCCCGATCCTTTTACTGTTGTGAAGGTTTATTCAGTTTAACCTGTATTCCATCCATCCATCCATCCATCCATCTAGTTGCTGGTGAGTGAGGGGGGGTTGTAGATAATCCAACCTGTCTACTGGATAGTACCTGGTGTACAGCCTGAACGTCCAGGATAAGCAAGTCCAATCCTCAGTAGATGCAATGAACAGAACAGCCAAGTTTCTCCTGAAGTTTCCCACCCATGGTCACGAAAGGGTGTCAATGTTAATTTGGAAAAACACAACATAAACATCAAGACTGATGGCAAAAGTGCCTTAATTTATGTATTTTAGTCTTATAATGGCAGGGTATTCAGCAGGGAGGGGAAAGCTGGAAAAATATGCTCAACAGCAGATGGACATCCAGTAGAAAGAAGAAATAAAAACTCCAAACTGCCTTTTTGTAAGCAACTGGATGCAGACGAAACCACAACTAGTCCCCCGGTTTGCATGGGGCTTTTAGTAAGTAATATCATCAAACAAGTCATGTTTGAGCAGCTCCAGCCTTTCTCTGCAGAACGTCTGCTGGTGGAAACGTCACACAAGAACTGTTAGCGAATGTCAGCAGAGAGAAAGAAGGAGATAAATATTGCGCTGACTGTTTGATAGGGGAGAATGCAGGACCAGTGTGAGGCCTCAAATTTAAATTTGTTGTTTCTTCTTTGACCCATGATTGTGTGGCAGAGAGAAACTCAACACATGTCCAAGCATACATTTCCCAAAGAAAAAGTTCTACGTCAGAGGCGCAGCTCCCGACCACAATTCCCAAGACAATTTATTTATTCCACTGGTCAGTATTGATCTGCATTTAGTGTGTAAACTGCAGGATAAACAATCCCAGCCACATGACATGACGCTCTGTAATGACGCTTGGGTTGCGTCGAGACCGACAGTCTAACCTATAATCTGTGTTAACTGTCTGTCAAGCAACATTTCCATGAAAATTAAGTGTAGCAATCAGTGTATAATCAGCATTTTCGGAAGGAGCCAGTTTGGGTTTTTTAGGATTGCCATCTTCTTTAAAATTGCTGCTTTGGAATCTCTTTAGCCAACGTTGGTCCGTTGGCGTGCAGCGTCGGTCCACTGCTTTGGTCCAGACTGACATTGCAATTACAATCTCCCGGCTTGCCATACAAACAAACATTCATGAGTCTCACTCGTGGTTTTGACTGAAATGCTTTTTTGGCAGATGACCACAAAGCCTCATACAGACGTACACTAAAGGGACATTCGTTGCAAGGACTTTGGTGGTCACTCATTGATCGCCTATGGATCCTTTTACCTGCGGCTGCCAGCCTATCCTAACCAGAGTTTCACTATATTTGCTCATCTCTCTCCTCCCATCTCTCGTCTCCGTAAAGGTAACTCACATTTTTGTCTGTTCCTACACCGCCTCACACCACACCTAACCGGTCCAGCTCGGTCCTACCTCATTTGGCTCCCTGCCTCTCATCCCAGTCCCCTCCGCCCTTCCTCCCCTCTTTTCTCCCTCCTCTTTCCAACGTTCTACCTTGCCCCGGCCATGTTTTACAGCTCTGCCAGACCCGTTGCCCTGCTGTGCCTGGTGATAAATGAGAGCTTTCACACTCGGGGTTTGTCCTGGCTGCTGGTTTGGAGGGGCAGGGATGAAGATGATGCGGTTGGAACTGCAGTTATTGATGACAGTTCGCAGGGTTACAGCCACCTGAGGTGGAGATTGGGAAAGAGGGCAGGATTTAGAGGACGAGGAAAAACTAATTTCATGAAGACATTATGAAAAGTGGAAAATGTGCTGGCGCAGCCTCCCAGTCATCTAGGTCATGGTAACTCAAACGTTTGAATCAAGGTAACTGGACTTCTTTGTTCTTGGAGACGTTTCACCTTCAACCTAGAAGGCTTTGTCAGTTCTAACTGACAGGCAGGACGTTTTGAGCCTTTAAGCAGTAAAATCACGTGTAAATCAGTGACCCCTCCCATCACTCCCCTGGGGGTCATTAGAGCCTTTTGTCCACTGTAAGTTGTGTACTTGGTTTTGTTTCGCATGAATCCAGGTGTGAATGGCTGTGAAACTGTCTGGGTTAGAGATTCAGAGATGGATTGTGAGAGTGTTTAACAGGGAAATGCATTTGTCATGGTGTAATTTTGACAAGCTTATGCAGTGTCAAAAACATTTATTCCTTATCAGAGTTTGGTCTTTGACATACATCATGAGGGAAATCTATTGATTAGAAAAACTTTAGCATACTTGGGTGTTCTGCTTAATAGAGCTGAGCGATTTTATCGATTCTGCAATATATATCAATATTTTATTTCCCCAGGAGAGTATCAATATTCTAAGCTTCTTTCAAAACCCCCGTGTCCCACCTTTAAAAGCTTGCAAGCAACAATTTGCACTGTTTAAATATATGAAACTATTTTTCTCAACAAATCTTTTATTCATTTTGTCCAGCATTTGCAAGCTGCCTGTCAGCCATATAAGGTGTAATTGATGCTTTCAGTTCAATTAATTCAAACACAGTCATTGGAACACTCACAAGATGTCACCAAAATCACTTTGTCCCTTTAAAATTCTTTTGGAAAATGATCTAAATGTATTGTAAGATGAATATACGACTATATATCGAATATACGAGCCGAATATCTCGTATTCGTATTCGAGATTAGTGTATCTCTACAGCCCTACTGCTTAACCCCATTTTTTTTAACATAGCGTTGCTGAATGTTGGCCTGACCATCTGAAGCAACCCCAGATCATAATCCCCCCCAACAGCCAGGCTCAGTAGGCACTAGGCATGATGGGTGCATCATTTCATCCATTTCTCTCCCTTTTCCTGATGCACCCATCACTCTGGAACAGGAGAAATCTGAACTCATCATTCATTACTTTCCTCCATTATTCCAGAGTCTAAACTTTATGCATCCAAGCAATATTTAGCTTTTTTTCCTCTTTTTATCACTGCCAATAGTTTTTTCTTCAGGCTACACAGCTGTTTAGCTCCAGTACCTGGAATTCCCTTCATATTGTCTCGCATGTGGAAATGCCATTACTTTCAGTATTTCTCGTTGCTGTGAGTTCTACTGTTGATTTTCTTCAATTAGATTTCAGCAAAAGTGTAAATGATCTCAGATAACAATCACTCAACGCTTTCTTTCTGACCACATTTCTTCCCCGAAATACATCGCTAATCGCCATCCTTCCAGATTTTAATAATGTGCTGGAAAGTTCTGAACCCAATTTTGGTCGTTTCAGCAGTTCTCCGCAGTTGTTTTCTTAAGTTGACACGGACCAATCACTTTGACCCTTCTGAAACAGAAGGAGCATCGTTTCCATGACCACAGGATGTGTCTTCTGCATCTCAAATAGCGTGTTGTCAGCTGAAATATAATCATCACTGAAGTACTCTTCCAGTGGGAAACTCTTTTACTTAAATCCAGGGCAAATCTTTGACTTCAGTATCTTTAGCAGATATTCCTTTATGGATGCAGAAAATTAAAACTTAGTGATGCAGCATGGGCCCATCTGCGGTCAGATTTTTAATATCACTCTGCCATAAAAGTTTGTAATTAATCACGTTCCACCAGCATGAATATGTGATGGCTTAATACAGAAATGGACTGGGCCTGAGGTAATCAGTAGAACAAAAAAGGATGTTGCACGGCAAAACATCATTATAAAGAACTCAAAAAGACATTTTTCAATGTTAATTGGCAGAGAAGAATACTGCCAGGAAGCTATTAAGGTGCTGTTGTCGTCAGAACGTGTTCTGGTAAAAGGTTCTGAGGAGCCCAGCGCAGGGACGGACGTGCCGTCCACTCTGTGACGACGCCGTCTCCAATAACAGACGGACAAACAGACGAAGGCCTCGTTACAAAGTGTTTTCACAGTAAAATATTCTCTTGCATCATCTGGCTACTCCAAAATTGTACGCAGTCTTGTGCGTGTCTCCCTCAGGCTACCGGTCTGCCCCCCCCACCTGACCCTGAACCACATCTGCAGCAACTCTCCGGACCCGTGTCCAGGTTCGAGGACCCATGCCTTCGTCTTCTCCGCTGCAGCTCGTCTCCTCCGTATCGTCAATACAGTCATGGCCAAAGGTTTTGAGAATGACACAAATACTACATTTTCACAAAGTCTGCTGCTTCAGTTATATGTTATAATGAAATACAATTAGAAGCATTTCATCAGTTTCAAAAGCTGTGAGAATTACACATAATTCATTGCAATAAGTCAATATTTGAAGTGCTGACCCTTCTTTTTTTTTTAATAAAGGATGAAAATGGGTTGAATTTCTCTTTTTTTAGGGACAGTTCCCTATTGAACCAGATATTAATACAGATGATGTTTATCTGAAACTAATCAATTCTTGCCATGAAATTCAAATTTTAACACGCTGTATGCAAGATTTTGTACAGCACTGGAATACAAGAGAGACCAGAAGCCTTTTATACACTTGTAATAAAAGATTAGATCGCGACATGGCACACACCTGCAAACTGAGTCAACTTCTGGACCAAATCCTGACTGATGGCAGTCCAATCTTGTATAATCAATGCTTGGAGTTTGTCAGAATTTGTGGGATTTTTGATTGTCCACCTGCCTCTTGAGGATTGAGTTCTCAATGGGATTAAGATCCGGGGAGTTTCCAGGCCAAGGGCCCAAAATCTTAATGTTTTGTTCCCTGAGCCATTTCGTTATGACATTTGCTTTATGGCAAGGTGCTCCATCATGCTGGAAAAGGCATTCTTCATCACCAAACTGCCCTTGGACATGCATGTCTTTGGACTGCGGGAGGAACCCGGAGTACCCGGAGGAAACCCACGCAAGCACGGGAGAGAACATGCAAACCCTGTGGAGGTTCAAACCAGGAACCTTCTTGCTGTGTCAAACTGACAAAAAACATATAAAAAAAACTCTGAAGCAGCAGACTTTGTGAAAATTTAAGATTTGTGTCATTCTCAAAACTTTTGGCCATGACTGTACAACTAAAGCCGGAGCTTTTTTCCAGTGATAGAAAGACAGACACAGCATCCACGGCTGCAACTCCAAAGACTCTGTAATATCTGCTGACCACTTCCTGGAAAGCTTCTTCCCTCGATGAGCAACTGGGGGTCAACGTGGACTCAATCTGCAGGTGTGTGCCATGTCGCGATCTAATCTTTTATTACAGGTGTTTAAAGGGACTTCTGGTCTCTCTTGTATCCAGTGCTGTACAAAGTCTTACATACAGCGTGCTAAAATTTGAATTTGCATGGCAAGAATTGATTAGTTTCAGATAAACATCATCTGTATTGATATTTGGTTCAATTGGGAAACTGTCCCTTAAAAGAAATTCAATCTATTTTCATCCTTTATTAATCAAGACAGGCAGAAACCTAAATAAAACTAGAAAAGCACTCGGAGAGCGCAGACCTCCGCCAAGTGCAAACAATTCCCCCATATAGCGATTTACAGATTGCGATAAAATCTGCGTTCTGGATCAGATTCGGATCAGCCTTTGAAATTTGCTAGAGGTTCCCATTGTCAATCCCGGAGTCAAATTTAATTAGTTTTGGGCAATAATTAACGGAGAAATTGAGAAACAAATTTTTCGGCCCCATTGACCGCAATGTTCTCGAAAATTTGAAAAAGATCCAGAATCCAGGATTTCTTCTGGATCACAGCCTAAAATGCAATCAGTTACCTTTTCACATTTCTGACAACTCCTGAAAATTTCTTCAAAATCCATCCATAACTTTTTGAGTTATCTTGAACACAGACAGACAGACAGATAAATGCCAACAAAAACATAACCTCCTTCGTGGAGGTAAAAATAGTGACTGGAATGGGTCAGAAATTCAGTAAGAGACAAAAGTGATGGGGAAGTCAGTGGTGAAAGTGAATACAGGTGTGTGCTCCAATAATGATGACTATACCAAACTGAGGAGAGAAAAGTACAAAAAAGAAGGCCATTCGAATGGCAACACAGCACAGAGTTAAACTACCTCCGAAGGATAAAAAAGAAACACAGAGCAGGAACCAGCCAATTGAGTTTTATGTCATCTGGCTGTGTGTCTGGTCCATTTGTGGTTCTGTTCAACATTCCTCAGCAGACCACTTACGGGCCACATAAGGCACAGCGGCACCAAGTCACAGGCGAGAGCAGGTGTGTGTGTGCGTGTGTGCGTGTCGGATGGTCTTCATTTAAAAAGGGCATGTTTACGCACCCGTGTCTGCTTCATCCCACTGAGCTTCCACTGAGCGCAGCGTGAATGTGGATTTACGGTTCGCTCCCCTTTCTTCTGGGTTCATGAGTTGTTCACTTCAGCAGCCTTCCTTTTGTAACCGTTCGTTTCAGTTCTGCGGGAGATTCAGCGCCGTTCAAAAAAATAAGGGGCCACGGCGGTCGTGCTAATCTGTTGGGAAAGCCTACAGCCGGCATTCAACGTCATCTCCAGTTGTGTCCCGGCGTCCTCTTGCCTTTAGGTGTAACCCTGGTGCCAGCGCACGTTGATGTGAGTTTGTATGTCCTCCGTGTTTAAGCAGGAGTTGTGGTGGCGCTCTTTAATCTGCGGCCAACCACCCAACTGCTGGCAACAGCATGAGGCGTAACACAAACTCTGAGGTTGGAGTCTATACTAACATAAACGTATAGAACATTATAGAGGAGACGACATAAACCGTGGCGTATTGAATGTTTATGCTTGTGTACCATTCTGGGTCTATGGAAATACACGAGTATACATCTGGCCGTGATGGGAAACGATGGCTTTCCACTGCTGTAGTGGCTTGGCGAGTGGCTTTTTAAAGCTGGAAGGAAAATGGGAGTGTGTGGGAAACGTAGGGTTGGAATGGAAACGCACCATGATTCCATAACTCAATGCAATGCAAAGCTGCCCCTGCAAAAAAAAAAAAAAAATACTAATAAATCTAGTCATCATCGCCATTTCTTCACAATCAGAATAGTTTGGTCACCAGATTTTGCCCACTGTTTGCTTGTGCAAGGTCTAATGAAGTAATCTGTCAATTCAAGTAATGATCCGTTCGTTTATTTGTCCTGCTTCTCTTGGATTTTTAAAGTGCTAAATGGCCTTGGGGAACAGCGGCGCTACATTTCAGCATCAAGTGTTCAGCTATACTCCCCTGTAGTTTTCATAGATTAACTATTTTCAAAATTGTGTAAAAAGGGGGGCATATTATGCTTATTTTAAGTAATTCTAATTGCCTCTTTGGCACTGAGCCATTTTTTAGTGCTAACTGGTACCTCCAGACTAGCTTTGCTGCCAGCATATCTCTTAAACCCTTTAATTAATTCAGAACGATAAAGACCAGGAATCACAAGGAGAGTCTATTCCCGAAGACAAGTAAATTTGACTCGTGTTTTGTGATTGGTCTAATTCCTGGAGGCATTTGTGAGCCATTAGCTTTGCCCAACAGCAAGGAAAAGCTAATGGCTCGTGGATTTATACAACTTTTGCTTCCGGTCAGACACATTACTGGCGATACATTTCCAGCATTTTCTGTAAATGACCTCAAGACCTCAAACCCTTCCATATGAAGACAACCCCTTGGGAGATAGTTCAGGCAGATGTCCAAGCTACCGTTTCACTCCTACACATGTTTTTGTGTTCTCATTTATCGGTCTGTTTAAGGAACAGGTACTCATCCGTCACATCACTTCTGATGTTTCTCACCCCAAGCTTGCTGCCGCTCCTACAACCCCATCTCCTCGCCAGGTTACACCAGTAGGCTTCTATGAATGAAGGTTACATTGTGTTCATCACCCCTAATATCTCTCCAAATAAGAAACAAGACAATTTCACCCTTTATGATGCCAGAGAAATCCTCCAGAAGGAAGCGTTCTCAGATTCCTGAATACTGAACATTGTGTCGATAGTTTATACTAAATGTGCTCAACAGAGAAAAAACACCCCGTTAGCAAACGTACGACACAAATATCAGTTGATTTACCATCAATTTAAGGGGCTGACTGATGCACTTTACACAAGTCTAGTGTGGGGAAGCAACTATGACAGAGTCTGAGAGACGCAAAATGAGATACGGGCAGATATCTCGGAAGAAAATAAGGTTTTTAATCATAACCTATTTTAAGAAAAGCTACATTGATTTAATTTGAATATTAATTAGTGCCTGACGAAGCTTTAACTCAAGCTGGAGCATTGATTTCCACATGATTTCCACATGATTTCCTCCTTGTTGGCATCCCCGTGATTCATTAAGGACGGTGCAGGTGTTTGCAGCTTGAATTATATACAGCCTTTCATTAGCAAGCTCAAGTTCACACTGTTTCAGCGTCGTCCCCTCTTCACTCCACTATTCACGCACCCGTCCCTCTTTCTTTCTTTCCCTGACCCCGACACTTCCTGTTCCTCTCTTACTTCTTCATGCCGTCCTACACATTTGACCTCCGACCCCTCCGAGGTTCATGTTGAGTTGTGGGACCGTCATCACCCACCATTTTTTTTTGCGAGAGCTCAATAAAATGCTGGTGGGTAGAGCCAATGAAAGAGGCCTTGTCTGGGGCGAAGATTAATTGAAGCGGACAATGGGACAGACCCTCCCTTTCCGTTGCCACCATTCATGACCAGAGTCACGGGTCGCCTTTAGAAGTGTCAATCCGAGGAGTTAAATGGCTGCTGCATAGCCGGTAGCACAGGGACATGTGTGGGTGAAAATGATACTCTCCATAAATCAATAAAACGGAGAAGTGACTCATTCATTCACATGGAAATAGTTTCTGTTAATTTAAGAGGGAATCTTTTGCACCGACAGCATGAGAAAACCCAGAAAATTCATTCAGGAATGCATGTTAGATGGAGCTGATCTCAAGTATTTGGTTTTGGGTTTGGTTCTAGGCCCTTTTCATTTGACTAAACTTTAATTTGTGTCACTTTTTTTAACTGGGCCAAGATGGGGATCTGTGTATATTGTGTGGTGATAGGAAGAAATTGAAGGAAATGGCAGTATTCTGTTGTTTTTAAAAGAACTGAACTGTACTATGGAAGATAAAAAAGATATTTTACCCGTGCAGCAATATCCGGCCTTTACAAAAAAGTGAGAAAAAGTAGTTTCATAGTTGTTCTTTGTGGTATTTTTTGTAAGGCAAGTTCATTTGAATCACATATTTCATGCACAAAAGGCAAGTCAAAGTGCTTTACGAAACCATTTAAAGGGCAGCAATAATGCAGATGTGTTTAATAATAGTGTCCAGAAATGAATGTAGTTTTTTTATTTCCTGGAAAACAATTTAAAAATGCAGATGACTTGCGTGCACTATGTTAACCCCCTCAATTCTCCAACAACTAACCAGGGAAATCAGAGAACATTCTACGTAGGCAGAGCAATGACCAGAGCAGTATCAACAAAAGACATCCGCCATGATGTGCAGCAGCGTGGGAACACCAGCGAACGATCCGATGTCCTTGTTATTAGCAATCATCCTGGGTGTTTTTAAGTGTGGCACTAGGACGCTCCTGCATGAGTCATCACATGAAGCCCACCCCCTTGGAACTGGTTTAGTGTTTCCTGTACGAGTGGAAATGCCTCTGAATGGGAGAGGTACCAGACCCATTTCACGAGAAGGAATTTTCACGAGCGAACGGGTATGGCTGGCCCAGCTATCATCTAGACTTTATGTAGTGCAGTTTATTTGCCCCTGAGCAGATGCTAGAAGAAAATATTGTGGAAACTTTCTTTAAAGCGGCATTTCAGAGCTTGTCTTCAAATTGAATATTATATGGGATCACATCTAATCGCTAGTCACAGGGCTAACCTATTTCTATAATAAGTTAAACATTCACTTCCCTTTCTAATGACATCTTACAAGTCACAGGGAATCATAGGACTTACTTTAATAGGCTTTTGTTTCTGTTGACATTTACATACTGCACATCAGTATGTATTAAAAAACTGAAAATTAAGCTTAGCCAGTGGGCTAATTCAGCTAACTAACGAGTTGGTCAATTAGTTAGTTGGGTGGTAGCTTAACTTTATTGCTAATAAGAACTAAACTGAGAACCACAGTATTTATTTTCACAAGAAAATGCAGTATCAGGTGGAGGTGGAGTGCAGCACACCAAACAAGCAACTCTAACTTCCTCGAGAGCCGCAAACCTGCATGTCAAATGAATAGATCACCACCAGCTTGTCATCCGGGTCTGCACAAATCTGTTAATGACCCATTCATGTGAATCAGGTGTGCCGAAGCAGGGAAGCCATGCAGGTTTGTGGCTCTCCAAGGACCAGGATTGGCCACCCCTGCTCCAGTCCTTCAGAGATTAGCAACGTTAGTACAGTCACTGTTGGCTGATAAGACAAATTCGTCAATAATCAAAGTCAATGCACAAAGCCCTCGGTTATTCATGTCACCATTTAGGGAATCTGATGAGTCAGAAACCCAGTTTAAAGAAAAGGTTGGTATAATATTGGCTTTGTTAATATGCAATGGAGATGTAAAAAATGTGAACAGGAGTTGACTCTTTTTTTGAATGGGCCTTATCAGCTTAACAATCTGCAGTGACCAACAATTGGATGTTATGAGGTCAGTGACGTATGGAGTAAAGCTTTTGGTCCAGGTTTTGTCCTAAACCTTCTACCCAAGGTTTATGGTAGCCCACCACTTTGGTTTTATTAGGTCACTTCTCAAAGAAGTATTGGTCAAGGTTCAGGTGTCATACATGGCCTAGCCAGTTGTCCCAATTCTTCTCTTCTTCCATGCAAATAATTAATCTGGTTCCTCTGGATTCGACTTTGATTTCCAGGGATCAGTACCAACAGACACAGAAGAAACTGGCTCTGGACGCCATTGGATAAGCGTACAGCCCATCAGAGAAATGAAGCATGCTATGAAATCAAAGTGAGAGCCAGACCAGTATCAAAAAAGACATCCAAAATGGCGTGCAGAGAGGAGTAGGAATGCTGGTGAATGACTGTTTTAGTTGTGCTTTAAAATCACATTTATCCAAGGTGACATTAGAAAATTTGCAGCTCTGTGATGCTCTTGTTTGAGTCATAGCTTAAAGCCTCCCTGAACCCTGTTGCAATTGGTTTGGTACATTCTTACTGGTGGAAATGGCTGTCAACGGGAGGGGAAGTGAATGAGGATGGCTGGCTAGTTTAGGTTCTATCTAAGGCATGTGCACAACACAAACTACAGGCTATGACTTACTTCGAGTTAGCACGAATTTGAATGAAAGTTCTCCTTTTGATATTCACGTAGAGTCAGTGCATGCTGCGATGCACTGCTCAGCTACCCATTTGCAGCTAATTACGCGGGATGTAAATGATTCAGCCTGTTATAAACACCATCGCATCTGACTCCCATTACAAAGCAGAACCGAGCGAGGACCCGACTGAGAGAACGCAGTAGCACCAGCAGCAAGCGTGGTCACATGGGCACCTAATGCTTTGTTAGAGTCGATAGGCAGCGCTACATCATGAAGTACTTTACTGCCACTAATTAACACACATAGGCGCTTTGGTTTCTACCTCAGAAAATATACAAATTAGAAAAACATTTCCACTCGCGCTTGGGCAACTCTCAACTGATGGGAACAGTCTCGCTTTTAGTACTGGAGGCGGAGGCAGCCAGATATACACTTTCTTTGCACTCAACGGTACCGAAAGTCGCACAGATGTACCCGCGCGACTCGAGGCACGTTACCCGACCAACGCGCCGAGATGAGCAGCTGGCGTTCAAACCTGTCCCGCCGTTCAGCCAAAAACAAACTGGTAACAAAGCAGACGTACAGTCCCACGCCCTCCGATCCCTGAAACATCATTTGTTGGCTTTTTGAAGCTGCCCACTGAGCAGCTGTTATGAGGAACGCCAAATAACACTGGGCTCCTGGCTCCAAAAAAAAAAAATCAGCCACCACTGATTTGTTACAGGAACAGATGACTAATTAAAAACACAGCAGAGTGTGTGTAATTAATGAGTCCATTAAGTCTAGGTAATCTTAGAGATCCAGTATTAACAAACTGTGAGGAGGCTGGGGCGGTGGTGATTAACAATGTGGCCACATTGGTTGTAATTAACTACACAACCACAGTCACAACTGGATCCTGGGAACATATGTCACAGGATTTTTTTTTTTTTTTTTTTTTTTTGTTTAAGGTCTTACATCAGAATATGATGGCGAAAGTGCCATATACACAAACATAATGAACTTCTATATTGTTGCAGTTGATAGCTAACCAAATAAATCTCCCTGTGTTTTATTTCCTTAGCAAAGAATTACTAACCAAAAACATATTCATACCAAAATAAAAAAGTTGGTAAAAAAATACAAAAACAAAGCTGTCACTGTCAAAATGATTAGAATTGTCATATCTGGTAAACATTCCCGTCAACATGTGTTCTTGCATACACTCCCCACAGAGGCGGTTTTATCTTAACACAACCATCTGCCTGGTCTGCTCCTGTTTTGTCCGGAGAGATTGAGGAGAAGATAGTGTGGGCCAAAAACGCTTCACAGAGAAAAAGACGTGTGCCTCCTGCCGCCTGGAGAGCCGCTTTCATCTCTGCAGCTCGTTATGCACCACATCCCCAGTTCAGATGCCAGGTATTACGCAAAGACAGCAGCCAGGACTTAATACGTTCCCTTTGCGTGTCTTACGTCAGCGTGTGTGTTTGTGATCACGCATACATTTACACTCGTGTGAGAAAGTAAGCGTGCCATACCTTAATTCTGGGTTTTTTACGTATCAGAGCATAATAAAAGATGATCTGGTCAATACCAGATCTTAAAATGATGTAAACACAACCCCAGATGACATGACATATCACACTATACAGTTAGTTATTACAGTCGTTGCTAAGCAGATTCACCTTATTAATTGAGCATCAGGACAAGTGAGCACCTCTATACAAGCAGATGTTTTGGCAGTTTTCTAATCTGGAGCAATCAGATGTGTGTTAACACAATACCAAAAAGGAAAGACATCAGCAGTGATTTTTCGAGAGGTAGCTGTTGCCGTTTTGGGACCATTTCCCAACATGATTGTACAGCGAAGAAGATTATTCACAAGTGAAGAATATAGCGATCGCTAATCTTCCCAGGAGCGGACGTCCCAGAAAGTTTATCCCAAGATCAGAATTGCAAAATACCTGAGAATGCAATATATTGGACTCTACAGGCCTAAATTAGCATGTTCAATATTAAATTTGATGACGGTGCAATTATAAAAAGACTGAAGATGTATAGTTTGTCTGGAAGGGTGGTTGGCAGAAAACTCCCCATTTTAAAAATAAAATAGCAGCACAGCTTTTGTTTATTAAGTTACATCCTAACAAACAAATTCAAATTCAAATATACTTTATTGATCCCCCGAGGGGGAAATTCAAGTTTCAGTACAGTCTGGTGTACTAGAGGAGCTGCCGGCGTCCAGCGCTCCTTTTCATGTCCCGGTCCTGTGGTCCGAGTGCTAACTCCAGTTAACAGCCGTTAAAACCAGTATATCTCCACAATAATGATGAATCAAGTGAGATATCTATAGACCATTGTTCCAGACTCCTGGAACAATGGTCACTTTTGAAAATGCATGCTACACTTATAATTTGATTTATGTTTTGTATAAAGGTCCAACAGTCTTTAGTATGTAGTTTATCACCCATTAAAACAACCGGCTACAGCACAAATGGAAGCCAGTTCCAAGACCACTCTGACCAGCTCCTGGTGTAGTGGAGAATTAGGATGCACTGGTATTGTAGTAGAGGTTTCAAAAACTGAATGGACCCATGAAAATTCAACCCGAAACCAACCTGACCTGAGCTATTGTCATAAGTCCAGGTTCCGAACGCAAATGGACCTGCAATATTTGGACCCGGAACCGACCCGACCCGAGTCTTTAGCTTCTGACTGTGAACTGAACCGAGATACCAGAGTAGAACCAAAACAATACAGCTCATAGTTGATAAAAGTTGAAAGTTGTCTAGCGTTGAATAAAACTTGATTTTCTTACCTAAAGTTGTCTTCTTCTACCTGGTTCAGTTGCTACATAGGCTACGTGATGTAAACAACAATAAATCCATGTCGTTATTTTCTTTGTGGATCCATATGCTATTGGTAGCAACTGCTAATGCTAATAACCTTCACCGGTCAGGACGTGTCATGAACATATATTTTCTCATCCAACGTCATAATGTTGGCGATCTGTTGTGTATTACAGCTGCCGCGCAAACCGGTAATAACACGCTACAGCAACACAATTGTTTTATCCTGTCCTGACATTGGCTAAACCAAACTACTGTTTATTTGTTTACTGTTGCTTGACCTGTCACCTGACATTTCGCAGCCTATTGGATGGAGGGGGAGGGGGGTAGTGGGGGTTGAGTGACAGGTGCCACTGCTAATATCTTTACCTCTCTCGGGTAAACACCTAACCTAAGAGAGCACCGACTGGACCTGAGACTAACTGTACCAATTCCGACCCGAACCCGGAGTCACATCTTGTGAATGGACCCGAGACCCGATTGGGGTCGGGTCAGAACCTCGGGTTAACGGGTTGTCGGGTTGTTCCGAAGATGTCTACTTCCAGTTTTGGCTTAAAAGGAAACAAACTAGAATGAAAGTAACATGGGAAAAGCCTGGTGACTGTGGACACTTGGGACGGTTTAGACTTTAGAACAACTAACGATATATCTATGTGCTCTTTGAAGCAACCCTTTGTTCATTTGTATGTCATGAGATTTTTGTATGTTATTATGTACTAACTGCACCTCTTTCCACTGCGTTTATTTGCATTAACTTCTTCCCAATATGCAACGTTTCTTCCAAGTATAGTAACTTTTTGTAATTTCTTTTTTATTATTTTCTTGAGACTTTGTGGGATTTTCTGTTTCCATTCATCTGCTTTAATCCATGACTAATGCATGAATTGGTAGTATTAAATCCTGTCTGGGCTTTATATACATCAACCATAATGTTATTTGATTATAGGAATATTTATGATAATAATTGGGGGAAGTAAGAGGGATAATTCAGTCGAATAAATAAATCTATCTAATATGTTTTTGGCAGTGACAGGAAGTTGCTTGCGTTGTAAGTGGTCCCTGGACTACAAAGGGACTATATTACCATCTCGTTGTTGTAAAAATATTAAGGGTTCCCAAAAAATGAATCACAATGATTTCGAAGACCTCTTTAATTTTCTTTTAAGGGTTATAAGGCTGAAATAATACCAATATGCTAAAATCTAGGCAAGTCATGTTCAAACCCCCCTGTTCCTTGATCTCTGTTACTTATTTTTGTGCCATGACAAGAAGGGTCATTATGCAGTAGGAAACTGCACCTTTATTGAAATGAGAGGATCACAAAATGATCTGCTGCTTGTGAGGAATTTTTCACTCAACATCTGTAAGAACAGAGAGCTCTAAGCTCATTTTATAGGAAACACATTTATGCTGCTTCAGTGCAATCTTTAACAAACAGTCCCTGCAGAACAGATACCGGGCAAATCCATATAATGAGGCTTTCATAAACCCCATTCGCTAAAATGAATATCGACGTGTTCATGCTCACATGCATATAGGCGCATGTATGTCGTCTACCCATTTCCCTCACAGGGGAGACTCAAGAGTGTCAGTCTACAAGGCTGTCAGTGCCTGCTCACCAACAGTCTATAAGTTCCCCTGGTTCGCTTTTGGAATAACAGCCACCCCCTTATTGAATAACCTCTGTTTAACCTAACCCGTCAGTGTGCCCCTCGTCTCTCTCCAAAAACCAAATCTAAGCTCAATATGAGCCCAGTTATTGATAAATCCACGTTCCTTACCCCAGCCGCTACAAATTACCATATTATACGGCTTACAGGTATTAGTTTTTGGGAGGCCCTGACCCAAATCAAACAAGGCATACCTGAATTACTTTTGTGTGTTTGTGCAGGCAGTGATGGAGACAGTCAGAGAATTAGATATGTGGGGAGACGTGGAGGACCAAACATATGAGCTGTTAGAGGGAGGCATGGAGGTGGCGTCATCTGTACTCAAAACTGATTACGCTCACAAGTATTGCAGGACTACAGGCACGGCTGACCACTGTTCACAATATACCAGCCACACGGATGCTGCTGCATTACAAGCTCATGGAACAGCCACTAAAATTTTGCCAGTGAGAAAAGGTGTTTTATTTTTTTTTAACAATGATTCAAAATTATCAGAGGTCTGGGCAGATCTGATATTAAAAAGCAGACTATACCACAATTTGGGAGCAGCAACAGAAAAAGCTCCATCAGCCCTGCTTTTTAATTTAGCAGCTGGTTGGATGATCTCCGTGCTCAGACTGGACAATGGAAGTTTAAAAGCTCAGACAAATAAGGTTGCGCCTTACTATTAAGACTCTTAAAGAAAACAAACAATTACATCTTAAACTGGACCCTGAACTGGACATGAAGCCAGTGAAGGGAAGCCAGCACAGGAATGATGTGTCACTCAGAAGGCGAGCTGCTGCGTTCTGAACAGTTTGTAAGCGACAGAGTAACGACCGATCAATCTCATTTTAGGGAGAGTTCCAATAATCTAGTCGACAGGTAACTTCGCTCATCTGTTTATCAAATTTAAAACCAGAGTAAAAAAAGTAACACCACGGTTTACAGTACATAGATACCGGGCCAATTACACCGTCATCTAAAATGACTGACTGACCAAAAACAATAATTTCTCGTCTTCTTCTCCAACCATGAGTGCATTTCCTTACACTCATTAGTCTTTCTCTGTATGGGCAGATAAGTTTTCAAATCATTAGCAAAACAGTGAAAAGCAAGGTAATGCTTCTGAAAAGTTAGAGCCCAGATGGAGCATGTGCAAAGCAAAAAGAACTGGGCCCAGAATGGAGCCTTGCGGTACTCCACAATTAAGAAGGGATACAGGGGGGATACTGAGGAATTCTGGCCCAGATAAAGACAGAGAAACTCCTCAATCAATTAATGACCGGGACCAACTAAGGACAGTACCTCTGATGCCCACAAGTGTCTAGTGATGATCATAAAATGCCACGGTATACTGTATCAAAGACAGCAGCAGAACAGCAGAATGATGAGAATCAGCTGAGAACTCCTAACAGAGCTGTTTCTGTGCTGTGGCACAATTTAAAATCAGACTGGTATTTCTCTGAAATGCCAGTGAAGAAAACGTAGGTCAAGATATGTGATTGTGATTGTTCATAAACTATCTTTTCTAAAACGTTTGACAGGAAAGGAAGCTTTGAACAGAAATATCAAGGTCTGCCTTTTTGAGAAGGAGCTGCACAACAGCATGTTTGAGAGCAGCTGGAACACAGCTGGAGCTCAGAGATGAATTAATCAGGACATCAACACATGGCCCTATGCTGTTAAAAACATCCTGAAAGATATTAGGAGGAACACTGTCAAGAGGACAGTCTGAAGGCCTCAGGTGCTCCATGATCTTGGTTAAAAAGGAGAAAGACACTTGCTCAAAGATCAATGGAGAAGTAGAGGATGTTGCAGGATCCTTAAGAGAAAAAGAGGGAGTGGGACCTGATAGAAAAAAGAACAAGAAGAAGAAGAAAAACAAAAGAAATCCATCACGAAACACTTGTGATGGCACAACTCCAATTAATTCACAGGGATTTAAAAGAGGGTTCAAAAGAGAGTTAGGAGTCTTAAAACGAAACGGATGTTTGTTAAAATTAATTCATATAAGATTAGATTTATTTTTGCAGCTTCAACAGATCTTTGGTACTCCGGTAAACTGTTTCTGAGAACCTCTTTGAGATTTGAAGATGGTCTTATTCCAATTTTTTTTTTCAATACGTCCAGAAGCACGGGTGGTCTCATTCAGCCACAGCTCTGTCGTGGGCTTGGATCTTTTCGTCCTAAAAGGAGCCACTGCATCCAAACGATCAATGCATGTAGAATTAAAAACCGTTACAAATTCGCCGGGAGTTAGATTACCATAGTAATCCCTTACACAGAGTACTGAGCTGCCAAGAGCTGCAGAGAACTGAGACACAGCTGAAGAGTTTATCATGCCCACATGGTGGTCCGTAGTGCATGGTTTCACTTGAGAATATGGAAGTCTAACAGAAAATAAAACAGCAAAATGGTAAGAAATACATGGATCAAAGATCTCACTGAGACATAGACTAGAGCCAAAACGCAGCACAAGGTCCAAAGAGTGCGATGCATCAGTCACAGACTAAGTGAGATTAAAAGTAAGTTAAAACTCCCCGCCCAGGGGTTTGGACTCACAACAAACATGGATATCAAAATCACCAACAATAAAAAAGCGATCAAAGTCCACAGTCATGCTGCCCACCAGGTCCACAAAGTCCTGAATAAAATCCCTATCAAATTCTGGCAGGTGATAAATCACTGCACACAGGATGAGAGTTTATAAGAAAAGTCTGCAACTCAAAGCTGGAAAAAGTGTCAGTTGGGAACCGCTGACAGTTGAAGCTGGATTTGAAAACTCCCCACCTCTGGTGATTGTCTGGGGGTAGATAAAGAACGAACCGTCAGGAGGGAGAAGTTCGGAGAATGAAGCGGACTCATCGGCTTGAAGCCAAGTCTCTATGATGAAGAAAAGGTCTTGAATTTGATCTTTGTGAATAAAACAGCAAGCTTGTACATTAAAGCCAGTCCATGTAGCAATAACACTTCTGACCACATGGGGGCATATAGATCTGCCATGTTGACAAACGGCCACTGTCAAGAGTGTGTTAATGAGTGGGGGGGTGAGCCAGTACATTTTATAATATCACTTTGGCTATGGTTACATGATGTGTTTTAATTCGGAATTAATTATTCCGAATTAAATAATTCCGAATTAAACTATTTTCCTTCGAGTTTACATGAAAATAGTAATTCCGAATTGAGGTTTACATGGAAAACACGTTTGATCGGCTTTATCCAATTCTGCTACAGGTCTGGGGGTTGGGAATGGTTCTGATTGGATAGGGGGACGGACGTCTTTACGTATTTACGTCTACCGGAAAAAAAAAACAAACTTACATGATTAGCAACAACATGGAGGACTACATTATTAGCATCCTTTTTGAATTTGTTTTGATTTTATATTTTAAGAAGCAGCACGACGACATTATACCACCGTTTACTGCATGCTGCCATCTTGAAACTGTTTCGAAAACAAGCCCAGCATGGAATATAAGTGTTATCGTGAATAGACGGGCAAGGGAACGAGCATGCGCAGAAAGACCTGAATTAATTTAAACTGGAATGAGTGTATACATGACTGTGGAATTATTCACTTCAATGAGCCTTACATACGGTGGCCCGTACGGTCAAACACAACAGAAAAGCGTGACACGCTTGACAAGCGTGACAATATTCTCTGAGGGACTGTTTTGATTCGAGCTGACAGACTGCTGTTTCTTTGGGAGAATTTAATGAGAGGTAAGTAAAATGCTGCTGCTCAATGATTGTTATTAATGTCGTTATGTGTTATGTGCATTTTACTTACCTCTCATTAAACTCTCCCAAAGAAACAGCTTGCTCGTTCCAACCATTTACCCTTTTAAGGATTAGCAGGGTGGGTGGAGTCAAAAAAAGGCTTTAACGTGACTCCTCAGAAAACCTATGGGTGAAGTCACAGAGGGTTTGTCCACTTCTTTTTATACAGTCTAGGTTTGAAATGGCTTTTTTTTTTTATGTGTAAGAAGAAAAAAAAAATCTGACAAACTGTAATTTTCTAAACATTTACAAGTAATTTACTTCTAGTTTTACTTCATTTGGAAAGTAAAATAAATATCTTCTGTAAACCATTGGCATTCTGGCAGCGAGATAAATTGTCAAGTCTGATTCAAAAACAACTAAACGTTGGCATTTGGTTGGATTCTGGGGTTGGACATTAACAAAAATAATGTTTTTCATTTCATGAGAGCATTCATGGCAGCAGAGCATTTCTCCTTAAAAACCTGCTTGTTGGCTTTAACTCAATCTACTATGCGGTCTGGCTACGGTTATATCACCCCAGGCTGTAGACTTGGAATGATAAGTTTGCCAAAAAAAAAAAAAAAAAAAAGGAATCAGTAGAGCCATCAGTCCTCTCCTATCAACACTTCAGTCTCCCGCTGAGGGATAGCAGGCAGAGGGGAAGTGAACGGTAAATACTTTCAGAAGATGAGAGACAGATGGTTGGACTACTGGAGGGAGAAGAATGGCACACCAGATAAACTCACAGCGATCCAGTTTCTAAAACACTGTAAATGTATATTTCTCCTCATTTATGCGAGCAAAGCTTCTGTTAACGCTATCACAAAAGAGCTTAGCGCACAGCGCCTCGATGTGAAGCCGAGGAGGCAGATAGCCGAGCGGCGGCGAACTCTTCTGTTCTTTATAAATATCTTACTTCATAAATATCAGACTGTAACACTTAACACAAGAAAGTATATATCTCTTGCTGTCAACCTACTGATTTAACAAGTGTATGAATGAAAATATTTTTTTGTGATGAAGGGTTTTCTCTAAAGGGGCTGCTGTAAATACAGATGACATGTTAGCTAGCTGGCAGAACTATAATGCTTTTCTTGTCATCTCAGATCTCCTTTGCAGGCATCAGTGGCCCATATGTGCACAATATTAGAAGATTAAACTGAGGGGGTGCATATAAGGATGTGTATTATTTTTAGAAAAGTATGAAAAATGACAGAGACAAGCAGATTTTCAAAATGACAGATGTGATAGGTTAATACGGAGGTAAAGGAGAGACCGAGAAGAGCAAAGTGCTTTGCATAGATTATGAATATTTGTTACGACCCCGACCCCTCATGTCATTTTGCTGTTCAAGAACTGCCCTGACAGTTTTGTTATTTTATGGCTTTTTTAAATTTCTAGAACATATGCGTCTCCGCTCTCACGGTGCGCGCGACCCGACGGGGGTCGAAGAGTAAGCGGCAGGAATGCAGCGCCGTGGAAGCAAACATAATGAAGTCATCACACACTGACCCCAGCCCCGGTGGGCTGTGAGGTCTGAGAGGCTCGGTGGCTGATGGGTATAATAATGGGGTCACGACTGCAGTCATCATGCTCCTTTGGATATGCACCTGGCGTCAAGTTCAAGTTTTGATGCTCTTTATCAATGTTAGTGGTATGCAGAATTACATTTCATTAAAAAAAGGCTTCAAGGGGCTGGAGTCTATCATAGCTGACTTTGATTGAGAGGTGGGGTACATGCTGGAGAGCTCTAGACATGTTACTCATCCATCTCTGAGTTAATGCAAAGAGACGATCATATGTGCTCACACTATGGACACTTCAGACCCAGGAACTTCCCTCACATTCCTGTCTTTGGAATGTTTGAGGAGAAGAAAACACCCAGAGAAGAAAAAGCAGGTTCTAGGCGTGGGAGACACCGGCTGACCAACAGTTGACAGGTCAGAATCTTTTTCCCATGATGCCAAAGTGAAGCTCATAACAGATCAGCGGATTATCAACACTGACATCAACTGTAAACCAGTGGTGCTTAACTGACGGTCCTAAAATATGGGGCATATGTGTGTTGTTTATGTTACCAGATCCACAGAAGTCACTGACCTGTTGCTAACGCTAAATACACTAAAGCACCATTCAGACCTTTGCATTGAGATGTGCTAAGCTCTGGTCTCAGGACACATTTTCACACCTAGCACTAAAATGTATATCTAAATCCATCTTGAGTGTTTGGCTCTGACCTTCAGGTCCTATATTGGCATATGTCATTTCTGCTTCTGTACAATACAAAGAAGTATACAGAACAAGGAAAATATCTGCTACAATCATAAAATAAGAATGAAATCATAAAGAAGTTTACTTTTTTTTTTTTTTTTTACATTTGAGCAAAAAAAATCAAATTAATTATCGCATAAGCTGATGGCTTTAATTTAGTAGATGGCCCCTGAATTCGTCCCAGGATGCTCTTGTGTTCAGACTTTAAAGAGAACATGGACACGTGTCCCAGACCGTCTTCAAAAGCATCCTGAGTGATTGGATCAGAATCTGTCCTGAAATGTGTCCAGACCTTGCCCTTAGCCGTGGGAACTAGTTATTATGTCTCAGGAGGCATTTCAATGTGAAGTGTAAACGGTGCCTATGTTCTGACTTGGGTACTTGGGAGTTTATACTTGGCAAGTTCTACTAGGTTATTCAGTTATGTCACAGCTCAACATCTGGAAAGATCTGATCACGAGCAGCCAGTACAGCGCTCATGTTTACGCCTGGCACTAAAATGAATACCCAAATGTGTCTTGACTGATTGGATCTGATGTGTACAAGGCCAATTGGGGAAATTTTCAAGTATGCTCTATCTTGTTAAATCAACCACAAGTATGAAGTTAGAAGAGTTACATTCTCGCATGAAAAACTTTCGTTCTGGCTGCTCCCTGTTCGGGGTCGCCACAGCGGAGTGATCCACATGATTGGTTTGGCACAAGTTTCTACAACGGATGCCCTTCCTGACTCAACAGGGATTCAAACCCGGGACCTCCTACATTGTAGATGATATATTCTGCTACACAACAACAGTACTTTCTTGAAGTTTTAATGTTTCTTCTTCATCTTTACGTTAATACGCTGGTGTGGACTCTCAGTTATCATGGTAACTCTCAATGGCTTGATCGAGGCAACTGGACATCTTTTTCTTTGTTTTTGAAGACATTTAACCTTCATTCCAGAAGGCTTTGTCAGATCAAAATGACTAGTGGGGAGTTAAAGCTGATAAGATTGTTGGTCAGTTACTGTTTATTGATGTGAAATGCATTCTGGGATACTTTACCATCTCAGGTTTTTACTGAATCAATAATCAGGAAAATGGGATCACATCTGGGGATTTCAACCATACCTTGCTAGATGTGAACCCTGGGTTGGAATTGCTCTTCTGATGTCACCGATGATGTTTCATGTGAAAAAGAACTCAAGCACAGTGGTACCTCTACTTACAAACGTATCTGTTAACGAAATTTCCAGCTAACGAAAGGCCTCTTCGGAAAAATTTTGCATCCATATACAAAAGAAATTCCATGTTACGAAGGCAAATAATTTCAATACGCGCTGCTACTCGCAGCTCCCAGAGTTCACTGAACGTAAAAATACTTGTTGGCTCCTATATCTCAGTTTGAAAGCGGCGCATCCGAGCTGCTCTGCCAATGGCTATCCCATTGGTTAGAAGGGCCCCTCGTCTGTATGAGCGTAACCCAGCAACCCAGGTAAACAAACAATTTTTTATTCTTTAATGTACTTTATTCTTTACATTAGTATAATTGTACATTTATCTCATTCTAACATGTATTTCTAACAGGATTTCATGTAATTTCATGTATTATTTATAATTTATGAAAAATTATGTCCCACCTTGGAACAGATTAGGCCATTTATAGGGTAAAATACATTTTTAATTACAAAATTTTCCATTTAAGAAACGACTTTCAGAACGAATTAATTTCGTAAATTGAGGTACCACTGTATAGACAAGTAGTTGAGAAACCAGCCACTGAGTTAAAGCTTGCTGACATGCTGAGCAAGCCATAAGCTAGAGCTGATTCAATCACCTAAGGTCTTATTTACCAGTTTACGGCACGGTCGGAAGAAACACTAGCAGAACTCGTAAACCAAAAGCGATACCAAAAGATCAATAAATATGTTCACTATACTGTACTTCCTAGCGTGGCGGCCACCCTCTATAATGATGGGCACAAGGTCAATTTCAGCCGCTCCAGGCCTGTCACAAATGCCCACTGACAGGTTACGGAGCAGCCGTTTCCTTAGAGGTGACGTTTGTCCTGACTCAGGCCTCTGATGACTCAGCATCCAATGTGAAGGGCTCATTAATTTAGGCCACTTAAGGCGATTTTCCAGTTAGGCTTGTTTTCTAATGAGGCAGGGCAGGGCAATTAGGTGATTAGGGTTATGGCAGCAACGTGCTTTTTTAGGCATACAGGAGTGGACAGAATCTAGCCTTCTGTCTAAACTGTGAAGGAGTCATTAGACAAATAGATGACAACAAACTGAACAGAGTCATGGGATCCGCACTAAAAAGAAAGGTTAAGGTTTTATTTCTTCTCACTGTTTTACTTAAAGTGTGGTCAAAATCGTCAGTTTAATGACACTTCCAGCTAATAGGGTGACATGAAAACTTGTCAGATGTGGATAGTTTCGTCGGTGAAGCTGTGGAGTGGAAAACCACGTGGGGAATACCAGCAGGGCCTTGAGAAACCAAACGAAAGACTCGTCAAAGAACAGAAAAGGAACAGCAGTTTTCCTTTTTGGTGCCATAGCAACCTGTATTTGTTCGTTTCCCACGGGTAAACCTCGTTTCTGTGGTCCATGCAGACAATCACCTTGCAGCCCGCCCTGTCCTTTCAGCACCTTGCACACATGTCTAGACCCAAAAGGTGTAAGTAGCCGCTTCAGTGAGTGTGCACATGATTCATCTAGCGATCACTGCGGCGCATGGAAACACGGTGCTGACGGGCGCTGGCTGGGATTCACTCTCAAACGCTGACCCCAGAGCAGTGTGTTAAAGGCTGACAGGGCAGTGACGTAATCCCTGGTCATTAACATCAATAATGAATCAGCACTTCAGTTATTCTATGTTTTGTGACCCTGTCAACAGTACATACAGTATATAGAGTATGCATCCATGCATCTGTACAGTCAGTACTATATACCCAAATAGCAGACACGTTGGGGCCTAATCTGGACTACTTTTGGCACTTAGACACAGTTACGGCACAGGAAAGTGCTATGTGGGCTAAATGCGTCCCAATGTCTATGAAATGTTCCAAACTTGGGGTTTGGCATGTGTTGCATGAGCCAGATGTGGCCTATGGTTACGTAAGTTAGTTTCGACATGGGATACAGTACGTGCTGTGAGGGCCCAAAGAACATGACCCAAAGGCTAGCAGCCTTCAACCGCCGATGAAGACAGCAGCTTCAGACTGCTTTTCTGAGCTTTGCTCCCAGACCCTCCCAGGCCAGTCCAAAACTGGTCCCTGTGGTCTCTTAGGACAATTAGAATCACAATGAGCTGTATTCTCTTAAAATAAGACTGACTGTGCCCTGTTTGTTATTCATTCACTGCTCTGAAGTCAAGACAGGCATCTGTAACCTGTCAATCAAATTAGTATGTCTCTAATTAGGCATTACGTTGTGACTTATGAAGTGCATAAAAATTTACTGCCCGTACAGTTGTCATGACTGTAAAATCCAGCTATGGAGACAGTAGATATATTTTGACCCAAGCTGCAAATATATTATTTCTGCTGCAAAGTTTGGGCATTTTAACATGAGAGTTAACGGAGACTGACTGGCTTTTGGAGCCAGATGATCAGTCGAGGAACTGGAATTTGCTTTGTCATCGGGTTTGCATCAGAGGAGCCTCTTGGTCAATGGGACGAGTCTGAGCCAAACAGTTTACCATTGAGGAACATAAAAACCAATAAAATGTCACTAACAATAGTCCAAAACTAAGAAATGGAAAATCAGTCCAACGATTCAAATGTTGTTTTCCTCCTCAAAAATCTAAATCAGTTTAAAGTTAAGCTAACAGGGACATATCCTTTTATGAGGTTCGTGGGTTAAATGATCTTCGATTAGATTTTTATAAATTATTTATTGACTGATTTGATTCATTGTGATGGTGTGAACTAAATCAAATTACTTCAATGGGTTACATAGATGATATTTGGCCTGTTGGGATAATTTAATAAAACATCGTCCACTACAGGAATAGGTATCAGTAATCTCTGCAAAGCTACTTTTACAATTTATTTGACAAAAAAATCAGCCAACGTACAGTGATTCTCTGTAGCAGGATGCTGAACCAGCCACGCAGGAGACCATTTTAGCCATTTGGGAGCTGCATTTAGACACAGCCTGCAACAGAACTAAAATCAAGTTTTACAAATAACCGTCACTCTCAGCTTGTAGTAACATTTCCACGCTCTCAAGGAGCCTGCGGGTATTTTCACAATATTTTTCTATCATAAAAGGAATCATAGAATTCACAGGTGGCTTAATCATCCAGATTAAGTCTTTTTATTTTCAGATCACCCTGCATAAGAGCAGGGCAGATTGATGTGTTCATACAGCCTGATATCAGAGGCATACATTTCCCATCTGTTCTCATGATTTTTAATTAAGTCTTGTGACCAAAAGAAGAAGAACATGTGCCTAGATTAAAGACTTTCTTTCCAACCGACCCCAGACTGTGAGACTAGGCCCCCACCTGTCCTCCACCCGTATGCTGAGCACCGGCGCTCCTCAGGGCTGTGTGCTGAGCCCCCTCCTGTATCGCCTGTACACCAACGACTGCAGTCCGACCCACAACAACAACCTCATAGTGAAGTTCGCTGACGACACTACGGTGGTAAACACCAAAAAAACCAATGAGATTATCGTCGACTTCAGGAAACACAACACCGACCCAGCCCCCCTCTACATCAACGGTGAGAGAGTGGAAAGGGTCCACACCTTCTTGTTTCTTGGCGTCCTCATCTCAGACAGCATCTCCTGGTCTGAGAACGTCACCGCCATCACCAAGAAGGCTCAGCAGCGGCTGCACTTCCTGAGAGTCCTCAGGAGATACAACCTGGACTCCAACCTTCTACCGCTCATCCATCGAGAGCCTGCTGACGTACTGGACTACAGTCTGGTACGGCAGCTGCCCCGCTGCAGACAGGGAAAGGCTCCAGAGGGTTGTGAAAGCAGCGCAGAGGAGCATCGGCCGCCCTCTCCCCTCCCTGTCGGACATTTACACCTCCCGATGCCTCAGCAGAGCCACTAACATCATGAAGGACAGCTCCCACCCCGGCTCTGACCTGTTTGACCTGTTGCCCTCAGGAAGACGCTACAGGGTCATCAGGTCCAAAACCAACAGACTAAAAAACAGCTTCTTCCCCAAAGCCATAACCGCCCTCAACCAGTCTGTGCAATATTCCACCAGATATGTAAACTAAAAAAAAAAAGGCATCTGTAAATAATATCTGTTATGCCATCTCAGGACTTGACTTCTCACACCTTACATCCTCATGCACCCACCTTCTTTTATTCGTACTACCTCGATTATCTGCTCTATTTCTCTCTACATTGCATATCTTTGTACACTGATCCGCACGGTTTTGTACTTTGCACTCTTTTTTTCATAGGTCCTGCTCAAGGTTTCTTCCTCTTAAAGAGGAGTTTTTCTTTGCTACTGTTTGGCTTAAAGTTTATTAGTTTTGTTTTTTTACTTGCCATTATCCATGATTTGGATTTAATGTTATATTTTTAGTTAATGATATTTGCTCGGGGGTCATGCTCTGGGTCTCTGTAAAGCGCCTAGAGACAATTGACGCTATATGAAATGAATTGAATTGAATTGAATTGAACTGAACTGAACCGAACCAAACCCAACCGAACCAAACCAGAACATCAGCAGCAATCTGCTGGCAGGGGAGATACCATGATCTGGATGTCAGTTGTCCCAGGTGAGGCTCAGTCCCCTGAACTGACACTCGCCAATCTTGACAGCATAGTTTAAGGTCGAGGCGGATTGTTTGCACTCTTCCCTTATATGTTCAATTAAAATACATAAAAAACCAAGAAGAAGAAAAAGCTGATGTCGTTAGTTGGACTGGAACTTTATCAAAAATGAACTTAAACCAACTTTCAGATCTTATAACTGACATAATCTTTTCCTTGTCAATTATTTCACTAAATACAATTATTTAAGTTCAATAAATTAATATAAAAAGTTAATTTATTTGAAAAATGAATGAATAAAAATTATACGTACACTTTAGAGAAATATCCTGGCTTTAATATTTGAGCAATATTTGCAGCAAAAAACTTTTCAGTGATCTGAAAGAAAAAATAAATTAAACTAAACTATAACAGTCATTCATGGATCATAATCAAGGTAACATGTTCAGCTAATGGTGATTTTGGTTTCATATTAATGAGAAGTCCTACGCTGCTCTGCAGCAGTAAACTACTACTCATCCTCCTCCTCTTCCCATCCTTTTCTTTCCTCATCAGAAAAGAAATATAGAAATTCTACCCACAGCAAAACTAACAAGATAGTCTTCTCACACCTGCCAGGTAAACGTGCTTCTCCAATCTTTTGCTTGAACGTGCGGGCGTAGACCCTCAGTCATCCAGGTCATGGTGACTGTCACAGGCTTGCCTGGACTCCCTTTATGGTCTGGAAGATGTTTCAACTTGAAGACATCTTCAAGTCAAGATATGACGCCTGGAAAAAAGTTAATTCTTTAAAAATAAACTCTGCATCCTAAACATAAACGTCTGAATCCTGAAGCAGAGTTTCGGTAGCCGGACAAGCATTTTCTGGGGCAAACGAGTGCAGTTTGTGTTGGCTCGGCGGACGGCGGCGCAGTCAAACGCGCTAACGCCGCCCCTGCCCTCGATGGCCCTGACGGAGTCGTTCCATCTCACCGTCACAGAAAATCCAGGTAAGGGATTTACAAAACAAAATAGCGCCTGAAAGTGAGACTGAGGCAAAGAAAAAGAGAGTGAGAGAAACATTACGAGACCTCTCCCTGTGTTTACCTTTGCAATTTTGTCCAATTTGTCTAAATTGCTTAGCTGACCTCTAAGAAAAAAAAGCACATGCTTAATGTCAAAAAGCAGCAAAATATGACTGATCACCTTCATTTTGTTCATTTGGCTCCCTGGCATGAGACTCTAAATTGTGTATTCTTTCGATGGCGCCAAACCACCCGCCCTCCATTTAATTAATTTCCTCTTTTTTATAAGCTTTAACTTCACCTTACTGCAGCTTTTCTTTAGGCATCACGGACTTCCCAGTCGAGCCAGACTGTTGGAGCTTCAGCTCATATTTGTTCACTTGAATTATACCATTTTTGTCTGCCTCCTACCTCATTTTTTTTTCTCTTATCTGCGAATGCAAAAAACAAAATGGAGTAGAAATTCATCTGCCATGATCAGATTGTTAGAAGATGAAATTACCGCCATCAGAACCAATCAGAGAGTAATGCCGGCGAACGTCTCACGTGGCAGGGTAAGGAGCAAAAATGGCTTTTATAACTCATTCGAGGAGGGCAAAGATCAAGCCCAATTTCCTTGTTGATTTGGCTTCCCATGGATCATTGCTCTGATAGTTCTACTGGAGGAAAATAAAAGCAGGATGGAGTCAAAACACCAGCGCTATGACAGAGTTGAGATCATTTCTAAATGGTGGCATTCAGGGCTGAAGCGCTTCACCAAGTCTACAAGGGTCAGATACGATCTTAATGTAATCCGCTAATTTGGAAAACCAACTGGTACACAAATAAGCAAGTCACATTAACTTTATTTAAAGATGAGAACTGACGTTACTGAGAGTCCTGGATGAGATTTCTTGTTAACGCACCCTGTCAACTTCAGCTTTTAATGGACATGGTATAAACGACATTCCTGCCTTCATTTTAGGCTGGATGGGTTGGATTTGTTTTCCTTTTTCTACCCTATATTTAACACAGTTCTGTGCTTGTTTACCTGAAGGCCCCGAAGTTTCACGTAAATGAGCCGTCAATCCATCATCTCCACGGTAGGTAACCAGACCGGGTCTGTTTCCACTGGGGTGCGAGCCCCTCTGTGCAGGGACCTGGGTGGCTGAGTGCACACGGTACGGCAGGAAGGCTGGGGACGGCGTTAAAACCACTCAGCAAAGGGACTGAGACTTCAGTAAGACGAGCCCAGGCACACGTTCTTGTCTGCAGTTAGGTTATTTGAGACAACTTTGTAAGTGTGTAGTGTTATGGTCCCTCCTAAATTTAGATTTAATCTAGGTTAAATTTAGATTTATGTGCAGGTACAGTAGTATGTAGAAGTTCTCAACCCTTATTATCATCATCCTCATCATCATTATTATAGGGAAGCAACTATCAACTATATTGAAGTAACTATATTTTATGTATCAAATACTTGATTAACCCATTGAATAATTGACAATGTAACTGGATAAAAAATACTTTTTCCTTACTAAAGAGTATATAGAAAAGAGAAAAGACAAGTCTATCAAAATGATTATGTTCTTGCTAACGAGCTAACCCCAACCCCCGCAACGCTACTTTACTCGCCTTCATCTCGTAGCAACCGGTTGAGACGGATGGTTTCTGACTCTGGGTCTAATAAAAGGTTTTTTAGCTGTTATTCAGGCTTTTTTCACTGCACTGTTGCCTCAGGCTTTGTTCCATAGCTAGGCTGTTGTTGTTTTGTTTTTTTTACTTTATAAATTAGCATTACACAAAATATGAAGTTTGAATTCAATAAGAACTACCAAAGTTTTGTGAAAATGGCATCCTCTAGGTGGCAGCACCAGTCAAAACTGCCGAATTTTTTTTTAAATTTTTATTGAGACCAATTGCCAAAATTACAATGGTACATACATCTTTATAACCATTTAAAAATAAAATAGAAAGATCACTACATTCAGTGACCATAGTGTACCAAGTACCACTAAAAGAAAATTACAAGTCACAAATATTTTTTTTTTTAACCCCTCCAACACAGGCCTCCAAGCCGTGGAGTAGAACGGCTTCTGCACATCATATTTTGCAGAACTCAGGCAGCCTCTGTTGTACAAGGTTATTACAGTTAACAACTAAAATAAATTTAAAAACAAGTTTTTTGTTTTTTTTTTTAAAGATAACTAATTGAAGCTGTATTATGTGTTCATAAAACAAATTAAAACTGACTATAATATCAATAACATCCTTCATTTTCAGATTTGTCATTTTTTTCACATTGGGATTTACATGAAATGTATTAACTTCGCTCTGCCGTCCAAGAACAACAGCAAAAAAAAAAAAAAAAAAAAAAAAACCTAGAGTGATCAGTAATGGCTGCGGCAAAAATTGGGAGAAAGCGGCACAGTCCTATCTGGGATTTCTTTAACTATGACTGAGCTGATAACAGGGGCCTTTCTGTGTGGAGTTTACATGTTCTCCCCGTGCCTGCCTGGGTTTCCTCCGGGTACTCCGGCTTCCTCCCACAGTCCAAAGACCTGCATGTCAGGTTGATTGGTGGTTCTAAATTCCCTGTAGGTAGTGATTGTGAGTGGTTGTTTGTTTGCATGTGGCCCTGTGATGGACTGGCGACCTGTCCAGGGTGTAATCCTGCTTTTCGCCCGTAGACGGCTGGGATAGACTCCAGCAAATCCCCGTGACCCTATCGGAGGATGAAATGGGTATAGATAATGGATGGATGGATGTGCTGATAACAGTAAATGCTTTGTTTTAGAAGCAGGTGATACAGTGTGTGGAATACTTCTCAAGGGGAAAAACCCCACGAATCTGAAAGTCCATTTAAAAAGCTTTCACAAGAAGACTAACCAAGACTACCTGGATAAGCTAGCCTAAGCTAGCCCCCTGGAAAGAGAAGCTAACCAAGACTACCTGGATAAGCTAGCCTCGCTACCCTCCTCCCTGGAAAGAGAAGCTACAGCTGCAGGCCAGTCAGTTCCATACCCTAATTTACAAAATAAAAATAAAACTAACACTGAAACTAATAAAACTAAACTAAAACTAAGCATTTCAAAAAAAAAAAAAAAAGAATAAAAACTAGCAAAACTGCTCTAAAAACTAATTAAAACTAACTGAATTAAAAAAAAAAAACTAAACTAAAAACTGAAATTAATGAAAAATCCAAAACTATTATAACCCTGCTGTTGTGATTAAATGGATGATGGATTTGAATGGATTTGGAAGTAATTCATCTGAACTGGAACTAACTGGATACTGATCTAGATTACAGTTTGGAATGGATTAGAATGAACTGGATTATACATGAATTACAGCGATTTGGACTGAAATGGAATCCAATTTTAACTACTGGATTATATTTAAATTTGTGATTATCACACAGCCAGAAGTAAGCGCCATCTCTGAAGGGGAATTAACACAGAAAAACTTGCCACTGTTCTATTTTTTTCCACCTCGATTGTTAAATTTCAGTGTTTTGCATCGCCAGCTGATGTAGTAACTTCATTTTCTGTCTTAAAATGGGACTGAAAGAGGCAGAAACAACTTTGAGCAGCACGTGTGAGGGAGCATCTGATGGTCGCCCAAGCTGAGCCTCCAGCCCTGTATTATTCCAGCGAGCCAACCAGAAATACCACTGCTGTGGCAGACCATTTATTATTGTCAAACCCACTGTTGCAGTGTGTGTGTGCGTGTGCGAGACACACATCCCTACGCCCACACACACACACACACACATACACACAGGAGGAGGTGTTTCCCAGACCTTTAAATGTGTCAGAATCCCCTGTTCTATTTTGGGCTTTGCACCGGTCGGCTCTCCGCTTCCAAACACTTGCAGATCCAAGTCGCAGGCCACAGAACCCTGCTATCAGTCAGGAGGTTCCCCTTCATCATCACGACCTCATCTGCAACACGTCACACATCGAGTGTAAAAAGCTGCTTTTTACACAACCGGCCGTGATGTCATCATCTACCGAGTGAAATCTCCGCTTTGCCGAGCATGAAAACAACTGGAGGGTGTATTTTGGGTAACATAAGCGTTCTGTGACATCACAGACCCAAATCAGATCACAGACACTAAGTGTGTTGTATAAAAACTGTAACACAGATTTCAAACAGATGCCGTGGACACCAAGGAGGGAGGCGGTGCCAAGAAGTAAAATGCTCCATTTTACCTCCTGAATCCGGCCAGCGAGAACAGAGCTGTGAGGACATGGATGCAAAAAGATCTACGAAGAAACTAGCTGCGGCTTTTGACTCCAACTGATTGACACGTCTGGGTATTTATTTATTTTTTTTGTCGTGGTCACGGTTTGTTTTGGTCATTATAAAAATGAGCGAGATGCGCCTTTATTTGTAGACCAGAGCGATTTTGGAACGTCTCCTCCAGAGCCGGACGATCCCCAGGGTCTTATATATAATTTGCGGCCACGCGCTTATTTGCCTGGAGTGGTCAGTCCATCCCACAGACTTTAATATATGAGTGCACATGCTGATGTCTGGCTCACGCTCAGGCACAGGTGCATCACTTTATCTCACCCCTTTACGGTTTATTTAAATTGACCCAGAAGTCTGCATATCGCTTGTTAAAGCAGCACAAAAGTTCCTTTTTTTGGGGGGGCGGTTTGTGTTGAAAGATGAGTTTCATTTGACAAAATATTTGGGTATTAGTTTTAGGAAGTGTTATTCAGCGCTAGTGGCGCCCCGTCCCTGCTGTTGACAAAAACCACACAAAGTAACTTTTGACTTCAGTCCCGGTCGCGTCTTTCAGCAACTTCACATTTCTTTACGGCACAACATCAAACAACGACAATCAAGAATGATGAAATTAGCTCACCGAGTTACAAAGGTCATCATGATACATGCGACTAAGTGACTTGAGAAAGTTAGGAAGGAAAAGAAAAATGAGAGAGACAAACAAGAGTAGCAGGTTTTTTTTATGCTTCTACGTGGAGCCGACAACATAAGTCCGTTGCTAAAGACATTTCAGGCTCCACCATAGCCTGATGTGCACCTCCAAAGAAAAATGATTTCTGCTTGACATTTGTCAGCTCAGCTAAGGTATAGTTTATTTGCTCCGTTGCTATGTTAGCGCCAGTAGTCGAGTTGTAAAAAAAATTCAGGGGGGATGGTCAATGTTTTTCACCTTAAAAAAAAGTGGCAGGGGTGTAAATTCATTATCAAAATAAAACACTGTAAATAAGACTTCTGAATTTTAGCTAACATCTTCACTTATTTTTGTTGCCTGACTAGCAGTTTTACAGGGGGGATGATTTTGATCGTTTTTATTTCAGGGGGGATGCCATCCGCCCTCATCCCCCCTCAACTCGAGTACTGGTTAGCGCTACATGAAGGAAGCAAACGAAAAGAAAGCTCAGCACTGCAAGCTACAGCGCCGCAAAAAACATCGACATTACGTTAACCTGTGAATGGTTTCAGAAGAATTATGAACCACATACGAGGAGACGTTCAATGCAGAAGTCAAAAAGCTCCTTTTATTTGACACCACTCATCCTTTTTAAAGGTATAATTCCAGACAGGACAAAGCGCAAGCTACTATGCTATTCTCATGTGCTCTCCAAACCCTCGGTAAAACTTCTAATACCACGATTCTAGCCAAGGTGGCAGCGCCTGCAGGCTCCCTATTTGCATATACAAAAAATAAAGTAGTCGTTTTTCCCATATTCTTGGATATATTTAAGGCTTTTGGACCATTAGCTTAAAAATTTTCACTGATAAGAAACAGAAAAGGGTGGTAGTCGTTAACACACAGATTAATAGTAAATCAGGCAAAATTCATGAATTTTATTTAAAACAGTAATCTTTTTTTTTCTTTCTTTTTAAGTGTTTCAAACATAATGGATTATGCCCATCAGTAGCGGCCCATATGTGAGGAATCCAAGAGAAGACAAAGGCTGTTGCGTAACCACGGCCCTCTCTCCGTCGGTCCCCGCAGGCACCGTGGTTTCCACAGATTTATTTAATGAAGTGCCAGAGCGCAGTCGGTCATGCTTCCTCTCAGCACAGACACGCAGTGACACACGGGACATGCTTGGGTTCATCTCAGGAAGGCCTGGACTGTGTGGAACCGCTGCGGGAATAACAGCCTGCTTCCCAGCAAAAATATTTACAACACAACTGCACCGAATTCACAGTGGACATAATTAACCGTACTGACGAAGGGGCCGGCGGCGCGATGCATCATCTCGGCGGCAACGGGTTTGCGTAACGTCCAACGCGAAAAAGAAAATATCCAAAAGTGCACGTGTTTGCTTTTCTGGCAGGAGAACGTGCGCAGACACACTTCCGCAGCACCAACACTGCTCAGGACATGTGAGAGTTTGTCCCCGTTGTTGATTTGTTTTTGTTTTTTACCATTTTCCTTACCGATGTCCGTGTACATACCTCCCTTCTTATGTGATAAATCACAGCGTCTGAGTGTGGATGGTTTCATGACATAGTTCACGCTACATTTCCATCCATAAGGCGGTTTTTGATTAGGGCTGTAAATCTCCTGCCCCGTCTTGTCCCCCTTTAAAACACACACACACACACACATAATGATAAATGTGTATGAATGTACCACTTCAATATCGTTTCTGATCCATTGATTTTTTCATAGGTTGTGGGGACATGTTCGGCCTAAGGTAAACCTACTGAACAGCGCCCACCCTGTCCACAACCTGCAATTACAGGATACAATGATTCCCACATGTGATCGCTCAGTTTGCCGTCTAACCCATACGTGTTGTTGAGGTTTGACCTCTAATGCTGGATTCTAAACGAACTAATCACTGAAGAGGACACAAGTCATCAGATGAATTTAGTTCTTTACTTTAAGTTGCTTTTCCACATAGTGCAGAACACCTTATTTGGATAGTTTCTGTAAGGACAACAACTACAGTAACTGAATAAGTAGCAGTAAATAAACACTAAATAATACATAAAGATGTATTCATATGCTTTTTCTATGGATACAATTTCTATGTAAATTAAGGAATGATGGGAAAGGAAATTGAATGTAAGCTTAAAACGATGCTAACTCGCGATTATATTACCGCTAAAAACGGACACTTTAAATAGTGAAAAAACACACTGAAAGGCATCTCACATATAAAGAAAGGTAAATAACAGTCTTTTCTTATCATAAACACAACTCACATCATCAGTGACTGCTGCAAGCAACAGTATTGAACGTAAAAAAGGAAAAGGAACTGCATGAACAGCTTTCAAAATAAGATGTCCACTTCAAAATAAAAGCCGTATTAACACTTAGAGTGTAACTTGGAGAATTCTTAACATGTTTGTTTTTAAGATTCCTCCTCAGAAATTAGTATCTCTCTGTCACGACACAAATTAAACCTCATTCAACCATAATGTCCTTGTGTTGAGACTAAAAGGACACGATGGCACAGGAAGCGATGATTAGACAGATGAGAAAATTAGCAAAAGCTTTGTCTTAATTCTGTCTAATTTAGGCGAGTGGCTTTAGCTAAATTGGAGGAGGGGGATTTGCCTGTTGTACTGAGGTATCCAAGTGCCAGGCAACACGACGCTGGCCCTTCATACAACCATCTGCTTTCTGTACCTGCTTCCATCGCGTTCAGGGGGCTTTGCTGGAGCCTCTCTGCAATCTACGGGTACAAGGCGGGGCTGCACTCTGGACCCTGGTCGTTGCTCAGTCACTGCAAAAAAAAAAGAATTGCATGAAGTTTCAATAAGAGGTTAGCAGAAATTTGAGCTCAAATAAGTCTAATTCAGCTTAATTCTTCAACACAAAGTAGACCAAATTGCCTGCTGGGAGATGCAGAAGAGTCTTTGAGAGCTACAGAGAGTATTTGTTTGCAACGATTGCTGCTAAAGGTTTTGCAAAAAAATACGAACAGACGCTATGGAATACTAAAATAAGTAACCATCAAATAACACCATTACTTCACAGGAAGAACGCCCCTGGTTGGAGACTCGTACGTACTTTACATGATTGGCGCCTGAATGGCTTTGTCAAGGTTTCCCTCAGACTTGCAAACGTTCAATCTGCAACGAGGCTGAATCATCTGAAGACAAAGGTGGTTGTTCCTCATGGCAGTGATTACTGCGTTTCTTCTTTTAAACGCTAATTGCAGAAGACAAAAAGATCAAACCTGTGGTGAATATAACTGGAAAAAAGGGGGAAAAAAAAGAAATGCTTCATCAAGAGAAAATGTTCCAGAATATTATGTCTAAATTCAAAGCCAGTGTTTTTTTTCAGGCCACCGCTGTAACTAACCACTCAATTCAAAATACATCACAACCAACAGCCAAATTTGATCAACTTAGGTCACCTCTTGGATGTGGAGTTTAGTATCCAAGTGTACCAGACGGAGAAATTGAATTAAATCTAAAACAAAACTTCATGGTTTCCTTCCAATCCGGAGTCATGGAGTCTGTAAACACTGTTGTTTTACAACCAGGTTGTTATTTCCACACTGCAGAGCTCTCCGCAGCGTCCGGGGTTTGCAGGCAGTTTTATTAGTTCGAAAAAGAGTGAGTGATGCATGACTTATTTAGAGGCTGACACCACGGCGTGAGAGGATACGGCGCTATGAAATCATTTCATCATTACACTGTCAAGGGTGTGGAATTTTCCCGTCTCTTTCATGTCGGAGCAGAGGAGGAGGGAGGAACACGGTGGAAGGAAACGCTGATATTTGACTGAAATGTACAGAATTACTAAAAACATACTCTCTACATCGTTGCCACAAGAATGTTTGAATATACAGAATACATTTGCACTTCTCTCATTATAAGACACATTAAAAGTTTCCCCAGCGTTATGAAAATGACCGTGGAGCTGATAATTCGCCTAATTATGGTTATACCTCCATAATGCTTCTGCCCTGGTTTGTCCCTTCTGTCATTACTCTTACAAAAACACATAAATCAGAAAAGTATACGCAGGATCCCTGCAACACAATGCACTGGGGGATACCCCTTAGCTATCCTAACACATCTCAAATTCAAATTTCTCCTGACATTCCAGCTCCCCAGTCCTCAGCTCGGGTGTCAGAAAATAACACGGAGGAACTCTCGCCCCGCTCTCCTCCGCATTATTCCCGTTTGAAAGGTAAACAGAACGAGGAGCAGGTGGTTGTGGGGGGATTTTCGCCGGAGACTCCGATGCGATGTCTGGTGGCAATTAGGTGTAATACAGGATGTCAAAGCCCACAGCCGCTGGCCCCAGATACCTGCTCCTGAAAGTTAGCTTTACAGATTCACTCTGGCATATGGCTTTGAATGCACAGCCCAGGGCCAAATTAGAGCAAGCTATTACCTCTTTTCCCTCTGTGGCAAAAGGGCACAGCAGAGAGAGAAAAGCGGTGACCCTCCTGCAGAAGATGAGGACATTTCAACAGCCTCCGGATTTGATTTTACACTTTGCGGGAACTTGCGTTTGAAAGTGTAAGAAGAGTTTTATTAAGATACATCAGCCACGGACTCAAAGCTGTGAACGAAAACATACCTCAAAGTATTGAGGAATGAAGCATCGCTCCGAGGTGTTGTCTTAAGTCCAGTAAGCTGAGTGCAGAGTGAGGAGGCCTCACGAGACGACCAGTAGATGATCAGTGAAGGGAGTGGTGGAGCTTGTGGAGTAACCAAATATGTAATATCCTTAGGAAGGACTCATTAGTCCAGCCTGTTTCAGTGTGGTGCAGATGGCGAGTGGTAGAATCAAGCTACATCTCTAGACTGAATCCAAACTAGAAGTAAAGAAAAAGCAGCTTCATCAGATGGACTACACATTGGCTTCTTCCTCGTCTTGCAGCCGCTGAGTCCACTGGTCAAGCATCCTTCACCTTGATCAATGCGAGACCCTTCCACTGGACCACTAAGCAACAGTTAGCTGATTGTGGCTCAGCTCGGTTGACTCGGCCACTAGACTTGGCTGACCACCCAGCAGAGCTTTGCTAGACCTCGTTTCAACTCTAGCAACACTTGTTTGTAAAATTGAGGTTTGGACGGATTCGATCAGAATGAATGTAAGGTAACATTACAGTGGTACCTCTACTTACGAACGTCTCTACATATGAAATTTTCAGGTTACGAAACACTTCAACGGGAAAATATTGCCTCTTGTTACAAAAGAAATTTCAGGATACGAAAGGCAAAAATACAGTACGCTCTGCTACTCGCAGCTGCCAGAGTTTACCGAACATAAACATACTTTTAAGCTCTGTATCTCAATTTGAAAGCGGTGCGTCCGAGCTGCTCTGCCATTGGCTATCTCTTAGCATCTTCCTGGCATTCCATTGGCTATCGCTTAGCATCTTCGTGGCATCCCATTGGCTATGCTTAGTATCTTCCTAGCATCCCATTGGTTAGGAAGGCCCCTTGTCTGTATGAGCGTAACCCAGCAACCCAGGTAAACGAACAATTGTCACCTCTGCCAGGGAGGTTATGTTATTGTCTGTCTGTCTGTATTTGTTCAAGATAACTCAAAAAGTTATCGATAGATTTTGATGAAATTTTCAGGAATTGTCGGAAATGTGAAAAGGAGGAACTGATTTCATTTTGGGTGTGATCCGTAAGAAATCCTGGATTCTGGATCACTTTCAAATTTTCAATAATTGTTGCGCTTGGTGGAGGTCTGCGCTCTCCGAGTGCGTTTCTGGTTCTAACATGTGTTTTTTACATGTTTTTATGTCATTTCATGTATTATTTATAATTTATTAAAAAAATTATGTTCGAATTTTGGGGGGGTTGGAACGGATTAGGGCATTTACATGGAAAACCCGTCTCTACTTACGAAATTTTCAGGTTACAAAACTACTTCCAGAACCAATCGTCTTCACAAGTAGAAGCACCACTGTACTTAAAATCATAGGTTACCATGAGCTAACTCAGCCAAGATGAAATGGCCATCTTGTAAGGTGGGTGTGCTGCAGCTTGCTTGTTCCACAATTTTTGTCTTTTTTTGAATTAACTGGGATTAGGCCATGTCAGTTCTTACCAACATTATGCCATGCAGTAAGACAAAAAAAGAAAAAAAAAAAAGGCTTCCAAAGTACTATGGTGATGTCACAGGAGGTTCTTCCAGTTTTTATTTCATAGTCTGTTAGAAGAATACACAACGTGGTGGGCAAGTGCTGTGTGAGAAAGAGAGAGGATGTTGCATGGAAGAAGTAAAAAAAAATAACCCTCTGACTGTATTTTAGTACCACAGAACAACCTGTCCTGGGAAATTTGCAGTTTCATGTCAGGGGTGCTAATTCCTTATTCTGCTTCATGTTGTCCGTAAGAGCTGTTCAGCCTTAGCTTTCAACAGCACTTTTGCACAGAGATGGCAGCATATAAAGAACCACTGGAGATCTCCTCTTTCATTTTTGTTCTGCTCTCTTTTATTCAGTCAGCAGGAGATAAACATTAACAGAAAATAAAGTCTCCACCTGGTTCTTTCAGTGGGACATACCGAGCAGGGCTGGCCTCGGATTCATTGTCACTCCAACATTCGCAGTTACTGTGGCTGCAGGAGGGAGATGTCGAGGTTGCCAGAGCAGGTGATGACCAGTGATGACTCCCTCAGGTTACCAAGGATAACAGTAGGGTTAACTGAGTAGCTAATGCCCCAAGTGGAATGACCACAACAGTTGAAAAGCTGATAATATTTTCTTTCCTTAGCATGTTCAGATTGCTTGCATTCTTACAAGCAGACCTGAGTACTACTCGCAGCCAGTCAAGTTGTCTCTCAACATGCCCATGATTGACTGAGTTCATCCTCTTTGTTGAGTTTGCAGTCATCCTACCCATGTTATACCTTTCTGCATTGCCATTTCACGCATCACTCAATTCACCCCTGTTCTGCCTTTGTTACTACCTCCTAAGGTGGAACAGAGGCATAACAGTGGAGGACTGCCACATTATGTTGCTCCACAACTGTGTGATTCACGCAACATAGCAGAGCAGAATAAAGGTGTTACAGCGTCCTGACGAACTGGCTATGAGAATAGGGCTAACGTTTGTGTCCTTTGTACAAATTTGAGAAAGCCAGGCTGAACGCAAAATCTATCTAGAACTGCAGCCAACCACAGCTGCCATTGAACGAAAGGTGTAGAGTGGTCACCAGTCCATCACAGGGCACAAAAGAGATGGAACTATTAACATTTTCACCAAGTGCCGAGATTTTCATAACCAGTCAAGCTACCATGAAAGTCTTTGGACTGATCTGAAGAAAACATTGAGAACATCCTTGTCCTGCACAGAGCCTTCTTGCTGTCCAAAATCTCTTAAGAACATGATGGCCTAAAGTAAAAAAATACTATTAATGTATTATCCAACAAGTATCATTTGAACTGGATAAAATATCTTGCCACAAAAGGATATGGCTGAAACCGAATCTGCAGGGATCTTCTGAGAAGAAGACACGTTGAAAAGACTAGTATGCATTTACAGGTGGGTTCTTCTATCTGCCACACAGTTACTATTATTGAGTAACTGACCTCTGGAAGAGGAACGGGGGCTAAAACAGTCAATGGAAGTCTGTTACTCATGTTCAGACCAAAAAATAAAGAGTTGGAGCCTTTGGAGGGAACTCATTGCCTTGTTGAACCAATTTAGAATACTTTTCAAGGAGCTTCCATGGTCAAGAAAAACTCCCTTTTTTGTGGAGTTTGGGCTTTAAAACTTGATAGATCTTAGACACACTAAAAACCCAAAAACCATGTAAAGGTCATCTTTAAGTTTGGTATGTGACAAATATCCTAATTCACATTTATAATCTCAGTAAATCTCATCAAAGTGACATTTACATTAAAAATTAAAGTATGCTGCTGTAAGAGAAAAAAGAAAAAGAAGTATCTTCTGGAAGTGGGACTTCAATGAGTCATTCTTAAAATGAGCATTCATGCTCACCAAACCTTTCCTGAATAAATAAAGGATATAAAGAAAAATCATCTAAGCAATGCCAGTGGTGAATCATACCTAAACTCTCCTTTACTTCCTGATATAAATAGTTAGACCACAATATTCATCAATTTCCATAGATCCTATAAACCACAGGTTGGAGGAAAATAGTCATCTTGGAGGCTTCTGCAACTCAGGAAGTGTCGTTATATTAGTTCTGTCGGGCAAACGAGAGGTCAAGCTGTTGGGCGCACCCTCACTGTCGTCAATATATCAGCTAATGTCTTCCTTCACAGTGGCAAGGATGAAATAGAAAGAATATGGCATCCATTTATGCACAAACTTTGTGAAATAACACAATACATCCATTGAGTATCGGCGAGGTCATCCACTGGTCAAAACAAGTAACTAGCAATTTATTGATGTTTATTATTACTTTATGACAAAATTGCCTATGAATTTCACTCAAAAGCTCCTTCTTTAAGAAATGTATTTACCGTTTCTCCTCTAGAGGTTGCCGTTATGTCACACCTGCAAAGCACGGTTTATCTCTGCAAAGATCCAGATAGTCTGCCATCTACTGGTTTGCTATTAGTTAGGTAGCTCTTGAAACAGCGCAGTCTGATCTCAGCTAAAAACTGCAATAAATCCATACCAGTCTAGCCGAACAGCCACAAGCAGCACAACAAGGGAGATGAAACTTCCCGAGTAACGGGGCGAAATCAACCAAAACATCTGTGCGGCGTAGGAAGGTAATGGAAAGACATTTGGGGAGCGACCCAAACCGCAAAGAGGAAGTCGATGTTCTCCCATACATGAAAATGCCAGAGCGCCTGCCAGGTGTCAGCACCAATCAACAGAAATGCTGGTTGTGGATTTCGCATGATCCAACCGCGGCTCCGAATGCGTCGCGTGGAAGCGATTCGATACACCAGCAGGTACAGTGGGAAGGAATCCAAGCAGGATCATGCAAGCTCCTGACTGCGTAGCCATGCGTTTGGCGGGGTCTCTATGCAGTACATGGGTCCGTGTGATAAAGTCAGACGACAGGACACCCTTTTCTCCACTGAGTACAACCAGGTGGAATTTACTCCGAACATATGCTGTTTATTATTACAAACACATGTGTTACAGAGGGGAAGGATGTGTTTGCGGCTGTGGGAGTTTCAAAGTCTGCAAACGTTAGACGGTTGGAGATGAAGCAATGGAGACGTCTCTGTGCACAGGAACTAAAGCTAATGGCAGCAGGTTCTCTTTTCATTGCTGACAGTGCAGACATTACCGTCAGGTCTGTTGGAATATAAGTCATGTCCTTGTTTCTTTGCTTTGAGCCTAAACTCTGATGTTCAGTCAGCCTCACATACAATGGCCAAACCCATGAAATTAACCACATCTTGCGTTGTGCTCAAGTTAAAAACAAGGACTTGGAAACTTTGACGTGAATGAGGTAAACACACAGCTGATCAGGCATGCTGTGCAAGCTTTGGAAGGGAAAGGAAATGAAGAGGGTGCATTTATTTCCCACTTTCCAAACGTGTAACACATTATGATTCAGGAAATACAAAAATGACCTGCGAGAGGCAAGTTACCAGTCATGTTATGGGTTTATTAGGTCGCTGTTACACTGGATTCAGAGTCAAGTGAGATATTAATTAAGATTATAAGATGTCATAAGTAACGATAACACTGCTTTTGTTAGATACAGCAAACCAATGTTCATACCAGAAAAATAATCATCATTGCAACCAGATGAGACTTGACCGAGCGTCAGCATCCGTCTGGAAGCCACATTGAAATGCCCAACTTTGCAGCAGAAATACACATATTTACATCCTGGTACAAAAATTGTTTTTGGTCTCCATGGCTCAAATCACATCCTTGATATCTGTACAGGGATTTAAAATTTTTTTTTTTTTGTACCAGATTAGGTTATATCATATAAAGTAATAAAATGTATGGTGTCCAAATTGGCCACGCCAGCTTTCGTCATTTTAACTCTGCTCGTCCTCATTTCAGCTCTGGCAGCCCTTCCTTTGGATGTCGTTCCAGAAGCAACACTTCAAATGACAAATGTAGACAGATTTGGTCAACATGAATGTTAATTATCATTCTGGGTTAACATAAGTTAAGCAATCCAGGCTAAAATAGCTAATTGTTATTGGCAGGTTTGTTTCAGATGGTTTTTCAGCGCTGCAAATTCTGCCCTTTCTCAATAAGGGCTTGTGCTCTGTAGTACAAGGAAAAGAGACTTCGAAAGCACTTTCTAGAGACCTATTGGTGATGTCATGGATTACTCGTCCAGTAATATGTGTAGTCAATGGACTGGACTTGGACTGACAAAAAAGGACTTGCGAGCCTCTCAGATATACATTATACCGGGAGAGCTATTTTTAGCTTCAGTCAGAGCAGGCTAGCTACTTTAGTTTAGAAAACTGATACTAGCTAGCCTGCTTGTTTATATGTCTAGCTATGCAAACTAAAATTTTTTTCCTTTTCTCATCCAACAAAATCTGGTTATATAGCTTAACAAAACGAACTAGTCTGTGGATATTTTTGTTGTTCTACAATCTCAGTTTAGCTAAATTGGTGCTTGAAGGGCAAAACTCTGTTAAACAACAAACATCAACATTTTATAAGAACAGACACAGGCAACCTATTGTACCTATGCACTGAAATAGGGACAATGTGTGTATCTTAACCTAAAAATGGAAAACAAATTGTGACTTTTTTTCCCTTAAAAGTTTATTTAAAATGAGTGACGGCAGAGCAGAGCAACTTTAGCTGTTTTATTTCTTGAAACCATGGAGAGAGCCATTAATGTGAAACCGCATCATGAAAATGGATGAAATAGAAAAGGGTTTCTATGCCCACTTGCCTGTGTCTGCGTTACGAGACCAGACAGAGGGCATTTCAAATAAATACAGGATGCCACAGAAATGTACACTTCCCTCCAGAGGACCAGGGGCCAGGACTGGATCTGCACACCTAAACACTATATTCATTATGCTTTGGCTGCATAGAGTGATTACATTAGAGCTTGATGATTGGGGACAAATTTGCTGCCGGGGAGAACTTTCCAAACAGAAATGGTTAGCCTTAATGGATCGTTCGCGCCTTCTTCCTGTTTTATCACCCTTAAACACCCAATTTCATTGTCAGTGTTGCCATTTTACCAATACACTGACTTTCTGTCTGAAAAAAAAAAAAAAGAAAAGTGCCAAAATACACCAGTACACCAGCAAGGAGTATGACGTTTACTCAGGTGACACATGAAAGGTCAAGTAAAGCAGTTTGAAGGAAAAACTGCTTCGTGGATTTGCTTATAATGTAAGTTGTTAATCTGTGATGTGAGGACTGTTCCAAAAAAATTACTTTGTGATGAAGTGTTGCAATTTAGTTTTTTAGTGTAGACGCTTTCCATCAGCCGGCCTCTTATATTCCTGTTTAATGTTCATACATCTGGGTGAGGGAGTAAATGCCGGAGCTGGAGGGAGGGCCGAGATTTTGCACTTAGTACCAATCAAACTGCATTTTAGTTCCAACATAAAGAGGAATTGCTTGGAAAATATGAAGTTTCTTGTTAAGCGTTGGCACTAACAAGGTGCAATTTGTAAAGAGATTAATTTTGTTTCGTGCTATAGTAATTTGGTTTTTCTCAGAACACAGTCAAGACAAGTACTCAGGAGTCGTAAATGCATGACAGATGCATCATAAATGTTGAAGGAGCTACTGATGTCATAGCTACTAATGTAGATCTGTGTTTTAAATGTCTTCTATATTGATTGTGGGAAAAACTTAATTAAAAGTTCCTTTTAAAAAGTCAGTATCTGGATGAAAAATGACAAGATGAGGTGCATTAAAATCAAAGTAAAAGAAAAGTTCATATATTTTAATAAAGGAAAGATATAAAATTACTAACAGAACACTTTTTTGTCTCTATTGCTGAATTGGACTCAAAGTTTTGTGTGCAGGTATTCAACTTTTGCCCACCTATCAGACACTGATCACATTGAAAACTTTGATGTAGCTCACTCATTATCATCCTCTAATTGTCTAGATGGACCAAAGTTCCAGAAAAACCATTATTTTTGTCTCCCTCTACCAATTACTCACTCAATTCCCCAAACAACAAAGATGCTCCAAGATTATTCGCTATGCAGCCTCCTTTAATGCTCTGAGCTGCAAGATTTACACTTTTTCTTTGTGTGCCAAATATCTGGGGCCTCCAATGGAATCTCCGCTACTACAACCAACAGAGGAAAGGGGAGAGAGAACAGGGGAAACTGGAGTACCAGCAAAAATAGTATCCACTGGGTGGCAGCACCAGTCAAAACTGCTGCTTTTGGGGTATTTACCGAATCCATAAAGCTCCGGTTTTGGAAAGCGACTATGCGAAACTCCACTGATTGTTGAGTGGTGAGTGATGATGCTGACTGCTTCTGCTGGAACGACTGGAGGAAGCCAGAGCAGAGAGACACGTGCCGGCAAAGCTCCGGAGGGTTGTGAGTTCTGCCCCATCACATGTAATATTCGGCGGTGGCCAGGTTACCCGTATACTGCGGAGGAAAGAGGAGACTAACGTTCAGGAAATCTCCATACTACAGTTCTGGAAGGTCTCTGTGTGTGAGTGTGTGTTCTCAACAAATTATAGCAAAGTCAGTTAGTACCACTGTTTTTGTTTCTTCCCCTTAGACCAGTTTCAAATAAACAGCTGATGCTTTACGACTGGTTGCACGTTGTTTCCTGTGTGTTTGTCGACAAAAGTGCTTTAAGGACCTGTTGGCTGACCAATTTGCTGCCAGATGTTGCAGTGTGTTACTTCAGTCCTGATGCAGTATGGCACCCAAAAATAAATAAGTAGAATTAAATTAAGCATTTTAAGTATTTAAAGAGTGCAAATCTCTAGAATAAGGTTCTTTGAGAATATTGTAGGAACAGTGTCGTACCTGAACGCGTTCATTAAACGAAAGTTCAAGAACTAGTTCATATTTTTTACGCGAACGTGAACTGAGCGCGTTCACTTTCCCCTTCAGGAGCGTGGGGCACGAACGAGCTAATTTGGGCAGTTGTGAACGACGCTCTTTCAAAGTTCACGCACGGTCAAAACCATGCCAGGTTTCCAGCGAACCCCATTTAAAATACACCACAAACGAGCCTAATATTGGATCTGCGAAAATCAATCAAACATGGCGACACGGGCTGTCGCTTCTGTTTCTCTAACAATTGCGTCAAACGTTTAAAACGATCACGAAGAAAGATGAGAGCTATAGTTACCCAGAGCCAGAGGAGCGACCCAACTGCCCGGGGGGATTGAAATATTGAAATGGGGGGGAAAAAAAAACATTTGCACCTTAAGGACCTGTTTTTGTTTTATAATAAAGACCATTTGGCAGCAAGTTTTTCCCTCATACTTTTAATATACTGTAGAGCAGTGATTCCCAAAGTGTGGGCCGCGGCCCCCTGGTGGACCGTCGTGGGACTGCAGGTGGACCGTGGGAGTTCATTAAAATTAAACAAATGTGATTTAAATCCTCTATCTTTTTTAAATATGTTTTTAATTACTGTAAAATATTCATTACATGATTAAAAAAACATTAAGAAGTAGTAAAACAAACCAGTTAAGTGTTATTCTACTGTCATCTTAACTTAATATGACAAGTGTCACCTTATTTGTTGATCCCTTACATTAATATCAGAACATGGTTCCTTGTCATGTATGTTGATCACAGTTGTGATTAAAGGTTTGGGTGGGCTGCGGAGATTTTTCACATTTCAAATTGGGCCTTGGTATTCTAAAGTTTGGGAATGGCTGCTGTAGAGAGAAGCTGAAACGGAAATTGCAGTTTTACATGGGCTGTCCCTTCAATGCTAATGAGAACCCTGGTTGGTTAAGGATTCCGAATTGGACCAATAGTTTTTGACAGATAAAATGGATAAAATAATTGCCGTTTGTGGTGGTGTAGTATATGGGCAGTGGTAATCATTTTGACAAATAATTGCTCACAGCAACATTAAAAAAGAATATTAAAAAAAATGAACAAAAAATCAGAATCAAGAACTATTTAGTTCATTTTTTGAAATGGTGAACTGAACTAGTTCATTTTAATTTCTGTGAACTATGAACTGAACTAGTTCATTTTAATTTTTATGAACTATACACTGTGTAGGAATATCATAATGTTTAAGGACCTTTGCTCACAAATTGTGGGTCGTGACAGAAAAAATGTGTCACGGGGGTGGAAGGAGGACCGAAGATGCAGGAGATCTCAAAAACAAAAAGTGTATTTATTAAAAAACAGTGCAAAAATCAAAAACTCCAACATTTACAAAATCCAAAATTCCAATACTTCAAAGATTCAAAAATACAAACGTAACTTGACTTTCAGGTATACGGTGAACACGAGGACAAACAAACAGGCATGCAGGGGTTAGAGACGACAATGGACAGCAAACTGAAAGGGAGCGACAGGACTTATAAAGACACAGGAACAAACTAGAGGCAGGTGCGAACAATCAGGCTTGACAAGGGGAAGGAAACAAAGCTGAAAACAATGGAGACAAGACAGACCTTCAAAGTAAAACAGGAAACACTAGAGACATGGAGAGACGCCAACTTGACAAAATACACAGAATATACAGAAAACACAGAAAAACGATCATGCCAGTTCCAGGCCATGACAAAATGAGATTGTGGACTAAAAGCATCTGAAATGAGCTTCTTCCACAAGGCAGCTGGACTCTTCCTGGAAGACAGGTTCAGCCATCTGGGACGGACGCAGAGTAGAGCTGCTGCTCCTTCAAACCGAGAGGAGCCAACTGAGGGGGATGGGCATCTGGATCGGATGATCCTTTCAACCATGTCCAGCTGGGAGAAGCCCCCGAGGCAGAACCAGGACACATCTCTGACTGCAAAAATCCCTCGCTAAAATAAAGAAACTAAATTCCAGGTGAAATTTTTTTACTTGACGAGAAATCTTGTATGGATTTAATGAGAGAGGAATCACTCATTTCTTTTAAAACTCAGAAGAGTTCTGGTGAATAATAGTGAACAGGCTGTGTATTTACAAGAAAATTCCACGAGATACCATTTGAAAAGGTCCGAACTTGACTTATCTTTACAAATTTTCCAGAAACTTTGGAAACTTGGCAAAGATCTGGACCAACCAAATACAACTGGATTCAAGCCACATAAAAATCAGGAATATTTTAACTTCTTTTCTCCTTAATTTAAAAAAAAAGACATAACTGCTATTATTCCATTACAGCTGAAACACGGCACTGGCTGCCTCAAATCCATAAGACAACACTTTCCCTTCCTGGTGTTTGTGGTTTGTGCAGAAGTCCCCATCTTCTAACGGACACATTAATACAGAGGAACTCCTGCACACAAAACACACAGCTGTTGATTATCAGCAGCGGCGGTACAAAGAACTTGCTGTGCAGAGGTCGCTGATGGAGACAGGTGGGGGTTCTGGCCCGAAGCTTCCTCTGACAGCTCCTTTGTCTCAGCTCGACTTGTATCAATCCCAGAACAAGACGGATTAAACAACTGTGGAAGAGAGTCCCGTCACACAATCACTCAACCCATCATATGACTTAGTTTTTTATGTGAAGTGATCGTTGCGCTCATTAGAAGCTGTACTGAACATTGAAAGCCCCCCCATCCGCAGAGGATGGAGCGCAACTACTGTTGCCATGACAACCATTATTCTCCATGGGACTAAGCGACAGTGCCATCCCGCAGCAAAGATACAAGGCCACCTTTGTGGCCCCGAGGGTCGTCTGCCTGATAAACACGCACTAACGGTCACGCATGCATGGTACCGTGCGTGCTCGGCGCCTTCCACATACACGGCTGCTTCTGTTATAATCCCTGAGAGAAAGAACTTTCAGCTTTCACTCCCAGGTTGGGGAGACATAAAGTGCCGAGGGAAGGCAATAATTTCAGTTTTTAGGCGATACGGACTATGAAAGCTGTTTTATGATAAACCCGTGTACTGGAACTGTTGGGCGCTAAAGATGCTTACTCAGCCATTCCAACACCCCCCGAAATCCTGAAGCGAGTCGGAGGTTCTAGAAAGAAGCAAAAAAAAAACTGTTTGCTGAAAAACTTTTTTGGCTTCCCTGTTTTCGCTCTGCGGTCTTCAAATCAAGCGTCGTTTTTGTTTTTTTCGAGCCCCGTGCCAGACCAGTCGCCACCCGCGGCCTTGAATGGCTCCTTTCATGAGCCAAGTTCGCTGACCAGGGAGGCTCTTCTCTGATGAAGCCTGATTTTATAAAAAAAAGAAGAAAAAAAATGCCACATAAGGTATATAACCCCCCTTGAAAACAAGATCTAAAAATTCCACTATCACCTTTATTCCTCCTATTCCAACAACTCCTTCATAGGTTTATTCCTAATATCTAACATCTTATCCACATAGTTACATCCAGAAGGATTTTGACAGTGACACGGCTTTTATGATTTTAACTTTTAATACTTAAAAGCATGAAGCTTTTTGAAATAAAACAAATCAAGACGTCATCAGTTTGTAGAGATTTGACTTTAATTTAAGACGTTTCACAAAAATGTGGTATGTTCATTTGGGAATTAGAACAATTTAAGAAAGGTTCCTCCATTTTCAGGGGTTCAAATTTATTTGAACAACTGAAAAGAAATGAACTGGCTGGAAGGAGTGTGTTCTTGTTCACTGATATCGAGGATTGAGTTGGCTTTTGATGAATAGTGAAAACCTTTGTTGTGGCCAAATCAATAATTTTGGTACCAGATAAAACCAAGATAAATGTGTATCATGATGATGGAAAGAACAGTGTGGAGAAGGGCAAACTGCTATCAGGATAAGGCGTAGCACATCATGTGTCAAACATGGTGGTGGAGGTGTAATGATATGGGCATGTGAGGCTGCTGGTGGAATGGATTCACTGGTGTTTAGTGATGATGCCTCTGCTGACAATAGTCATAAAATTAACTGTTTTGGCAGCTGACTAGTCTATTATTTTTGACAGCTTATTGAGTCGTCGACAGTAATTTCTGCCTCCACATGCCTCGGCAAAATGGTACCGTGAGATGACAGCTGTTTATCACAGCTCACGCATGCAACTCACCACCAGTGAATTGACGGTAGATACAGGTGCGAGATGACTGGGGGTGCCAGGTAACGTGAGCCCTCTGACGCATCACAAGCTAACCTCGGCTCCGCTTTTTCCCCCCACTTCTTTTGTGAAATACATGCAAACGATACCGCCCCCTGCGCTTCCAGCAGCGCTTTGCAACAACCAGGACAAAACATAAACTTTCCCTTTTGAGCAGTAAAGAAAGACCTAGTTGTCTGCGACATGAATGTGGTTTTATAACACATGTAGACTAAAACTTATGCATCTAAAATTGTTTTAGATAAATCAAATCCCCTGCATTTTTAGACTCATTTTTGAAGCCCTAGCATAAGGCTATACAGTGATCCCTTATTTTTCGCGGTTAATGGAGACCCGTGGCCCCCCCCGTGAGAATCAAAATCCACCAACTGGAGCCGGAGCCCCCCGAGCCTAAATAATGTGTTTAAAATATGTTTAAAAACCCTAAAAAAGTAGCGAGGCACTTCAGCGAAACAAGACAAAGGCTCAACTGTGGTCTTTCTGTTACCTTCACAGCCTCTGGTCTCTGAACCGTAGTAAAGAAACCGCTCTTTCATCTAACCTCGTTTTCATTCTGCTGTCCCACGACACACACACTACATTACCCATAAGGCCACACCATTACCCATAAGGCCACATTCTTAAAGGGGCCAGGCTGGCTCACAACATTTCTTTGCTGCGAGAGAACGCGCACAACATCCTGTGATGTTTTTGCAATTTTTTTCTTGATCTTTTTTTCATATTATATATTTCTGAAAAGAAAATCCTCAAATAACTAAAACCGTGGAACTTAAAGCGCGAATTGGCGAGGGATCACTGTACTCTGCTCGCAATTCAGTCAAATGCTACAAAACTAGTAAGATAGCGCCTCACTGTGCAGATGAAAAGTGATGCTAATCGTACTGCAAAGGCAACTCAAGTTTCTTCAAGGGCCCAGTAAGTGGTCTGATCTCAAGCCCAACAGAGGATGCTTTTTCAGCTACTGAGGAAAAAACTTAAAGCAGAAAGGCTTCCACACAACCGGCAACTGAAGGTTGCTGCAGTGAAGGTCTGGCAGAGCATCTCCAGGGATGAAACTTTTTTTGGTTTTGTCCATGGGCGCCAGACTTGAGAAAGTATTTTTGTCCAAATATTGAAAACTATGGTTGCTTTTCCAGTCATGTTCCAAATACCTGAGATGGCTGTAATTCCTAAAGGGGAAGGGCTGTATTTTATTAAATCTGATCACGTATTAATTGTTTTCTTTCAAATCGATTGTAGTGGTTTATGAAAGGCAGTTGTCATTGTCCAGATAGCTCAGGTCCTAGCTCCATCTGTGCAGATAAACACTAACGTATCTTGCATCCCTTCCCCCCTGGCTCCATCCCACGCTCCGTCCTCGCCTCCGTTTGTCCACCTCAGGTCAGGAGCAACATTTATGGCTCCTGGTTCGCAGCCAGGACTGAAAAGGGGCGCAGCATCCCTCCTCTCGGACGGGTTTGGATTTCAAACGGATACCAGTCTGGCCTTGGTGTGAGGGAGGGCAGCAGTCAGACCACCGAGGCCACGTCTAAAAGCCTCGTCTGTGTACCGAAGGCGGTTGGCCGTGTGTGCGTATCGTGGGTGGTGCCGCCACCACTTGACTTTATATTTCATTTGGGTTTTTTTTATGCAGCATCTTATTTCGATCAGGAATGACGATGAGCGATGGAAGGGTGCTCTACTGAGCTGGGATTTTTTTTTTTTTTTGACACAAAATCTGACCGTTGGCGGCTTATGAAGGAAATGAAATGCTTGGTGAGAGAGCAGCAAACAAGCAGACTTTTTGTTTTGTAATGGTTCGTCATAGGAAGGGGGGGGGGTAGTTGCTTCTCCTAGGTGGCCTAGTGGTTAGTTGATTTGTTGTCTCAAATGTTTGTTGAAGTTTGCTGAAGGTGGAAGCAAAATTATTGCAATTTTTCATGGGGAAACACCAGTAATTGCCACGGCCACGCTGCCAAATATGACCGAGCTTGCTTTAGATGCAAAGCCGGCGTAAATACATCGTCTTAATACGTCGTCTTTGGAGTTCGTAATTATGCAAAGTGTAAATCTCCCTGACCACAGTGTCTCAGAGGGCAGCAGCTAAATCTGAGCTTGAACCGGTGATGCACCGTAGCAACTAAATAGGGTACATTCTCTCAGTTTGCTTTCCAGCCAGTCACTCAAAAACATAAATATCACCACATTTCTTTTCCTCTCCACCTATATGCATCCCAGCATTCCACGCTGGGAACAGGGCTGTAGCTGTGTAACATCTAAACGCTGCAGCCCCGCTGTCACTGGGGAAACCTGCGAGAACGAGTACCAACTGTAGCCATACATCTCTGCCTCCTCGCCAGGCCAGGAAGAGTCACAGACCATTTAACCCGGGTATTAATGACCAACAACGACTCTGTGCCTCTCAAAAAAAAAAAAAAAAAATACATTTGATGAACCTACCAGAGTATATGCAGGCAGGGGCTGAGCCAGAGGAGGGAGGGGAGTGCAGAGGTGCCAAGGCAAGGAGAAATGAGGTGTGGGGAGGTAAGGTAGAATGAAAACAAAACGGCAAAAACAGGGAGGGGGTGAAAAAAAAACAGGCCCAAATGATTTTAAAAAAGCATGCCAAGGAGATAAACAAATGTCTGAATTTAGTGTACATGGCTAAATGGAAATACAAACTAAAGTAAAGATAGTACAACAGACTTGTGTGTATAATGTACACCAGAGTATGATAAAGCTTTTACCACAAGGGTGTGAGAAGACTGTGAGAAGAAAAAAAAGAAAGCAAAACAGAGGAGCCTTTGCAACTTTTAGCTCAGTGGGTCTCCTGATAGGAAGAGGTTAAGCTACTTTTCTGTAGCTGTCTGACACTGACTCTTGTTTGGTCTCTTGCTTGGTCACTTATTTTCTTGTCTGTTGTGACATTTTCTTTTAAAATAAGCTGGAGGCCCAAAATAGGTGGAAAGCACTGCGCTCCAGTACTGAGTACTGAGTACTGAGTACCGAGGAGCTCCGGCAAGCACCGCCCACACAGCTGGATTCGTAAGAGATAACATACTTACCCGATGATTTCGAAACCATGTGATCGTTGCGAATCTCATTTAAAGACTTAAATCTTGCCCTGTCTTGTTTTTCTCAAAGTGTACATTTAAATAGGCGGAGTGCTGTTAAATAAAAAAGCGTTTTTTGACCTATAGACTGACCCTTTTCCTCATAGGTGGTTCAAATGTCTTCTAAAAGCCCCCTGAATTGTTTATGTGCAGTCTTTGCGGGTTAACATTATGCTGTTGTGCGAGTCGGAGCCAGTTGGTGGCGGCGTTTTATTTTGAAATTTCACCAAAATCTCTCTGCCGTTTTCGTGTCTGGCTTCCTGTAAGTTTTTAAGATCACATGAGAATCAGATGGTGATCCACTGATTTAAAGACATATATCAAGGAAAGGCAGTGTCAAATACTTACGAATGTCTCTAGATACGAAATTTACAGGTTAAGAAACGCATCAACGGGAAAATATTGCCTCTTGTTACAAAAGAAATTTCAGGATACGAAAGGCAAAAATACAGTACGCGCTGCTACTAGCAGCTCCCAGAGTTTACCGAATGTAAACATACTTGTCGGAGAAAGAAATCCTGGATTCTGGATCACTTTCAAATTTTCGATAATTGTTGTGCTTGGTGGATGCGTGAGTGCTTTTCTAGTTCTAACATGTATTTCTTACAGGTTTTCATGTCATTTCATGTATTATTTATAATTTATAACAAAATTATGTTCGAATTTTGGGGGGCTTTGAATGGATTAGGGCATTTACATGGAAAACGCATCTCTACTTACGAAACTTTCAGGTTATGAAACTACTTCCAGAACCAATTAATTTCGTAAGTAGAGGTACCACTGTACTTCTAAACTAAACCTGTCCTCATATGTGGTTCAAATCGATTTTAAACCACATGACTTGTTCAACTACAGCCTGAACAGGTTAACGTAATGTCCATGTATGAGTTGAGGCCTGTTTGTGGTGTTTTAATTTTGAAAACTAATCGGATTGTCTGTGCCATTCTCGTGTCTAATTTCCTGCCAGCTCCATCTGCTGACGTACTGCTTCATCTCCAAAATAGAAGCAGCGCGTATCTTTAGTAGAGCGGAGTGGACGGTTCGCTCCTGGGCCACTTCTAAACCAGGCCGCTGCGCTTCTGGTAGGAACAACCTCCACATTTTACTTCAGCTGGTGCAGTGCAGCCGTACCACAGTGGATCTGAGACCGGTTTAACCCAGGAGCTAGGCGGTGTTTAAAGGAATCCAGTATCCCTTAAGATAAAATGGAAACTGATATTTTAACATGACAAAACAAAAAACTATAGTGCTTCTTTAATGTGGACATACCCGGAACCTACGGAGGTTCTTCTCACTCTTAGGGAAATTGCTTGCTTGCATCACTGTAATTTGTATCCAGTGGTGATGGGAGACTAAGATCTTGATCTGGCTTCCTACAAAGTAAACGAGTGAACTTGAAAATTCTATTTTTATTTTTTTTAATCTATCAGTGCAGTGGGGTGGAACAAAACGATCTATATGAAGCTGATGTCGCCTCTGAAATCTAGGGTTTTAATAGCAGTCACTGCAAGATTAAATGTGTGAATAAGTGCGCTAAGAATAAGAGGATTAAAGGGTTCTGCACGTGTTGCAGAATAAAAACGAGATGCCATAGACTCCAACATATTCTTTGCTCTTGCAAGTGTAGAGCGAATGTTGGGACTTTCTCAAATTTAATCTAAGCTCCTTGTCTGGTAAATGGCTTGAATCAAATTCAGTGTCATGTAGGGCAGTGGTCCCCAATCCCCAGTTCCCAGCCCGGTACCGGTCCGTGGGTCATTTGGTATCGGGATGCAAAGAGAAAAAATAAATAACTTAAATTTTTACCATTTGATTTATTGTCCAAGTCTAAATGATGTTTTATTTTGAAATGGATTCTCTCTATTACACCCATCTATGACTCTTGATACATGACAAGACTTCCAGACCCGTGTCTTGGTCACGTGATACGTTTAAACCCCCATGCTGATAAAATGAGTAAAAAACAAACGTCTTCGGAAAGTCTCTTTGCGTGGAGAGGATGTTACCGATGTTCTGTTGTTACGAGGAAGCTTCTAATAAAGTTGCACGTGAATGCACAGCGGATTTACGTTTAGCATTATATACAGAAAATACCACAGTTATTACGCCGGTCGTATCAGTTTATTTTGTTGTATTTATCTGCAACATGTTTTACAGACCGGTCCGTGAAAATACTGCCTGACATTAAACTGGTCTGTGGAGAGAAAGAGGTTGGGGGCCACTGATGTAGGAGACATATTAGCAGAGCAGAACAGGTGACCACAGGTGTGTTGAACCCGGGACAGCGGAGGGTAAATGCAGTATTTATCACGAAATGAACTGGTTTGTATTTTTTGACTTCAGAAAACTACAAAAGTAGAACAGTCACATGTTTCTAGCCTACGTCAGTCCCATCGAAACACTTTGCTTTCCGCTGGAACCTTCATATCTTTAGACCACTTTGTTAGTTAGCGACTCAAAGCACGTGCGAGCGTCCAGCTGTCTTCTAATCTTTCCGACGTCTCTTCTTGAAGTCCAGCTGAGAGGTGGGGATCAGAGCCAGAGATGAAGGCACCATTTAATCAGCACCTCACCGCTGGAGCGCTGACTTCTGACCCCCGACCCCCGACCACATGACCCCGCCCTGCAGCAGCTCTGCCGCTCACCGAAGATTCAAAGGGCCGCCGATCGAGCGCCGTGAAGACCGTAGAGGTCGCCTGGAGCACTGGGACACATCAGAGGCGTGACAGCTCCCCGCTGAGATGAGCTCGTCCCCTCAGGTGCATCACAGACGGCAACTCTTCACAGAGACAATCCTGCTTCAAGCTCAGTGATGAACATATCAGCAATTCAACGTCTATTTACTACAAGTTTAACTCTCAAAAGCAACTGAAAAGGTGCCGACTTTGTTGCAATGTAATAAAGGCAGTGACAACTCACCGTGTGTGTATTGGGCTCAAAGTGAATGGTTATGTTGGCAAAGGCAGTTAAAGCCTCTAATTTATCTCTTAACTAAACAGAGAATATAACCAACTGCTTATAAAGATTTTTATGCATGCGGATTTCTCTTTGTATAAACTCAATGGCTTGTGTGTGTGTCGTGGCATTTTTACCACTCACCACTTGGACAAATCAAAATTTATATATGTAGCTGCTAAGTTTAGAGGTACTAAATCCCAATACACAAACCTGGTTTAAAAAAAAAAAAAAGAAAAAAGAAAAACATGCAGAAATGAGCAAATCTCGTTTTATGATTTTATGACAAATATTTGCTCATATTGAATTTTATGGCAGTGGCACAACTCACAGTTTTGGGATATGAGGAACAAACAGCCAGGAAAGTAAGTAGCGCTTTAAAAAGAAAAAAAAAAACATTGTGGCTCTGCATCAACAGGCATCGACTCTGTAAAGGACATCACTGCATGGGCTTTTGAATCACTGTCTAAGAGCACAGTTTGTGATGCCATTCGCAAATGCATACTAAGGACCTGATCTTCAGACAGATCTGCTAAAGCCACTATTTAGGGATAGCGGGTAGCAGGAGGGGTGTTCCCGTCCAAACAACTCAATCTTCCACCTTGCTAAACCCGCTATCCCACCTGGTCTACATGCTACATTATGCATAGTAGTGGTTAGAGCGTCCCACCTGTTAAACCAATCAGTGCGTCAGTAGCCATTGCCTTTAAGAGCAGGTTGTGCTACCCGCAAACCGCTATGGACCATCTTTTCATGCATAACAGAGCAGCTCGTCTGGGACTTGCGATTGCAATTGTGAGTAAGTGAGTAAAGGAGTCGGCATAATGGGTAGTGGCTTTAGCGAGCAGAAGATTACATTAGCGGTTAGCGGAGGTTCCTCTACCCGCAATTAGCGGGTAGAGGCTAGTATTAATGGGTAAGGGGAAGTGTACGATCGGGGCCTAAAGCTCTAACACAAAAAAAAAAGAAGCCATATGTGAACATGACAATGCAACCTTGCCATCTTGTCTTCACCAAGACTCCACGGCAAAGTGGAAAACTGTCCTGTTATCAGATTAATCAAAATTTGAAATTCTTTTTGGAAAGATGGCACTCCAAGAAGACCGTTTCCTCAGTCTGCAATCACTTTGGAACCGTCTGCAGTCTTCTTCAGATTTGTAGTCAAGGTTTGCAGGATGATATGATTGACAGCTCTCTGCCAAGACAATCTGGAACCGACTGTACACAGCCAGTCTCTGGTCTCATAGGACATGACTGCTCTTCACCACCTGGCCTATTAGCACTGGTGTCGGCAAAACGTGCGCTCAACATGCGGAGATACGTTTTTTTTTTTTTTCAGCGATGAGTCCATATTCTGCCTACGGCACTTTGATCGTAGGGTCAAAGTGTGGAGAAGATGTGGGGAACGCTTTGGTGTTTGCTGCAGCGATAGAGGTTGCTGATCCCACAAACACACATTCCTTACAAATGTAGCACCATTAAAAAAAGGGAAATAAACAGGCTTTCTACTGGTAAAAGGATTTTTGATGCCAAAAAGCGGTGTGACAAAAAAGAAAAAAATCTACTAAACAGATGTCCTTACTTTCTGTGCTTAGTTTAACAACTGCCCCCCCGTCAAGCCGTCTATTGAAATGCATTCAGACCAGAGTGAACGGAGCCTGATGCAGTCGGTCAAACATGCACGCTGGCTCATTAAAAAAAAGAGTTTAAATATGCACATGCACCTATGTGAATATAGATGTGAGCCCCAACACAGAAGCTGTGACCTCACGCGCACACATATGTGATCGTGCATGTACTCAATCATCGTTTCCTGTTTTGCCTCTGAGCCGTTCGATCGTGATGTCACTGATGAGGTCACTGCTTAGGTCACCAGCAGTCCTCTGACATTCCCCCGAGAGCGGCTGGTAATTATCAAGTCATGGATCAACATATACTCGCACACATTCACGCGCACCTCGTATGTTTTGCAGCTCCAGCTGGTTCCTGGGTCACCTTACAGAGGTCTCCATCAGAGGGAGCAGCAGCAGCGACGTGAGGAGGCTTCACACAACGTTCCTGCTGCAAGATCGACTGAGAGTCCAGATGGAGCGTCAGGTGAAGAGTCACCAGCTGGGATGCTGCTGTGTCTTACTGAAGGTGAAGGCACCTGTCTCCAGGTGGTTCCTGGGTCACCTTACAGATCGGTGGGTTTTTCCTGTGCTCCCGGTGCAGCTCTCTGGCAGGTTTCATGAAATCCAGCAAGTTTTTATTTTTTTCCATCTCAAAAACATTGAAAACATGTCTGTCAACTGTTGTCTCATTGGAGGAGCTAACTAATCTCCAGAGTTTCAGGATTTACTTATTTACTAGTTTTAATGATTACTTATGACTGTGAAAAAAATAAAATAAATAAATAAAAATCTAAAAAAATGCACACACACAGCACTAGTTTCATAAAAAAAATGTTTAAAGACACCCTCTGACATCTAAAGTTTATAAGTAAGAGTTTCAAGTCACGGTCTGAAGATCAGGGATCGAGCAGTCACTAGTTAGATGACGTCCATCAATGAAAACACCATCTCCTATTGATATCCAGTAATAATTACAACATGGAATGAATAACAGTTTATATGTGACGTGGCTAAAGATTTGAGATTATATTAAACCTGCTTGTTTTTGGTGTAAGGCAGAGCTGCTGAAAAAGCTTCCCCCAATTTGATCGGATGAGTGCCCTACACCGAAAAAATAAGCTCTTATTACGTGGGAAGACGCTACGCTTGAGTTCAGCTCGTTCCAGTTTAAAAGTCAGAAAATGATCCTTTTAAAAATGCTGAACAAGCCGTTGAGACTTCTGGCTACTGTCAGCAAACCTAATGCATAACAGTGTAGATAACGTTTAGTACATGTAAAACAGCATTAACATCTCCATGGATAAAAAGTTAACAGTACTGTGTTTATGTCTGGCTTAATGTGAAAAAAATAAGACAAATGGTAAACAGTTGATTAGCGTGTGAGAGCTGATATGAACAGCAGTCGTGTTGGATTCTGAACACAGGGTCTAATGAGTCTGGTAAACCTTCCATTCACAGCCCTTCCCACTGGTACATAACGTACCGAACGGATCTCAATGGACCGGAGGCGGCCAGGGGAGGGATAAAATACAGAGCAGAAGGAAAGAAGATGCCGGACAATCTTAAGAAAAGAAAAAAGTTTAGACACCATGACAAAGCCAGTTTTTTTTTTCTTTGTAGCTGGTCTTGATTTAAAATTAATCATCAAAGGTTCAGCAGGAAAGCTATTTCCAATAAATTTGATTCAAATACAATGTTCTATATCTTGATTTAAAAAAAAAAACCTAAAAGGCAAAGTTGATTAATTAAATATTAGATACATTTCAATGTATCAGCTTATTTCTTTTTTTTTAACATTATCTAGATTTAACTCAATTGTTTGAAATTAAACTTTTTCCAAGACTGAAACCCAAGTTAATTTTATAGATTCACTCCTAGCCCTTGATTTAAAGCACCCCATTGTCCTCAAACTGAGATATATGAGGTACTGGTTGAAATAGGAATCCAAAGTTAAGTAAATGTAAAAGGTATTCATTAAAATAAAAAAGCCAACCGTTGTCCTGCTGCAACATGCCGCAATATGTCACTTCTATCTTTACTTATAAATAAACAGAAGTAACGCAGCTTCAGGCATCGGAATAGCATAAAATAAAAACTTCTTATTTACCTGGGAAGCTGGTGGATTATTTGTCCTCCTAGTCAAGAACAGTGAGAAAACCTTCAAAATTTATGTGAACATTCAAAACAGAGACATAAGTCATAGGACATAGCCTGACATCAATTATTTTACTATTATTACTACTATTTTTACTAAACATATAAACTTTACAGTGCTTTTAATTGCCTGCATTGCTTGTTAGCATTTAATACTGAGGCCGTCCTTCTCCCAGTGTGGTTTGCATTAAAAATGGTTGAAAATAACACAAATATACATGTTTTTTTATTTGCATGAATCTTTTACATCATTTTTTAAGACACAATAAATCTGCAGACTTCACCTAAAACAGATTTTTAGGTAAATAGTTTCAAAACTCCTGAAAACAATCATTCTAATTGTTTAGTTTTTTTTTTTTTACTCACTTCTGCAAAAAACTGGTTGAGAAATGACTAGAGTACATAAACAGAGCTGCATATTAAAGGTGGGGTAGGTCATCTTTTCAAAATGCATTTGTTTTCTTTTTATTGGTTAAAATTGATTTTACATTTTGATAATAGCTAAATAAGCAAATAAATGTTTGGAGAAATATCAAGGAACAGATCAACACTGATCCTGTCTACGTTGTCTGGAATAACTAGAAGAAGACATCGCAGAGAAACTGCATGTCTGTAAAGCCCTGGAAGAATCTGAGCTCTGCCCCCTTAAACATCATAAACTGCAGGACTAAGGTATCCATTATTGTACTTGGGTTAAGGAAAATGATTTGTCAGCCTTTCTTCCTGTCAGCCAGACATTTCCTTGTTTCTGCCGTAGTTATGTGAACTCCTCTCACGCACATGGCACTGGAGTTTCCATTAGTTCATGTTGCTAACTCACACTCACGCACACACACACACACACACACACACACACACACCAGGACCCCACCACGACCTATGCCCCATCAAGACCTACGCTCCAGTAGGACTTACGCTCCACCAGGACAGCTAAGCAACCAAGTGACTGCAGTTGCCAGAGGAGCTTTGTCAGCTCGCATTTCACGCCCAGCGATACTTGTTTTGGATGTCTTTACAGTAGGGACATCTGAAATAAGAAAGGATTTGGTCATCATGAATGAAAGGTAACGTTATCATGATCTAAGCTAAGCTAAAATAGTTATGCTGAGGTAACTGACGTAGGATGGGTGTATTCCAATCAGCTGTTAATCTTGTCTGTTCTGCCCATTTACCCATTCTTAGATTAACTGAAGTTGGGTGGAGTCAGCTCCTGCCCATATTGTGTCATCCACAGTTCCATGTATTGGATTTCAAACCAACTCTTATACTGTTCCTGACGTACTGCGTCCACAAACAGCAGAACATAGTGTTGCAGTAACTGCTATCAGCAAAACTGGACAATCTACCACTTTTCTGCCTCTTACACAGCCAACCCAGCAACTCAGGACCACCAGTGCAGTCATGTCTGGCTGGTCACTCTCCACGGGGGGGGTCCTCCGCGTGGCCAAGTGTACCCCACGGGAGCAGCGCATGAAAATGACCGCTGAATGTAATCAGGCTCCAATCTCAGGTAATGGACTTTACATTAAGCTGCCCCATACTGCATCCTAATTGCACACAGGAGGCTACAGACTCCGAGCACATGTTAGCTTACTGTACATACACCAACGTACGCATGACATCATGCTTAATCACAGATTAAACTTCTCAGCGAGCGTAAAGCGCTGTGGAAGCGTAACATGTTCACATGCACACAAAGACAGGATTGTTACAAGGAAACGTACGTTTGTTTGCCTTCTTTATGTTTCCCTCTTGCACACAGACTCATGCTCTCCACGGCGGTTATCTGATCATCGCTGCAACTTTTGAGGACTTTTAAGGCGTTTTTTTTTTTTTTTTTTTTTTTTTATCCTCAAATGCATCATATGAGCACAGGCACTTTTTTTTCATGCCTTTGAAACGTTGCATCTTCCCCAGTTTTGTTCTACCTACTTAGCATGAAAAGATAATGCGCGTTGTGCATCTGTAGCGGAGTTGTGCTGAGTTGTCCGTGTTCAAGGTGGAAGTGTGTTTGAGCCGAGCAGTTGTGGAGCAGATCTGGCAGCCATCCCACTCAGGACATTTGACCTCGGAGAGGTTTTTTTTTTTTTCTCTCTCCCTCTATTTTTCAGCCCCTCTCTCCTTTTCCCCTAGCAGAGGCTAAAAGGCTCAAAAGGGTGGAAAGCAAAATATTTTCTTTAGTCTCCTGGACGCCAGGTTGCATAAAAGGTTCCAAAGCCGTTTGCATCAAACCTCGTCCGTCGAAACCACAAATTTCTGTTTTTCTTGCCATAAAACTCCCCCCGCTAGAAAGAGGGGGCAGAGAAAAAAAAAAAAAAGATTTCCATTCAGTTGATTCTTATAAATTTAAATGAACTTAAAAAAAAAAAGGTTTTACTCCCAAAAGTCAAACATGGAGTTAAAAATATATGCAGTATCTGCGCTGGTGAAACTGGAGCAGATAAAGACGGCGTTTTAAATCAGAAGAGCTGAAGTGAAATGAAAGACAGTCAGTATGACGACTGAGTGTATTGTTTGAATTTGGAATTGAAAATCGGAATGGCGGGATTCCGATTGAATAGGCCGGTTTAGAGTATTTATCGCTAAAAAGCAAGACGCAGGAACTCCAAATGTACAATTTAAAATCAGGCGGAACCAGGTTCTCTGGACATCATGTGAGACCCAGATTGCAGCATTCCAGAGAATGTCATTCTCTCAGTTGCTGAGCAGCAAAGTCAAGCTTCGAAGCCGTGAGTTTAGAGACGATGCAACAAAATCACTCCTTCAGAATTTTAGTCTGACGTTAGCACCGGCGACATGTGACTCTCCTCAATGTAACACAGCAATTAAATATAGAAACTCATCAATCACGCCACAACAGGCACCAGCCAGGAGTGCATTTGTCAGAGGTGCAGACTTGCCAATGAGGTATCCAGTCATTTTTTTTTTTTAGTAAATTCTCCATCTGGCAGGGTTTGAAACTGCTTTGTCATTCAGGAAGCCAAAACCTTGTAGATTCAGTTTTTATGAGAGAGTGCCTACTACACTCAAATACCAAGTCTGACTTTCTGGCTTTAATTTGAGTAAATTTGCATCGACACAGAAGAACAGACGGAAGCATGGCTATGACCCCTGGGTCCCCGTCGGGTCCTGGAGCGCCATGTTACGCCTGCACCACGCCAGCCGTTGTGAATCATGGTCACTCCAGTCAAAGAGGAAGGTTTCACCAAGGCACATTTCAGAAATGTTCCAGAGGCGACTCTCTGTTCTTGTCCACTAAAGATACAGGTGGATATGTTCCAAGTGATGCACTTATGCCCTTACAGTCATCATTTTTCATTATCCTAAGTTATGATACAAATGCTATCTATGACATGTTTTGGTCAAAATACCAGAGACACATTCTGTCCGTTTGATTGAACGCATATATCCTCTTCAGCAGCTGGTTCAGGGGTAGAATCAGCATCTCAACCATTGACTATATAAAGAACTGGACAAACCCCCTGTAATGTCACCCACAGGTTTTCATGAGAATGGTTTTGAAGCCTAATTTTTGTCACTTTGTGCCATAACTGATTACGTCCAACTCTGATCAATCAAAAAATGGGCAAATGGATGGAACAAGCAGGCGTGGAAGCCAGCTGGAGCACATCCACTTTAGCTCAGCTACCACAAGTTAGCTATCATAGCATGGCTTAGCTGATGCTAACCAATGCTACCTTGCAATGTTACCTTGCATGGAATCTGTCCATCTATCCTCATTTTAGATGTTGCTACTGAAATGAGCAATACCGGAGCTCAAAGGAGGACTGGTGGATCTCTGACCCAAGGCCAGGTGACCGAGGGCCAGTTGCAGGTGGCCATGAATCTCAGCTAGTTGTGGGCTTGTAGGCGAACAAGCAACAAGTTACCAAGTGTGGCAGCGCGATCAGCGACCTACTAGCTAGAGATCCAGTCAGCCGACCTGGGATGTAGAAGATGCCAAATCCATGCTGTTGGTGATTTTAAACCCTCTTAGTTTACAAAAATGAATCACTTGATACACAACCAAGGTGAATGCAGAGGTAAATCGGAGCAAATCTGTGCTTTGATTCAGCCAAACGTCACTGGATGGTATTTCTTCTCATTCAAAGGAGCAACAATACCAAGAATATCGTTCAAAAAAACCAAAGAACGTTCAGGGCGAAGAGGTGGAAGACCCTCACCTGACCCAGTAAATCACCTGTTGGTCATCAAATTGAGCTTTATTCCACTGGCTTAAGAGCAAACTGAAACTAGCGCCTATTAGCTGCTGCACTAAAGGCCTGGGAGATCATCACCAGAGAAGATACAAAGCTCCAACTAATGTCCACCAGTTGAATCCTTTAGAAAATCACGAAAAACAAAAGGATTTTCCACAATTTTTACCAGTGTGTGTGTGTTCACCGAGTAGAGGGTGATGAACAGAGCACAACAACACACAACCATGTCCTCAGTTAATGAACAGCATTCACACACTGCGTGCATGGATGCTATTTACGTGTATATACTGTGCATCTTGCATGCGTGCTTCCAGCACTGACATGTTTACAGAGGGACCACACATAAGCGAAGGACTTATGCCAAACCTGTTAAATATCCAGCTACAAGTGTGTCAACATGCACACGAGCGCACACAGAGTTTGGAAAGCCACAGAAATGTACCTGGCAACGTCCTATATTTTGCATTAAGTGCCTCTCCCACCCATATAGTTTATGTTTGTCAATATAAACTATTTCAGCAAATATTCCTGCCGTCGGTTTTTGCTGTCATTGCCCTTGGACTTACGGCCTCCAAGTATGTGGTGTGGTTGTAGTTGTTGCTGCTGGAAAGGTTCCACAATGTTCAAGTAAAATAAATCCTTCAAAATAAACACCTTTTCACATTTTAAACATTTTAACAAGGATTTGATTTTTCCTTTAACAAAGTTAGGGTTATGTTGCACTGCATTTAGCACTATTTCTAAACACTTTTTTAATAATGCTGTACCTTGGCTCAGGTTGATTCATTTATTCAGACAATTCAAGTGTGAAACTGTAATTGGCAAACCATCTAGAGGAAGAACTGCTGATACGGGATTTCTACGACACTGTTCATTTCTGAAGGTCATTAGAAGCCTGTGTAGCGCCCAGTATTAATTACCTAAAGTTAGCCAAGCATTTTCTTTTCAGTGGTTCTAATAATACCTATGTTTAACATCCTGTTCATATGGAAATCTGAAACACCTGTTAGCATGTCTGTTAGCTATGCTTAAACTAAAAAACTGGGTGTTAGGATCCATTTTCTAGAGATTTTGAATTGTATTATAAGAATATGGTGTGTTACCAACTGCAGACAACGGTAACAGGACTCTCAAGTTTGGAGAGTTGTTGCAAAATTGTAATGGGAAGCTAAGCTAACAGCTACCAAGTGCCAACATCCCCACTTCTGGGTTAAAGTCAGGAAATAAGGAAGCAGCTTTTGTTGCAGTTCCAATAGAAAAAATCGTGATATCCCTGCATACTAAAATGTCCAACTTTACAGATGTAATAAACATAGTTACAGCCTTGTACAAAAAGCCTTGTGTTGTCTGAAGAGACATCTGTGACTGGCTGTGGGCTGACCTGGAAGCGTCGGAAGGACCTGGAAAGACGAAGCTTAGCTTAAGTCAGCCGCGCTAACCAAGTGTCAGCTAAACACAGTTGTTATTCCTGATGTCGCTACCAAAATGGCCTTTGAGACATGAGGTTCTGCTGTGGATGTCCGCCGACAGCACCACAGCTCCTCTGGCGTAGCTTGGCTGAAGTAGCCTGGAGCCATGGCGGATCATTTCAGAACCTTTCCAAGCAGAAGTATGCTAGCTCGGACCGACAGTGAATCATCATTTTGGCTGACGGTGGTAGACTTGCCCATCTGCAATGCTTTGAATTGACCGACATTACCCAGCAGAGCTCTGCTAAACCTTTCAGCTCTGGATGCACTAGTGTCAGTCATGACACTTAAAATAAAGAAGTCTTGACAGAGTTGATCAAAATGAATATATATGAATATTAAGGATGGGCAAGATAACGTGTTATTATCGCATTACTCATTAATTTATTAACAGTTAGTTATTTTAATGCGCATTAACGCATGTTGCTCACATGCTTTTGAAAAGTCTGTTTCTGGCTGCAGCGGAACTAGAAGAGAATTGGCGGGAAAATATGCGAAAAAGCTAAAACAGACACTGAGAGCAGTAAAGTTACAGAACTTTTACATTGACATTTTCATTTTAAAGTTCTCCCAGACGGCAGATTCGACAGAAACAAGGTTATTTGTAACCACTGCTAAGTTTAACTGTTAAAAGTTCCTGTTGTTACCTCAGAAATTGCCTGTTTTAATATTATGATTGTGGCTCGGGATTTTGTTTTGTTGGTAATGCCCTGGCAGTGGCAATAAGCTTTATTTTATTTTACATTTTTTAAGATGAGATTTGCACTAAATATGTGTTACTGACAAGTGCTAATGTTAGAAGTATTCGCACAACAAATGTTATGGTACTTTCAATCAATCAATCTTTATTTGTAGAGCGCTTTTCATGCAAGAACATGCAACACAAAGTGCTTTACAGAATTAAAAACAATTATCACAACAATTTAAAAAAAAAAAAAAACTTTAGTTCATATGGCAGCAGAACATTAAAATAAAAATGCACTTTACACTCCTTTTGAATTCATTATTGGATTTTGCGTACACAATGTGAATAATCGTGATTAATCAGGGCAATCATGCGATTAATCACGATTAAAAATTTTAATCGTTGCCCAGCTCTAATTCATATTAATTATCATTCTGGGTTAACATAATCTAAGCCATCTGTTCTAAAATAGCTAGCTTGTTGGTGTGTTCCAGCCAGCTTCTTAGCCCTGCTGGTTCCAACTCTGCAACATGGTATTGAGATGGACGAAGAAAAAGGGGCTTCCTATGGCCGACATCAAGGATTATTCGTCCAGTAATCAGATGGTCGATGACAGCTACGCAGAGTAATTGTCATAAAGGAGCTAATTTTCACCCTCCGAAACAACTGAACCTTTATTGAATTCCATAGTATTTTGAGTAAACGCTACATTGTGCTTTACTCTTGCATCAGACAGTCACACAGACTACGTTCGTTTAAAAATGTCCGTTTTAGCTGAGCTACACAAATCAGGAACTTCTGGGTTTTCTTGGCATATTTCTCAGCTCAAATTTAGTTATTTATTTTCTCCCTGCGTACGAAGATTAGGGAAATGTTAATTTTCTTTTCTGTCTGTTAGGCTTGTGTTTTTGTTTTTCTGCCACGGGGGGAGATGAAGTGAACCGCTGCCTTTGACTGACATCTGGCAGACTCAGACTCCGACTCAGACGTGCAGCCAACGTCGTGGAAAGCACTACACCACGTTCAGAAGACGATCGAAAGGATTCAAGTTTTAAATATTATACATGCACTCAAAATACAAGATAAATACACGGTTTCAGCAAGTCCTGCAGCATTTCTGTCAAGTCTAACCGTTTCCATAAAAGTTGAGACGCTGTGTTTCGTGTAAACCAGCTGCGCTGATTTGCAAAATTAGACCCAATATTTACTTGAAAAGAGTTCAGAGACAGCAAACATGTGGGCTCGCGAGCATTTGTTTAGAGTCGCTGCATTTATTACAGCTTTTGTGTTGTTCATTTTTCATGTAAAAATGAAAAGAATGCAGATCCGTTTACAGCGTAATTTACTTCAAATGAACACTTCACATGAACATATTAAAATTAAAATCACTGCCATCCTGTAGGATCCACCCTCTCGTATCCCCTGAGCTAGTGCTGGGCGATATGGAAAAAATCATATATCACGATATGGACTATTTCATATCACGATAACAATATATATCACGATATACCATAATAAAGTATGTTTTCAGTTATTCTCTGAAAAGTTTGACAAAAATTTCATTGCTTACTTTCCAACTTTATTTTGAAAGGACATTTAGCTGAATTGTCAAAAACATACATTTTAGTGCAGCAAAAACAGGTAGGTACAGAGGTACAGTAGCTTTCACATTTTTTTTAAAGTGCACAACAGTTTCTGAGAGGAAAAACACATTTTTGCACTGAAGTTCAGCTATAAAAAATAAACACAAATTATTTTTCAACTTTCTGAAATCTGTAACCTTGTAGTGCAAAGTTTGCAAACCAATATAAAGTGTCTAAAGTAAACATCAGGGTTGAAGAGAACTCTGTTTAAGGCATTAACCATGAATAAAAGTGCAAATATAAAAGGCTACTTTGTAGAAGTAGATATGATTCTATCATATTTATCATTGCAGGTTATTTAATTACATATTTGCTGTAATAATTGATAAAATTAGGTTAGAAACGATAGAAGAGAAATGGCACGATACACACTTTTATATTGTCCCCACGATATGTATCGTCATATCACCCAGCACTACCCTGAGCTCTTGATGAAAGCGTGTTTCCATCCCGGAGCACATGAGGTCCCCGGCTCCTCTCTGACCTCTGACAGTTTAATGGCAGTCAGGCTCTGACCTCTCTCTGTCGACACCCCGCGAAGCCCTCGGCCTCAAATAAAAAGACATGTTGAAGGATGGAGGGCCGGGCGGGTGTCGCGCTGATGTGTTGACACCGAGGGACGGCCGCCGTCGTAAACACGCTCACCTGTGTGACGTCCAGCGCTGAAGAACGACTACTTTATTCTGATTCGTAAGGTATCGCCCCGGCCGTGACTCAGTGGTTCACGTTCCAGTTACGGCAGGTTGGATGAAGCGCTTTCTCTTTTCTCGACAGCACTTCTGCTGGGCTCGCCGCCGTGCAGGGATTGGCGTTAATGCAAAGCAGCAACAGCGCGGCTCTGGGGGGAAGATATAATCTCATTGCTTATTTTAAATCTGGGTAGAAGCAGTGAATAGGCAGCTATTTGGGGCACGAGTTCCACTACTTAAACGAACAATATAAATAGTAATGGCACTCTTTCATAATCTTGACATCCGTGACCCCCGCCGGTCTACCAAGCAGAATAATGAAGGTGCATGTTTTCTATTACTCATACATTCATGAGGCTGCATAATATGGACCCCTCCAGCTAATTTGGAGAGGCAGTTTCCATTATTCCTGGCATAAAATGATGCTTTTCTCTTAAAGATGCTGCGATATTTCTGATGACTCAGGGCATTGTAATGCAGCGCCACGGAGCATTTTAAAGCTTCACAGTAAATACAGTAGATGTTCGGCTTTCACTGGGCCAGCGACCTGAAGTCAGCTGTGTGGGCCAGATGGAAAAGCACAAATACAGGCCCTTCAGTTAAGCGTTACGACAAAAAAACCACAAACCCCCCCCATTCAAGACAGTTATCATGGACTTAATTCCATAAAATCTGGAAAAAAATAGCTGGAATTCAGTGCAGACTGTCCGTCTTCTTCCCGAGAACTCACAGGAGGTATTTTATATTCTCTCGTTGTACTATTTTGGATTACTTATATGTTTAAATAATGAGAAAATGATTAGATTATGTTCATTTATGTTTCACTCAACATCCCAACATTTTGAGAAAAAACAGATGGCTGAAGAAACTTAATCTCATGCAAATACTTCCTCTTTTAGTCCTTTATTTGTGGGCGTCAAAACAATGAAAATCAAATCGAGAGTTTTCAACAAATACAAAATCAACAAACAAAATTCACATGATCGATACCAAGTACTCCATTACTTCTACAGGATTCAAGACGGTACATTTCAGCCTGGTTCAGCAGGTGCTCAGACGTCAGTTAAAGCTGAGGTTTTTTTACAGTCTGCTAGTATGAAACATTCAAATGTGTTTACACGCAATACCAAGAAGGAAAGACATAAGGAAGGGTCTTAGAGAAATGGTTGCAGCGCATGAATCTGGAAAGGATTATGAATCATTTCCAAACAAGTTTGGAGTTCTCATTTTCTTCAGAGGGAGAGAGAAGATTCACAAGTGCAAAGCTTTCATGACAGTTATCAATCTTCCCAGGAGTGTACATCCCGGCAAATGTATCCCAAGGTCAGACTGTAGAAAAAAAGGGCATCACAAAACTGTCTCATCGAGACCTTACATGCACCACTGAGGATCCTAGATTTGACATGTATGGATCTTGTAACTTTGCAGTCACTGGGTCGACCGTGTACTTCTCCGTATGCCAGGTGACTCTGGAGGCAAATGTGAGGCCACCTGTCTGACAGCAAAAGCTTGGTCAAAGTTGGATGATGTCACAGGACAATGATCCAAAGCACAGCAGGAAATCTACGTTAGATTGGTTGGAAAAATACATGAAGAAAGGTTACAAAATGGGATTGTCAAAGTCCAGACCTCAACCCAAGTGAATAGATGTGGTTGGACCTCAAGAGAGCTGTGCATGAGAAAATGTCCAAAAATCTCAATGAACTGAAGCAATGTTGTGAAGAAAAATGAACCAAAATTCCTCCACAATGATGCGAGAGACTAATAAAATCATACAGGTAACAGCTGCTTTAAGTTCTGGCAGCTAAAGGTGGATCTACAAGCTACTGAATCGTGGTGATGCATACTACTGCTCACATGACAGACAATTACAGTAATCCCCCACACTTTGGGGTCTCAGCAATCGCGGTCTCAGTACATCGTGGAGGTTTCAAATACAGTAATCAAAAAAAAAAAAAAAAATTCAAACGAAGCACGCGAGGCTGAAGTGAAACACGTCACATTAAGAACAAGTCTCAGGAAGCAACAAGAGCGGGAGGCCCCATGAATGAAAATCGAGGCCTGTGATTGGCTGCTACGACGGGTATTACTGTGCCATCGGTTGTCTGTACGCTGTTTGGCTGAAACGCGTCCCCCATCTCCCATCTCTTGCTCTAGTGAGACAAAGGTTTAGTGCCGTTTGAAAGTCAAAATGGATCCCAAAGGACACCGCCCATCGCCAATTGCCTCTGGAGAACCGAAACGCCGTTGCAAAATGATGATAACTGCCAAAAAAGTGGAACTTCTGGATAAGTTGAAATGAATTATCATCATCATCAAGATCTTGCTAGATTTTGCGTTCGCGCATACATGTATACTGTATGTACATATACATGTACATTACTGTACATGAGAAGACAGGGAATTTAAAGAAGAGACACTGCAATTGTCATCAACCGCATTTCCTGTTGCCCATCACCAGAGTTAGGAGTTTGTGCTGCAGCCACCTGACATCACAGCTGGATTAGATCATGTCAAGCTAAAAGCTTTGGAGTCAAAGACAGCTCTGTGTTTTTCTCTGAAGTCGGTGCATACTGTCTTGTTGGATGGACCCTTTTCTTTGTTGTTGTTAAATACAAATGGTTATAAGCGCCACAATAGTTTCTAGAGAAAAAAAAAAGATACTTTGCGATTCTGCAGATGCTCTGTAATGTTTGGACGCAGCATCCAGCTGATTCCCAAGTGCTTCAGTCGGGTTTTATGGATTCCCACATCGACTACAAACCATCAAAGAGTTATCTTATCAGCAGAGAAAGCAAATGAATGTCTGTGAGCCTGTATTACTGCATGTTAGTGTGTGTGTGGACTCAGACTACATGGCCTTTCACTGCCCTGCTTCCTGCTGTAACTATAGCTCAGCATGAACCCACCAACCCCCCCCCCCCCTCCCCCCCATTACCATAGAGCAACACAGTGGGCACAATTAAAGATAATTTAAGACTTAAGCAATTAAGGTCACATCTCCTCTGGAAACGCACGCTCATGGCGGTCCTGGTATCTGTCTTGCACAGGATGAATTTGGACAGGTTTGGTTGTGTGTGACTGTGTGTGCGCCGGCGTGTGTGTGTGTGTGTGTGTGTGTGTGTGTGTGCCGTATGTCTTTGTAATTGCAGCCAAAGGCTCAGGGGTCAGGCAGGGTCTACGCAGGTCTGTTTTTGGATGAATTGCCCGGGAGGAGATTAGGACAAAATGACATACTCTGCACCCACCTGTGCTCCGGTTACATCCAGGTAAACATGAGAACACACAGGCATGCAAGTAAAGAAATTACAAAAAAAAAAAAAAAAAAAAGTTAGATTATACAGTTTGCATGCACATGCGGTAAGAGTAATCCCATCTTCGTGCAGACCTCCAGCAGCATGGATTAACGACTACAGGCCACTGAGGACCTCTGTCTTAAGACGTGAACGTGGAGTAAAGTTGGCTCCGCTTACTGATGTTATATCAACAGAATTTTATTGAGTGGAAATCAAGAGGGATTTTCTGAAGGAGGAGAAGTGTTAAAACAGCTTTGGTCTAAAGTTTGCACACAGTCTGCCCTCTCTGGTGTCAGATTTGGTCTCAAACTCCACCAGAGGTTTACAACCCCCACCGACCGCTGTCTGCTCACTGTACGGCCATCGCCGTAAACCTGCAAACACACAGAAAGTGTGTTCGGCCTAAACCACTGACTGCTGACTCATCACATCCAGCAGCCACGGAGGACAAAGTCGTCGCGACTCTATCGCTCCTTTCTGAGTCTCCCTGGGTGGTCCCTTCAGTCCTGCAGCCACCAGGACCATCACCTACGGCAATATGGTTGACGGAGACGTGATTATGTGTGCGCATTGAGGAGGTGGCAGGAAGATGGTGTCACTCACCTGGATTAGACCTGAAGAAGATATTAGATGAATTAATGCAGCAACAACATTTTTCATTTTTATGGTTTTACGAATGAGCAAAGTGTTTCTTACATCTGGTAAAAAAAAAAAAAAAAGAGGCATCTTTCTCTTATTTCTCATTTCTGAGGTATTAATGAAATGTGTGTGACACGCTGTGGTCAATGTATCGCCCCAAACCAGTACAAAAGCATCCTTTTCAAACACGTGTTTACAGCTCTGTTTCTAGCAGCCAGTTTTAGAGGCTGGAATCAGTCACTCGAGTCCCAAATGGATCGTATTCACATGACTTCACAAGGCCTTCTGCCATTGTGTAGGTCAAGCAATTTATTCATAAGCACCTGTGGCACGCAGAGTGTAGTGATATTATTACTTACATTCTGTTCTAAACAAGCTTTTTGAGGCTGAAATCACCTTTAAAGTGCTAAAAAGCCACATACATGCATCCTTGGCTGCAAGAACAGATCAGATTCATACAGATTCACAAAAATCGGAGTAGTAAAGGATCAAAGGAGGAAGAGCTCAGCAAATGTCAGGGAGAAACATGGATCACATGGGTAAACTGCAAAGACTTCGTTGCCACGGTTTAGTCCAGAAGTGTGTTCGAAAGATCCCATCAAAGGTAAGAATATTCTCTGAGCCCTATAACTTTGATTCTTTATTTAACATTCCTCAGATCAAATCAGGAAAAATTACCATGGACGGACATCACTACCTAGCCTACTTTAGCCAAGCCTAGCATAGCCTGCTGTAAAAGTATTTATTTGTTTAATAAACATTCACAACCAATCAGAGCTGTCATTAAATTATGCAATCTATGCAAGGTGATCGATATTCTATTCCTTTTTCCTGATATTATGGATGATCGTGACTCTAGACTCAATTACTTATGCAGGTCTCAGCTAAATGTATTGATAATACATTTTTGGGAAAGTTGTAGCAACAAACGGTATGCTCAGATTGTGTAATGAATTCAAATCGAATCTTTATGCAGCCAGACGTAGCCCCCATCCTTCCACGCACAAGATGATTGTAAGCCTCCAGAGACTTGTCTGTCTTCAGTTCCCTCAAAGATTACGTACTTATATCTTGAAAACATAATTGTCCTTACCCTGTTTTCTCGCGTAAGGAGGTTTAGATTGGGGATCGAGTGTTTCCATGTATTTGTGCTTTGTGCCCCTTTGTCTTCTGCTGCAGTTTAGGTGTCGTCCGCTGGTGATTTCGGTCTATTTCTGAGACTAATGTTGGTAACTTTTGAACACACAACTGAACTAGAATACCCGATACTGGACTTGGAAGCTTGACCTACAAGCGATGACATTGGGTCAAAGTACACAGATGTGTGATGTCAGTGAAGACTATCCATACCCTTTCTAATGGGAGACATTCACTGGAAGCAATTCATCACATGTGGTAGACGCCAGCCAAAGGACGCTCCTCAAACGTCCCATGGTGCCTCTGGTGAGACCGCTCTCATTGACAAGAGCGGCCATGATTCACAGCGCAACCAGACTGCGGTGTTTCTGCATCCGGTGGAACAAAGCGGTAAAACTCCCTCCTCATCTTGTCAAACCCTCAGGTTACCAAAAGGTCAGAGGTTATTGATGGTCCCTAACATCTGATTCTGAACTCCGGAGGAATGTCAAGGGTGAATTCAAGCAGTTGCTCCTCTCTTGTGCGATGATCTTCTCATATTTTTACACTGCATTGACAGCATTGATGCTTTTAAAAAGCAGCTGAAGACATTTATTTCAGACAAGCTGTTTGTGCGTTATTTATACATTTGTTTTTATTCTTAACATTTTATTTTGAAGCACGCTGTGGTTTTTATTGTGTCCACAATAAATTATTGTGAATAAAGTTTTAAAAAAAGTCCCTGTTGCAGGACACAAATCGGTTCATAGAGATCCAAGACAAATAAATTTCAAAAAGACCATGCAATATAGTAAAAAAGGGATAATTAGTATTTGAAAAAAAAGATTTAGATAGATAGATAGATAGATATATGTTTATTGTCCCCGTGGGGAAATTTGTTTGCAGCAAAAGGTACACATGGCAATTTGACAACCATAACATAAAAAAACAAGGACACAGAACCGCTACTGATAGAAATATAATATTCTAGATCAAGTATGAACATGTGGGGAAACATATAGAAGAAAGATAAGCAGGGGGATTTTTTTAAGGACTTTAAACTGACACAAAAATTAAAAATGAAGCCTATTCTTTTAAAAACTAAAAATCAGAGGAGTTGGAATGACCACAGACTTGAAGTAACAGCATGTGAGAAAGTGAGCATGTGCACTTCTCACCCTCATGAACTCAGGGACCGAGGTTTGAAGGTGATGATTTTCTTGTTATTTTGAGTTACAGTCAATGTCGTGTGGTACCCACGAGTCATAATTCATTCATTATGGATGTATCAATTTATTATCATTTTTCAATTTTGGGATTATGTGTGATTAAGTTTAAGTGTTATGATTGATTTTAGATGATGACGTTATGTGGTCCAGTCCTCTATGTTTGTGGGTTGTGAGGATCCCTCTGTAGATGGTTGCTGCTCAATTGAATCCGTTCGGTTTTTGGGGCGATTAAGGCGGGTGGCTTACTTGACAGCGAGGAGGGTCTTTTCTTTTTCGTGTGGCTGATGCTAGAGGAAGGCGGTCTCTGTTGTTATGTGCCTTTTTTTTTTAATAAAAAATGGAACCTTACCTCTGCTGCACCCTTTTTTTTTTTTTTATCCCACCACCTCAAACCCCAAGTCCAAAGATAAACTGGGCAGAGGAGCAGTGTCCCACACAGCGGTTCAGGTGACATAATCTCGATTATATTTAGAACGTGAGCCAAAGTACATGAAGAAATCTTATATTTCCAAAGCAGCGATACAGTGTTTTGGAATGAAATATTTCAGTCTGCAAACTGAGCAGCGGCTCCTGAACAAAGGCGAAGAATTTGTAACTCAATACGCACAACTGGTTAAAACCTGTTATCCAACAGGAATGTGCAGCGTCAGAAACGAAGGAAAACACACTTCCAGAAACAGCACAGAGATTGTTTTGCTTTCAGCGAAGTCTGAGGATTGCTAATCATAGCTACAGCCAGATGTCCGTAGGCTTGACCCTCCGGATGAGACAATTAAAACTATGATGCTTTTTTACTAAACTGGGAACCACTTTAAGCCCACACAGAGCAGCAACCCACTGGTTAAAGGTGCTGAAACACGATCTGTATTTCAAACATCACATACAGCTTTTTTCTAAGAAGTGAGGACTGATAAAATACCAACTGTACAGACGCGAGGCAAGATTAAGGGTGAATTCCAATTCCTCCCTCAACCCTGCAATCTCAACCCTCAATCTCAAAAATCTGCACTCCCGCTAAGTGACAAGTGCTGTCCCGATTCTTAAGAAGGTCAAGTTGAGGGACAAGTTTGAGGGCTGTGTCGCCCTCAATATTGAGATTCTCTGGCGCCATCTTTGGATGTAAGGGCTAAAAAAAAAAAAAAAAAAAAAAAAAAAGAGAGCCCTTACTACAGTATTGAATTTCCCTTTATGTGATAAATAAAGTATTTTTCATTTCATTTTTTTTTTTCATTTCATTACCCAGAAGGCATTGGGTAATTCAGCCAAGACATCTTTGAAAAGGATGGCGACAAAAAAGCTAGCTACAAATTCAAGTATCTTCGTTGTTCTTAATTATATAAATGTTACAAAACCATCTTATTGTCTTTGTTTGAGACTTTTTTATGGATTATTAACATCGCTGTTGCGTAACATTTATTTTTTTACTTTACGATGTTTGTCAGCCGGACCGGCGGTCTCGGCCATCTTCACGTTACTTGTATACCTTGTTGTGTAGCGACGGAGGACTGAATAATGCACCCTCTATTGTGTTATTTGCTAATATTATTTAGAGAATATACGGCGCTCTTTTCAATGTTATCCCTGTGTCATTTCAAGAAATACACAGACAACACGGGCTCTGATACATTTCAGGGCCAACAACGACCAAGCTTTTCAGAAGAGAAAACAAGCTCCTAAAAAACTCGGGCAGTGAGTATTATAGCCTGTTTTATGGCAAATAGAAGGTTGGAACAGAAAAACCAGCTAGAGCCAATTAAAACAGTTAAAAAGTACAACTCTCTTCCTTCATACCTGCCACCGAAGCCACACCTCACAAACACACAACACTTGTTCTCTGAATAAAAAGAGTTTGACAGACAAGCAAACAGTTCAGTGATTCTGCTGGGGTAGCACACAATGATTCGGACATTTTTTTAGACCCCTGTTGCTTCCATTGGTGATTAATATTTCTTATTTGATGTGAGATAACTTATTTAATTGTTTGCCATCAGTGTGCACAGAAAATTTCAGGTAACATAGCAAAAAAAAAAAAAAAAAAAAAAAAAAAAAAGATGTCTTATCCAAACTTTAACTGGGAAAATCAGTAAATTCTAGGGGAATCACATTTTCTTGCCACTGTAATTAACAAATATTTCTTAATTAAAACAAATCTGAACTCGCAGCAATTCAAATAAGTTTTATATAAAAAAAGAAATGCTGTAAATATTTTCTTCCCTGAATCTCTGACCCACATGCTCTTCATCATTCAGTCCTGCTCTTCATCACTACATACAGAGATTGCAGAATATCGTCTGCTCGGACTCAGTTGATTAAAGAATCTCCATGTGGCACAAAAACAGCAGCAGGTGTTTGAGGCTCGGAAAGGCAAAAGTCCCTCCGAGCTATTCCTGCGACAGAAACATTTTGACAAATGAGGTAATTAGAAAGTCATTTTCTCTAAGTTTTTTTGTAGACCTGCGTTGTTACAGCAAACAAAATCACAAAAAACACTCACTAAAAAATAGAAAGTATATTTTTGGCTCAATTTTTTTTTTTTTTTTGCATCAGTTCAGTTTCTTAGAACATGTCTCCAGCATTTCTGAGGCAACTCGACGCTGCACGTTCCTGAAGGCCATATGGCGATCCCACAGTAGGTGACACACCGTATGAATTTCATCAACCTCAGCAATGTGATGCTTTGCACTTCTGATTCTCTGTAGGTGGTACAAAATCTGTTAGAACAAAAAAAAAAAAAAAAAAAACTTTTTTGAGCATTTCAAGTCACCATCTGAAGCCAAAGAAGCAGGTTCTCGGAAACGGAAGATTCTGAAACAAAAATGCACGTACAGATGCCCAGATTATGTTGTTATGTGAGTTCTGCAAAAAAAACCTTTATGAAGTATGTATGTGAAAAATATTGATGTGAGTAATAAAATAAAAGATCGGGTGCAGTCATAACTAGAAATGAAAGGTGAGAAATGGTGATTTCAGATATCTTCAGAGGAAATGGGAGGCAAAGCTGTGTTCATGTGTTTGTTCTGGATCAGTTTCTGCCTTGAATGTCCCAGCAGGTTTTCATCTGGCAGCTATTATGAGACGTGAATGAGAGCTGATAAGTGATCGACAGTTACAGTAGTTATTAGCATTTGTTAAGTCTGACACAGCTGGAGGTCCACCGCCAACTTTGCAGACCATCATTCTCACTCTCGCCCCCCTTTTCCTGTTAGTATTGCATAAAAATATCCACAGAACGCATTTGGTCTTTACTCAGTTACACAATCTACAGGCTCCACAGCCTGTGACTAATCTCACGTGTTCATTTTGTATTAGGTACCTATGATTGCAGACCTCAGAAAAAAACGGCACTTCCTGAATACTTTTGCTGTTGTTCAGTTACCAGCAGATGGAAGGGATTCGCGAATGCTTTGAGACTGTTGACTCACATAAAAGCACCTGCAGAGCACTTGCAATATTTACTTGTTTCTTAGCAGAGTTTAACCATTGCAGTGCTCTAAAATTTGGTTGTTAATAACTTCTGACATCATTGGGCAACAATCTCTTAATTCATTTCAGATAAGATATTTTTCTCCTCTTAGCTGCGTCTTAAATCTATAATATAAATTTCTTGCGAAAGAGACTTAAGCAGGTTTCAGACTATATGACTTTCAGAATTGGCATCATTGGTTTGTGCAGATTTCAAGACTTGCCGTTTCTTTTTAACCGGGAGTCTTTATTGTCCCAAGGGAACTTGGTAGCCTAAATTAGTCTTTAAAACCATGTTTTATGAATAAAATGCACACAGGAAATGAGGTATACCCACACATGAAACACACTTGGTTATTTAAAAATGCACCAAGGGACCAAACAGATGTTGCAAGTTGTTGCCCGCTGTAAGGTAGTATGGTCATAGTGTTCTCCTTGAAGATTCCCTTCGGTATGTTGACCAAACTCTTGCTCTCTCTTTGGCTTTTGCTCAAATAGCCTTTCAGGATGCCCCTAAGATGTTTGGCTTGATTAAATTCTGTTGGCCATTGGGAAAGGCTCTGCAACTAGTTGGCAACAGTCTTTGAGTCGTTCACACATAAGGACCGACTCCCAACCAGTGACCAATTTCCCAATTGCTGAGCACTGCAACTTGCAGTTCGCACCTAAAATCCTGCCATCTAAAAAGGCTTTTACTGCACATGCAACCTAAACACGAGACCTGTGTTGTAGTTGGTGTTTATAATTCTTCATTGTTGTTTCGTGTTGCTCTGTAATCACCCTACCCAACACTAGGTAGAGGTGTGGGTTATTTTCTGCAGTGATGTAGTTTGCGTTGCTGAACTTTCTTTTATGTGCGTCCTTTGAGTAGTTCAGATATAGTAATGAAAGAATATGAAGCATATATGGAGCTAATAAATGGTCATTATAGCAATCTGTCTTGCTATCCTGACTAGCAAGACAGAGACGCAAGTAAGAGACGCTGTTTCCAGCTATTCAACTTATGTGTTGAGCATGGTGTAATCTTTCAGCATTGTGGGACCTTGGGAGAATGCAGCTGCCACAAAAGGTAATTTTTCATTTCTTTGAAAATATCAACACAACACATTAAAAAAAAAGCCATTTACTTTGTCTGTCGGTATCTGATACCTAAAAAAGAACGGTGACAAAACAATAAGGCAATAGCCACCAAAAGCAACGCAATAGGGCAAATATTGTTAGAATTAGTGACCTTTCTTTGAGAGGTACCCCACCTCTTGTCCGATAAGGACATAAAAAACTGATAACTGTGAGGCTCTATGCTTCGGAATTTGTTACAAGAATTTCAGCATAAAGGTGTCATTTTTGCATTTGTTACATAGATTATTCTAGTGAGTCTGTTATATTAATCACTACTGTCATATTTTTACCCATAGTCATCAAAAGTCCCCTGAAGTCATTTCCACATAGTGAGTATTTCTGTCCGTGTCAGAAGGGAGAACATATGTAACACTCCAGACTTCTACAGCCCTCGCTCCTTGAGCCTCTTAATCACCTCTCTTACTTTTTTTCTTCATCTAGCTGCTGACTCACACCTTCTCCCCGTTTCCGCCACCCCATCCCATCCATCAACCATCCAGCTCTTCGCTTTCTTGCTGAATCATGTCCACATAATTTGTCTTGTGCTTTCCTCTCTGTGGCCCTCTCAAATTTCCTCATGCAGAACTGCTGACATGCCTTCGTTATTTCTCCCCCCTTCTTCTTCTTCTTCTTTTCCCCTGCTCTCCTTCACTTATCTCAACATCCTCACCTAAAAGGCCTGGACACGTATTGGAGATCTGGTGGTTTGGTGGAGTAAAACACGTCCAAGCGGAATCTCCTCCCGGAGCTCAACCCACAACCGCCAGACCCCAGACCAAGACCCAGAATTTAATATAGCACACGGTCCCGGAATTTAATCCAGAACCGAGCTCAATAGACCAGAAAATGTAACATTTGAAAGGGCCCAAAAAGCCATGAAACCAGAGCCCAGACACCTGCTTTGGCATCAAGCGGGAGATTTTTGGTCATTCTTCCAGTGCATGGTTTTACGGAATACTCCAGAGATTGACCCACAAACCAGAGTTCTAACTTTTCAGAACCAAAGGCAGGGAAAAGAAAACGCCATAACAAAGCACGCGGTGGACTGGAACTCATTTTAATGTTGATTTCCATCATCTGTTCTTGTTTTTTTTTTTTTTTTTTTTTTTTCCAAAGACTGCAGCAAAAGGCATAGACATATGGCACATAAGCAGAGACGGTTTTAGTCTCCCATTGACTTATGGTACAGAAACAGAACTGCACAAATGAGCCGGAGGGAGCAGCTCCATAGCATGTGCTCCTCACCGCAGGAAAGGAAAAATAAACGTCCTCCAAACCCGAAAAACCCAAACTAATATAGGAGCACTCCGAATATGAAATTGCCCATTCAGTATATCCCATGTTGAATGTCTGAATTTTCTCAAATGTGCCCTAATGTACAGTAAAACAGTTTTTTTTTGATAAAATAGCTTGCGCCGACTGTGGGTAGTTAGAGAAACACTGACAGATGGAGAAATGCTCACGTACGTGTGCGCGGATGGAAAGACCTGCTAGTGACTGGTTGTTACCGGCAACAGATGTCACACCTATTATGTCAATGTAGACGCGATTAACTCATTTGTGAAGTCAATGAGAGGAATGAGTGGACAAACGCCAAGAGAAAAAGAGGTGAAAATGCGAGAGAGAGAAAGAGAGAGAGACGTGGAAATGAAAAAGTGACATAGAGACAGAGTGACAGAAATGACTGTGTAATTTATTGTATAATATGGAAACAATTATTTCTTGGCAAGGAAAGTTTGGCACAGCAGAGCAGATCTGCTGTGTCCAGGATTGTTACTACCTGCCCACGTCTCAACTTTAGCCCTTTTGCCGTGCGCGCTGGACTCGCGCGCACGCGCTGGCGCTCAAACAACGCCAGGTAATTAGAAACGAGAGACTCGGCAGACAAAAGAGAATTAGAAATAAGGAAGTAAAAGAGACCAGGAGCGGTTTTAAGCCTCCGTCCCTGTACAGTCAATCCACAGACGTCCTCTAAATCTTGATGATTTGGTAGCTCGTGGAAAAGGAAAACAAAAACCATGTGCACGGCGCTTCCACAATACAAAGATGAACATCATTTATCTGGCCAAGAACAACACATAAACCTGCAGTAATTGAATTTTGGTCACATTAGGTTCGGAGAAAGCAGCCTGTCCTAAATCACCGGGACAGAACCGGACTTGTTATGACACAACAAAGCAGATATGGCTTTTGTGTTAGCAAGCAATCGCTTGTTAGCACATCCCAAAGGTGCACTGAAACACAAAGGCTCGTTCAGATTTATATGTCCTGACCACCTGTTTAATGTAAGATTTACTCTTTCCAGACTCCACAAATTCCTTTTTGGAAACATCCAGCTTTGCTCTTACAGTAAATATTCCACTGTTTTCACCAGCTAGCTGCTAACGCTGTCTGCCCTTTGCTGTTGGACATTTAGCATTTAGTAGTTTCAGCAAACCTTTCTCACTAAAAACAGCTGCCAGCAAAGGTTTGTGATTTAAAACCTTAATAATGACCTTAAATTGATTATTCATATAAAATGTTCGATGATCGCAGCTTTACTGAATTATTTGGGTTTAGCTTGTTAAGTTGCAAGGCTTTTTTTCCTTGTTTTCAGTTAACATTTTACACTGTACTCACTGAACTCCCCTTTTCACTCGAATCATACTCATTGTACTTGGACAAGACATCAGACGGCAGCTGTGTTGCTGCAGTGATGTCAGATGACAGGACAGGCTGTAAAGAAGCTAACAGGTTAGCGCCAGATTAAGCAAACTGCTTTCTCTTGAAAGTAAAACATAAAGCAAGCAGTCATGACACATGAGTCCTTGCTTTTAAGTCATTAGTGCACAGTAATTATGTGCGTGTGATCAACTTAAGAAGGCCATATTCTCTAAACTTTACCACTGTGACTGCACTGGACTTACAACATGCGTACTGTATTAAGCATTGAAAATAGACCAGCTGGTGTGCACGATTGTTTTACACAGCACATAGCTATTGGAAATAAAATAATAAATCATCAGTATATATTTAGCCTGTACCATACACAGTTGCTAAGCCACTTTATCCTTAAGGGCCACCAGTTTTCAGAGCTGTCACAAATGCAAAAGTGTGGAAAAATTGCAAAGCAAGAATTAAATCTAGCTAATCAGGTTGAAAACCCAAAGGGGTGCGTATGACTTGCTAAACTGTCACCACTGCAGAAGTTTAAATGACCACTGGAGGCTGGTTTCAAAAAGCCACTCCACTGACCCACATGTTAAAATGTCCAACTTTGCCGCAGAAATAAACATATTACCAGCCTGGTTCAAATGGCGAGATTTCACATCCTTCACAACTGTAGAGGGGGTGAATTTATATTTATATGTCCTTATACAAGGACAGATTACCGTATTTTCTGGACTATAAGCCGCACCTGAATATAAGCCGTACCTATTAAATTATAAACTAAAAATAATTTTTGTTACATATAAGCCGCACCGGACTATAAGCCGCCGGTATCCAGGCTGAGAAATAAGATATTTACATCGAAAGATTTTGTACAATAAGTGTTGATTCATATACCTGAACTGATTTTTCCTCCTCCTGTGTACTGAAACCCCCCCACACAGCAAAGACATCCGGAAGAGACCCGCGAAATGGACCCGTATAGGAGTCCACTTGCACTCAGTGTCAGATCTGCTTTGGAGCCGGATCGCAGACCTGCTGGCTCCACGCTGTGTCCGGTCCGCATCTGCGATTAAAACCTTACCTCTGCGGCGGGTCCACTCAGAACCCTGAAATCCGCTGGGGAACCAACAAACTGACTGGACAAGCTGATAAATCCAGGTGTGTCTGAGTAGCCACAATGGTCAGACACACCTGGATTAATCAGTTTGTCCAATAATAATAGGTTATTGATGCTCACAAAATGAATGTAGAGTAGCATAGCCAACATAGGCTACTTAACAAAAACAGAATAGCCTTTAACTACTTGGTTTTTTTTTGGTTTTTGCACTTCCTGCTAGAGTGCCCCCTGAGGGCTGAAGAAGAATTCATAGAAAAGCTGCATCTCTGTATAAACCTCATGGTTTAAAGTATGGGACAAAAGTAGCGGCTTATAAGTCCTGGAAAATACGGTATATTAGAATCAGTAAAAAGAAGGCTAGTTTTAGTTGAAATGATAGATAAAGATGAACTGAGCTAAAATAGGTAGCTTGTGGTAACCGAGATAAGTTAGCTGTGTTCCAGGCTTGCGTGTTTCACCATTTGGTGGTTTTTTGATTGAAAAGGTGGCTTCAAATCTGCTCTCCAGAACCTATGGTAAACATCACTGAGGGTTTGTCCAGTTATCTTTATATAATCTATGTGGTTTTGCCCGTGACTCACAGAGCCATACATCACTCGTGTGCTGCATGTCGCCAGTACAAAAAAAAAATAAAAAAAATAAAAATACATCTGTGGCATGGCTGTACCACAAACAGATCCAGTGAGTTTTGTGTTCAGTGTAGCCAAAGGGAAGGAGTTGTTTACTATGGTCAAGAGCATTGTACATGATATTGTGTGAGTGAGATATATAATTTGGTTTTAGGTCACCATCTGTCAAGAAGGGAGTTTTATAGCTCAATATGCAATTTTAAATCCATCTTAAACCCAGTGTGTCTGCCTGCATTAAACTAACTCCTATCAGGTGAAACTGTTCATCGGTGCACTTGTTCTTCACCACATTTCTCTATGCTTGTTTTTTTTTTCTTCATAAAAGAAATGTCAGTACCCTCTACTTACTGTTATCCTCAAATATAAGGGGGTTTGTTGTATTGGTCATACATTTTTTTATTTATTGCTACATAATTCTGCATTTCTTGGCCTTTTTGGCGGATCTGGTTACATGAAATTAATCACTTCACTTAAGACTCCGACTCCACCCTACGCTCGCTGCCAGTACGCGCCCACGAGCGCAGCAGCGCACGACTGCACGTTGCCGCCACCATTTCCTCTCAGGAAATGAATTAGGTCTCTGATTGGCTCGACTTTCTGTCTGGCTCATGATAAGAGAAATCTGATTGGCACAGAGGCAGCGGGCCTCGGCCAGAGCGCTCTGCAGGGGGCAGACCTGAGAACATACATCCTGCAAACACACACACACACTAACACACACACGCAAACACACACTATAGCGGATCCCGTCTTTCCGGATTCTGATAAAGCCACGAGCTTCAGCGGCTCTAAAGAGCCCAGGAGTTTTATTAAATTTATTTCATGAAAGGTGCTTGGCCGTTTGACAGGGACAAACATGCAGGGTCGAGTGTAGCGTGACTTGTATGCAGAACGCTGACTCATTTTCCCGCACGGGTAATACAAACTTCCAAAATGGAAGCGTTTGGACTGAGAAGGAGGCACAAAATATCAATGTGGTTTATGTCTTAATTTATAATTTTTCTGACATTGTTATTTTTGGAGAATAGACTACATTCCACAATCATCCAAACCTTGTGACCATGACAGTAAACTGGAGCTCAGAAAAACTGAAGTTGTGCAAACTATAAAAAAAAAAAAGGGATGAAGTTCAGTCCGATAGGGTCATTAGAATAAATAAATACATTTAAAGATGCAGCTAATGGAATGACCCTTAGCGGCTGGCTCTTTAGCAGGTGGATTCAATCTGTATTGGTAAAATATCCAATTTTATAGCAACAATTAAATCACTCTGACCGAGCCACCAAAGCCAGACTGCAGCAAGTCATGCACATGACTAAGATCAGGTACAGCAGCGCTAGTGGGGCTTAGCTAGTCCGCTAGCAGTCCTGGTTTTGGCTGTGGCCATCATCCTTGCTTCAGATGTCATTTTGATAGCCACAAGGAGACAAATGAAACATGGCTGGATGGACAATACTCGATCAGAGTGAATGAATGTAATGTTAAGACAGTTAGCTAAGCTAAAGTAGCTCATGGTAGCAGAGGAAAGGTGAGGATTTCCCACCTGAAGAAGAGCTGGGGCCTCGGCTTGTTTGTTACCACCTATTTTCCCAGTTTTTGATTAGCAAGGGTTGGTTCAGAGACATGAAGATGGCGTCCCTGATACATCTAAAAAAAAAAAAAGGGTTTTGAATCCACCCTTAACAAACAAGACAGCGGGAACAGAGATTTGATAAATAAATAAATACTTGCACCTGTTCTATGTACTTTGTACATAATATAATGTTGCCTATGTACTTGTTCTTATACTGGGTTACTAGCTGTGGTTGTATTTTATTAAAGAAGCAATTCAGTATAATTTGTCTACATTTTCTTGGCAGTTCACATTTATTAAAGAGGATGTCCAGCGCTATAGACAAAATATCAAATAGATGTAGCACTGATGTGCTTCCATGACATTTAAAAAAAAAAAATTTAAGCATTAATGCATTTAGTAACTTTTATAAAAGCAATAAAATGTAAATAACCATTTCAATTTCTCTACATGTCACAAATATGTAAACCATTTCTGTTATCAACGACATGACCAGAAACTTCAAACTTTGAGTACAACAATAGCATTTAATCGATGTTCTTACTAAATCATTTTCCCCCCTTTTCTCTTTGTCCTTTTGACTTCTTTTGCTTCATCCATCTTAAAAAAAACAAACAGTTTCTAGAGCTGCAGCAGTATTTTTACAGAAGCAAGGTTACTATGGAAAGTGCAGCTCAGTCTCCTTCAGTCATCTCGTCTCTGAGCTCTCAGTCTGCAGGTGGAGGGAGGACGTCGCTTTAAAACAAACCTGAAACCAGCAGTTCTGCTTCATGCAGAAAATCCGTTTGTATTCGTTCTTTTCAGCCAAACGCTGCTGTAATTTCCAGAAGTGGTCGACCAGAACGTTGAAGTACTGCCGTGTGTTCTGACGCCTCTGTTTTTGCAGAAAACCTTGTCACACTTCAATAAAGTAAGACGTGTAGCTGTCACCTCCAAACTTTATTACCGCTTCAGCAGGTGGCGTTGCAGAGTGAGACGGACGGGAGAGACTGCAGCCGGACGAGGCACCAAAAGCTTTGTTTAGGCCACAAAAAAAGAGTCGGCTCACTTGCAATGCATGAAATAATCGTAATCATTAATAAAAAACGATTTGAGCAAATGAAAAACACACTTTTGGTGATTCAGCACACACGTGCAGCTTCTCCTCTCAGAGTTTTTTAACTTTGTCACGGCTGCAACAAATTGTTAGCATGTGTGAGAACACGGCGCTGCTCCGACCCACACGCAGCATTCAGGAAAACTCAGCGTCCACATACATATTTAAGTGCATTACAGCAGTTAGTGTAACTATCTTTATTAATCTATCCCTGGGGAAGGTCCCGGGTTTCAGTGCCGCTGCCTGTTATGCATTTGACAGTTATTACATTGTTATTACAGTATTACGAGTATTACATTGTTTAGTGGACATTATTTTCTGTTCTGAATATATGTGCTTGTTGAAAAAATGCATGTGTGCATTGATCAATCAAGTGTCGATTTTCTCATTAAAGAGGTCACGTTCACTGAAGGTCAGTTGACGGTAACACCGCTACATGTAAGCTACAGCTTGCTTAAGGCTCATAAATATATAAAAAAAAGTGGCATTTCCTCAACTAACAAACTATCACAGGAGCTTTGAACTTAATAATGTAAGTCTTCACATTTCCCTGAGAAGTTGATAAATTTCTTCCCCCTTTTTATGAAGTTTTTCTCGATATGCAAACTTTTCTGTACTTGTGAAATATCAGTTTCAGCTGAAATACCGTTTCAAAAGTAAATCCCCATCTAGACGAGATACGGTTGAAATCCCCGGATGTGTTCCTTGTGATTTTATCGAGGACGCATCCAGAGACTTGTGTACACTTGAGATGGCAAAGTTTCCCAGGATGCATTTTGCAATAACAAGCAGAAGTCATGGTGGAAGAGAACGGAGTAAAAGAGAGCACTTTAAGTTCGTTGTGTAACAGAACGTATATTCAAAACGTTCTTTTAACCTCATATTTATTAATTCATTTGATCAAAGCTGAGCTGAGTTTTTTTTTTCTTTTCACGTCCAGTGAAATTTAATTATAACATTGCCTGAAATAACCCATAAAAAAGCTTTATGCACTGTAAGATAACGGTTATGGAGGATGCTAACACATGTTTTTAAACACGTGTTAGCATCACAGCTCAGCTAGCAGGCTATCAAGTACACAAGTTCACTGCTGTTCCAGCTGCAGGAAGTCAGAACTGCGCCTACACGAGTCCAGACTTGGCGTACTTGGAGCCGAATACTCTAGGGTCCGCAGGTACGACCCTACGCACGACTGCCCACAGATGTCTTTTAGCTAATTTCAGCTAATTATTCTCAGCCATTGACCAATGCCAGCTATTACAAAACAGATAATCTTGGCCCCCTGATTAACCGGTCAATTTCCAGACAAGATCAATAAATTTACAGTTAAATATCTGTTAACGAGTTGAGCTAACGAATGGGATAATCCAAGGCAGTGGGTCCAACTTCCAAACACTTTCCATCTCATGTGTTTTCATTTTTAGGTGAGCAAGCACCCGAATCCACCTGAAATTATGTAAAGAGTGAACTCGAGCCCACTCAAACCGGTCTGAATAAAATCTGTGATTTTTAGACTTTCTTCGTCTGAAACCGTGGATTTTGCACACCGTATCCGAGCTGAACTACAGGTATGTCTGCTGACCGTAGCTTCCCGTTTGGATCCCGTCTTTGCCATGGGGCTCTCTCTCTCGCTCTGTGAAAAACTTCGGCGCAGCAGTTCTGAGAAATGTTTCTCTTCCTTAAGCTACAGACTGCTGACTCTCCCAGGTCGGAGGTGTAGCGTTACGCTGGCTGTCAGACGAACCGCTCGGACTCGCACAATAACGACATGACGCAGCGTGCGGACGGATGGAGGGACAGACGGAGGAGGGGAGCTGTCGGAATGTAAAAACATGCAGGGACGGGGGGAGCGGGAGGGAGAAGGGGGTGAACGAGGGTCAGGAAAAATTAGATGAGAGGTGGAATGGAAAGATGTGACATTAAGATATTTACAATCGCAGAAAAACAACAGCAATTTTTTTTTTTTTTTTGGTGGTAAGAGGGAAAGTCATGTTTCACGTCCTCATATGGAGCTGATCCCAAGTAATCTTTCAGGCTTTATGAAATGACTCCCAGACTCGGTCTGGAGAACCCCCTGGTACGCGTTGCGGCTGCCATGGTTTGCACCGTCAAACATACCGGCATCAGAACCCTCCAGGTTCTGCCAGACGTCACCATCCTGCCGTGCCTTTCCAGTCTGTTATAACTTTTTGAACACTGATTGTCAATCAAGGGCCAATAACGTTAAGAGGCAAGCTGGAAGTGGGTTTGTGGAAATTTGAAGATTGACGTTGGCTTCGACCGGCAGGCGGAACGACTGCAGCAAAAGTGCCCCCGAAGATGGAGTGTGAAACTGGACCGAGATGGAGCAAAAATAAAGGCAGCCCGGGCGAACGAAAAAAGGCCCACGCTGATCATTTAAGGAAAAGAAAAAGTCAATGTTCCGAAAATAAACCACAGAAATTATTGCAACCCCTGGGAAACTTGTTAAAAGCTCATAAAAGTAAAGTCTGCTATAATACATGAAGCTATAATGGGGATCCATTTCACAGATTATTTTTCTTTTTTTCTGCAGGACAGTTTTTTTTGCCCCCCCCCCCTCTTTTCAACAAGACGGGACAAGTTAACAAGGGAATGGCAGTGTCAAGTGTTACAGTCGGGGAAGAAACTCTCATGCGTGGTTGTACAGTCTCGTCTAACCTGCAGGTCTGAACTTTGGAGTAACACGTTACTTGGCCGTGTACGAAGAAAATGAGGCAGTTCCATAAACAGACGAAAACACGGACAGCACTTCAAGTGTCAGATGAGTCAGCGAAACGCAGCCAATGAGCTGAGACTAAGTGCTCCCCGTGATTCAGAGTTAATCACGATTCATTATTCACAAAACAAGCTACAGGAACACAAAGGAGGGGCGTTTCCTTCTCCCTTTAATTTTTCTCATTCTGCTGCAAACAACTGGTACCGGAGATCATCTTTTAACCTTTTCATTTGTCATGTTCATGCATGGAACATGCAGTGTATCGTGAAAATAATTATTACAGATCCAGATGTGCACCTGTCGTCTGTCTTAGAATCAAAATCATTGCGTGCACAAAGATGAAAAAGCACAAAATAGGTTGGAAAGTTTATGACCAGAGACTTTAATGTTCACTATAACTGCAGGTTCTGATATATATTTTTGTCCTCAGCTTTGACGCCCACTGTTGTCAAGTGCGGGACCCTTCCTGGACCCTTCAGGACCCTTCCTGGACTGACTGGACAACCGGTCAACGGGTTGCGCTCAGCATCCTCAGTAAATCTGATCTGCTCTGGAGCGCATTATTGATGTGTTAGATTTTATTCTTTTACTGTTCTTATGTGTTATTACTAGTTTTTTTAATTTCATATTTTTGTGTTTGCTTTAGTTGTATGGCTGTCTGTGAACAAAACTCTTCTTCTTTTCTAAATCTACCTACGACGACTACAGAACCCGAATCTAACCCCAAACATGACCGGGGAGCGTCTATTTTGACCTCCAAAGTTCCAGATATTGTTCTTGCATGGTCTACAAACCACCGTGACTGGCTGTGGTTGGCCTGTGGGGGTCTGAGGACGTAGCTTAGCTTAGCTGCGCTAACAGCAGCAGTCATTTCATGGAGCCACATTTCGAAATAACACTTCAGACCGCAGGTCCGCTATGACGGCCAGGCTGCAGGTCCCAGCACGGTTCCTCTAGGAAGAGACCGCGAGTGGCTGCTTGGCCTCCTCGTGGAGCTCCTCCACCGCATGCTTCCAGCAGGACCTCTCATCATGCAGAGCTCAGCCACACAGTTCGTGCAACAAAGTTTGAGCAAAAAGAGGCAACAAAAGCTCTCAATGCAAACCGAACTTCGTACAGTTTAATAAATAAATACCCTACGAGTTAGCTCCTTCCCTAATACTCCATAGTTGGGGAAGGCGCGTTTATCGGAAGAAATACGGTACCTGCTTAACTTGTGTTCGTTTTTAGCTAGCTGAACCGTTAGCATCTCTTAATATGTGTTGTGAGATGTCAGTCAGAGCTAAAGTAATGTTCCTGTCTAAAGTCCAGATGCAACAAGTAGCCTACAATCAAAATCCAGGTGTGTTCCTGCTCTGCCCACTGGAGACACACTAGCAAGTTCAAACGTTGAATTATGAACATTGTTGTGTAATGGGATGTAGTTTTTCATGTGAAACTCTGGTACTTACTTAAAAATATGCATTTAATTTATCCAGATAGAGCCTGTTTAAAAATTTGTTCTGACATTTTCAAAGATGTGTTGGCTTGTTAGGTACGCTTTATAGCAGAGAGATCAAAATGCATTTTCCCACACTCCGACGGGCGTTCTCCTGAGTCAAAATTGCCAAGTATGACCTACCAGTTGTGCCGTAGCTGATACTGAGAAATGGCCTGTATGGTCACAAATGTCAGGATACAAGTCATCAGCCAGCACCTGCCTGTTCATGGTCAAACTACGTAGATGAGGGAATTAAGGGTCAAATACCAGTGACTTCTATTTTTAAACAGCCATTTAAAAACCTGAACTGATTTGAATTCTTTTCCACTTGGAAGACCGTCAAATATTATCAATAAAGTAAGGTTTTACATCTTGGGTGTTTATAACTAAAGATTCAGACACATTTTTCTTGCTTAACTTGTTTGCATTATGCAAACTATGTGAGATAAGTTGTGATCTTTACCAGCATATTGTAGCCAAACCACTCATTTTACGTGAGTTTAGCGGGCATGTTGTGCTTGCGGATGCTTCATCTTTTAATCCAACAGCAAAATCTATTTGGTGATACTGTAAAAGAGCAGTAACAAATAGATTTATCATTCTTTTCATAGATTTAGATTTTGTTTTATGATGCAACATAAAAAAATAAGAGCGTTCTGCAGTTCCTCATCCACACGGCGCTTGTGTAGCGGCCCGTAGCCTCACACATGCTCAGACATACTGGCCCATGTCTGGACAAATTGAAGCTGAGCTTGGTCTGAGTCAGCGAAGGCGAGGGCGAGCTGGCTACCAGGTCTGCTCTGCGTTCAGCCTAAATGCTTCTGATAGGCCTCGCTTGAAAAACGACATGGTGTTGAAGCAGTGGAAATCAAGAGCCGCTGGCACAAAGTGTTATTTTAAGTGGCGAGCAGGGGGAAGGAGCGAATGGAAGAGCTCTAAAAGCAGAACAGAATTCTTCTGGAATTGATAGATGGCTGTAATGTCTCGCAATCCATCTAGCTCTTGTATAACACTCGTGCAGACAAATTGGGGAGGGGGGCGGGGGGGGGGCGAGCGCTCTTCAGAGCCAGCATGAAATCGGCTCCAATCCTGTCTTCTTCCATTTTTCTCTTTTGCTTCACTTTGCTTTTATCTTTGGGTAGCACATCATATTTGCCCCGCGGGTTTGCAGTTTCGCTCCGCTGCATGGGAGAATATTTCTTTCCTGAGCAAGCGGATCCGAGGCGATCTCTCTGAACGCTGCAGTTTGGTACAAAGCAGTCACTTTGTGTCACTCTTCGACATGACAGTCAACGAAAAAACACTTTCTGCAGAAAAGACTACATAACACCATGAAAAATCAAAAGTGTCCCTTCCTCTCTACTGTCCTGAACCAGTGCACCAGCATCTTCATTCCTCACCGACTCCAAGGTGATGAGAGGTGTGATTGATCAGCTTTTCCAGCAGGAAATGAGAGGGCATCTCTCAGAGGCCTGTTTAAACAGCAGGCTATACGGTTACAGAGTTGTTCCAGGACAGCCCTTCATGTGACGGGCCGACCTGCCTCGCTCACCCGGCCGATGTGAGTCATAGTTCCCGACCAGGCCCCCATCTCTGTGGTGTTCCTCACATACAAGCATGTCCATGTGCAAAGAAACATCAGCGTGGCCAGTGTATGTTTGCCTGCATGCATGCTTCCAAAAAAAAAAAAAAAAGAGTTGCAATTTAAACTTGCAAGATTTCTTTCATTTTATGCTGACACTACTACCAGTGCTAGTTAGAAAAAATAAAAAATTAGAGCAAAAAATAGAGAAATGTAATTAATCATTTGAAATTGCGCTTCCTCAAATCCAATGAATAAAGTTTAATATGCAATTTCCTCAAAGCTCTGGGTCGGTCTTCACCAACTCCCAGTAGAAAATGTATCACTCTTCAGCTGCTGAATGCTCTCCTAAAGCAAATGCAAGATTTTTTTTTTTCTTCCTCCAAGTCCGACGCTCTGATTGTACACGGGAAATGCAGACGATGTCACAGTTTGTACTGTTCAGAGCAGTTCTGCAGCTGTGGAAGCTTGTTTGTGAGCTGGCGTCATCATTGTTGACCTCGCATTAACGCGCGTCCTGACGGGTCCAGTCACAAGTGGCCAGCACTTAGTGTTTGTTCATAACTGGCCTTAAACTGTGATCTCACCTTCCTGTTCTGTCTGCAAGTAAACACGCATGTCGCTTCTACGGGCAAATATCAAACGTATCATTCTGTTATAACTGAGTTTGCTGTTCGGTAGTTTCCACTGAAGCCTTGTTGTTGTTTCACCGAGCTTGTATGATGTCTTTGAGGAGGAACTGTAAGCCTGGACTGGACGAAACCTCAGTTTGCATTAGACACAACCCTGAAACAACGTTCACACACATTGATTATCTTACTCCAAGAAAACGACGTGGACATTCGGTCGCATGAGTCCGTCGTCTGTACGGGGAAGGTCCAACCCAAGAACATCAAGGATCTTGGCTCCGTCTGACCAGATCTTTCTGAGTCCAGCGATGTCTTGCTTTGCCTGCGACCATAATAAATGCACTGCTTCTGAACCGAAGACTTCTCTGGTCTGTTCTTGGGCTTCCTCCAAACAACAGTTCTTCGATGCTTCAGGCAGGAGCTGAAAATATCTTGGCATAACCAACAACTAAATTAAAGACAAAGGAATAACACGATGAAGAAGATCAGCCACAAACCTTTCTTCTCTAAACTTGACTCAGCAAGGGATATTTACCTTCAGGGAGTAAACCAAAGGAGAGATCTGCCGTACGCATGAAGAAATCAAATGTCTGGAGCTTTACTGCAGTCATTCTCAAAAATCAAATGAGTCACGGTTTAACCTGACGACTTGTAGGCTGTCCCTGAATTCCTGCTTTCCTGTCCAGGCTGCGAGGACCTCTCAGACCTCCTAACCTTCCCCGAGTGATCAATTCCAGTTCCAAATACTTCCTGGAATGTTTTTTAGGCCCTGCATTAGCGTTGGCCACTTGCGATCGGATTTCCGAAGACGAATTTTAATGAAAGGTCTGAGCGGGATCACAGCGGTGTAAAGCGATCCGCGGTTGTTGTGAAAGACTTCAAAGTTACTCCGGCTGGTTTTTGCCAATAGTTGGGATGGAAGAACGATCACGGACAGGTTGAAAATGATTTTCAATTAAGGAAAAAGGTCCAGATCAGCCATTGTATCGGCAAAGAGCTCCAGTGCATCGGTCTGAGCGGCGTGTCTGGTTTTACTCTTCATGATAAATGGCTTTTAGATGAGGAATAACAAATATTTGCAGCCAGTTGGCTTCTCCCAATAATTAATCAAGCAAAGTACCCTGGAAGAAAACAACCATTTCTGTCCAACTTTGCTATTTTGCCCATTTACTCTTGCAGCGGGGAGTAGTTAGAGGAAACTTCCCCGGAGCGCAAATTCACGGTGAGTGTGTTTGCTCTCACACAAATCTCGCTGCGCCGTGTGTCACACAGAACCGGCCGCCGCCGCCGCCCGGCACGTTCAGAAAGCTGCAGCTGCAGCACCGTTACCGTCTGGATCGACTTCCTCGTCTGCCACAATCGTGCATGCTCGCTGCTAATTATAAGGAATCCACACACATGCATCCAAACCCAATAGAAAATCTAACCAAAACGATCTGGATCCGGCCATTCCCAGCATCCGCATTAACACCAGCCCCATCACACATCTCATCTTGACAGTTACAAGCTCAGCGAGGGGAGAAAAAAAAAAGAAACTGACAGGAGAGTAGAAAGAATTATAAAAAGCAACAGAGAAAGGAAAGTTTATTTCTTTTAATGCGAACCAGACCCTCATATCTCCGGCTCTCTTGCAGGCCGGTTCCACCTCTGAGAGCAGGACCGGCGCAGCACAGGATACCGGGGAAATAAAACCCGCGGCATTAGCCTCCCCAACGCTGCATATTAATCAGCATTTAATAAAAGGAAAATAAATTGCCCTCCACTCCAAATATTATGAGTGTGACGCTACCCTTATTTTCATTTTACTGTAGGTTTTTCCTGCAAAAATCTAAAATAAACACCCCTGGTGAAAGAAAGAGGGGAGGATGGAGCTGGAGGAGGGATGGAGGCGAGTGACTGGGGAGGTACTGTGTAGAAAAAAAAAAAGAGAGATGAAAATATAAAATTAAATAAACAGAGGCTGATGAGGAGAGGACTCCAGATTGATGTTTGAGGCAAGGTTATTATAGTTTTGAAATTTTCTTTAGTTTTTATTTTTATTTAGTTTTCCAGTTTGCTTTTTTATTTCAGTTTAGTTTTAGTTAGTTCAACAAGTAATTTAGTAGTTTTAGTTTAGTTTTTATTTTGAGGAATTGACTAGTTTCAGTTTAGTTTTTATTTAGTTTTAGTCTTAGTTTTAGTTTTTCTTCTTCTTGCAGTATGCAGCAGATTATACACCTTTTCGACTTAAAAATTGTGGACATGCGCCCCCTAGTGGCCCCGCCATAACTGGAGGGTGCGGTGCTCCACCAACTAACCCAAACACAGCAGCGCGGAGCATCTGTTACGGATAACACAGACATGTCTTGGATTGATGATGTTAGGCAGTGGCCTCCAGTTACAGATGAAGGTAGTTTATCGCTGTTTTTAATGATTGGTTATGGAAATAGCATGATCTATTCCCATAATCAAACACTAAAAACTGTGGAACGCTGGCTATAACTAACGTCAACAAGCCATAAAGATTATGCTACTGTAACGTTAACGCTAGCGGTAAATTAGGCTATGTGTTAATGTTATATTTAATTTATTTTATCATCCACCTAAGTCATTCATTCATTAATTTATTCATTCATTTATAGGCTTGTGCTAGTGCCGAGGGCTACAGTAGCCTCATACTGCTGTTCTTTCGGCCAGAATCGTCCGGGACTCTCAGCGAGACTATGAGTAGTACGAGATTGAATGTTAACGAAAACTCACCCGGCTGTATTCATTTGGAACAAAGTCTTTTCTGTTGATATTTTTCACCCACGTCTTCCTAACTTCTTGTTCTGCAAACAAGGCAGTCTTCGTGCATACTTTCTTCTTCCATTGTTGGCACAGTTTATGACGGAACATGTATTCCCACTCGACCGACTTGACATTATAAAAATATATATTTGTAGAAAGAGAAAAACACTGGTTAATCTGCGAGCCGGTGAAAGTGTCGCTCTGTAGCACTCTCCAGCAATGGCGGACGGGGTACTTCCGGGGGGCTGGCCCGAAACGGTCTATATCCGCTATGCTGCCCCCCCTCTGGAGGGAGGGTAGCATAGCGGCTGCTGCAGGACAGGCAGTAATCTCTATGGCAGTAATCGAGGGAGAAACGAAACGAACGACAACGAAAACGAAGCTGAATTTATCTACAATTCAGTTTAGTTTTAGTTAGTTTTACATCCTTCATTGTAGTTTTTATTTAGTTTTCGTTTTTTTTTTTAATTGTAGTTTTTATTTTTATTTCAGTTAACTGAAATATTTTTTCATTGCTAGTTTTAGTTTTAGTCTTAGTTTTCGTTAACTATAATAACCCTGGTTTGAGGACACAGAGTTTCCATGTTTGAGCGGTGGCTGCCTTCCAGAGGTCTTCTTTTCCACGTAGATGATTAACGCTAACATGGATATCACTCCAGAACCGTACTATACGAGAAAGATGAATATCTCGAGTTAATAACAGCTATGTTTTGATAATGCCACTGCACAACATGAAAATCCATGTCTATTTCTCATATGAATCACTTTCGCTATCTGTAATTACATCTGTTTATTTCATGCATGCCTGAATTAAATCATTTGCAACTGCCATTTATACTCGTTATACTCGCCGGCTGCCAGCACAACATACAATATGGCATTATGTTGCAGAGTTAAACAAATCAAAAAGCACCCTTTCCCCTTCTGAAACCAACCTTTAAGCAATGCGAAGTGCAAGGTATATTTATAAAAGCAACTATAAACTGAGTGTCATTTATACCTGTGTAAACCTTAATGGTTCAAGTGGAAATGGAAGATGATTTGAAACTGCGAGAGGAGGCCATATCCTGTGATTTTTCCAGTGAAACCTGAGGTTGTGTATGTTCTTGTCAAAAGCGCGGATGAATGTACCATTGATCAGTGCTGAAAAAAATGACCGAGAAGGGCCAGAAAGATTATTTTGTAATTTCTAAAAACGGTCGTGCCTGCAACCGAGAATAATGCGGGCCTGAGGGGTGGTTAGGCGTGGAAGATGCACAAGTTATATACGTGCATAGTTTGGGGTTTTATAGCTTAAATCGGCATGAAATCCTTAAATCATGCGGAAAAAAAATGTACGTAAAAATATCTGAACACATGTTCCAGACACAAGCATGTCAGCTATCATGGAGCGGTAGTTAATTAAAGTCCTGTCATCAAGATTTACTCCGTCTATGGCTCATTGCGTTTCTATTTTAAGTTAAAAAAGGAGATCTGAAGCAAGAACAATCCATTATCTCAAAGGAGCGAACTGAATCTTAGTTAGCTGCAGCTACACTCTTGCTTTGTCGGCTCATCTTCTGGACCCAAACACGGCGTGACCTCTTTGTGCAGCATTAAAACTGAAGCCCGTACACCCTGCAGACCCCGCTCTGTCCATACCTTTGAGTGTGAGCGAGCCCGGCAGCGCACACTCACTCAGATGACACACGGCACACATGCTAACACAGTAGCCCTTTTACCTGCAGGCTCAGCTCTTGCCCCGAGCCTCGTCTCAGGTTACCTGTTTTCCTTCGTGTGAGTGTAAAGTGTATTCATATGCTCCTAAGAGGGCTGAGATTGGAAGGACGCTGTTTTCCTAGTGATAAAAATCACTTGGCACCTAGCGAGGAGCCGGCATCGCAGCGCGGGACGGGTCGGCGCTTGAGTAGAAGGGCGCATGGCGGAGCGGCGCTGCGCCGCTCTGGCACGGCCTCAGTGTACACAGGCGGGAGAGGAGGACAAGCCGCACATGGGTCTGAAGCAACATCGCGGATCTGCTACTTAACCGCCGGGTTAACAGGTTTCATAACTTTATTTTCAGAAGGAAAAAGGGCAAACACTGGAAATAAATAGAAAAATGCTTTTGGATAGGAAAAATAACATCTTATGGCCATTTCAAAGTCTGATCAGCACAGTGGCAGCTACTGTTCAGGCCTCCCCTCATATTTCCACCTTGCCATAATGCTACATTATCACAGTATTTAGCCATTGCCTTAAAAAAGTAATATTGAAATAGATGTATTGAAAACAGCTGTTGCTTGCGAGTGCAGTTTTTCAACAGTCCTCAAGTGACTAAATGTGGACAGACCATCGATACCCTCCAACTGGTGCTTGGTCAAGTCTTTACGAAAGACCCATATTATTAAAAGAGACACATATCCGATTGTCTCAAAAGCAGACATGATTTCCTGATGTCTTCATAAGATGTCTGACACGCTTATGTCAAAACTATCAGAGTTAAAAAGCTCCTTTGAGCCCTTTTTATACTGTGCTGTCAAGAGCAAGAACAGTTGCAGTTCCTCGACTTACCACTAGGGGTTGGCTCTGAAAGTAAGTCAATCAAAATTGACCCACGTGTTGAAATGTTAAACTTTCCAGCAAGAATAAACATACAGCCTGGTTCAAAAAACTGCTTTAGCTCACATTAATAAACTGTATGGGGGCTTGAGATTTTTTTGTGCCATATAAAAGCAGCTAATTTTTATTGGTGGTGTGGTCTTTCAATCAATGACGGGCATAGCCACTGACTGTCATCATGTCAACTACTTAGTGCCTACCACCTGTCTTAACCTTCTGAATATAGCGTCAGAGCTGTGACTGAAAACCCACCAGAGCATCTGGGTATCTGGGGAGGGCAGCTTTTGATAACCGCTAAATGAAGCTGTCATTTGTGATCTCGCCAACAAAATGACATTTGAAACAGGAGATCCCGTTTCGAATGTATTCCACCTTGGATCATTTCAGGACCTTTCCAAGCAGAAGTCGTCTGGCACCTGCAGTGGATCATCCTGCAACGCTGGAAGTCTTTCCCGACTGCAACAGGTCTAACCCGCAAGCTATCGGCCAAGTGATGGGAGGGTCCCAGCTGAGCTCTGCTAGCCCTCGCTGCAAGCTCTGGCAGCACTTTTATTGGATGTCGACTAAGTAGAAACGCTTTGAAATGAGAATGGTCAGACAGATTTGATCACAATTAAAACAAATTAATATTAATTAGCATGATAGGTTCGCTTAAGCTAAGCCAGCCAAGCTAACATAGCTAACTGTGACTGAAATAATGTGGGCCGTGTTCCCGCCGGTTTGTTTTGCCCATTTGGAACATGGTGCCACACAGTCCTCCTTCTGAAAATGATGTTATAGCTTTGCTCGACTGACTTCTCCAGCAAATACAGCATGATATGATGTTTAAGTGGATGGTAAACTAGAAGCTACTCTCTGTTGGGCCTGTGATGTCACAGATGACAATCAATGCAGGTAACATAGCAGGAAGATGCAGGGAAGGTGCACTGACTGATAAAACACTCCTAGCTTTGTGGTTTGATATGGAAAATACTTGCGAATCACATTAAAATATCATTTAATCAATGAAATATAATGCTGCATATACTGTATGTGTAAAATCAATGGGAGGATTTTATACCAAGATTAAATATTTTTATAAATATTTATACCAATATTTTACACTGTTGGTGAGGAATTTTTCAGCTGTTGTGAAATGGTAGAAACAAAATTGAAATAAATAGAAAAAGAAGACAGAGTGAGGAAGGTTTGGAGGGGAAGGAGAAAAATAAATGTGTCTGCTGCATTTACAACAAAAACAAACTATAGAAGAATCTTATAAATGATCATCATGCACACCAACCTCTTTAGAAAAGTTGACAGACATAAACGCATAGAGGAATGTAGCATCACAGATGCTAGATTTGAAATTATATTTACTACACTCACTTCTTTTTAATCTTAAGTATACACTGTAAGAGTGTATACTCTTACAGTGTTTCTAAACTCTATTACTAGAGTTTAGAAACATGGTAGAACTTGACTCATTACTGTCTTATGTCCTCAGTGACAGAAAGGATGGAAGAGGTTTCCTTCAACAGGAAAGTGATATTTATAGGTAGTTAAATAAAGCACATTAATAACATATTCTATAAGAACAATCTACTGCACCACACCATTAGTCTTTCTGTGAGTTCTGGAGTTAAATGAACTTTAGGTCTACTAGTGCAAAACTGATTTGGAACCAAAACAACGACTCAAAGTGGTTTTGAGTGTGAATGAAATAAACATTTGGAACATAATGGATGACATTAGAAGAAATTACCAAGGTAATTTTAACTTTGAATGTATACAAAAAGTGTACAAAACAAGCCTGTTGTTGTTTCTTCGTTGTCATAAGCTTATATAAGTCAATATAGAGAAAGAGACTAGGGATCATGGCCTTACCTTCTAATGAAAGCCTGTTTCGCCATAAATATATAAACTCCGATCCAGATTGATGGAAACATAGACTGTGAACTCCTCCTCTTTTGTCTGTTGACCATATCCAAGTAATTTGCTTGCACAAATTTGTGACAATGTAGCAGCGAACAGAAAACTCCTGTACAGTCCTTTTGATACACTCCTTGACCTTGGTTTGTCTGTAGGGACGATCACTTAAGTGGAATGACATTTTTAAGTCTTGTCTGAAGATGAGAATAGCACCATTCTTCTTTGATTGCTTGGGTTAGATGGTCTGCTTTGACCTCCTGCAGACTTAAGACACTCGTACATATTTCTCCACAAGGCTATTCATGGTGTTCTCCGATTCTATTACAGACAAGCACTCTTCAGAAAAAGCTCTAGAAGTTACCGTCTTTGCTCCCAAGATTGAATTTTTCTGACTGCATCTGAAGTGCAAATGAAGATGGAGAAAAAAAAAAGACTCCAAACCCACTTGAACCTCAAAGATCTCGTCTCATTACATTAATGGAAACATATTTTAAATATTCCAGATGCATCCACATCTGGTTGCAGATGCTGTGACGTATCGTTGCTCGACATGTTTATTATTACTTTAATTGTCAATGTTGTGTGATGTTTATGTGAACATTTTATGTATATCTAACCATTTAAATCTGACACGTCACCTGTATGAGTTTCCAAAAAGACTAGCGACAGCTGAAAATGGATGAAGCATCTACTGAAAGCTGTCATTCCACAAGACTGTCGATGGAACTTGACCTTTCTTCTGGGATCATTTTCTTTACTTCACAGCTTTCAGAGAGTCACTCTGTGCAACCGACAAAGAGCATTTGTGTCGCGGCCCCGTGTTGCCTTATGGGAAGCTGCCTAAGCTTCCTATAAGCCCATCTCGCCCAGACGGACGTCAGAAGTTTCAGTTTGTGTTTTTCTTCTGCATTAACGCTATGTACAAGCGAGTTCATTAAAAACATGAGCAGCTGCCAAAAAAAGGCCCTTTGATATGAAACAGTGCTGATATATGTTTGGCAGACGCCGGGGTACGCTCTCCGAGGAGGCATGCGTGTGAAGTGCACCACCGTCTCTGGAACAGACGTTCCCCTTCGCCGCACACTCGGTCAGCTGATAGCAGCCGCTTTCCTGCGCCGCGCACAGAAGCTCAGGCCTCAAATTCCTTATTAGACTCTTAAACCTGACTCGCTTGACAAACAGAAGGTGCAGCACAATGTCAAGTGCGGGCTAATGGTGAGGGATTAGCTGCAATAAGCCAACACACTTTTTTGCGCACAGAGAATCAATGTGTAATGTGTCTTAATGGCAGAGGTAAATTGAATACTTAAATTCAGCACACATGGGTCTCCATATCTTCACTCGAAGCCACCTACATCGACACCTGGACCTGCCAAACCACACGACTGAATCGGTCTGTGAGACAGACAGAGTGTGTATTGTACGTATGGCCTTCTGGTCTTCCACCGCTCACTCGCCACAGTGGGCTGGCACTCAAGAAGGGCGTCCCAGTGACAGGGGGCCAGTGTTACCATTAGCCTCGGCCTATTCGCCAAGATGGATTTAAGCGCTAGTCCATCATGGCTTGATTCAACTCAGTTTGTCCGTCCTGGTCACTTTGAGTCAAAACCCCATCTTCCCCTCTCTCCCTTGAGTGGCAATACTTGAATTCTCAGATGGCCCTGCAGTATCAGTTCCTTCCTGAAACAAGCTGACACTTTCGCCGCCCCGTCTCGTTCTCCCGACCTGATGAGAAAGACGTCAGTGGACATTCCTGCATTCCTTGGGTGTTAGATTCTGCTTTAATAACAGCCCCAGAGACAGAAACCCGATCGCTCTCAGTGTGTTCCTGTCTCTTTCGCCCAGTCTTCTTCTCGTTTTCATCCGTTTGTCTCCATTTCTGTTTTCTCTCTCTCTCTCTGTACAGTCATATTCAAACCTGCGGAGTTTTCTCCAGATATAGAAAGGCACATAACTCAGCATGGGAGCCCAGCACGCTGGCACCGTCAGCAGTCTGGCATCGTGATTGCACGGTTGTTTACCTGGCTCGCTCTTCTTCGGCGGTCACGTCCGCCCGCCCTCGTCACCTTTGAGTCAATATCCCTGTCGCTTCCCAACGTTGTCCGGTCTTCGTCCGGCACCGGGGCCAAGTTCCTTCCCGTGGCTCCCCGGAGGCAGTTCACTGGACCTGGGTATGGATGATCCGGGGGGCCAGGGTCAGCAGAGGCAAGCAGGAAGTAACTGGAGATTTTTAATTATGAGCTTCAGTGGTGCGATGAGCAGCTCAGCTCGCGGCTCCGGGAAGACTGAACAAACCAGGGTTTAGTAATGTTCCTGGGTTTCACAGAGCAGGCTTTAAAGCAGCGCTTGGCAAAAGTCCGATACGAAAATACAGCCATTTAAATCCCAAATTGAGGAAGCTTAAGAAAAAAAAAGTGTGCCATCCTCTGTAATTAAGACCCTGTGGAATCACCCTATTTGCCTAGATTATGGGTATGGTCATTGGCTTCAAATTTTAGTTAGCATACAGGAAATGGTGAATCAAAAGAGAGCAGTGAAACTGTCCCTTAAGCAACGGTAAGCCATGTGCTGTGACCAAAGGAAGCTGGATACAACATTTCTACTATCTTCACCCGTTTTCTTTTCCCCCAAGACAGTTTCTGTAAAGATTATTTGCTAATTTTGTCCTTTATCTGCCTCTTTGCTTGGTAGTTCTGACTTCAGAAACACTCTCCAGCGACTCCAGTGACTCCACTGGGGCTCTGCACATCACAGGGTCTTCACACAAAGTCAAACAATCATGCATGCTCACGCTAATGGACTGTCCAATCAGAATGATTGGCAAAACCAATATGTATGTGTTTTCAGTTCAAACGAATTCAATAATTCTTTCAATAATAATTTCCCTTCAGGGATTAATAATTTCTTAATTTGTTTTGACAGAATGAAATGAAATGACCAACTTGCACTTTTACCGTGATCGTAATCTTAACCATTTGGTGTGTCTTTTCAAAAAACTAAATTAAAAAAAGCATAAAAAGAACGTAGGCAAGTCACACAGAGCACAACACTCCAAGGAGAAATTCTTCATTCAGTCAGCAGGTTTAAACTGTAAGACAGCCTCTGGCTTTAGAAGATGACATCAACCTGAAAGTATGAAAAAGTGCAGCTCCTCCAATCACCACTAGGGGTTGGCTCAAAAAGGGAGTCACCTTCCATTGACCTATTGTTAAACTGTCCAATTTCTATTAAAACCACATAATTTATGCATGTTTAGAGGCATCTCTTTTCTTTTTTTTTCTTTTTTTTGAGTGACAGCTGCTTCACAGACTAAGGTGTTAAATGGCTCGCTGTTATCACCTTAGCTACTTTGTGCTTCCTGAATTAGGAAATTAAAATCTAACTGAACGCAATCGCTCGTATTTCAAAATATGATACAGCTTGATGCCCCGTCAATTGTACCATCAAACTACGTCTTTGCAGTCTTTGTTTCAGTACTGACGTCTAAAACGAAGATGTATGGACATATTTGATCACAACGAATGTAAGCTAATAACAATTAGCATCATAGGTTAGCATGAGCTTAGATAACTGAGGCAGGGCATGTTCAATTCAAATTCAAATTCAAAAATACTTTATTAATCCCCCAAGGGGGAAATTCTTGGGCAGAGTCAGCTCCTGCCAACACGGCGACAACCAGAACCCTGAAAACCAGGCTTCAAAACCACTTTTCAGAAACCCGTGGGTGACATCCTGTCTTCTTTCTGCAGTTTAAGGTTCCAGCCCGTAGTGCTAACGTTTGCACCATTGTGCAGCTCCTTCATACACAATGCAAATCTCTTAAATTATTTTTCTTAAATAAAAAAGGATCAATGAAAACAAAATTATACAAAAAAGATGGCAACTCACATTTGTCTAGCAGTTTTAAACATGTGAAAAAAAGAAGGTCTTACATAATTAAGTGTAAACCAAACTGGAGCTGAAAGCATACTGGCAGCCATCCATCCATCCATCCGCTACCAGTCCTCTCTCTTTCCAGCCACCTCCTCTAGCTCTAATGGATCACACTGAGAAGCTCCCGAGCCAACTGAGAGATATGACCTCTCCAGCAAGTCTTTCGGTATGCCCCAAGGCCTCTTTCCAATGGGATGCGTCCAAAACACCTCCTCTGGAAGGCCCTCGGCAGGCATCCTGACCAGATGCCCAGACCACCTTAAGTGTCTTCCTTCAGTTTGGAGGAGGAGCGACTCTACTTTCAGCTCATTCTAGATGAGCTAGCTCAGACACCCTTCAAAGAAAGCTAGTTTCTGCTATTCATATTTGCTAGCTCTTCCTGTCTTTCACTACCCACAGTTGAGGGGTTGGCGCAGAGATCAGCTGGTGTATCGACAGCCTCGTCTTTTAGCATGTCATGCAAGGAGCATTAATTCACAGCGTTTGCTAGTGCTTAACTAACTTTTAATGGTAAGAAAACGGTGCACATCATGAGTTGTGATTAACTGGGAAAGAAATCTGCTTCCAAGAGAAAACTGAGCTGATATAAGTCAACTTTCACCATCATTTCTACATTGTAATTATTTACTTTTTAGTACAGCTGCAATGCATTGGTAGTCCATTTTTTTTTTCTTTTTTTAATTTATTTTTTTAGCACTAGAGGCCTTTATTCATAGAGAGAGATAGAGACAGATGGAAAGTGGGCAGAAAATGGGGAAGACATGCAGCAAAAGAGTCATACGGGCCGGGAGTCGAACCCACAACGACTGCGTCGAGGACTACAGCCTCTGCTAATGGGCCGGCTGCCCCAACCGGACCGTCATCCCTGTGCTTTTTAACCTTAAAATATGTGAGCCTCACTTACCGTAAGCTGCCTCAGCCTTTAATTCAAACTCTATGAAAAAAAAAAAAAAAAAGATGGACTAAGACATTTTGATGGCAGGAAATCAGACTGAGCTATTTCTTATAGCCATAATGCTGGAACAGTGTGTGTGTGGGGAGGGGGAGGTGCAGAGGCAATACAGGTTAGGGCTTTTATTATAAAATTATAGAGAAAAAAGTACGACTAGCATAGGTTTCAGAGTACCTACACTGGTCTGCGGTTATGGATTGGGCATTTTGAGCTGGAAACCCAGCAGCTACAGATTTAATTTCCGCTCCAGTTCAATGCAACATGATGTTCACGTGCCGCATACATCACTCGGTAGAGAACCGCCGCTTCATTAAGCCGAATACGACAGCAGTAATTGACCTGGCAAAGTTTCAGCTTTTCCTTACGGCGATGGTCACATAATTTACTTGGATAACCTGCACAAGACCCCTGCAGAACTCACATACAATTTAAGATTTCAAAATCAAGCCTCACAAGCCAATTCTTGGTTTAAAAAAAAAAAGGTAAAGTAGAGGTAATAAGAGACTCCTGAAAATGGATCTTCTGACTTCCATCTGAATCTTATTTGGAGCGAAGTTACGCCTCATGGACACAATCACACAGAGATTTATGAGATAAACTCCGCTCAGAGAAGCTTAGTTTGGAATTAAATGATCAGAATGTTGGAGGAAGACTTTGACAAGGAGAAAGCTCATGAGGTGATGAGCCCAGATGTTGCAAATCCAGCCTGAACATGGTACCACAGCTGCTTTGGTTTACATCAACACATGGACATGAAAGAAAAAAAATAATAAAATGCCCTTAAACGATCTGATTCTCTATTGTATTTATTCACAAACACACATGCCTGCCAGTGATGTAATGCATTCATATTGTTTCAGTTTGCAGTCTCCTGTGCTATTGCCTTAAACGGAAAGAAAATGTTAAGAGCCTCGATGAAGATCAGCTTTTAATTTAGTTCGACCAACTTGACCTGAAGAGAATTCAAGTACTCACAACATTTGTTTATAGACGTTTGACTGCCTGATCGTTTTGTCATAGCCGAACATTTAACTTCAAAAAAAGATGATGTGACACAAAGTGTTTAGTTTTTATTCAAAAGGTTTCACATGTTTTTGTCAAAATCCCACAGTGATACTGCCCTGGCCGGCCATCCTGATTCTTTTATTTCCCCTTTTAAACAAATTATTGGTCGGGTTCCTCTGGATTCGACTTTTAATTCCAACAGGCTGCACCAGTGGACGCGGAAGAAGCCGTATCTGGACGCTACTGGATACAACCAGTCAGAGAAACAAAGCGTGTGATGTAGGGCAGAGTGACAACCACATTCGATATCAATGAAAGATGTCCAAAAAGATGTGCAGTGAAGTAGGAACGCTGTGGAAACGTGTTCATCCAAGGTGTTATGAGTAGGACTGGGCAAGTTAACGCGTTATTATCACGTTAACTCATTAATTTATTAACGCCGGACAATTATTTTATCGCGCATGAACGCATGTTGCTCACATGCTTTTGTTTTGAAAATTCTGTTACTGGCTGCTGCGGAACTGGAAGAGAATTGACAGGAAACATGCGGTAAAGCTAAAACAGACATGGAGAACGGTAAAAATCCGTGAACTTTACAGTTCTGGTAGCAACTCAGGTAGCAATATTAACAATTCTGTCTGAAAAATAAATAATTTTGGACTGCAACAAAACGTTCTTGTCATCCCTCCATGTTACATCAGATCTGCTGTTCTCTAGCTGGTTACTTCAGTGCAGCTCCATCTAGTGGTACAGATGTTTAATGACAACAGAAAGTCCAGTCCTCGATTATGAAACAAATTCGGTTCTGTGGCCCGTTTTTTAATTTCGTATTTTTGATCTAAGTCTAAAATTGAAATATTAAAAAAAAAAAAAACAGGAATTTTTTCGTTTTTTTGTGTTAGATTAAAAAACTCAAAACGTAATGAAATGTCACTTTTAATTTTTTTTTAAATTTTGATTGACAATTGAAAATGGAAAGAATGAATGATACACAGATTGGTAAAGTTACTGAACTTTAAAAATGGACATTTTCATTTTTAAGTTCTCCTAGACGCAGGATTTGACAGAAACAAGGTTATTTTTAACCACTGCCACATCGCCACTTGTCAAAAGTGTTAAGTTATGGAACTTTAGTTCATATGGCAGCAGAACATTTAAATAAAAGTGCATTTTACACTACTTTCGAATTCATTATTTGATTTTGCGTATAAAATGCGATTAATCGTGATTAATCAGGGAAATAATGCGATAAACCGCGATTAAGATTTTAATTGTTGCCCAGCCCTAGTTATGAGATAAATGTCCAGTGCCTTCAAAACACCTCAGTTCTTCATGTTTTTATTAAGGTCTTATTGAGTTTTTTTTTTTTTTTGTAGTCAACACCATGGCGGAGCTTTTCCACCGTGGAACTGCAGTGACAGACTCCAAAATCACAGATTCAAACTGCCAGGAGTTTCAAACCTCGGGAGCCGATTTAACATTTTGACTCGTTGCAGCGCAGTAATTAGCCTCTTTGCTCCGAAAGCTCAGGGAGCCAATTAAAATGAAACTCTTGGAGCATCTCATGCTGGATATTTGGGAAAATATGTAAATAATAAATGAAAAATATCTGCAATTTAGATGTTCTTGTCAGCATGAGCCATGTCACTGCGGCCCATTTCTACAGCTCCAAATAACAAATTACATTGGCTTATCCAGTATCCTGTGGAGAAACGCTAAGAGAAATATGTCCAAATAAGCAGCTCTGTGCCTGTAGGGAGACTCTACAGAATGGTACCTACCACAGCTTTATTGCCAGCTTTAATTTTTTTCGGCAAGTTTAACTTCGACTATTTATGTCATTAAAACTTTCCAATGTCTTCCTTTCGTTTAAAAGTGGTCTCATAATCCGGATGGCTGCGGTTTAAAGCAGGATGGAGGTCTAAGTGGAGGGCCACAGCTGAAGCGAGCCAGCCAAAGCGCTGAGATATCATCACCGTTTCATTAAACGAACATATCTGCGTTTCCGAGCAGGGCGACTGTGCAGGAAGAGTGCGAGGTTTTCTGCGGCACCAGGAAGTGGAGGAATGACAGAAGCCCTAATTAAAACCTCATAAAGAAACAGGTTTGATCCACTTCGAGTCAGGGCTGAATTTCATATTCAGCGAGTTATTTTTATGGTCTTTGTCTAATATATTTATCTATATATCTACACAACTTAACACAAAGTGGACAGAAAAATCTAAATTGAGCCATGCAGATTTGTCCTATGACTCCACAGACCCTGATTAGACGTTAAAACTATTTCCAACTTTCCATCTTTATGTCCACCCAGTTTTAAATCGTTTTTTTTGTGTGTGCTGACTTTTGAAAGTAGGAAGCACAAACACTTCAAAACCAATTGAGGTGTGGAGGAGAACAAAACGGCTGACCCCATCCCTAAAAAAAAAAAAATCTCTAAAATGATAGTGTTGATAGTGAGTGATGCTTTTTATATTCTATTCATGTGGTGTTTTTACTGTTTCATCTCTGTCCATCGGTCATCCAGCCATCATTTTTCCAGTTTTTTCCTCTTCAGGGTTCCAGGATATTTTGGGTCACTTGGCCCGTCTGGAGCTGTGAGACGCTGTCCAGGTGATACATCCTGGAAAGGTTGCCGATCTGTTGCCGGGCCACATATAGACAAAGAGCCACAGAGTTACCCCGATGGGCAATATCGGTTACTTTCACGCTGCACCTATTCAAATCAGCCCAAAGGGGATATTTAGGACATGAGTGCAGTTCCCTTGGGTCAGTGTGAACGCAACTGTATCCTGGTTTCCCACCAGCTCCAGACATATTTGGGCCGACCCAACTACAGGGTGTACAACACATGTTTGAGCTAAAGAGGCTTCCGTAGTTTGCTGGACAGGACGAAGTCAGTTGGGAAGGAGAACTTAAAAGATGACAAAAGTAAGTCACGCTAACAGTCACTAGCCACTTAGTTCTCAAGCTGTTTAGCTCATCTAGAGCGGTACAAACAAATAATATGGAGAAAAATGGCCGACTGTGGGTCAACAACACGTAGTTGTTGTGGCGGCATGTTTTTCAGCTCTTTGGCGCTACGTTTGGGCCAGAGCGAAGACATGTTGTGAACATGAACCGAACTAAGATGAAAAATGAAACAATGTAATTTGGTGCTCGTAATGCCGCACCAGGATGCAGCGACGTGCGTGAGAATAACCTTAAAATCACCGAGTTAGCCTAGCAGACGCAAGCAAGGCTAGAACAACTCCACGCATCAAGGCATCAGCCAAGATTTTAACTATGTTTAACTAGTGTAACTAACAAAAAACAAAATTGCTATTGACATGAAACTTTCACCAAACACTGAGAACACCCCATGCAATCCACACCTCAAGAAAAAAAAATACATAAAAATAAAACCATTGCTGGCATTTTGTACAGCGTGCCAAGCTTTGTGAAAAATACTCACTATGTACAAAACCTAATGAAGCTTCCAAAAAAAAAAAAAAAAAAAGGGACATGATCACACAAACACTGAAATTTTGATGAGTCATCTCCTCTGATTGATGCTCTTCAAACTTACCCTCCCAATAACCCCCGAAGCAACACTGAATTATTACAAACCTCATGACGCTAATTACCATCAGTCACAACAGTAAAGGCGAGGCCGGCCAAGAAACAGCCTGTTTCTAATACAAAAGAGAAGAAATCAAAAACATGCAGAGGAATGATTTTTAGACATCTGCCCCCATCCTGCCTCCCGCACAATTCAATAAGCTGTAAAAATGTGCTGCGCTATCGTTGGACGTCCTGTGCTGCTCAGAGTAGCGTTTCGCTGCGTCAGAGCTTTTCTGCCTCAGTCGTGGGTGCTGCTCTGCTTCCAGGGAGGGAGGGAGAGTTTTCCAGTGGCACAAGCCACCCGCTGACAACTGCCGTTCTTCTCCCCCGTAAAACCGCCTCCCCGCGCACGGGCGCGCACGCACGCACACTGCCGGCTAAACCCAAACAACTGCTCAGCATTAAGGTGTGGATCTGTCATTAGTTAGCTTGGCCTGGCTGGGTGAAACCGTTGTTATTGTTAAAGCGAGAGTTGTTTGCACAAGCCATATCTTCGGAGGGAAACGGCGCTCCTTTGCGGCTTTCTCGACTCAGCCTGAGTGGATACTGTTTCCGTTCGCCTTTCCAACCCCTCGTACGTCGCGGCGCGAGCAGCTAATGCACATATTTTAATCAGCGGCAACTCGGGTTGCTGGGAGTTTTGTCCGGAGGCACGGAGTGCTCGAGTCTGCTTTGGAGAAGAGCGCCGTCTAACTTTGGACAGGAGTATCTTGGATCAGTTTCAGGCCCCAGATGTTTGCCTGGCAAATGCCGCCCTAAGAGCCAAAAGAGTGAGAGGGGAAGAAAATACCGAAAAAGGAAACCTGAATCTTGAAATAAAAGGAGAAAGAAAGAAATATAAGCACGGTATTAAGAGCCAAGCAGCAGGGGTTGGGTCGGTCACGGATGGAGGATGGAGGGCTCTTCCTCTGGAACTGCTTTGGTCTTTGCAGTCACTCAATAGACACTCATTGCCTTGATGATCAGATCGGACTGGAGCAGACACACTCAGGCTCAGAGCTGCTATTTATCACCGCTAACCTTCCAAGAATCGGCCCATCACACTTATCTGATGGCTGCACGCTCCCACAGACGTGATACCTCCTTCATTCTCTCTCCTCTGCTTCCTTGATGCCTCCCTTGCTCTTTTTGCAGTGATCACACAGACACTAGTAACAGTCACCATTTTAAGAAAGAGCATCACTTCACTGTCAGTAAGTCATGTCAGCCCTAATGTGAGGAACTTTCCCCTTTCCAGCTACTGACTTGGAACGCTGCACCTGTTTAACCTTCCACCCGGCTAGTGATAAAGAAATGCTCAAGACAAATTAAAAACATTGATCAAAATCACTGCAGCAGAGAGCTGGTTCAGCTCTGAAGAGGTCCCACCGCCAAAAGTTGTAAAAGGTAGCAGAATGACCAATCCATGAGATCCCACCAAGCGGTACAGTTTGGTCCACTATTGTATGCAATTATGTGTTTCCATCATCAAATGTTGAGAACCAGAGAAGATTAAATGTACTGTAGGGTACTGGTTTTTGGCACCCTTTTGTTGGCAAACCAAAGCCAGCAGGACTGGACTGGAGTCAACCTGGTTCACACTGTACGGTCATTGCAGGTCTTATTAGATCAATGCAAGCCACATTGCACAAAGTAAAATGGGTAAATGATTCATTTACTGCACCTCACACCGCAATTGAATGTACATCAAATCGGGGTCAAGAAAGAAGTGAACCCACGTGTGTTTCACGATGGCCACAGAACACACAGAGAAATAGAAGATTTAGGGCGTACGGTGATTGATCAATGTGAAAAGGGATCACAGTAGTAGAACACTGGGCTTTTAAAGAGAATTTAAGATTCAGATAAACCCATAATCACAACCAAGATCATGACAGGACCAACAAAAAACAGATTTATTTCAAATGTTAATTCCCTCCAAAAATTGGACCCACTGTTTGGCGTGTTTAACAAATGTCACTCTCATAAATGTCACTCTCAAAAGCAGCAGTCCAGACTTTAGCAGTTGAGTCCTACTATTTGCTCTGAATTTTTTTTTTTTTTTTTTTAAACACTGTAGCTCCAAGTCAAGATGAGAAGTTTCCCAAAACCTCACCCTGCCAGTCCCTGAGCGCACAGTCGGCTGCTGGTCATCCTCTGCCATCTGAGAGACCGCAGAAGTGATGCACCTTTCATCTATGGACGAGTCTCTAAACCACACACAGATCCCACGCAGACTCTGCTGCTATGTTTGAAACTTTTGAAAAAAAAATTTTTTTTTAATTGTAAAAGGCAGTAGATTGTAGGAAAACTTTTAAGCTTTGCCCCTATGGGGGTGTAACAGAATATATATGCACAAGTTTCAGATCTGAGATCAAATTTTCTGTTGCTGAGCCCAACTTGCACCCTGTGGAGGAGGAGGAAGAGGCGCATATTCACAAGAGTTAAACCATATGTTGGTGCTCAATTTTTTTTTTTTTTTTTTAATGTTCCTGTATATTGCTGACATGAGGAAACGTGGGTGTGGGCACCATAAATGCTGTCACACTGTGTGTTTTTTAGGTATGTACGGCTCCACACATCCGATTTACAGAGTTGCCCTTCCAATCAACTGTCTTGTCTTATTACTGCCAACATTCCCCTTTTTTTATGGACAGGGTTGAACTTTTGATAAATCAAGTTTATGTGTTAAGTACTGTTACATTATTTTGCTCAAGTTACTGTAAAAATGAGAAAATGGCTTTCCTGGCACTTAAGCCAAAGAATCCATCATGGACTAGCCTGTCATGTTACAACCGGCTCGAATGGTCATGAAATCCAAAGTCTTTGTGTTTGTGTTGCTGGACATAAACTGGGCGTTATGCATAAAACCTGGAAATGAACTACTGGAACAAGACATACGTGAACTGGAGAAGAAACCATTGGAGAGCATGAAGTTAGGACCAAATCACAAACTGTCACATAATGCAATCTGAACCTGTCCAGGTCAGAAGAATCAATCATTCGGTGGGCAGTTCAGTTATTTAGGTGCTGTAATTTTTGATGTAATTCGGAGTCAAAGGCAGCAAATGTTGTACATGATGGTTATCGTGCATTTATCTGAAAATCTGAGTAAAATGGGCCGTTCCAGACCAGAGTTGAAGTTGAAGAGTCAGGTTGAAAAGTTCTTCCATGACATCACTAACTGGACTCTGAATAGTGGCTTTGAAGGCCAATTTCTGAGCGCTGGAAGTCACCATCTTGGCAAGGATGATGCTGCCCAAACCCAGGTTAATCCAAAAGATGGGTTAGTGGACGAATTGAACAAGCCTGGTAGTTGGTTGGAACATGCCAATCTTACCACAGTTAGCACAAGCAAGCTGTTGTAGCTTAGCTTATCTCAGCTTAACATACGCTAACTAATGTTGCCTTATAATCAGGGCTGGGCAAGTTAACGCGTTATTATCGCATTAATGCATTAATTTATTAACGCCAACATTTATTGCTCACATGGCTTTTGTTTTGAAAAGTCTGTTACTGGCTGCTGCGGAACCAGAAAGCAGGTAAACATGCGATAAAGCTAAAATAGACATGGAGAACGGCAAAAAAATCTGTGAACTTTACAGTTCAGGTAGGACAGCGTACTTTGATTAAAAGGTTGGATTGGAGAGGTGAAAACATATAAAGAAGTATAGAAAATGACAGACTGCTGAGCTAAAAAAAAAACTCAAATGCTTTACAGGTACCATTCTTGAAAGAAAATGATGTCTGGTAAAGAGATTTCCCAAAGAACAGACTGGCTGGCCTAAACTGGCAACGTTTTGCAAGTTTGTTCTCTTTGGGTCAAAGGGGCCACGAAGCCCCAAACACTGAATTCAAGCCGCAGTACACTGTGAAGACAGTGAAGCACGGTGGCGTTAGCATCATGGTATGGGAACGTTCCTAATACTCTGGTGTCAGGTCTGTTTATCGACATACCAGGGATCATGGATCAGCTTGAAAACATCAGAATACTTAAATAGATCATGTTGCCTCATGCCAAAGGGAAATACCCTTGAAACGGGTGTTTCAACGAGACAGCGACCCCAAACACACGAGTAAGTAATGGAGCAGCGTCTTGTTTCCAGAGCAAAAAGATTGAATGTTATGGAGTGACCAGCCAAATCCCTTGACCTTGATCGGAGAGAGAAAACTTGCTGGGGCAACATCAAAGATGTTGTTTCTGAGGGCAAAACTAAGGAATGCAGATGAATGTTGGAATGTGGACTGGTATACCTGTTCACAGGTGCCAGAAGCTGGTTGACTCCATGCAGCACAGATGTGAAGCAGCTCTCAGACACAGTGGTTAAACAACTAGATATTAGTTCAGAGATTCACAGGAAAGATAAATCTACAAGCACTTATTGGTTTTTCCAGTAAATGTTTGAATCTATGAAGAAAAATGCAGACACTGCTATCTTTTTTAAACAGGCTAATATTCCTTTTTCTTCACTTTTTGTAAAAGCAAGTATTATTTTTGACTCATTTTTCTTCATGTTTTGGTTTGGAATAAAATATGCAGTGTTTCCACTGCATTTGCGTGTTTGGAAATAAAAGCTATTGTCAAAGATTTTGGACTTTACTCATTTTTTTAAACACACTACTATTATTTTGAACACAACTGTATGTGTCTGAACTGGCTGAATCAACTCTCTTTTAGGCTGCAAAGACCGTCCAAGTTTACCACGATGCCTGGTGTCTCACCACGACAAAGTTGGTGACCCCAGACTGATTTCCTCAAATGAACTCAGCTGCCCAGCCGACCTTTGGCTCCATAAAAACACAAGTCCAGTTCAAGATATCAAGCTCTTCACAGGCCCGAGGGGGTTCGGGTGGCTAGCCTCCAACAACCTCAGTAATCATCCAACTTTCCCACAATCCCTGATTCTCTCCACAACAATGGTCTGTCAGTATTTTTAAAGATGAATCCTTTCTCATTGCAGTCGATGATGAAATAACCTTTTGAGTTGTTGGGCGGGAGGTTCTTGTTGAAGCAAACTGAGTGGCACCATCGCATCCAGAGACTATAAAGTCAAGTTGATAAGTTCTTCCATGACATCACTAACTGGACTCTGAAGAGTGGTTTTGAAGGCAAATTTCTGAGCTCTGGAAGTCACCATCTTGGCAAGGATGATGCTGCCCAAACCCAGGTTAATCCAAAAGATGGGTAAGTGGACGAACTGAACAAGCCTGGATAGTTGGTTGGAACATGCCAATCTTACCACAGTTAGCACAAGCAAGCTGTTGTAGCTTAGCTTATCTCATCTTAACATAAGTGTAATGTTTAAAAATTCATTCTGAGGCCTAAACTTGCTAAAACTGCTGTGTCATGCGGTGTCATTACTTAAGGCCATGACTTCTAGCCTCAAATCCTGCCGATTCGAGGCCACCGGTTGTTATGGTACTAGCTCCATCAAGTAGCTAAGTTTTGACGTGTGGACGTCTAGACAGATCTCAAGGTTTATTTGTTTTCCACTTGTCGTTTAGATGAACTGTCCTGCCTCTCTGTCTTTGTCATTCTGAACGATCCAGCATTCTGAAATAACCTCTCTGAATCTGCAGACTTAGAAAATAGAGAATAAACTCCATTTTGCACCTCCGTCGTTTGTCAGTGCCTTGTTTAACAACCAAATTGACTGCTTCACCTGTGCACAATACAGTAATAATAATTCTTACCAGTGAGAAGATATCCAAATTCTCATTTAACAATATGCTAACTAATGTTGCCTTATTTTCATTCTGATCGCATCAGTTCAGCCACTCTCGTTTCAGACGCCACTACAGAAGTGACATTTGAAATGAAGACTGCTGCTACTGACTCAAACTTCAGACTCAAGCTGATAGGTCCACAGCTGGAGCTCAGGCTGGGGCCAGGAGTCTTTGTTTCAACTCGGGCAGTCCTTGTTTCAGATGACGTTTATGGTACTGGTTCCTCTACACATCGAGAGGAACTACTTGAGGTGGTTTGGGTTGTCAGGGTGCTGTGTGGAACCGTCCCTGGACGGGTATTTTGACCATATCCAACAGGGAGGAGGCCCTGAATCAGATCCAGGACATGTTGAAGAGATTATATCTCTTGACCGGCCAGGGTACGCCTCGTTATCCCCCTGGATGACCTGAGGGTGGTGGAGGGGGGGGCGAGCGAGGTCTAGGCCTCTGCTTACGCCGCTGCCCCCGTGACAAGAACCCAGATAAGACAAGCAGATGTCAGTGGATGGAGGTCAGTACAGTGATCATGGTTGGGAAATGTAGCCATTTGGACCAGAACTTTGTTTTGCACCAGCTTGTAAATATGTTGCTATAAAGTTGGACATTTTATCATCGGGGCCAGTGGTGATTGACTCACTTTTAAAACCCTTAGGGCCTGATTTACTAAAGGTTTGCGTGCGTAAAAACGTGTGCAAACTTGACATCACCCGCAAACCAATGCGCAAGCTGATCTACTAACCGCGTGCAAAGAGGACTGCGCCTCTCAAATGAGCAAAATAGCACACGCTGTTCATTTAGCACTTTTGCCCTGATGAATAATCAATATGGGGCGTACCCGCCAGAAAGCGCTAAATACTGGGAGGGGAAAATGCAAATAGGTTCATTTACCACACGCAATGAGATTTACCAACCCTGAAAGTAATTGCGGGGATTGTGATTGCGTCTGTATTTAATACGTTCGAAAGGAAGGTGCTAATCTGCCCAGCATTACGCACCGATGGCTGCTGTTATTGTGGCAAGGAGGCGACATCGCCAAAATCAAAGAATACGCAGAGAGAGAGTCTTTCGGACTCGTGTAAATTTGTTTGGAATGAATGAAAACCAGATAGTTGAAACTTAAGGGCTGATTTGGAGCCGGTCACAAGCACATGCAAAAGGAGAAATATTTTATTTGAATGTTAAATCGAGTATTATTCAGCAAAAGGTTGCCACAGGAGGCACATTCATTTTTTTATTTGTGATAATAAATAAATCACGTGTTTTCATGGAGAAAAAAGTGTTTCTTATTGTGCGCCTACCTTGTTCTGCAGTTGGCTCTAGCGTGTCATACCCCAGTATCCCAGTTATCTGCTCCTCGCAGAAGGTGAGCTGCACCTGCTGCTCAATCCTGGTTAGAAGCATCTCTTCCGCAGGCCCTCCACCTGTCTGTCTTGTTTGCCGAAGTTTTATTAAAGGCCACTTTTTCTTTAGTTCTTCGCCTTATATCTTGCCACCTTCTTTTAACCTCATCTGCCGTTCTTTTTGTCTTACCAACTGCATTTATTCTATCGCAGATTTTCTCCCATATTGCGTTTCTTTTGGTAATGTTTAAATGTCTTTGCTGTAGTTCATGAATGTGTTTATTTGCCTCTTCCACTAATATCTCTAACTCCAACTCGTCAAATTTCATTTTGCGCTTGCGTCTATCCTGCTTTCCATCCAGACTCTCCATGGCGCAAACCGTAAGACACGCAACACCTCATTTAAATACTGCGGTTTGCACCTGTTATCATTTGCACGAGCATTCTTAGTTGATCACCCGCAAAACACACAACAACAGCACGTGCAAACTTTTTCAGTGCACACGCAATTTAGTACTCTTTATTCAGGATCTTAGTAAATCAGGCCCTTAGTGGTCATTTGAGGAACTGCACTTTTCTCTATTTCCTGGGATGTCATGAGTTTTTCAAAGCTAGCGGATCTCAGCTAGCTTTCTTAAAACAAGCAAGTTATAAGAGTGGGTCCATTCACCCCTGACCCCCCCCCCCCCCAAGCTAACATAAGAACCGGCTTGTGTGATGTAATGCTCTTTAATTTAATTAAACTCTAATTTGGGGAAAATGTTGAACTTTGCTGACTTGCAGGCCGTTACTAGACCGGATCAGCTGGAAGGACACCCTGTTGTGATTGGTGGTCAGGGCGAGGTGGAATCACACCAGGGCTGATCTAAACAACCTCCGACCCGCCCAGTTTTCCTCGTCCGTCTCTCACTCCATCCCTCCACGCACACCGTCTTCTTACTCCTTTTTTTTTTAAATTTTTCCTCAAACCTCTCATCTGTTCTATTATTCCATATTTACTTTGTCAACAGCAGCGGCAGGTTTTCCACCCCTCTGCTCCGTGAGTCAACGTGTTCACGCCTGCGCTGCTCTACAAGCAAACAGGGCTGCGTTTGCTTCGGCGGCCTCGCGTCGCTGGGATGTCAGCGACGTCCCAGGAGCCATTAGCGCGGAGCCAAAACGCTCCCTCCTATTTGTGCTCAAAATGAGCATCTTAAATAAGCATGGCTCATGTAAATAAACTCGCCGAGGAATGAAGGCGATGTCGGGGCTTTTAGCGTTCTGGAACCACAGGATCCTGACTGATGCAGAGTTTGAGCAGTCACACTAAAAGCCAAACAGGGAACAAAGCAACGCTGCAGCATCCAGAGGCAGTTAAGGTCTCTCAACATGGAGAAAAAACTAAAAAACCCAAAAAAACAAAACATAGGATGTGTATCTGGGTGTGTGTGTGTGCGGCTCGGGTGCCGCGGAGTGAAATTAGCCCTACCTGACATCTGTGAGCTATTAAAAGCGACTTCAGGTAGCACATGTTGTCCACATTAGCCTGAACTGAGATTTACATTTCCACATCTCCACAAAGCATAATAAACAATCAAAGGGGGCGTGTGCGTTACCGCCGGTTACCGTGAGTGACCACGGCGGGGCTCGCGCCGCGTTCGGCTGCACGCGGAGAGGACAAAGGCAGTGTGTGTGTGTGTGCGTGCACGCGCATGTGCGAGGAATGCTGAAAACTAAAAAAAAAAAATCACTCATAGATGATTAATATAGCTGTCAGCAGCGGGAAGTAAAAAGTGCGCTTTCCTGACTGCGCTGCTTAAATTTCAGGGATCTCTTTTTGCAACTTTCTACTAATGTGTACAAACAGTTTAAGATACAGTTCAGCTGCAGACTCACGTGTCGTATTTAAAGCCTCAGTAGTGGCGTTCCAGATTTAAATGGGAAGCTGCTTGAAAAACTACAAGTTTAAAAAGCTTTTTATAGATGTTGGTTTATGTAAAAGCAAAATTATTGATGGCTTTAACTCAATTTTTTTTTTGTACGTTCACTTATTCATTTCCAAAGACAAATAAACTGAATAATGTATTTCCTTTTGAAATGATGCATCAAAAGATTTAAAAAGAAAATGAGATAATTTCCTCCTTTTATCTGCTTAAAAAACCTAGCTTGGCCAAACTATTTCCATTTCCTTCTCAAAAGTTCTCTCTCTCTCTCTTATGAAATGGCTCTGGTACCATGCCAGAACATTTCCCATCATTGCCTGGTTTGGACTTTTGTCAAAGAACAGCACAACCCTAAACAAGGTCATGAAGGCGATCAGCAAAATGTCAGCCATGTACAGACCTCACCATCTGCTGTTTATGAGCAGCAGGTACTGAGATTCAGAGTTTGATCTTCTTCTTCGAGGACGCAGGTTCAGATTGATCTGCTCCGAGTGTGGACACGGTCCCGGGGTCGAGACGGAAGACGCCTCCAAAGGTGGTCGAAACCGGTGAGGGTGAATCAGCCTGACGTAGTGGCGGTCAATACACATCAGGAGACAAGCGGTGGTGATAGACGTGGTCGTCCCAGGTGACGGCAACATCAGAAAGGAGGAACACGGGAAGCTTGAGAAGAACCAGGAGCTGGAAAAGATGTGGGGTGTGAATCAGGGAACTGGGGGGGGGGGGCTGTCACCTCCATGCTGGGTGGACGGTTCCAGCAGATACCAGGAACAATATCTGAGATCTCCATCCAGAAGAGCTGAATTCTGGGAACAGCTATGATGCTGCACAGAATCATCTGTAGCGTGTAGTTGCGTACATATCAAAGACAATGACTGAACTGAAATGAAGACCAAACCAATCAGGGTCAAGATTTGTGCAGTGATTCATTGACAAGAGCAACTATTCAAAACAACCAAGATGTCTGCAGGATTGGTAATAACACCTTGGATCAGCAAGTGTTTACTGCAAAACAGTCCTTCACTGCCATTCCTACTCTACTACATGTCGTTTTTTGGATGTCTTTTATTGACCTTTGTCTAGTCGTGGCTCCGCCTACATCTCATGCTGTTCATCTGATTGGTTGTATGCCTAGCCAATGGTGATGCCCCCCTGGAGATCAAAGTTGAATTTGGAGAAACCGGATCAACGATTTGCATCAAAGACGACCCGTCCGTACTTAAGACAAGCTACTGGTAGTCACGTTTTAAAAATGAGTGCAACTTCATCTTCAGTTCATATTTGTGTAATCCATCCATCCATTATTTATACCCGTATAATCCTCTGCAGGGTCACGGGGATCTGCTGGAGTCTATCCCAGCTCACTTCAGGTAAAAGGCAGGGGTCCACCTGGACAGGACCATCGAACGGGCCACATGTAGACAAACAACCATGCACACTCACAATCACTCCTACGGATAATTTAGAACCACAAATTAACCTGACATGCATGTGTTTGGACTGTGAGAGGAAGCTGGAGTACCCGGAGGAAACCCACGTAAGCACGGGGAGAACATGCAAACTCCACATAGAAAGACCCCTGCTGAGGTTCGAACCAGGAACCTTCTAGCTGTGAGGCAACAGTGAATCCTTAGTAGCAAATTACTTTGGTTCCTTGTATTTTTTCCTTTAAACGAAATACTAAAATACTAAACAGAAAAAAACACAGACTAAATACAGAAAACGGTGCCTGCTGCCCTTTTGTTCAGAACTTGCAAATTAATCAAACATGTTGTTTTACAAGCATCAGTGTAAAATACGTTATAACACAAAAGAAAAAGTGCTCCGCTGCCGCATGAAGGTGTCAGCTAAAGGGAAACCGTATCTCCACCAACATCACTGGCTTCTGCCATAGCGTTGGTTGCATGACGGCTTACGGTCTCTAGTGAGTCTGGAACCTGTGCCAGCTGTCTTTGGGAAAACGGCGGGGCACATCTAGACAGGTCACTGGTCTGTTGCAGCGCCACACAACCACACACGCTCCTGGAACAAGCTAACTGGGCGCAGAAAGGCAGCTGGCAGACGGGCCAGGACCTTCAAACTGTGAGGCAACAGTAACCAGCAGCCGCCACGCTGCCGGGCCCTTAAACACGTCCCAGTCCAGTCAGAGGAGCCCTGAAACACGTCCCAGTCAGAGGACCCCTGAAACACGTCCCAGTCCAGTCAGAGGGCCCCGAAACACGTCCAGTCAGAGGAGCCCCGAAACACGTCCCAGTCAGAGGAGCCCGAAACACGTCCCAGTCCCAGTCAGAGGAGCCCCGAAACACGTCCCAGTCAGAGGAGCCCCGAAACACGTCCCGTCAGAGGAGCCCCGAAACACGTCCCAGTCCAGTCAGAGGAGCCCCGAAACACGTCCCAGTCAGGAGTCCCAGCCCCGAAACCGTCCCAGTCAGAGGAGCCCCGAAACACGTCCCAGTCAGAGGAGCCCCGAAACACGTCCCAGTCAGAGGAGCCCCGAAACACGTCCCAGTCAGAGGAGCCCCGAAACACGTCCCAGTCAGAGGAGCCCCGAAACACGTCCCAGTCAGAGAGCCCCGAAACACGTCCCCACGTCCCAGTCAGAGGAGCCCCGAAACACGTCCCAGTCCAGTCAGAGGAGCCCCGAAACCCGTCCCAGTCAGAGCCCGAACAGTCCCGTCCAGTCAGAGGAGCCCTGAAACACAGTCCCAGTCCAGTCAGAGGAGCCCCGAAACACGTCCCAGTCAGAGGAGCCCCGAAACACGTCCAGTCAGAGAGCCCCGAAACACGTCCCAGTCAGAGGAGCCCCGAAACACGTCCCAGTCAGAGGAGCCCCGAAACACAGTCCCCCAGTCCCCAGAGAGCCCGAAACACGTCCCAGTCAGAGGAGCCCCGAAACACGTCCCAGTCCAGTCAGAGGAGCCCCGAACACGTCCCAGTCAGCCCCAGTCCCAGTCAGGAGCCCGAAACACCGTCCCAGTCACGTCCCAGTCAGGAGAGCCCCGAAAGTCCAAAGAGGAGCCCCGAACACGTCCCAGTCAGGAGCCCCGAAACACAGTCAGGCCCCGAAACACGTCCCAGTCCAGTCAGAGGAGCCCGAAACACCCGTCCCAGTCAGAGGAGCCCCGAAACAGTCCCAGTCCCGAAACAGTCCCAGTCAGAGGAGCCCCGAAACACGTCCCAGTCAGAGGAGCCCCGAAACACGTCCCAGTCAGAGGAGCCCCGAAACACGTCCCAGTCCAGTCAGAGCCCGAACCCCGAAACACGTCCCAGTCCCAGTCAGAGGAGCCCCGAAACACGTCCCAGTCCCAGTCCCCCCCGTCCCAGTCAGAGGAGCCCCGAAACACGTCCCCGTCCAGTCAGAGGAGCCCGAAACACGTCCCAGTCCAGTCAGAGGAGCCCCGAAAACACGTCCCCAGTCAGAGGAGCCCCGAAACACGTCCCAGTCCAGTCAGAGGAGCCCGAAACACGTCCCAGTCCAGAGGAGCCCCGAAACACGTCCCAGTCCAGTCAGTCCCCGAAACACGTCCCAGTCAGAGGAGCCCCGAAACACGTCCCAGTCCAGTCAGAGGAGCCCCGAAACACGTCCCAGTCAGAGGAGCCCCGAAACACGTCCCAGTCCAGTCAGAGGAGCCCCGAAACACGTCCCAGTCCAGTCAGAGGAGCCCCGAAACACGTCCCAGTCAGAGGAGCCCCGAAACACGTCCCAGTCCAGTCAGAGGAGCCCCGAAACACGTCCCAGTCAGAGGAGCCCTGAAACACGTCCCAGTCAGAGGAGCCCCGAAACACGTCCCAGTCAGAGGAGCCCCGAAAACACGTCCCAGTCAGAGAGCCCCGAAACACGTCCCCGTCCCAGTCCAGTCAGAGGAGCCCTGAAACACGTCCCAGTCAGAGGAGCCCCGAAACACGTCCCAGTCAGAGGAGCCCCGAAACACGTCCCAGTCCAGTCAGAGGAGCCCTGAAACACGTCCCAGTCAGAGGAGCCCCGAAACACGTCCCAGTCAGAGGAGCCCTGAAACACGTCCCAGTCCAGTCAGAGGAGCCCCGAAACACGTCCCAGTCCAGAGGAGCCCCGAAAAACACGTCCCAGTCAGAGGAGCCCCGAAACACCCCCAGTCCAGTCAGAGGAGCCCCGAAACGAAACCGTCCCAGTCCCGAAACCCAGTCCCAGTCAGAGGAGCCCCGAAACACGTCCCAGTCAGAGGAGCCCGAAAACACGTCCAGTCCAGTCAGAGGAGCCCCGAAACACGTCCCAGTCAGAGGAGCCCCGAAACACGTCCCAGTCCAGTCAGAGGAGCCCCGAAACACGTCCCAGTCAGAGGAGCCCCGAAACACGTCCCAGTCAGAGGAGCCCCGAAACCCGAAACACGTCCCAGTCCAGTCAGAGGAGCCCCGAAACACGTCCCAGTCCAGTCAGGAGCCCCGAAAACACAGTCCCAGTCAGAGGCCCCGAAACACGTCCCAGTCAGTCAGAGGAGCCCCCCGAACACGTCCCAGTCAGTCCCAGTCAGAGCCCCGAAACACGTCCCAGTCAGAGGAGCCCGAAACACGTCCCCAGTCAGAGGAGAAACAGTCCCAGTCCAGTCCAGTCAGAGGAGAAACACGTCCCAGTGAAACACGTCCCAGTCCCGTCAGCCCCACGTCCCAGTCAGAGGAGCCCCGAGTCAGAGGAGCCCCGAAACACGTCCCAGTCAGAGGAGCTTTCAGATTACTAAAATACAACAGCTTATTTTGAAACACTTACAAGAAGGGTGTTTTGCATCTTATCTTAAGATGTATTTTGATATATTTTTATTCAACCTCTGCTCTCTGTTTTGTGCAGAACATTTTTTTTCTTTTGTTGGGGGGGGGGGGGGGGTAAATGTAGAAGTTCAGCAGTCAGCAAACTGAAGAGAATCCACAGTTCGCTGGATTATTGGTCTGCTGGATGAGATGGGCGATACAAATCTGAAACTGATGTTTGACAGCAACAGTTGCTCTGCTGCAGCCCGCTCTCCCTCTCCCTCCCTCCTCCTCCTCCTCCTCCTCCTCCTGTCTGGAGGGGTAGACGGGTCAGTTGGGACGGTTTCTTGGCTGCTGTCTCCCCCTATTGACCAGACGATGCAACTGTAGATCCAGTGAAGTGAAAGATACTGAGAAAAATCCTCTAAAATGTAGAACCATAGAGCTGTTGAGGGAACCAACGTTTTAGTGGTAAATCTCACTTACTGCACTCTTTTTCAATCATTTATCTCCCTTTTATTATAAAAATTTCCGTCAGTTGTAGTCAGTAAATTATAGTATATGCGAATATTTTGGTAAATAAATATTAAAATCAGTCTTTCGCTTTTCTACATTAAAAATGGATATGGGGAAAGCTGAAATAAATAAATAAATAAATGAATGCAGCACGTAGAAAGTTGGTGGATCGCGTCTGCGTGTGTGTGCGCGCGTCTGTGTTCCGAGCTGTTTAGGAGAGAGAGAGAGAAAAAAAAGGATCAAATTCCTTTGCTTCTGCGTCACCTGCTCCTGTCCAATCAGAGCTGGGCTTTCCCTCCCGTAGTAAGGCCGTTATAAAGCCCGCATGCAAAACGTTTGCAGTTGGATGCACACGAGCGTTCTGAGGATTGTACTCGCGGACCAGAAAGGAGCTCTTCATCGTTTCCTTCTGCCGAATTAAGAAAAAAAAAAGCACTAACCAGCTGGCTTCTTGTGCCGCAGCATATGAGGATCTGTTTGCAGAAAGCACGCCTGAAGCGGGGAGTGTGTCAAGTAACTCGTGCGCAGCGACACTCGCTCTCCAACGCGGTTTTACGCACGGCACTGGAGCGACAGAGAATCTCTTCCTGCGCACTTTTCTCGGTGTAAAGGTTTCCTTCAGTCGCATCCTGGGAAGGTAAAAGTCAGTTTAGACGCTTTTCCCCCCCCTCCCCCTTTTTTTTTCCTCGCGAGAAAGCAGAAACGTCTCCCCGCTTTTCACGCGTAATTTGGCACCAATCAGTTTTTCGTATGAATCTCCTCGACCCCTACCTGAAGATGTCGGAGGAACAAGAAAAGACTCTCTCTGACGCCCCGAGCCCGAGCATGTCCGAGGACTCCGCGGGCTCTCCGTGCCCCTCCGGCTCGGGCTCCGACACCGAAAACACCCGGCCGTCGGAGAACGGGCTGCTCAGAGTGGACGGGGCGTTGGGCGACTTCAAGAAGGACGAAGACGATAAGTTCCCCGCCTGCATCCGCGAGGCTGTGTCCCAGGTGCTCAAGGGCTACGACTGGACCCTCGTGCCGATGCCGGTGCGCGTAAACGGATCTAACAAAAACAAGCCTCACGTTAAGAGACCCATGAACGCTTTCATGGTTTGGGCGCAGGCTGCTCGGAGGAAGCTGGCAGATCAGTACCCACACCTTCATAACGCAGAGCTCAGCAAAACTCTTGGGAAACTTTGGAGGTAAGTTTGGCTCGCGTTTTCCAAATTTTTACGCATCACTGTGGGAAGCAATGCGATCATTTCTGGTGATCCCCTTTTTGTGGGGAGGCTCAGTTTAACTTAATCTGGTAAAATGTGCAGCTGTTGGATGAAAATAGTTTGATAGATAACGTTTTTTTTGTCTTTAAAGCTCATTTATTATAGGTAAAAGCAGGAAATTACGCGTTTCAAGTATATTAACGGTGCGCTTTTACGCACAGGCTTCTCAACGAAGGGGAGAAGCGGCCGTTTGTGGAGGAAGCTGAAAGGCTCCGGGTGCAGCACAAGAAGGATCACCCTGACTACAAATACCAGCCCAGGCGGAGGAAGTCGGTGAAGAACGGCCAAAGCGAGCAGGAGGATGGCAGCGAGCAGACGCACATCTCCACCAACGCCATCTTCAAAGCTCTCCAGCAGGCGGACTCTCCAGCCTCCAGCATGGGAGAGGTGCACTCTCCTGCGGAGCACTCAGGTGAGGAAAGAGGAACTTAAACTTGTTCAACTGTCAGTATTTGAAGGAATGCTCTTGTGAATGCTCTTAATTTGATCTTCACTCAATTTTATTCACTTGCTTAAGATCAAAACTAAATGTATGTTTTCTTTTTTTTCTTCCTCTCTCTTTTTTTTTTAACAGGCTCACAGGGGCCCCCTACCCCTCCCACCACCCCAAAGACCGACATCAGCTCAGGCAAGATGGACCTGAAGCGTGAGGTGGGCCTCCGCCCTCTGCCCGACGGCCCCGCCGGACGCCAGCTCAACATCGACTTCCGCGACGTGGACATTGGTGAGCTGAGCAGCGACGTCATCTCGCACATCGAGACCTTCGACGTCAACGAGTTCGACCAGTACCTCCCGCCCAACGGCCACCCGGGACCTGCCGGCGGCCCCGGCGGCGCCACGCCGGTCAGCTACACCGGCAGCTACAGCAGCATCAGCAGCGGCGCTCCGCTCAGCCCGCAGGCGGGGGGAGGGACCGCCTGGATGGGTAAGAGCCAGGGCCAGCAGGGGCAGCAGCAGCAGCAGCAGCACCAGCAGCACACCCTGACCACCCTGGGGAGCGCCGGCGGCGGGGGCTCGGAGGCGGCTCAGAGCCAGCACAGGACCCAGATCAAGACGGAGCAGCTGAGCCCGAGCCACTACAGCGAGCACCAGGGCTCCCCGCAGCACTACAGCCCCTTCAACCTGCAGCACTACAGCCCCCCCCCCTCCTCCTACACGGCCATCTCCCGGGCGCAGCAGTACGACTTCTTCTCCGACCACCAGGGGGGAGGCGGCGCCGCCTCCTACTACAGCCACGCGGGGGCGGGGCAGGGCTCGGGGCTGTACTCCACCTTCAGCTACATGGGCAGCCCCAGCCAGAGGCCCATGTACACGCCCATCGCGGACAACACGGGGGTGCCGTCCATCCCGCAGAGCAGCCCGCAGCACTGGGAGCAGGCGCCGGTTTACACCCAGCTCACCAGGCCCTGAGACTCAGAGACACGCAAACACTTTACTGCAGGGACACGTCTTCCCCTGAATCAGACACTTGAATTCACAGGAGAGGAGACTTGTGATTGGCTCACATAGTGCCTTCGTATTGTATCATGATAGAAGCATATATTTTTTAGAGAGATGAAGAGACTTAAGAAAATCCTCTGTGAGGACTTTGATTGTTGATATTTCTGTAGGTACTGTGTATGTTTCATTTTTTTTTTCTTAAAGCAACACAAAGGACCTTGCAGTCTGCAGCTCAGCGGCTCCCCCTATAGGCGTGGACGTTAAGTCGCTTTTACAGCGCCGTCTGAGATTCGCTCTTTCGGGTCTCGTGCTCTCGTTTCCTCTTCCATGACGTCCACCGCAGCTCTGCGAGCTGGCGACGTGTGGCATAGCGCTGCGGAGCGATACGCAGCTGCTGCAGCTGACACCCGGGACACGAGTCCGACGTTACTTACTTACCGCCTGACGGTAAAGACGGGAGCCGTGCAGCGCTTCCTAGAAAGTAAGCAAACACTCCTTCCAATGAAGTTAAAATGGTTGTTTTAACATGGGAAAAAAAAAAAAATCCTTTGTGCTGCTTTAACGTGCTGGAAGGTTTTAACCCATGAGGGCGTGGGTGCGGGGGAGGAATGGGACAGTTATTTCTTCCTGTGTGTATATATAAAGAAAAAAAAAGCTTTATATTTTAACCATATTGGCAACTAAGCAGTTGCTGGTTCCTCTTTTGTTTTGTTTTTTTTTGTTGCTCTTTTCATGTGCCGTCCGCCAAGTATGGTTTGTATTGTAACCGTTTCGTCCCGGTCATGGAAGAGGAAGGACTCGTCTCCACGGCGCTGTGCTGACCGCAGCTGCTTCCACCGTCCGTGCCTTTCGTTTTCTACTTTTTATCTAGCGTCTCCGTGTGCCCGACGGCCACAGCTGAGATTACACTTTGCGGGTGTTTGACAGCTACAGGAAGTCACCTTTGACCCCCACCCCCCCTCCTCCCCGCGACATGCTGGTGTCCGAGATGCTCCCCTCTAGGCCCCCCCCCCTCCCCCTTCCTTGATCAGATCCAGTTTAACATTCTATTTATTTATTAGTGTTAACTTTATTTCAAAGTAATTATTTTGCATACTATTCTTATAACTAAATGAAATGTCCTCTTTGAAATGTAGGCAGCGTAGAAAACCCCCCCCCCCCCTCCCCCTAATTTCTATTTTCAGCCCAGGAGGTACTTAGACACAATGGTACATGCTGTATTCATCTTTTTTTTTGTTCTGTTTATTTATCTTCTTATCTAAATGTTTGTTTTGAGTATGTATTTTTTTCCTGGAAGATTGTCTAAGAAAAACATGCAGATTACGTTTCAGTGAATTTTTTTTTTTTTTTTTGAGTTCGTCTTTCGGACGATGGCCGACAGAACTGGAAAATGGTAACTCAGTTGCACGGATTTACAGTTTCTCTCTTTTAGACGGGCCGTCCTCTTCTCTCCTCCGCAGGCCTCTCTCTCCGGTTCTCTCAGTATCAAAGACCTGATGTTACCAGTGCTCCCTCTTTCTTTTTTTTTTTTTTCTCCTGTGATCTCTCCATGTAATGGTACTGTCTTTAAAAGAATCTTTTGTATATGTATTTGCAATAAAAAAAGAGAAAATGCTATTAAAAAAAGAGAAGCCTGTCATTTATATGTCGGGGTGTCATGTAACGTCACACCTCCGGGTCACGTGACCCCCTGAACAGAGAGGAAAAGGTGGCGTCGGCGCCAGTGAAAGGGTTAAATGAGGAGCGCCAAGAAGCAGCGCCGATGTTTGTTTTCCCAGAAGCCTTGTTGTTTTTCTTCCCCCCCGTTTTCCCCCCTGTTTGCTTTTATTTTCTTCCTCTCCTCCCGTCAGCTGGTAAAATCCTGCTGGGGGTGCAGAGATTCATACAAACAAGCCCGCAGTGAAAAACAGGACTGTAACTGGGACGTAAATGAAAGCTCGCTGACACCCTCCTGATGCCAGCCGGCGTCTCTGCCAGCTCCGAGCCATTAGGAACCCCGAACGTACAATGATCCGAGCCCGGGAACTGTTTTTGTTGGGTTATGAAAGCTGAAAAAGGGGTGTTTAAATATGAGACGTAATTGCATGAACGCACGATCCAACGCAGCGGCGGTGCCACGGACGGTTTCTGGATATCTGAAAGGCCAGGTCTGGACCGGGGATTCGATCCTGGTTATCACACTCTCTAAACGGCGTATAAGCTGGCTGTTTGTGTCTCTGGAGAGTTTCATATGAGTACAGAACATCACAAAATGAGCCATTTAAACACACCCATTAAAAAACAAAAACAAAAAAAAAATGCTTTTTAAGCTTAAAATGGTTGGATGGAGCACATGTTATTTAAATGTTAGTATATGGCTCATAGACGGCCACTTCAGCTCATAAAGAGTCGAAAAAACAAATGAAAATGGGTAAAATTACATTAAAATATGCAATATGGTCGTTGCAGCAGAAACAAACTAATAAGTCGCTCGTCTCCGTCGGTGCTGGTTACCTGAAACCAGAAGGAACATGTGGTTCTTAAAGCTGAAGCGTTGCAGAAGTGCATTTCATCGAATGACCACTAGAGGGAGTCTCCAAAAAATGAGTCTCATAAAATGTCCACACCACAAATATCGGCATAATGAGGGGCGTGGCCGAGCACAGTCGCTCTAATGTTATAGACAGCGTGGCTCATCGTGCTGTTACCATCACAGGCCGCTGCGACCGGCTTTGGTTCTGCTTGAAAAGTCTGGCGACGCTGCTAAAAAAAAAAAAAAAAACAACATTTCCAAAGCTCAGTTCAGAAACACTTCATTGGATGGTGTGAATGAGCCGTAACCATCTACCTGAACCGTATACCCCGAAAGTTGTCTGGACACTTTTTTTTTTTCCTTTTTTGTTCTTTTCAAGTCAACTGCACGTGTTATATGCAAACTAGCATAATATATGGTCAAATTTTTTCGGTTTGAATGAAAAACAAACAAACAAGAAGAAAACCCTGTTAAAAAGCGTTCCCCATCACACCACTCCCATTCATGCGCCATTTTTAGCCGACGTGAAACCTAAATATATGTTATAATATTGTGTTCCAGAGAAGCTCTTCTATGATGAGTCTGACTCAGAAATGAATGATTGATTGAAAAATGCTTGAAAATTGTAATATTTTAGAGAATGTGGTTGAGGAGACATAACTCAAAGCCATAATTACCTCCAGACTGTTGAACAACAACAACTATGGTAATTAACATTGACAAATAAAAAAAGCAACAGCGGCAGCCTTAAACACGATATTTTTTATTTTTCTTATGTGGATTGTTTGTCCACTAAATATGTGAATGGGCTGCTGCAGCGGCAGACCCCTCCCCTCGGGTGTTCACGGCTGGCATCAAACAAAGTTCAAGGAAGGGAAACACTGAGTGGTGTCACGCTGGTGAGAGACCAAACACTGTGCTCCTATAACGTGGATTATGTGTTAGGCGACACAATGTTTTCGTATTTATTGGAGGCGGCTCATGAGCGCTCCATTTATGGAAGGTAGAGGAGCCCGACGGCTGAGCCGGACACAAAGCCAACATTCACTTTAGTACCAAACGACTGTTGATGGACTGTGGCTTTACGGCTCCATCACCATGACGCGCCATTTACAAAGCCCGTTTCCAGAAGATGGAAAGTTTTGTAAAATGGAATTTTTTGAAAAAAAAAGATGAAGCTTAAAGCTGTAATTTGTTCATTTATTTGAATCTTTAGTTGTATGTTTTGTTTTGGGGGGTTTTTCCCCAATAAAGGGCAGCTGATCTGTGATAAACGTAGAGCAACTTCCTTAAAACATTGACTCTGGATGCTCCGCTGTTGTTTGGAGAAAATAACTAACAGCAAAGGTATTGGATGTAGGGGTGTGAAAAAAAATCAATTTGGCAATATATTGTGATTTTCCGCCACCCAATATAATATCAAGTTTTAATTTTAACTAATAATAGACAAAAAGGTTGTTTTGAAGCAAATAGTTTTGACTCAATTTGTCCTCTGAATGATCAATATCATCTGATGAACATATACAGCAACTTGATTTTTCATCTGTACTTTTAATTTTGACATTAACTGGGTAAAATATCGCAATATATCATGATATCGCGATATCATGATAATATCATATCTTAACCCAAGTATTATGATACATATCGTATTGCGAGGTCCTTGCCAATACTCACCCCTAATTGGATGGTAGTTTAAATGTTGAAGTGGTGACATCATGAGTGATGTGAGATGGGATGATGATGATGAAGCACCTACGTTTTATTAAGGCTTTAATATCAAAAGTGTATTTGCAACCTGAGGTTCTTGAAATGACGCTCACAAGTCACTTTTTGCAAGTTCAAGTCAAGTCTTCAGGTTCTTATGGTTGCAGTGAGGATTCTGTGACGTCAGTGTTGATCTTTTCATTGCTGGATTGACGGGAACATAGTCTGGAATTCCTTTTCTTTCTTCTCTGTTTTGTCCCGAACCTCGTGCTAATTCAGCGTCTTCAGAAGCGGCGGGAGGGTTAGGGTTGCATCGTTGCTTTCAAAATCGGAAGTTTATGCATCTCGCAAAAGCGCCAAACGCAGCAGTCACGACCGCTGCTGCCACCCAGTGGACGCTATTTTCACCGTACTCGGGTTTCCTCGTTTTTGTCAAACGAGAGATCATCTAATCAAGATTTTCTGTGCACACTAGTTTAATCAAATCACCCTTCTGTTGCCATAAAGTGACTGTAAAAAAAAACAAAAAACAAAAAAAAAACTTTTAAACAGTCTATAGTTGTTAAAGTTAGCTATTAAATTGGTGTCCTGTACCGGGTTAACCCACAACAAAGCTGTGTAATGGGTGAAAAACTTAAATGAATGGGTGTCGGAACTGATTACAGATCAATTACTGAAACTGAGTTTAGACCAACTTGTGAGCCATCTTTTTTTTGCATATTGTTATAAACTCTTGTTAGTTTTGTTGCACACAGGACTATTTTATTGTTTATATTCTAAAGTCAGTGTGCTTTCTCACACATGCCTTGTTTTGTCATAAATATATGCATGTACCAATCTAGTTTTATGGAAGCAAAGGTCATGACCTCTCCTCCTTTAGTGTCTGTTGACTGTACTTGCATTGACGTATGACAATGTAAAATGAGAAAGATGTTTCTGCACAAACACTCCTTATTATTCACTTCTTTAATATATACAATGTTAAAACTGCTCTGTTTCATCTGCAGGGTCCCTATCCACACCATCACTTAAGTTGAACGCCATTTTTGAATCTTGTCAGAGGCTATAAAATAGCAATTTATTCTAACGACGCTCCTTAACCCCTGGATTAACGCTGCTGGCTATTATGATGCAAAAATATATACATTTCTAACTCGAAACTGGATTTTCATTGTTTTGGTCCCTAACAAAAGTTTTCATTCATTACCATCCAGTAATAGACTGAGAATAGTCCTTTAATGTTGAACTGTGCAAATAAAAATAAAACGCTTAAGTATGTGAGAGAGTTACATTTATCTGTGTGTTAAATCAAAGGCTTTTGTGGGTTTTAGCAGATATGGGTTAGTTCTGGGGACAGAGGTTTGTAGATAAGAGCTGGTTTATAAAAAACAAACAAACAAAAAGGACCAGTCGAGGACTCTGGACTGACCTATGTGGAGGAGTTTTGAGGCGACGCGGCCGATCTGGCATTTTCGATTCCCCAACTGCAGCTCTCTTTATTTGCCCCGAGTGTCTGGTTGCTGTGGTCCAACTTAATCACAGAAGGCACCACAACCACATGTGGGTTAGCCACTGTTATTGTTATCTGTGGTTACTTCTGTCGAGACAAAAAGGCAATGACAGGAGTGACTGAGAAGTGAAATACTCAAGATTGTTCATGAGTCTCAAATGACGTGTTAGAGTTGAGCCTGAAGTCTTTTGGAGGACGAAGTCCAAGTCAAGTCATAAACCAGCGGCGTGAGCAACTTAAAGCAACTTTGCAGCAATACCAAGTCTGACCACAAGGGGGCGAAGCATGTCACAAGAAACTGCATGCGACAGTTAGACACGTGACCCTCTATTAGGACATAGTGGGATTACAAGATGTGCCAAACCAATACCACCAACGGCACAGTAATGCAGATCTATGCGCCCCCATGTGGTCAGAAGTTGTAATGCTACACAGAGTGGCTTTAAGTGCAAAGTCCATCTTGCAGACTCAGATCCTTCAAAAAGACATTAAATAACGTTATATAAGTTCTCCTGTTACAACATGAAAAATGAACTTCAAATATTTCTCCAATAAGTCTTCTTTCCTCACGGGTTTAGAATTTCAATTAAATAACTCTAGAAACATTTCACTCAGTGCGAGAAATGCATCGTAAAGCCAAAAAGGAGTTCAGTTTTGGCTCCGAAAATGTAGTAAAACGTTATTTAAACTCAGTTATTCAGTGGCTCTCATATGCACACTGAAACCGAACTGTTTACTTTCAGGGAATTAATTCTGATGGCGAGAGACTGCAGTGTGCAAATGAGGCAATAAGGAGAAGCTTGTGGCCACAAATATTTTGGATGGGACTGATCTCGGCTTGAACCTCTGTAAATCTGACCTCGGTCATGACAGAAACGGGGTGCTGTGTCATTCGGACGGGGAGAAATAAGAAAGGACAGATAGAATAAGAAGGGCAGAGATGAGATTACACAGTAATCAAACGTGGGACCAAGATGGCGGCGTGTCAAAAATGGAGAGTTGGCCGCCTGCACGGGCGCGTCACACACCGTCCCACCTGAAAAAGCCATCAGCCTCGGCAGCGCTTGCATGACAGGGGAAATGGTAGTAACAAGCACCGGACAGATGACATGTTTCACATGGATGTTTTCCACGGCGGGCGGCCAAGCAGACGAGTCACGTCACGTCAGAAGCACGAGCGCCGATTCCTCACGACTGGCGCGAGCTGCAGCAGCGAGATGACTCCAGAGTGTGGAATCATCTTCTTAGTGATTAATATGTGCCAGCTTTGAGAGGAGAACCGATTAAACCAAAGAGAAAGACAAGCGGGCCTTTAACAAGGAGAGGCGATTTATCAAACACAACGTCAAGCTCGTATTTTTCAGATTTATACGCTCCGGTGGCGGTTGAGAAAAAGCTCATCTTTAAATGGATGACTAAAAAGTAGACGTTCAGATGTGTTTACAAATACAGCTGGGTTAGAGGGTCATCTTAGACAATGTCTAATATGCAGAAGTATGCAGACATGTCTGTGAGGTTACGGCATGCGTGTCAGGACTTTTAAAAGGTCGGTCCGTTCAGATTGCTAAAACAGAAGTGCACAGAGAAGCCTGTGGACTGTCAAATTAAAAAGGGACTCTGTTCATTAATAAACAGAATTTGATGCACGGATATGACTCAAGGAACTAATTTTCCCCAACAGGTGGCTCTTTTAGATGACCCAAAGCATTTGGTGAGTTTAAGGAACATTTTTGATCTTGAAAAGTCACCTGTAAACTTAGATGTGCTCTTTCAGTAGGGGTGAGTATTGGCAAGGACCTTGCAATGCAATATGTAACATGATACTTGGGTCACGATGCGATATTATCACAATATCGCGATATCACAATATATTGTGATATTCTACCCAGTCAATATCAAAATTAAAAGTAGAGATAAAAAAAATCAAGTTTCTGTATATGTTCATCAGATGATATTAATCATTTAGAGCAGTGGTTCTCAACTGGTCTGGTTTCAGGACCCACCATCACCCTTAATGACAAGCCGCGACCCAGGTCAAGGAAAATTTCCAACTTCTCAAATTTATTGAATGAAAAGATCCTGCAGTTTGAATCGAAGACAGTAAAACAGAATATCACAGAATGTCAACACAAAAAAAAAGTTTATTGGTGAACCAAAATGGCAAAACCAAAATAGCATAACCAAAATGACTTCAAGTGGGAATTATTCCCGTTTGATGCTTCAATTAGCTGCATTTTAATTAAATCCAAAACACTTCACTTCAGTAACTTCACCCTTTTTTTTAACAGACTCAACATGCACAGACATGAAATAAAACTGCGCAACCACTGAGCAGTAGTTTCAAAAAGAACTCAAATATGTAGCATTTGCTAAGTACCCACTTCCTGAATATAATAATAATTTCCTATTAAAACTATCTAGTCACTTATTTAAGTATTAATCATAAAGCTGACATAACAATCAGAACATTTCAGTAACAGCCATTTTTAAGACTCAACAGTGCTTTTATGGACATGAAATAAAACAGTGGAACCACTGAGCAGTAGTTTCAAAAAGACCTCAAAATATATAGTTTTAGCTGAATAACCACTCACTGACCTTTTTCTTAAAGATAAGAAAATCCATATCTCATATATTCTTCGTTGTATCTGTTTCATGCATATACAACATATGGAAACAAACTTTGCAGGTCTTTTTCTATGGTGTGAACTGGCGGGTGTAAACTCGCATTACAGGGCATTATCACCATCTACTGTTAAGGAGTACAAATTACACACTTTTTTTTTTTTTTTTAGCATTTCCTTCCCCAGGCAAAGGACAACGACCCACTGAAAACGGGTCTGCGACCCACTTTTGGGTCACAACCCACCAGTTGAGAACCACTGTTTTAGATGACCCAAAGCATTTGGTGAGTTTTAGGAACGTTTTTGACCTAAAAAAGTCACCTGTAAACTAAGACGTGCTCTTTCAGTATTTAAAACTGCACAAATACCTTGTTCCTTGCACCTAGTGAAGATTCAATGCAATGCGTTGGATTCCTCAGCTAGATAGTTTCAGCAGCTTCATTCTGGGTTCAGACGACATAACTTCCAACGTCAGCAGATTGCAGTGCTGTTCAGATGACATGACATGCAGTCTTGCAGAGTCTTGAAGTTGTTGTGGGGTTTATACTACATGACCGACTGACGACTGGAGGTCATACACATGAGCTGACAATGACTCACTCAGTCACTCAGCAACTATCTGGTTTCCAAACTATGTTTCATCACCAAAACACATGAGAACTGACCTGGGAAATGACTCAAACCTGTTATTTGAAAACTGATCAAGGAAGGAATTAGTGGTGAAGGCTATTTGTACAAATATCATCATGTTGCTGCTTCTTCTTTGCCGTCTTCTCGTTTCTCTCTTTTGCTTCACAGATGTTATTTCTTCCCGGTGACCTTACCCCACCTTACCCATTGCTCTCTCTTTAGATGTGGAGTCACCGACAGCTCTGGATATTTAGGACGCCTGAAGCGTTGGTGAGACCTTTTGATGGATCCTCCAGAAGTTCACACAAAACATTGCCAATGATTATCAAGTGTCAAAGATTAAAGGATATTGATAGAGCCTCCAACCTGCAGGTCCTCTGAATTACAACACATAGATCACAGTTTAAGCAGAAGCTACATTTCCTCCTCCACAAAACTTTCATCATTAGACAGAGTAGGCACATTTTTATCCGAGTTGAATTAAGTGAGACAACGATAAATCAGGTAGATGTTTTTTTGTCCATCGTCTCCCAGATTACATCACACTAGTCTGGAGCGACCCCGTAAAAGATCATCTCCACTGTTATGAGTCATATATGATCTTTTTAAGGGCTGTTCGGACATAGAAATCTGAAGATCTGAACATCTGTCGCTTCATCACGCAATCCAGGAACACCAGTTAACCATCAGCCTCACTGCAGATCACACCAGTATGCTGTCTGGTCATTGATCATCCAACACACACACACACACAAAAAAAAAAACCTGTCCAGCTCTACATCTGTCCTCCAAAACACCTGCCAGCTCGTCAATTCCAACGCTTCCTCTGGCCCACTGCCCATCACCGCCAATTTAGCCTCTGGTCTTCCTCCATCATCCCAGCTGTTCCCTCCTCCGATGCAGCCACTGGTTCCTCTGGCACCTCTGTCATGACCCCAGTAGCCAGACAGCTGGTATCTGGTGAAATCTCTGTTTCTTTGGGGCTTTTATAAATTTCACACAGTTTAATAAAGCATCCAGGCATTAACAAGATGGACTCCGCTTCTCAGAGATTACAGAAAGATCCAGCAGCCAGTCCTGAGGAATGGCAGTCACGCAGAGGAATACTCTGAAATATCATAAGTTAACCAGACTGTCCTCATAAAAGTGTCATAAACGGCTGACGAGACAGGAATCAAGCCATTTTACTGCAACGCATCAACTTGCCAGCTGGCATCCCTCTCGCTCCTGTGACTCTCCCTCCTGGACAGTCGCGCCCTACTTCTGCAGCTCCCCAGCCTGGACACCAGCACCAGTATCACCTGCCTGGAAGTGCAGTGGGACAGGTAGCGGCCAAGAGGAAAGCTGCAGCTCCAGCCCCACACCAGAGGGATTTGTTTTCCCCCCATTCAGGCACTTTTTTTGGCTTCAGAGGGATGCCACGTTTAGGGCTGAGTAGTGCTGGGCGATATGGAAAAAATCATATATCACGATATGGACTATTTTATATCACGATAACGATATATATCACGATATACCATAATAAAGTATGTTTTCAGTTATTCTCTGAAAAGTTTGACAAAAATTTCATTGCTTACTTTTCAACTTTATTTTGAAAGGACATTTAGCTGAACTGTCACAAACATACATTTTAGTGCAGCAAAAACAGGTAGGTACAGAGTTACAGTAGCTCAACAGTGCACAAGTGCACAACAGTTTCTGAGAGGAAAAACACATTTTTGCACTGAAGTTCAGCTATAAAAAATAAACACAAATTATTTTTCAACTTTCTGAAATCTGTAACCTTGTAGTGCAAAGTTTGCAAACCAATATAAAGTGTCTAAAGTAAACATCAGGGTTGAAGAGAACTCTGTTTAAGGCATTAACCATGAATAAAAGTGCAAACATAAAAGGCTACTTTGTAGAAGTAGATATGATTCTATCAAATTTATCATTGCAGGTTATTTAATTACATATTTGCTGTTAATAATTGATAAAATTAGGTTAGAAACGATAGAAACGATAGAAGAGAAATGGCACGATACACACTTTTATTTTGTCCCCACGATATGTATCGTCATATTGCCCAGCACTAGGGGTGAGTATTGGCAAGGACCTCGCAATATGATATGTATCATGATACTTGAGTCACAATACGATGTTATCACGATATATTGCGATATTCTACCCAGTTAATATCAAAATTAAAAGTAGAAGTGGAAAAATCAAGTTGCTGTATATGTTCATCAGATGATATTGATCATTCAGAGGATGAATTGAGTCAAAAGTATTTGCTTCAAAACAACTTATTATTTGTTTATTATTAGTGTTTTTTTTTTTTAAATTGATATTAGGAGCTGAAAAATCGATATTATATTGAGCGGCTGAAAATCGCGATATATTGCCAAATCGATTTTTTTCACACCCTTAGTCACATTCACATAAATCAGAATTGTGTTAGGATCGGTCAGTGTGGCCGCTAGTGTGAATGCAGCCTCAGATTTTGCAATCACGCTCAAAAATGGCTGCATCTGAGGACCTGAGACGGGACGGCAGCTGCAGCATCCTGTTGCTGTTCCATGCCTCAGAACACGTAGTTCCAATTTAGAGCGCTTCAAACTCTTAATGAGCAATGTTTGTCTCCGCGCAGTCATTTGCAGGACGCTGATCGTGGGTGACAATGCAGGTCGGACGCAACTGAACCAGAACTAATCACAGAGGCATGTCGCTGTGACGTCAAAGGCTCTGAATGACGGCGCCGACTGCAGCCTGCTGTACTGATTATCATCCGATACTCTTCCAGACAGGTCATCCGGGTATAAAGGCTTGATACGGCTGACAATTAAGGACCACACCATTGTTGGACTTGCGTGAGGTTTTGGAAGACGGGGCACTGCAGGCCCGGGACAGGGAGAAATGTTATCTCATCAGCGTCTGAGGTCACTGCTTGTTCGTTAGCATGGTGTGATGCAGGATGGGAGTGACAGCAAACTTAACAAGAAATGTAACTCATTCCCATTCTTTCGATGTATTTAAATGACAATCCTGCGTAAAGTTTGAAATGTAACGAAGCGTGAGAAGTGCAGTGATGAACTTCTTATCCCTGAAGTTCTGCCAGTATTCCTCATTGAGCAGAGATAACCTTACTATTTAGTTTATTCCATCAAGTCCACTTTTCTCTGCTGCCAAGATGATTTCATTGACCATTTCAAGGTCACAGTTGTCCAGTGACGTCTCAGGCTTCATTCTTTGAGGGAACCCAACAGTTTAAATCACAGCTTCACTCGTCGCCTGTCCTGGAAAAGCACAAGGCAACGTTGAAGAAGGAAACTGCATGTTCAACAGGAAGAAGCCTCCAGCAGAAGGTTGGCCTTCTGACTCGACTTGTTGGAGGTCTGAGAGGACAGACAAGAGACGGCAACAAACACGGATAAGTCCAGGCTGATACACAAAAGAGAAACCACATCATTTGATCCTGATGCATGTAGAAAGTGAGAAAAGCTCAAAATCCTTATAATAGCTTTTATTTCCAGTGCAGTGGGAACACTGAATATTCTATTCTAAACCAAACCATGAAGAAACATTTTTCAAAATTGTTAACGTTAAGTTTATTTTACAGAAATGAAGAAAAAGAAACATTGGGCTGTACAAAAAATTAAAAAAAAAAATAGCAGTGACTGCATGTTTCTTTTCAAACTCCAAGCATTTCTCTCTCGTTTACAGTAAATGTTTAAGATTCAGGTTTCCTGTGAATCACTGAACTAATAATTAGCTGTATAACTGCTGTTTCTGAGGACTGCTCCACATCTGTGCTGCATGGAGTGGACCAGCTCCCGGCACCTGTGAACAGGTATTCCAGTCCAGGACCACTGAACCACATCCCACAATTCCTCTGCATTTTTTTTTTTTGCCTCAGAAACAGCATTTTTTGTGACCCCAGAAGTTTTCTATTGGACTGAGCCCCAAGGATTGAAACGGCCAATCCATACCGTTGATCTGGTTGGTCTGGAACCAAGATGCTGGTCACTTACTGATGTGTTTGGGGAGGTAGCCGTCTTGTTGAAACAATCATCTCAAGGGCACTTGCTCTTCAGCATGAGACAACATGAACTCTTCAAGGGTTCTTATGTGTTCAAACTGATCCATGATCCCTGGACCTGACACCACAGCATGAGAACCATCCCGGGGTGGGGGGAGCAGTGGCACTGGGATCAGCGCCAAAGAGAGACGTCTGATATACAAACCCACAGAAGTTGAGGCCATCATGTCTCCATATAGGAGTAGCTTCTTGAAACCAAAGAGCTTCAGGAATTGTCAGTTACTGTAAACTAGCCGTGTTGAAAGAACCAATAAACGCATGTTGTTCTGTTCAACAACTGAGAACGCGGGAACATGTTCTCAGCAGGGGGTCCTGGGAGTCTGAGAAGTGTGTGTGTACGCGCCGTAGCAACTATAAAGATATAACACCATTTGTCGCAATAAACAAGACGACGATTGTCAGTAACGCGGCGCATCTTATGTTTTTAAAATACTGCAGAACGAATCATTGAATGTCTGTCAGGGGTGAAAGAGTTTTTTGACACTATTGCACAGAGATTGCACCCGAGATTGTGCAAGGAGAGGAACAGCGCACAGAGGGATACGCGCACAGTTCAAGAAACTCCACAACAGTGTTCTGGAAAACCTTATCTGCCAGATAAGGAACCAATCTAAAGATCAGGAACAATTAATATTCCTGTCCCTCCTCGACCACCAGCAGTTTCAGACATATCGGAAATAAATCCCCCATCCAACCGTGGCCGTGACTATTCCCACATCTACTGCAACTGCTGACCGGACATCCTCTGCCCTCAAGAGAATAAAAACTTGTCTGCAAGTAATACGGTGATGCGTAATCTCTAAATTACGCAGCGCCCTCTTCTTGTTATATTGTGTTTTTTTTATTGATGGCTTGTATGATTATAACGTCATGGTGGATTAAGTAGTTAAACCCACACTGGCCCAGGTACCAAATACACAACCCGCCACTGAATAATACTGTAAGAAACATTAAACCAGACCACGAGAATTTTGAGTAAATTTTAAACATTTAAATTTTTTTCCTACCACAATTTTTCTCCCTTGTTTTCAATGTTTTTTTGTTTTTTTTTGTTTGATTGTTTGGGATATTTTTATATATATTTTTGAGGTGCTGCAGCCCCCCCAGCACCCCTACTTCCCACGGCACTGGTTCTGTCCTGTCGGATCGAAGCCTATGAGTTTTGGGGGTCATCTGTTCTTTTTGGGTCGAGGGTCCACAGTCATCAGCCCATAAAATGTTGCACCATTTTTCTTTGGGTCAGTAAATGTGTTCTTTAGCTAACTGTAACCTCTCCTGCACATTTCTTTATACTTCTGTAGGTCAACACCGCTAGCAGTCAGCAGTCCTCTGTTCTCGTGCTAACGCACCAACCAGGAAGCGCTTATGTCTGACAAAAGTATTTTTAGTGAAAATAATTTTTCCATTAATGAGCTGCTTAATGTAAGTTTAAATGTGTTGAAGGACTTTACTGTTGCTGCTGCTTTGCTTCGCCTACTCTTTGCTTGATTTTTCTTTGCCTTGCTTTCTCTTCACTGTATTTTAAGGCTGTTTTGCTTTTTTTTGTGCTTTGTCAATTTTATTGTATTTTGCCGAAGCTAGCTCCCAGTTTATCTTTAATCTTCCACACTTGGCACACACGTTTCCTCCAAACTGTACTATAGCCAGTTTTACTCACAGTTTTATAGCCAGTTTTTAGTTTGTCTGCTGGTCATCTTAAGAAGTGCACAATTGATTAAGGAGTAAATTAATGTTTTAAAATAGCAGTCACACCAGGAGCTTCTGTGATTTGCCCCCCCTCCTCAAAAACAAATTTTGCTCAAAACAAGCAGGATTTGCATATGCAGATTGTTCCTCTAAATTCCAGTCACAGACCAACCCAGCCCATGCATCCATCCCATGGGGCCGTGCTCATCTGATGTGACCCAGGAACTGAATTTATTTGCAGTTCCTCGACTGAACGCTGCAGGCGAGTCAGTCTCCTCTGACCCCCGGATGCTTTTTACCCCCACCTAACCCATGGTTGTCCTCCATTTTGCATTTGAAAAACAGGGGAATGGCTTTTGATAGAAACAGAGAAGTAAAAATTAATTGCAAGAATGTAGACTCACAAACCTGAAAAGCAAAGAGCTCCGTTTGCAGACTTGGACAGTGAAAAGCTCCAAAAGCAGGTAAAGATTCTAATTCCTTTGGATTAAAGTTCCAACTATGTGTCTGTGTGTGCGGGTGTGCACATGCAAGAAACAGAATGAAAAAAAAAAATTACTAGGAAAATTTGTGTATGTTGGGGGCTGAAAAATAGAATAGAAATAAAAATAAAACTCACTGCTGTAGTGGTGTTGTTGTAATTCCTGCTCAAAGGCAACATGCCCTAACAAAACAGTGAGTTTAATTGCATGTCTGGTGCCATCCAGCAACATGGGAAAATGAAAAACACTAGTTGGGCACAGTTCTGAAAATCAACTCATTATTAAAAACAATGGAGAGCTGCATTGTTTTTACTAATTGAGCCGAGGGGCAAAAATATGCAGCGTAAGAGCTGCCTTTATTGCACTCCGGGGCTGCTTTTACAGCATAACTCTGACCTACTGTAGTCAAAAAACTTGCCAGTGCATAACTACTGCTTGTTGGTAATTATGAGCACACAATTACACAGAAACGTGCACACACGTGATCTGCATCTGCTCTCTTCTGTGTCTGTGCACATCTCCAAATACCTTTGTTTGCTCACCTCATTGCTTACCCTGATGGACGTGATCCTGGCCTGAGTGTTGGCGTGTCGGTGCGAGCGGCCTCTTTAGAGAAACATCAATATGATTAATACGAGTGTGGAAAAAACAGCTCTATTTTTACAGCATTCATACCCAGCAGGAAGCTGGAGCGTGGGGGTCCCCAGTCGCTGCGGAGAAATGCATCTTTGAACAGCAAAACTGAGTGTTTGGAGCGGTCAGAGGTGAGGTAGCAAAACAGTTTTCGGTACTTTTTTTGTAACTTAACACACTATCTGGGTCACAGCTGACCTCTCCACCAGCCTGGATGGAGTGGTGCCCAACACTGTGCTGAAGTTAAAACCAGATATAACACTAGTCCATTAGGAGCAGCATCTCGTATTCATGATGGAGTTGGAATGCTGGCGACTGAGCCACATCAATCGAAGTGGTCGATGAAAGTGGAACTGCCTCTGGCCACCGAGTAGTCCTGTCAACCATCGTCAGGAGGTGAGTAAAACCCCTGGAAAGAGGAAGTTGGCCCACCAAGTCCACATGCACATGCTCAAACTTCCCCTGCAGAACAGGAAACTGTTCCGCAGGGGAGCCTTAGTATGCCGTTGCACCTTGGCACGCTGGCAGGCCAGACAGGACACTGCCCATGACCGAACATCTCGACGGAGGCCTGGCCACCCAAACTTTTCCCCCACCAGTTTAACCGAGGCTTTGACGCCTGGGTGGGAAAGGGAATGTCCTGCATCAAAAACCCGCCTGACGCCAGCCATCAGGAACAAAAGGCCGAGGCCTGCCGGTTGAGACATCACACAGGAGAGTTGCACCACCGTCATGAAAGGAGACCTCCTCCAACTGCAAACTGGATTCAGCTGCCTTAAAGTTCAGAATACCTGGGTCCGTCAGCTGGTCCGTGGCCATGGCAAGGTAGTCAACGCCGAAATGCACGGAAGCGACGGGCGCTCTGGACAGACAATCCAGCCACCAGATTATTCTTGCCAGCCACATGTTGAATGTCAGTCGTAAAGTGCCGCTGCTGCCGTGCTGACCACGGCTCAGAAACCTTTGCCATCGCAAAAGTAAGGGGCTTGCGGTCAACAAAAGCGGTAAAGGGCCTACCTTCCAACATGAACTGAAAATGGCGCGTTGCCAGAAAAAGGGCGAGCAGTTCCCTATCAAAAGTACTATACTTTCCTTTCAGCATCCCTGAAGTTTCCTGCTAAAAAATGCGAGGGGTTGCCTAGCACCATCCCCCCATTGTTCACACACTGCCCCCACAGCATAATCAGAGGCATCAGTCGTCAGGGCCACAGGGGCCGTTGGACAAGGATGGGCCAAAAGCGCAGCATTAGCCAGGGCCTTCTTAGCATCATCAAATGCCCGCACCCTTTCGGGAGTCAACTCTATCACCTGGTCACCTTTTTTTGCCTCGAAGTGCATCATACAAGGGGTGCATGAGGTGAGCAGCTTGTGGGATGAAACGGTTATAAAAGTTCACCATCCCCAAAAACTCCTGCAAGGGTTTCACTGAGGGAGGCCAAGGAAAAACTGAAACCGCTTCAACTTTGGCAGGAAGGGGAACTACCCCTTGGGGAGACACTCGATGTCCCAGGAACTTAATGGTAGGCAGACCAAACTGGCATTTAGCCGGATTAACGATCAGGCCGTGCTCACTCAGTCTAACAAACAACTGGCCGGAGATGCACCATGTGTTCTGCTGAAGAGGGGCCAAGCCACCAGTATATCGTCCAAATACACAAACAAAAACGGCATACCCTGCAGGACCCAAACCATTAGTCGCTGGAACATCTGCGCCGCACCTTTAAGGTTAAATGGCATCCGCAAAAAACTCAAAAAGACCAAAAGGAGTGATAACAGCAGTCTTGGGAACATCTAAGGGATGTACAGAAACCTGATGGTAGCTACGGACTTAATCCACCTTGGAAAAAACTGTCGCCCCAGCAAGGCGAGCAGAAAAGTCCTGGATGTGAGGGACTGGATACCGGTCGTCACTGGTTGCATTATTAAGGCGGCGAAAATCCCACAAGGTCTCCAACCCCCGTCGGCCTTAGGAACCATATGCAAAGGGGACGCCCACGGACCTTTGGAGCGGCGTACGATCGGAGGCGCTCCATTTTTAGCAAACTCAGCCTTAGCTATGGCTAACTTAGTGGTATCTAAGAGGCATGCCCGCGCAAAAACAGGTTGACCCACAGTTGGGATACAATGCTCCACCCCATGCCTAGCCACGGTAGCAGAAAATGTGAGGTTGGGTCAGAGCAGGAAACGCTAACCAACGCTGATACTCGTCACCTGTGGCAAGCATGTTAGCAAGAGGCCGATGGCCAGGTCCCCCAGGTTTGCAGGGGTAGGTATCAAATGACACAGCATCAATTAAACAGCTGTTGGCAACATGTACTAATAACCTGAAAGCACACAAAAAATCACCACCCAAAATAGGTACAGACACAGAAGCAATGACAAAGTCCCACTCGAACCGACGTCCACTAAAACATACAGTCACCGACCTTGAACCAAAGGTGTGCGAATGGGTGTGCCGTTAGCCGCATCCAGTGGGGGCACATGACTCTGACACAAAATGTCCGTCGCCGAAACCGGCATTATGCTCCGCTGCGCCCCGGAGTCCACAAGGAACCGACGTCCAGAAACTTCGTCCATGATAAAAAGCAGCTTGTCTGAACTGCCAGCACACACAGCTGCTAGCGAGTGCCGGCCCTCTCGTTTCCCTGACGGCGGAACGAACACGGAGGAATGCAGCGTTTCGCCTTTATTCCAAACCGGCGGTGGTAGCAGTAGAGCACGTCGTCCTGCCGCTGCTCCGACACGGCAACCACCGCATCCTCCTTGAGGCACACCTGGTAAAAGTGCATGTACCCTGTAGTGTCTGGAGGCCAACAAAAGTCGGTCCGCGTCTTCAGCCAGCGCGCGGTAATCCTTCGCCTGGATCCGGGGAGAGCTCGCCAGTGCGGTGCGGACGGCAGGAGGGAGCTGACGCAGAAACAGGTGTGTAAAAAGGAAGGAAACATCTCCCGAACCCACCAACGCCAGCATGTGCTCCATCAGCTCCGAGGGTTGGCGATCCCCCAAACCATCCATGGACAACAAACAATCAGCCGGCTCAGCATCTGAAAGTTGATAAAGCCGCAGTAGGGTTTCCTTGAGTGCGCCATATTTGTTAGCGGTCGGCGGGCTCCGTAGTAGACCCATCAGACGGCAGGTGGAAACGGAATCCAATGCAGCAACGACATGAAAGTACTTGGTCTCGTCAGCAGTTATGCCACGTAGATGAAACTGGGCCTCCACATGCTGGGACCACGGCTCCGGGTCGTGTTGCCAGAACTCGGGAAGCTTGATCACGGCCGCAAACACGGCGGACGAAGAGGCGGCAGAGGGTGAAACCAGGACTGGCGGAGAAACAGCATCCCGGGAAGAGGCAGAGACCGAAACCGCGGCCGGTGGAGAAACAGCAGTAGCGTCTGGTGAGTCTTCCGATGATGACATGTTCAGACATTCGGGGTCACCAATGTGGAAGTCAGCAGAAAGAGACAAAAGGTATTTTGAGTCTCGCTTTATTCTCCAAAGCTTCCAACCAGAACAACAAATCCAAGTAGAATAGAATAGGCGCCAAGAGTACGGTCTCTCCTCCCTCTCCGTTCTTCCTTTTCCTCTCTCACCTTCACAATAAGAGCTTACATTCAGAGCTCCCATTCTGGTGTGAAACATAGTAAGGTTAGTGTCCACCACACAATCATATATTTATACAGTGCTACCTCTACATACAAAATTAATTGGTTCTGGAAGTAGTTTAGTAATCTGAAAATTTCTTAAGTAGAGAGGCGTTTTCCATGTAAATGCCCTAATCCGTTCCAACCTTTGTTTGCTCACCTCATTACTTACCCTGATGGACGTGATCCTGGCCTGAGTGTTGGCGTGTCGGTGCGAGCGGCCTCTTTAGAGAAACATCAATATGATTAATACGAGTGTGGAAAAAACAGCTCTATTTTTACAGCATTCATACCCAGCAGGAAGCTGGAGCGTGGGGGTCCCCAGTCGCTGCGGAGAAATGCATCTTTGAACAGCAAAACTGAGTGTTTGGAGCGGTCAGAGGTGAGGTAGCAAAACAGTTTTCGGTACTTTTTTTGCAACTTAACACACTATCTGGGTCACAGCTGACCTCTCCACCAGCCTGGATGGAGTGGTGCCCAACACTGTGCTGAAGTTAAAACCAGATATAACACTAGTCCATTAGGAGCAGCATCTCGTATTCATGATGGAGTTGGAATGCTGGCGACCGAGCCACATCAATCGAAGTGGTCGATGAAAGTGGAACTGCCTCTGGCCACCGAGTAGTCCTGTCAACCATCGTCAGGAGGTGAGTAAAACCCCTGGAAAGAGGAAGTTGGCCCACCAAGTCCACATGCACATGCTCAAACTTCCCCTGCAGAACAGGAAACTGTTCCGCAGGGGAGCCTTAGTATGCCGTTGCACCTTGGCACGCTGGCAGGCCAGACAGGACACTGCCCATGACCGAACATCTCGACGGAGGCCTGGCCACCCAAACTTTTCCCCCACCAGTTTAACCGAGGCTTTGACGCCTGGGTGGGAAAGGGAATGTCCTGCATCAAAAACCCGCTGACGCCAGCCATCAGGAACAAAAGGCCGAGGCCTGCCGGTTGAGACATCACACAGGAGAGTTGCACCACCGTCATGAAAGGAGACCTCCTCCAACTGCAAACTGGATTCAGCTGCCTTAAAGTTCAGAATACCTGGGTCCGTCAGCTGGTCCGTGGCCATGGCAAGGTAGTCAACGCCGAAATGCACGGAAGCGACGGGCGCTCTGGACAGACAATCCGCCACCAGATTATTCTTGCCAGCCACATGTTGAATGTCAGTCGTAAAGTGCCGCTGCTGCCGTGCTGACCACGGCTCAGAAACCTTTGCCATCGCAAAAGTAAGGGGCTTGCGGTCAACAAAAGCGGTAAAGGGCCTACCTTCCAACATGAACTGAAAATGGCACGTTGCCAGAAAAAGGGCAAGCAGTTCCCTATCAAAAGTACTATACTTCCTTTCAGCATCCTGAAGTTTCCTGCTAAAAAATGCGAGGGGTTGCCAAGCACCATCCCCCCATTGTTCACACACTGCCCCCACAGCATAATTAGAGGCATCAGTCATCAGGGCCACAGGGGGCGTTGGACAAGGATGGGCCAAAAGCGCAGCATTAGCCAGGGCCTTCTTAGCATCATCAAATGCCCGCACCCTTTCGGGAGTCAACTCTATCACCTGGTCACCTTTTTTGCCTCAAAGTGCATCATACATGAGTGCATGAGGTGAGCAGCTTGTGGGATGAAACGGTTATAAAAGTTCACCATCCCCAAAAACTCCTGCAAGGGTTTCACTGAGGGAGGCCAAGGAAAAACTGAAACCGCTTCAACTTTGGCAGGAAGGGGAACTACCCCTTGGGGAGACACTCGATGTCCCAGGAACTTAATGGTAGGCAGACCAAACTGGCATTTAGCCGGATTAACGATCAGGCCGTGCTCACTCAGTCTAACAAACAACTGCCGGAGATGCACCATGTGTTCTGCTGAAGAGGGCCAAGCCACCAGTATATCGTCCAAATACACAAACAAAAACGGCATACCCTGCAGGACCCAAACCATTAGTCACTGGAACATCTGCGCCGCACCTTTAAGGTTAAATGGCATCCGCAAAAACTCAAAAAGACCAAAAGGAGTGATAACAGCAGTCTTGGGAACATCTAATGGATGTACAGAAACCTGATGGTAGCTACGGACTTAATCCACCTTGGAAAAAACTGTCGCCCCAGCAAGGCGAGCAGAAAAGTCCTGAATGTGAGGGACTGGATACCGGTCGTCACTGGTTGCATTATTAAGGCGGCGAAAATCCCCACAAGGTCTCCAACCCCCGTCGGCCTTAGGAACCATATGCAAAGGGGACGCCCACGGACCTTTGGAGCGGCGTACGATCCGAGGCGCTCCATTTTAGCAAACTCAGCCTTAGCTATGGCTAACTTAGTGGTATCTAAGAGGCATGCCCGCGCAAAAACAGGTTGACCCACAGTTGGGATACAATGCTCCACCCCATGCCTAGCCACGGTAGCAGAAAATGTGAGGTGGGTCAGAGCAGGAAACGCTAACAAACGCTGATACTCGTCACCTGTGGCAAGCATGTTAGCAAGAGGCCGATGGCCAGGTCCCCCAGGTTTGCAGGGGTAGGTATCAAATGACACAGCATCAATTAAACAGCTGTTGGCAACATGTACTAATAACCTGAAAGCACACAAAAAATCACCACCCAAAATAGGTACAGACACAGAAGCAATGACAAAGTCCCACTCGAACCGACGTCCACTAAAACATACAGTCACCGACCTTGAACCAAAGGTGCGAATGGGTGTGCCGTTAGCCGCATCCAGTGGGGGCACATGACTCTGACACAAAATGTCCGTCGCCGAAACCGGCATTATGCTCCGCTGCGCCCCGGAGTCCACAAGGAACCGACGTCCAGAAACTTCGTCCATGATAAAAAGCAGCTTGTCTGAACTGCCAGCACACACAGCTGCTAGCGAGTGCCGGCCCTCTCGTTTCCCTGACGGCGGAACGAACGAACACGGAGGAATGCAGCGTTTCGCCTTTATTCCAAACCGGCGGTGGTAGCAGTAGAGCACGTCGTCCTGCCGCTGCTCCGACACGGCAACCACCGCATCCTCCTTGAGGCACACCTGGTAAAAGTGCATGTACCCTGTAGTGTCTGGAGGCCAACAAAAGTCGGTCCGCGTCTTCAGCCAGCGCGCGGTAATCCTTCGCCTGGATCCGGGGAGAGCTCGCCAGTGCGGTGCGGACGGCAGGAGGGAGCTGACGCAGAAACAGGTGTGTAAAAAGGAAGGAAACATCTCCCGAACCCACCAACGCCAGCATGTGCTCCATCAGCTCCGAGGGTTGGCGATCCCCCAAACCATCCATGGACAACAAACAATCAGCCGGCTCAGCATCTGAAAGTTGATAAAGCCGCAGTAGGGTTTCCTTGAGTGCGCCATATTTGTTAGCGGTCGGCGGGCTCCGTAGTAGACCCATCAGACGGCAGGTGGAAACGGAATCCAATGCAGCAACGACATGAAAGTACTTGGTCTCGTCAGCAGTTATGCCACGTAGATGAAACTGGGCCTCCACATGCTGGGACCACGGCTCCGGGTCGTGTTGCCAGAACTCGGGAAGCTTGATCACGGCCGCAAACACGGCGGACGAAGAGGCGGCAGAGGGTGAAACCAGGACTGGCGGAGAAACAGCATCCCGGGAAGAGGCAGAGACCGAAACCGCGGCCGGTGGAGAAACAGCAGTAGCGTCTGGTGAGTCTTCAGATGATGACATGTTCAGACATTCGGGTTCACCAATGTGGAAGTCAGCAGAAAGAGACAAAAGGTATTTTGAGTCTCGCTTTATTCTCCAAAGCTTCCAACCAGAACAACAAATCCAAGTAGAATCGAATGAGCGCCAAGAGTACGGTCTCTCCTCCCTCTCCGTTCTTCCTTTTCCTCTCTCACCTTCACAATAAGAGCTTACATTCAGAGCTTACATTCTGGTGTGAAACATAGTAAGGTTAGTGTCCACCACACAATCATATACTTATACAGTGCTACCTCTACATACAAAATTAATTGGTTCTGGAAGTAGTTTCGTAATCTGAAAATTTCTTAAGTAGAGACGCGTTTTCCATGTAAATGCCCTAATCCGTTCCAACCTTTGTTTGCTCACCTCATTACTTATCCTGATGGACATGATCCTGGCCTGAGTGTTGGCGTGTCGGTGCGAGCGGCCTCTTTAGAGAAACATCAAGATGATTAATACGAGTGTGGAAAAAACAGCTCTATTTTCATAGCATTCATACCCAGCAGGAAGCTGGAGCGTGGGGGTCCCCAGTCGCTGCGGAGAAATGCATCTTTGAACAGCAAAACTGAGTGTTTGGAGCGGTCAGAGGTAAGGTAGCAAAACAGTTTTCGGTACTTTTTTTGTAACTGGACACACTATCTGGGTCACAGCTGACCTCTCCACCAGCCTGGACGGAGTGGTGCCCAATACTGTGCTGAAGTTAAAACCACTAGTCCATTAAGAGCAGCATCTCGTATTCATGATGGAGTTGGAATGTTGGTGACTGTTCTGCAGCCATCTTGGTTGTTTTTATCGTGGCTCTTGAACCCTCTTGCATGACTCCTTTCTGCAGCGCTGCAGTTTGCACTGTTGAGCTTTTCAAATTTACTTTTCAGAAGCAATAACTCTTGTAGAAACAGAACAAAGGAAGCTCATCGTTTGCGAGTAGGAGCTGACAAATGTTCCACAACAGCACCAGACCAATCGATTCTGTTTCATGGCTGTTTTTTGAAACTCATTTTTACTTCACTCATCAACTAAGCCTACAGTGTAGTATAGAGTGTAGTATACAGCGTAGTATAAAGTGTAGTATACAGCATAGTATACAACGTAGTATACAGCGTAGTATAGAGTGTAGTACACAGTGTATTATACAGCGTAGTATAGACTGTAGTATACAGCGTAGTATAGAGTGTAGTATACAGCATAGTATAGAGTGTAGTATACAGTGTAGTATTAAGTGTAGTACACAGCGTTGTATAAAGTGTAGTACACAGCGTAGTATAGAGTGTAGTATACAGCGTAGTATAGAGCGTAGTATACAGCGTAGTATAGAGTGTAGTACACAGCGTAGTATAGAGCGTAGTATAGAGTGTAGTATACAGCGTAGTATAAAGTGTAGTATACAGCATAGTATACAACGTAGTATACAGCGTAGTATAGAGTGTAGTACACAGTGTATTATACAGCGTAGTATAGACTGTAGTATACAGCGTAGTATAGAGTGTAGTATACAGCATAGTATAGAGTGTAGTATACAGTGTAGTATTAAGTGTAGTACACAGCGTTGTATAAAGTGTAGTACACAGCGTAGTATAGAGTGTAGTATACAGCGTAGTATAGAGTGTAGTATACAGCGTAGTATAGAGCGTAGTATACAGCGTAGTATAGAGCGTAGTACACAGCGTAGTATAGAGCGTAGTATAGAGTGTAGTATACAGCGTAGTATAGAGTGTAGTACACAGCGTAGTATAGAGCGTAGTATACAGCGTAGTATAGAGCGTAGTATACAGCGTAGTATAGAGTGTAGTATACAGCGTAGTATACAATGTAGTATACAGGGTAGTATAGAGTGTAATATACTGTAGTATACAGCGTAGTATAGTGTAGTATACAGCGTAGTATAGTGTAGTATACAGTGTAGTACACAACGTAGTATACAGTGTAATATACATCCAGTATGCACTGGATACCGGGCCAGAGGTCGTTTTTAGTATGCACTATGCCACTGTAAAAAACAACTCGGCTTCTGGTCATGTGACTGCTTTAATTGACTGAGTGACGCATTCCATCATGGCATTATAGTATGCAAGGTAGACTCGTCAGTTGCACCCAAGAAATCTTCCCAAAAGAAAGTAACCATCCAAGTGCTTCTCGCATATTCCTATGACAAAAAAAAATAACAAAAAATATGCACAAGTAGTATAGTATGTGGTCTTAAAATGGCCTCTTCACCCAACTGATTTGTAAATTAAGAAGCAGTTGCTAGAAATATGGAGAAAGAAAATACCAAGAGGACTAATCACATTCTTGCCTGTGCTTCGTTGTGATTTGTGGTCACATTTCAGGGGTGGTGGAGGTGATGATGCAGGGTCTCTGGCTACACAGCTATGGCAAACAAATGTTGGTTTGACATAGAAGCATTTTTCTTTTTACATTTTTCACAAAAACTGCTTTTGCACCAAAAACCATCATGACAATCTCCTGCGGACTTCACCCAGTTTGTTGTGGCATTTAGAGGCAGTATCTTCTGAGTTCCTTGATTCTGCCCTCTGGAAGTAAATCCAGATCAACCAGACCAACACTTCGCATCGAAGAGGAAAAGAATTGAATTGGCCACACCCTCCTCTGCGTCTGCCGTTGCAGGTTTCCACACCCTCCAATAGCTTCCCTTTCCAGTTGCAGCTCCCCAGAAGCACCGACTCACCTCACCAACCCAATGTGTTAACCATCCTGCTCGCCCAGGAACACACACAGAAGAGCGTCTCAAGAAACATATACAGAGCCACCACATGAAACGCCAGCTTTGCGTCAATAGATGGGAAGAGCTCGAGTTCAGGACAACTCATATCCATCACGGAGGCTTATCTGTCAGCCAAACTGGGAGGTTCAACACGATGTCGCCAGATGTAAGAGAGGGACGGAGAGGGATCGGCCCGAATGAGGAAGATCTATGGAGGAGGAAGGAGAAATGTTTTCATGCATCCAGGCCGCATCCATCTGCTGGATGAGACGAGCGCACTCATGACGACATGAGCGGTTATCTGGCAACGCTCGGGTTTCGTGTGTCTCACACAAGTTCACAGTAATCAAATCTCCCCGTCGTTTTCCTCACTCCAGGCCTCCGCGGAGGGAGCTCATCGCTGATCACAAAGTTCTGATTTACAGCGGTGGATCCCCCTGCAGAGCTCACACACTCTTCTGACTGGCTGAACACGTGTTTGCAAAGACTTTGCAACACCGGGAACGTGGCCAGGTCATCTGCAGAAAATATTCCCCGATAATAATAATATGTAAAAGAAGCTTGTGGCCGAGCCGACATCCAGGCCGACGAAACAAGAAAATTGATTTGTAAATAGTTTGACTCGTCTGGCAGCGGTTCGAGAAAAACAAACGATAAGAAAGCAGTCGTTCCCATGTTGTTCACGTTCAAAAGATTTGGCCGAATCCTCGAACCGTCATCTTGCATCAAACCTTGAAGATGACCCCATTTGAATTTCTTCCCTTGGCACGTCAGAAATGTGTCTAAAGAATGAAAATTTCATGCTTTAATCTTACACTTGGTGCCAGCAATGGTCTGCAGTGGTGAAAACACAGTGGGGGTGGTGTTCATCTGGAACGTCAGAGGCCCCCCTCAGGAGTGGTAAAGTGGTTTTTAAACATCATACATAAGATACTAGTTGCACTTTTTTTTTTTTAAACTTAACATATATTATGTAATTAATGCACACAACCAAGTTATACTAATGAGACAAATTTGCAAAATAAAAGCAGCGCAAGAGGGAGGAAAAAAAACAAGATAAAAACATGCTCAGAAGCTCTGCACGTGCACAACAGTTTTACCGTAAAATGCAGATTTGTTCATCAGAGCACGTGCATGTTCCTTCGTTAGATTTGAGCCCAGGCTGGTGGTGCACTCCTGAAGCTCATTAATGAGCTTAAAGCCCAACTCAGGGACCACCATGAGGTGGTGTTAATGTCAATCATCCAGCATGTCTACTTTGCACACATTAAAAACTTAGTTAAATAATCTATATCACCAGGTCTCTCCTTTTGAATGTTTGCCAGGAGCATTACAGGAGCATGTAGTTAAATGATTTATCAAACAGATGACAAGTCATTAAGAGGTGAAGCGATAATGCTTTGATATCAACTGTTTTCTCTCTATGCTGTAGATTGTGCCGTCTCTGTAACTGGATCAATACCTGATAAAAGCAGACAAGTTTATACGATTTTTTTTTTATCATTAGAGTTCACTGTTGACTCCTGTCAGGCATCTGTGATAAAAATCGCTGTACGGTATAATGTAAAACACTGCACCTGCAGGAAACTAACATTTTCACGAATGCAGAAAATCATAAAAATTCACCATTACACAAATCACTATTGCATGTGTTGCTCTGTAATTACACAACCAAACGCTAGAGGGCAGTGCAGGTTCCTTCTGCAGCACTGTAGCTCACAGTGCCGAGTTTCCCTTTAAAGGTGGGGTGGGTGTTGTTTTTTTGCAACACTTTTTACAATATTGCCTGAAAACCTTTTCACATTTCCATTGCACCCACTGAAATAAAATGTTTGCAAAAAAAACTAAACATTTTGGTCCAGTCTAGAAGGTATAATCAGAGAAAAACTCTGACCAATCAAAAAAGTGATCATCACTATTTTGATTGGCTGCCTAATACGTCCATCAAATATCACCCCTCGCTCCTCCCTCCCTCCCTATGGTTCATGCAGTCGTGAATCATGTGAAGGCGTGGTTTCGGGGGTTAGCTGAAGAGGAGGAGGCGGAGCCTTTGGGAGGAGGGAGGGAGTGTATATTTTCAAAATCTCACTTGAGTTGGATTGCTGGAACCGTTTTTCAAACACCTACTCCACCTTTAAGCCTGATTTATACTCGGAAATCAGACGGATGCAGACACTCTGGTGCACCTCCCCAAAATTGTAGGTTGATGCAGACAGTGCCGCTGAGAGAAGAGAAAGGAGGCCTCTGATTGGTCAATTCTACAGCCGCGTAGAAAAGGGCGTGTCATCGAAGAAATGAGGAAGTACCCACATCTGTACGATTCTGGTTCTCCACACTACAAAGACAGCACATATTCTAGTAATTCATGGAGGGAGATAGGGATGAATGTGAGTCTGGATACGGCCGAGACGGTGAGGAAGTGGAAAAACGCAAGAGATAAGTTCAGTAAGTTTAGCTAGTTCGTGATTGTCGCTCTGGCGTTGTGGCGTGGAATAACATAGCGGAGACTGCGCTTCAAATTGAACATAAATTAAAAGTAACTGCGGCATACCGGCGACAAGATAACTGCGACACATTGCCACGAGAGTATACACAGCCCTTAACTTCCCATATTTAGCTTAGACATAGCAACGGAGAAAATTAAGTTTATTTTACATGAGTTGGCGCTGATAAATACTTAGCATCAGTCGTTTTCACAGACATTACAGCAAACTATTGTTCTACCTGACTTGAAAACAACAAGGAAGAAGAAGTACTGGCGGGAAATACAAAGACAAAGAAGGACAAAATCTACCAAATCACACGCGCAGTTACATTTGGAGGGAGGTGCACGTCAAGGTAGGACGTAGCCTGCGGCGTAGGGTTCGCACTTATGGCGTCGCTTTGACACAAAAGTATAAAATCGTTCCATTACTCCGTGGGATTCCCTCAAATATATTTTAAAAATTGTAAATTTTACATATAGCACATTTAAAATGAATCAATCTCACATGTCCAGTGGTTCAGTTGATTTTGTTTGTGTGAATGTTTTAGGTTCTCAGGCAGCTGAACGTGTCTGAGAATAAAGCAGCCTCTTTGTGTTCGACATAAACGTGACACCTTAATGTTATTCTGCATTAAAATGTCAGTCATTATAAAGCCACTATCAGAAATGTCAGTGTAAGAGGATTAGCTGTAGGCAGAAATGATCTGTTCTGGGTTGGACTCTCCACTGTGTTGTGAAGGAGATGTGCAGTGTTGTCCATTATATTTTGTAAATCGATGCGAAGGAGAAATTTGCATAATCAGCTCTGGAGGCTCCAGGGGTCTACCCAGCATTCACCGCTTCCAGTACCGGGGCCCCAACAGATGACTGCGGTTACAAAGACACATCTTAAGCTGTGTTATCCAAGTAAGACCCAAGTTTCCCCATGAAGCTTGAACACCCAGATATCTGCAGTCCTCCAGAACACTTACCTCAAAAGTGTACGGTACCAGATTATTATAGAGTATTTTATTAATCTTGCAGGCACGTTACATTTGTTTTTCTAAAGCTCAAAGACAGCGCCGTTGCATTTAAGATCACTTGCAAATGTGGCTCACATATGGACATGCAATCACCGATGACCTTTCACAGCAAACTGTGCTCTAATGGTCCGGAACAAAAGAAAAAAACAGTGCTGAATGGCATAAAAGTTGGAAGATAATCATAGTGATACCGCCATTTTAAAAGCGGCTTAACCTCCTCACCCTTCACTTCTCGTGGCGCAACTGGCCAACGTCGCATCAGACCCTCCACGCCTGGCGGATCCTGTCATTTCCATGCCCTCGGTTCGCAACATGGACTTTGTTAAAAATTTTAAAATCTTCAAGCCGAGCTGAGACGACCTTGATGCTTGATCCATTAGAAAACACAAAACAGATGTTTACATGTTGTTTTAACCTCAGGAATGCTCTCCAGGATAAGATACAGGTTATGTTCTTTAAACCATCACCTGGGTGGAGGTGTGATGTTATTTCAGAAACCAGAATGATGATCTTTTTTTTTTGTTTTTTTTTTTTATATATAGGGACCAGAGCAAGCACAGCGTGTGATTTCTGAAGTTAGTTCAGAGATTCTACAGGGGCAGTAAAAGGCATTATCATAACTTTCCATCATTGTAATTGATAGGCTGTCTGGGGGAAAAAAGGAGCATTCCTATAGTCTGACTGCCGTGTCTCATTTTCACTAATGGGACTTTGCACTGGGGACGCTCTGGTTTTGCAAAAAACAAAAAAAGGTTTGCATCAGAGAGCAGCCAGGGAACGCAGACACAACAGCTCAAGAGTGGAAGTAAAGGAGGGAGTAGGAGGTGTAAATGAAGGATGGAAGATGAAAGAAACGGTCGAGAGACGACCTGCAGACCTGCCAGAGCAGTAGTCTGTTTTTTTGCTTTATACTAAAAAGGGATGAAGCCCCGCAGCTGTGAAATTCAAATCACAGTGTGGGAGGGGTGGGGCCAGCACAAGTGCACACACACTGAAAAGTGTTTACGCCAGCAGATGCTTTAGACATACCTGATTGAAAGACCATTCTGCAGAGCTCTTTCATCTTATTGCATCATCTTCCAATATTGAAGAGCTCAGTTGTGCAAGACGGCGCGATGAAAATAACACGGTAGTAGCAGAGAAACCCGAGGGATTCTGCAGTGGGAGCAAAGTACAAGTTGTAGGGAATGTTATGCGTGTCTCAAAACTCTTGAAACATGCTGTCTTACCAAAAAACCAGGTAGTGTTTCACAGCTGCCTCCATCAGTAAAAAAAAAAAAAAAAGAACATAAAAGCTTGAAAATAGAAACATGGCTCGCAAGACAAAACAAGAATCAGTCATGGATGATTGATTGAGAAGTTTATTTCTAAAAGAAATCAGAGACTGAATGGATTTAAGAAGTGAATGTGAACTGCTGAGCCAGTTCTGCACCTGCTGGTTCCCTGAGAGAGAACTTTAAATAAAACTGAAGCTTTCAGCCATGTTAAAATGCCCCATACAGTTTTTCAATGTGTTACAAGACACGAAGAAGATCACTTCTCAGAGCTAACGGTCTTACAGTTCTGTAAGAAACAGTCCTGTGTACCTGCTGGCTGGACCTCAGGCTCCTTTGTGTTTCCTGTGAGGAAGCAAGTGGGAACGATGATGAGAAGTTAGTGGAAGCTAAGTGAAGAAAAAAACCACAACAACAACAACAACCTCATGCTTAAGTGTGCTACTTTATTTCAGGCAGCCATCTCAGTTTAGGCTAGCTAACCGTTAGCTAAGGCAAGGTGACGGAGGAATCCTGTTCTCAGTTATTGATTCGTTCATTTTCATGCAGTACCTTTCCTCGCCACTCGGCAGACAGCAGGACAGGAAACAGAAATTATTCGCTCAGTCGGTTCTCAGGTTTTCGTTCATTTGTCACGTGACAGTCAGCCCACGCTGAAGAACAGTTATCACAACAGTTCGTTCACACACCGGATCGTTCTTTCATTCATTTGTCATGTAACTGTAGAGTAGCTGTGGGTCTGTGGACTGAGAAACAAACAAGGAAATTAATGATGTCCTATTTATACAGTTCATTCATTTGTCACGTTATTCATTAAATCAGTGGTCTTTGTAGATGTGTAAATTATTACAATTTATTTGATGATGATGATGATGATCAATAAATGCACCAATGTAATATTTTAAGGAATTTATTATTACTTTTGTCTTACTTGATTGTGTAACTGTCAAAATGAGATCAGTTATAATTCACTTGTCTTCAACCAGCTGTCACGTAACAGGGCTGAACGCTTCGTTCTTGTTCGTTCATTTGTCACGTGACAGATGCCGAGTCACTGATGTGTATTTGCTCTCTTAGGTTTTCTAGTGGTTTTAATTGCTGATTATAAACTGAGTGACAGCTGTCACCACTAATATCTTTACCCCTCTCAGGTAAACGCGGACCCAGCCTGTCAGAGAGCACCGACTGGACTCGAGGCTAACTGTACCGATTCCAACTCAAAGCTGGAGTCAAGTCTTATGAATGGACCCAAGACCCGACTCAGGTCGGGTTGGAACCTCGGGTTTTCAGGTTGTCGGGTTGTTCCAAAGACCGCTACTTCACTCTGTTATCGTGCTGGTCCTAATGTCGTTTTAACAACCAGACCAGATTGAAACGGTGTAAATCTGATGGCAATCACACTGGAAACAAGGTGGTTTGATGTAAAACCACTGTACGTTGATTCAATCTGATTTTGGGGAAAATAAATCTTTTGGATTTGGGCTAGCAGCGTGAATTTAGCCAAATCCTTCCTGCCTTACCCGTAGATTTTAGATTATGGGGACACTGGAATTTCCCATCAGAAATCTGACTGAAAAACACAAGTAGTCTTTTGTCTCCTCTTGCTTGTGGTGTCACCCAGATAACTGACCTGACCACCATCAGACTTGTAAGTAGCTGTTTTTCTGTCTGAAGACTAATCTGTCAAGTGGTGAATCTGTCCCCATCACAGCGTCTTTTTTTTTTCTAAAAAAAAAAAAAAAAAAAAAACACACACATACACAGTATAAAGTTCTTGATATTCATGGTACAGTACTGTGCAGCTTCCAGTAGCAGCCTGTTGAAAGGCCTGAAAACACCATCAGGTTCTTGCTCATAAATATTAATTGTAGGATTTTATTTTCAACAATATAAGTCAGCAAACATAAGGTTTACAAGCAAACAAGGTTTTGCCAACACTGAGCCAATGTTACCAGTAGAAAACGTTATGAAGCTCATTATGTTCACTGCTACACAGAGGAATGTTTTTTGTTCTCTTCCCCCATTTCTCAGGATGGACGTCCAGTAGGTTTAAAGCAGCCGTCTTCTCTGCAGCAGATACCGTTTCTTCCTCATGGCTCTGACGGCTGGAGCATCAGGTGTTCTCGTGTTACGTTTCAGATGTACTTCGTAAGAAAGTGAATCATTTTCCGTGATGTCAACAACAACGTGAACGGACAGGTCCAACAGCATCTGTCGGGATCATCTGGCGTCATGACGCTCTTTACTCTACAAGGTACTGTGACACACCCACTGGCTGATTTTGGACCTCAGTTTTGGGGAGGTCCCTGAAGGACAGCTTACATTTGAATGCGATGACAGGAGAAAATCTGCAAAGTTGACACTGTAGTCTTGAAGCGACGTTGACAGCCAGCCGGTAGATCGATGAGGAAAGATTGTTCTCTCATCACGCATCAGCTCAACAAACCCCGGGCTGATCCGTTAGACCGCTTCTCTGCAACTGATTTAAACCAACGTTCATTACCCAGAGAAAAGCCATGTGGGCATCATTTCCACACAGAAGGGCTCCAGCGAGGATTTGATCAGGAGACCTGACTCAGAGGCTACGACAGAATCTGTTGGCATCCCCCACAGTCAAATTATCACTTTAAATTTAATTTGAAGGGACATTTTATTACTTTTAGGAAGCGTCATCTCGCCCTCACAGGGTCCTATTCCAAGTATCAACAAAAAATAACACTGAAAGTAAAACTGAAAGTAAAACCTCCACGCTAGAGGTGGGCAATGCTGGGAATTTTGGTATCGATCCAAAACCAAGTAAATATAGGGCCAGTATCGCGATACCGATACTTTTTCATAGTAAGCTTAATCTATCATGAAACTGCTGATCTTTTGGTGTTTGTCTGATTTTTGTCTTTGGATTATTTTGTTAAAACCTGGAGCAAACTTGGTATATTGCAATCGCAGATAGCGGGTAGTACCCGCTATCCTAAACCCACGATCGCAAGATACCGAGTTTGCGGAAAGCGCAAATGACACGCCCATTGCCACACCTACAATGTGATTAAGGGAGTCGGCAAAGCGGATAGTGGCTTTAGGGAAGCGGAAGATTGCATAGCGGTTAGCAGAGGTTCCTAAATCCGCAATTTGCGGGTAGCGGGAGGTGTACGATCAGGCCCTATGTCTTTCAATACTTGTGTAATCTTGTTTGCGCTGTGTGAACTTTCATGCTGCTTTAACTATAAATTTCCCTGTTGTGGGATAAATAAAGGATTAAGGATCTAATGCTATTATATCTTAGATAACACCTTTTAATTGGATACATGACATGTACTGGGCTATTTAAAGGTCTTAATTATGTTTTTTTGAGTTCGGCTCCAGTAACATATGACTTAAGTAACATGATTGATGCTGAAATTGATCACTCTTATCTACCTGGATGGTCTCTGTTGGACTGAAGGAGGAAACAGCGACAGTATGTCAGACACAAACTTCAATGAATTCACACTTTGAAGCAGTCAGTGCTTGTGGGAGAGAAAAAAAGCTTGATTATCGATCTTTTTACACGAGTATCATTCAATATCAATACCAGCATTGGTATCAATATTATCGATATTTGGATCGATCTGCCCAGCTCTACTCGTTACCGTTATCTTGAACCGTCGTCTCTCTGAACTTTATTTAAAAGTACATTTTATAAACCGGATCATTACCTGATAGATCAACTAAAACCTTTGAATGGTTCTGCATGACGGTGGCGACCGTAGACTTGGGGGTAAATGTGACTCCTGCTGTTATATGGTGGAACTAAAAAACAACTTAGTTTAATAAAAAACAACATAAACACCACTCGACCCCCTCTGGTGCTGCTCTGTGATTTAAAATGGCATTTTTAATTTCTCTTGGCTCAGGGGAGGGAGATGTGTCGCAACGTGGAGTGCTCCACTTCTGGGAAAGCATCGTGCATGTGCACGCCGAAGCCAGGCATTGAAAGCAGATGCCACAAAAGCTGAAGGCTGGAGGGGCCGATTGCTTGTTGCTGTTCCCGTTTACGATGTGGGAGGTGATCGCTCACTCCCTACATGTATGATATCACCCCAAAAAACGAGGGTTGGACATGTCACTTTACACACTTCAAAGTTTCAGGAAAGAAAGATACACAGTTCATCTCCATTTATACACAAAAAAGGTGTGGCTCTATGAAAACCAAGTGTGATGAAGGTCAACATGATAAACAAATACTGAGACAGCTATCCCAGCTCCCCCACTTCATTAAAGCTCACTTTTTCATTTTGACGTTGAATAAGAATAGTTATAAAAGAAAAGGTAGGAGTGATTAGATGTGATTTTTGAGGAGTACCAGGGATGGTTTGGGGAGTTGTGGAGGCTGGAAGCTCATTACTGATACCGGAGCAATCTTATCCGACTGCTGATAATAGCATCCTGCTGTTTCTGCCCTACAATGAAACACGCCGACTCCTACTGCGCCAGCCTTTTAATTCGAGAACACATTCATGTATGTCAGGACATCTGTTGTTGCATGAGGAAAAAACAACAACAACAAAAGCATTTAAAAAAAAAAAAAAAAAAGCTTGAGTGTTACATTCCATCTCTTGTTCCCTCGATAGCAAAGAGTGTTTGGGCCAAACCATGTCTGCAGTTTCCTTTAAACGGCGGCATCAGCTGAAGGTGATACTGGCTGACTAAAGTGGCGTGGCATCATGGTTGACATTCTTTGAGCGTTTGAACGCCTCAGAAACTCCCCTGTATCAGAACTAATTTATTAAAACACAAGTTTGGCCCAGTTCATGAACTTTGGGGACATGTCTGGCCCACATAGACCTTCCCAGTGCTCTAACTGAGCCACAAGTGCCAAACGTGGCCTAGATTCTTGGAATAGTTTCTAGCCAGGCCAAAAAAAAAAAAAAACACAATTCAGTGCAGATCTCATGAACCCATATTTTATTCACAACAGAGAAATGTTGAGTCTATTTATCAATTAACGAAAAATATTTTTGGCTCATTTTGAATTTGTGGGAGGCAAAAAAAAAAACTGAGATGTTGGCAATAAAAAGGTTGGAAAAGCAAGTGGTACTAAAAAGAAAGGAAGAAAAAAAAGCTCCACAACACCTGGAGGAACAACTTGTAACTAATTAGGTTAACTGGCAACAGGTCAGTGACATAATCGAGTTGAACACAAAAAAAAAAGAGAGAGAGAGACAGGAGGGGAACAAATGGAGTTGTTGGTCCACCAGAGTTCAAGCCAACATTTGTTTATGTTTCTGCTTCTTTGGAAATGACCTAAAAAAAATGGTTTGATACTTCTGCATTTCAGAGATGGAGAAAAAAGCACGTCTATATGTTTCATAATGAAACCAGACAGTAAAACACCATCTGCTGAACATTCAGACTTCTTGTTTACTCAACATCTTGACCCCATCAATAACTAACTAATCTAGATTTGGCTTCTTCTACAGAATAGAAATCAGCAGACAAAAATGCAGTTTTACTTTAAATTTGCTTTTTAACTTTGATGGCTGCTAAAACACATCTGATGTTCGTCACAGGTGCGAAGAAATATTTAAATTTTATTCTCTTTTTCCTGTTTACCATTCAAGCGGATTATCAGGGAACCCAACCCAAATAGCTAATCATGGACGTCAACCAGTCCGAGTAAGATATGATTAAAGAGCTCAAAGTTACGTTACATGTAGCGTTTCCTGGCTGTGATACGACACCGGACAACGGAGGAAACTCAGACTGAGCTCCACAACCGTCAGGAGGATGGAGAAAATTAAACGTAGTTTAAAGAGAACTGATGCAGAAGAAAGGAAACCTGCTTGTATCTGCACAGATGAACGCAGGTGTGAGGTGATCAGTAACTGACAGCAGGTGTGAAACGGTGACAGGAAGAAAAACTCAATCCACAAGTGTGCAGGTGCTTCAAAAAAAAAGCACGTGGAAAATAAAATAAAAGTTGGCTAATGTCCCATTTGCGCAGGGCTAGCGCTTCCTGGAGACCCGCAGTAATTAACAGAGGACAGTTAATATGATGCAGCATGTCTGGGATTTGTGAAGTAAAAATGACTTTTACTAGCCTTTCACAGCTAACACACAGCTCAGTCAGTCATTCACTGATGATATTTTTAAAAGCCTTCACTGCAACAAAATCAAGTAATTTTTACCCGTCGAAATGTAACATTTCACTGACGTCCAACTGCCAGTTCAGTTTCTTCACAGCTGTGCACGAACAAGCCACGGGTTCATTTCATTATCCCAAAATAAACTCAAATAAAATGTGTTATTTGAAATGTTAATTTGCAACGAAAAGGTCTTGACAAAACATCTGGCAATAAACGTCTGTAAATTTTATGGGTGAAACACAAAAACGTATCCGGTGGAAATGAACCGTACGAAACAGATGTCAGGGTGTGATTCTTCAGTCATCTCAGATCCAACGATAACTTTTCAAATGTGAGGCATCAATAAAAAAAACGAGTACTAAAATGATCTGAAGTATGGAACATAAAAGTAAAAAAATAATCCCGATAACAAGGACCACACTGAAGTGAAGAAAAGAAGAAAAGAACAGAGTCAAAGACCATCAGGAGGGTTTATAGAAATACAGTGATCCCTTATTTTTCACGGTTAATGGGGACCGCCCCCCCCCCCCCGCGATTTTTTTTTTATTATTTATTTCTGAAAAAAATCTGCGATTAACTAAAACCGCGGAACTTAAAGCGCGTATTGGCGAGGGATCACTGTAGCATAAAATTCTACAGCTGTATCCACCTGGACTTTTAAACATGTTTTTATTAAAAAATAAAATTCACTGATTGATCAAATTCCATTTTCTGTATAATTGTAGGTTTATCTTTTAATACACTTTTTAATATATAATATATACCTCATAAAAATGTGGAATAAAGTAATTGATTTAAATGTGCAATTTGAACTGAATGGTACTCTTAACATCTTCAGAGAAATTAATTCTCTTGTCACTATAAAGACAAGTTCACAGCCATTTGGTTTCACCTTCATGAGATGCTGTAAATTCATACAAAAAAAAAAATTAATTAAAACAAAAAAAAGGTACCACTATCCAGTGCCACTTTATTGCACTGATATCAGAGGAAAAGTGTGAATTCATGACATGAAAGGGAGATTTTTTTTTCTTCCCACCACACCCTCCATGTTTCTTTGTGTTATTATGGGAAACATATAAAAGTTGGCTGAGGACAGTATTCAGAGGCTGGTTTGATCCGGACAACAGCTCATGAGCCTGAGAGAGTTTAAGACATGCAGAGAGGTGTGTAAGGGAATAAAGCAATGATGAAAGGACAGCGAGGTGGAGAATAGAGAAATCTGTGGAGGCAGTACCCTCCTCCTCCTCCTCCTCCTCCTGTTTCTCTCTCACTTCCTCAGTCAGGAAACCCCCAGTGGTTCCGAGCAGAAACCAGATCTCTCATCTCTCGTTTGCATGTTGCACTGGGATGTTCCAGGCTCATTATCCTGCCCATTATGCTCCTCTTGCATTTCCAAACATAAATACTGTCTACTTCGTATCTTTTTCTGTCTCTTCCCTCCCCCTGTTTTTCCCTTATTCTGTGAGTGAGATGCAGGTCTGACGACGACAGCTTACTCCCCGACAAAGTCATCATTTCATTTCAAGATGAGGGCTCCTACGGACTGCGTGATTTTGGCCAGTCGTTGATCACTGTCTACTTACTGGCCAATTAAAATGTAACTTGAAGTGACATATTAACTAATGTCACACCACTGCCGATACCAAATACAGATACAGATGCCAAAGGCATAAACCAGCAGGTGACATGAGGAGAAACAGAGCAACGGGCTGAAGGATGTCAGATGAGGCTCCAGCAGGAAATGAAGGAAAGCCCAGATGATCTGTAGACACAGAGGCTGATGAGACACAGGTGTGAGCAATCAGGGCGGAGAAGAAGAGCTGAAGTCAAATTTGAAGGTACAAACGAGAAAAAAAAACACTTCCAAAGTAATGAGCTGCATGTTCTACGAAACTAACATATCTCAGTGTGATTAGTGTCACTGATAATAGAAACTATATTCAGAATGTTTCATCCTGTAACCAGAAAGAAACTAAATAAAATTGATTTTTGTGTGTTAATTCTGAAAGAAGGCTTAACTTTCATTCTGTGCTTGACCATGGGGGGTGTAGTTTACCTTGTTCACACAGTGCTAACAGTCACATTAGCGGTCCTTGGACCTCTTCCAGAAAGCTGGTGGTGTTCAAACTCTGAGTATGTTGAGCCTATTGGATGAAAGGAGGCGGGGGGGGGGCTGAGTGACAGCTGCCACCGCTAATATCCTTACCTGTCTCGGGTAAACGCAGACCCAGCCTGTCAGAGAGCACCGACCGGACCGGAACTGTACCGGTTCCGAACCGAACCTGTAGTCACGTCTTGTACATGGACCTGAGACCCGATTCGGGTCGGGTCGGAACCTCAGGTTGTTCTGAAGACCTCTAGTGTGACATCCATGAGCCTGTAATGTCAGTGATGTTTTTATACTTCATCCTCAACTGTTTCCAAGTTCTTCTTTGGTCCCCAGGATTGCACCGTAACGAAAGTGAATATTGAAAACACCACATCTACATTCCATCAATTACCATTTATGTGATATTATTAACAGTCATTAGTTATTTTTAATTAGCCTACGCATTTATTCACAATTTTCTCCCTCGCCAACACTCTTCCCTTCGCCACAGCGGCTATGATGCATGTTCATCTAAATATGTGCTCATATTCATCATGTGATTGCGGTGGCATTTCCAGTTCTAGCTAATTAAAATAGGATGATTGCTTCTGCTCACTCCGCTCATAGTTGCGGTAACTTGGAGTCATCATACTCAGAGCTGATTGACCTAACTCTGAACACCTGTTCAGAAACTGAGTTTCTTATCTTAAGGTTTCCCCACTACAAGTTACTTTTTAAACCTGCCGTTTGTTGAACATCCTTCCTGAAACCTTTTCTCCCACAGAGCTCAAACTGCATTCAAGATGGGAGGCTGAACTGAACACAGATCATCAACATGCCGTCATTATTAGCATATATGCAGTTTGAACCGCATCCTGTTAATCATCCAGGCAGGATGGCGTGATGGAGACCTCAGTCTGCTGGTTGAGCTAGCTGATCAGCACAGATAAAATGTCAAATTGAGCTTTTGTTGAAATTCAAAGTTCAATCATTTAACGTCAAAATAACGGTACTGGGCTAAATTTAATTCTGCTATGACAAACATACTAATTTACATCAAAACCTAAACATCTCTGCTTTCTTCTATTTTGAAGTTTCCAAATTCATGTTAACAAGTTAATAGGTCACGTTATCTGCCTCGGTAGTCGGCCAATGGTAGATGCAAAATCTCGTAGGTGGTCCCAAGTCTTACTTTCAGCCCAGCGACACCTTGAATCTGGCAAAGAGCGAACAGGTGGCGCTCCACCAGGTGTATTGTTTCTTCTGGCTGCCTGTTGGAATACCATCACCTTCAAAGCCATGTCTGGCTGTATTTATAAGTATCCAAAAAACTATTTAAACAACTGCTTTAGTTCAGCAGGTTCACCTCCACTGGCCTTCGGAAACAGATGACTGGATGCTCGTGCCAACTGGATGTTTCTCCTTTTACGAGTCATTAAAAACAGCTCTGGGTAGAAACATCTGAATGGGTTTGAAACCGTGACCAGTGCCTAGCTCCGATTCGTGAAAAAAAAAAAAAAAAAAGGGGGTGTACTTTCTTTCTGAAAGAGACTATATTTCTGACATCCACTGACTTGAATTAGCACAATCTCCAACTAAACAGTTCAGAAACTGGCCAGGTGTCAATTTTGGGCCATGCAGGCACCTGGTTTTGACAAGAATGAAGACATTGAAGAGGTTGTCATAAAAAGTTCAAAAGAAAATCCAAACCCAGGCATCTGCAGAGTTGAGAAGGCTGCTTCTCCTATGGTCTCGTGTCCTGCTAGCATACTAGCAAGCTGACTTGAGTGCAGACAGGTGCACGACTAGTCAAGTCATTTTTAATAGCATGAGCATCACAGTTAAGGTGCTGCAGGGCGGGAACTACGAAGAAAAAAAGTTCACAAAAACACAAAACGAAAAGGTATCTAAACAATAGCAAGAGAGCGGGCCGGAAAAAAGAGAGGAGACAATGGTCTGTCAAAAAAGAAAGATAATCAGGCAGCACGTACAGTATTCTGATGAAGGTAGCTAACCCTTCGCTCGCACGTGTGTTGGCAGCGTCATCAGCAATCCTGACTTTGATGCCAGATGTTACCAAGCTGAATTGTGGGCGCCCTGTATCGCGGTGGCAGTTTCTTTTTCCGTCCAAAATTTCAACTTTTCGCATTTTGACGCCAGGGGTTAGGGTTAGCATTAGCCAATCAGCTAGCAGCTACACAGCTAGTGCCAGGCTGTCCCAAAGCAGGCCCAGCATCACGGAGGAATCTGACTGGTTGTTTATGGTAAGATGAGCGTACGTCAGAAACCCCTACCATCAAGCGTTGCCACGGCGCTGCTTTACAAGCCTCCCGTAACACAAAACACCTGAGTCTGAGATTTGTTGTGATCAAACGATGGGAGACAAATCAAACTAGAATGAACAGGAAAGAAATAATAATAAAAAAAAAAAAAAACTATGAAGTAAGACTGACATAGGAACAAAAAATTAAATGAAACAACTTCCATAATAAAGCGTGACTCAAACTGGCTTGAATACAGAACATGGAAATAATGTAAATATCTAAACTAGAACCAGGAGAACTGAGAGTCCAATAACCAGGACTCCTTTAGTCTATTCTGACTCATAATTGTAAGATGGGTGCTAAACAAACCCAATGTATGTTTTTTTTTTCTCCCTCAGTAGGGGACATTCACAAATGTTTCCATGGCTCAGCCTCCAATCTGTCTCAAAGCCAAGGGGAAGCAAAAGAAACAATTATATGCCTTGATGAGAACTGAGATAGTAGCTGAGGGCATATAAAAAACAAAGAAGAAAAAAAAAAAAAGGACCTGTCAGTATGAAAGTCTTTATGAAAGACATTTATCAGTGTTTTCCTCCCCGTAAAGACCACAAAGCTGTCATGCTCTGAGGCCCAAAGAAACCCCTGAAGGCCGCGACCCCTGCTCTGCAAACTTCCTGCCATTAGCCCGCCAGATGATAACCTCCCGATGACATCACCGCTCACTCATCATTTCACCGACTGAAGCGTTACCGCAGTGATTGCAGGGCCACCGAAGGCATAATTACCGTCCCGCCACAATCACCACTCGCTAAGCACGCTGGTAGCTGTGTAGCATTTGTGTGTGCGCGTAATGGCAGCAGAACCAAGCTCGGCCCGGTCGTTCACATAGAAACCTGATTTCTGCCCCCAACCATGAACCCTGACAACTACGCTGCCTTTCAACTTCCTTTTCCTTCTAGGTTTGTTATCTAATCCTTTCCCATGACCAGTCTTCTATTTTTTTTATTAGAGTTAAAGTTACAGATGCTGGTTTGCTAAATTAGTGGCCCTTGAAATAAATTCATTTAAAAGGTTTATGATTTTAAGTTCAAGACCAACCACTTCAGGATCACGGCTTCCAAAATATCCAGGCTACAATCCTGGTATCGGTCTCCAACCGCGCATACGCGCAGGGTGTTTTCATGTTGGGAAGTTCAGAACGACCCCCATTGATTTGGGAATATTGTAAAAGTTCTATTTTGATATCATTTCTTCCATTTAATAGAATTTGTATAAACATGATTTTCAAAAAGCACAGTCATGGGATTTTCAGACCCTGGTTGCACCATCGTGGAACCTTCACAATCACAAAGCCAAGAAGAAAGATGCTCTACTACTACCCCCCACCCCACCACCACCCCCCCCACCCCCCCCCCCCCCCCCCCCCCCCCCCAAAAAAAAAAAAAACTTTCCTAACCTTTCCCCTAATTCGTCTCTCCTGTGAGAAACGAGTAGAAATCAATAAACATATTACATGATCCTCTTTGGCTGTCCTTCCTCTTGTTTTGGGCTTTCCTTTGTTATCACAAAAAGACAGAAATAGAAACTTTGTAAAAACATGTGAGTATTTAACACTTTTAGCACCAAGCCTGAACTCTGAAAGACAGAAACAACCACTTAGAAGACTGAGAGTGAAGAAGAAGAGACTAGGTTAGGATTTTATATTATAATTCATTTAGGTCCAGCAGTTTTTCACAATGACAGAATGGGTTTGAAATAAACAGTCAAGATGTGATCAAACATAAATCTATGAGAAAAGGGAAAAACCTGCAGATGTGCCCACAGCACCAGTTGACTACGTTCATGAAAAAGAGCGAAAGCACTGGAATACCACAGAAGACAACTGAAATGGAGGATTGCAGGATCCGTAGTGAGGAAAGACCCCTTCACAGCAGACTCGTGGGTTCTGGAGTCACATCCTGTGGACAGATAACCCTGTATCAGAATGTTGGGAGGAGAAACGTCTGGAGAAGGAGAGAAACAGCTCATGATGCAAAGAATGTGTCAAGCATGGTGGAGGCAGTGTTATGGTATGGGCAAGTATGGCTCACTTCTGTCAGTTGCCACGTCATCATAAGACACAAGTTGTGTTGTGTGTATAGACCTTTTTGGACCTGACGTCACACACTGCAGTCGCAACAACTCGCCGCCATGTTGGAGTGAAAACAAAGCCCTTCAGCTAAGCAGTTTACCTGTCGCGTGTGTAACCTGTCGTGTTCAAGTGGATAGCAAACAGTTTGAAAACATGGTTTTAAACTGTGTAGCTGTTGTTCTGCACAAACTAAAGAGGAAAGGGACCAGGATTATCGTTCCACAGATTTCCAGCCGACGTAGAACACCGAGAAAAGTGGACCGCTGTGCTCCGACGGTAATAGGGCACTTTGCCATAGGCATGCATGTGTTGGTTGTTGTCCCACATATTACCGCTCACTCAGCGGCACTCTTTCCTTACGTCATCCCCACAAGTGCATCAGAGTAAATTTGTAGGATTCCAAGCTTTTATAGGCCTTAAGAGTTTTCTTGGTGTACGCTGATGACTTGTTTATCAAATAATTATATATGTCCGGGTACTCGAGGTCGGGGAGTTTGTTTATCTGGGCAGAACAGGGCAGCTGGCAGCAGGTACGGGTCGTGTTCTAGGCCTGAAATCTGCAATTTCTCCTGGTATCGTTCCTTTTCCGACCCATTCAGACTTTGAACATGGTCTGACAGCACTATCAGACGACTGGTCATGATATTCCGCGCAACCTGCACAAAGACCAAGTGATCGCTTAAGCCAGCCATTCCCAAACTTCAGAATACCAAGGCCCAATTTGAAATGTGAAAAATCTCTGCGGCCCACTCAAACCTTTAATCACAATTGTGATCAACATACAAGACTAAAAGCTACATTCCAATACTAATGTAAGGGGTCAACAAATAACGTGACACTTGTCATATTAATTATTTTTTAATCGTGTAATAAATATTTTACAGCAATTAAAAAAACATATTTGTTTATTTTTAATGACCTCTCACGGCCCACCTGCAGTACCACGACGGCCCACCAGGGGGCCGCGGCCCACACTTTGGGAATCACTGGCTTAAGCCATAGCTTGTTGTTTTCACTCCAATATGGCGACTGCACTCTGTCGTCAAGGCGTGTGTCACGTGACTGCAAATGGTCTAGAGCTGAGTGATTTTATCGATTCTGCGATATATATATCGATATTTTTTCAGCCGCTGGTACCGATATTCTAAGCTTCTTTCAAAACCCCTGTGTCCCACCTTTAAAAGCTTGCAAGAAACAATTTGCACTGTTTAAATAAATGAAACTATTTTTCTCAACAAATCTTTTTTTCATTTTGTCCAGCATTTTCAAGCTGCCTGTCAGCCATATAATGTGTAATTGATGCTTTCAGTTCAATAAATTCAAACAGTCATTGGAACACTCACAAGATGTCACGAAAATCACTATGTCCCTTTAAAATCTTTCAGAAAATGATGTAAATGTATTGTAAGATGAATATCGATATATATATATATATATATATATATATATATACACACACATATATATATATATATATATATCGTATCGTGAGCCGAATATCGTGTATCGTATCGTGAGATTAATGTAGTATAATCTAGTATAAAAGGTCTTTACTCTATTGAGCTGCCATTCAGCCAAATGCGACAAATGTGGACTGCATTTTACAACGCGGGTGGATAATGATCCTATCAACATACTGCAAAAGCAACTTGACTTTTTTCAGGCAAAGGAAAAGAATATAAAATATTCTTCAATGCCTGATCTTAATCCAATCGATCATGTTCTTCAGTTCCCGAAAACACAACTGAAGGCAGAAAAGGCACAAACGGGCAGTACCTGGAGGCATCTCCAGGAAGGAAACCCGTATTCCAAGATGTAATCCACTGCAACCACATATTAAATGGTTATAAAACCGTTAAGACGCTTGTTTTGTCCAAATACCGCTGGACTTCCTGAACATTGAAGAACTTCCTTTTTAAAATTGCTGGAATTCCTAAATGTCATATATCTGCAAAACCTCTTAAATTAAACCTGACAGTTTACACTTTGATCTCATCGTGATTGCTTTATTTCAAACCCATTGCGGTGATTTATAAAAGGCAAAAATAATAAAAACAGTTTATATTTCCCCCACCTCGCCAAGTATTTATTTATTTTCTTATTAGAAAGAAGTATGAACAGTTTATAAGGTGGTTAAAGCTGGTTATTGAAACTTGGTGATGATTTACCCTCAAGTACTTTGTCTTTGGCAGGACAAACGCTGAAATGCCTCACAACAAAGCGGTTCCCTGTTCAAATTTCGCCTGGAGCTTTCTAGGCTCCAGTTCTCTCCGGGTATAGAGATGGACATTTTCATGTTTTGTTTTTTTTTTTGGATTACAAATAAAATCGTAGACACTCATCGGAACAGACAGGAACCATTGTACTCGCACAATTTAGCGAATGAGAATCAACTGGTCTTGCTGTTTTCTTGTTATTCTGAACATTGTGAACACGGCCGCAACTTAATAAAATAAAAGATGAATCACAACATAGCTTGCAAAGAATCCCTGAAGGCCGCTCTTTATTTCTGTAGCTTCATTCAAACAGCGCTGGAGCCGATTCCAGTAACCTGATCCTGGTTTTTTCCTTAAAATGAGTGTTGATTTGAATCCACTCGGCTGGAATTAGAGCTCCCTCTCGGAACATTCGACTCAGCCTTGACGTTCTCTGCCATGCATAATCAATCCCCTTATAGCTTTTATGATCCCCAAATGAAGCCTGTTTTGAGCTTTGCGCAAGACACTGGCAGCGGTCTGAGGGTCATACTGAAGGAAAACAAGACTCTGTGGTATTCCTCATAGGCACAGGCATGAGTAATCATGTCATGGTAAAATCAGAAAAGTAAGACTATTATTGATAAAGCAAGAGAGCAACTGGGTAGATCTTCAGTTCAGCAGAATTGCTGTCAGAGTTGAGTAGAAACAAAAAAAGATTGTATAAAAAGTCACTGCTGATCTGTGTGTGCTAACATCCAACAGCGACTCATTACACGTCCAAAAAAAATGGACATTATGTGCTTCACTGAGTCCCTCTCTCTTTGTTAAAACGCTGTTTCACTGTACAACCAGTGATCTAGTTTCTGAGGCCCAATCTGTGGTGAACGCTGCGTTGCCAATAATAGTGTTCACATAGAGTCTTGATACGAGTCCCGGTCAGAGCCAGCGGATAATTTTAATAACTGGAAACCTCCCGGCTCGCCAACGTCTTTATCACTTCTACTTGGCCCCGTATCCAAAAGGAGCTCTGTCTCTGTTGAGCAACGATGAGGGCTAGATGTTCGAGAGCTGTCCTTCACGCGTCCTGCATCAACACTGCCAAAGTGATCTTCATCAGTTGTGATGAGAACCGTGACAAAACGACTTGACATTTCTAAATGTTAACTTGATGGTGGGGAAGGACGGCACGGAAACTCAAACAGCAAAGCTAAATCTCTCTTGTGATAATGTTTAAAGGCTGGATCCTGGCATACGTAGGTGGTTCGGCTTTGCTGCTGTCCTCTTCAGGTTCCACTAAAAACGTTTGAACAGCAGAGTTTGTCGGGATTTTGAAAAATCTTGAGTTTATCCGAAGGTTTCGCGATTATGAGAATCACGGTGTTATCTCTTCATTTAAAGACTCACAATGTCTTCTGTTTTCATGCATATAAAAAGGACGAGGAGTGTCAAATAAAATGCACGTTTCAACTTCAAGAACGACCCCGGGGAACATGCTTTTTTTTTTTTCTTCTTGCTGTACTGGAATAAAGTGTTATTACACATATACTCCTGTAGGTGGCAGTGGCGCTCTCATTGTCAGAGTGTGCTCAGAGAGTATTAGCCATATCGTGTACGTTTTTTTCTTTACACGGACATTCGCGCACACAACACAGAGCAGGAGAAAAAGTAAACAAACCCTCAAAAACACCATGAAAAAATATTTAAGAGGAATGAAAAGAAAGAAGGAGAGAGACGGAGATAATGAGACAAACGAAAGTCACCAGAAAGTTAAGACGAGGAAATATGACGATGCTGATGTAGCGCTTGACTTCACTGTGACTACGGTGGGATTGATGCACTTTAGATCTTAATAGACTAAAAAACCATTTTATTAAAGTTATTCTTTGTTATAACTTGATCTGTATTTCTTTATTTTTTGTTTCCCTTAATGTTAATAAGGATACAGTGTTATGCAGAAGTGTACAAAATGTTTTCTTCTTCAGGCGGGGGGGCAGCAGAAAATATTTGAGAAGCACTGGGTTAACGTGATATGGATGTACGAGTTTAGGAGCCTGCTTGTGGTGTTTTATTTTGAAAAATTAACCGGATTCAAGTCAGATTCTTGTATCCGACTTCCTGCTCGCTGAATCTCCTGTATGCAAATCGATGCGGCGTACCAAAATAAGATGGGTACGCATCTTTAGCGGAGCAGAGTGAATGGATGGTGAGATTATGACCTGGAATAATTTGGATTATGCAATTCGGATCAAACTGCATTATATTTAACTTTGTTTTAAGTGGCTTGAGATGACTTTGCTGCGAATTTGGCGCCATACAGATAAAACTGAATTGAGTTGAAACCAATTCAATTAAATTGACTAGAACTGTCGCAATCCACAGCAGCAGGTGCAGCGCTTCCACACCTGGTGGGACTCACCCCTAAGATGTAGATACAATAAAATCAGATGTAATAATGGAATGTAAAACAAGCTGCTCATATAATTGAAAAGTTAAGGCCCAAAAGAAACAGACAGAACCTTTGGAATACAAGAGAAGAGGCTAGATTATAGAGTATATATTGGAAAATACTAGAGGGTAAAAGGTGGAAAGACAGATGAAAAAAAAACAACAGAGAAAACCAAAGGATACATTCATCCATCCATCATCCATACCTGCTTAGTCCTATACAAAGGTCACAGGGATCTGCTGGAGTCTATCCCAGCTCTCTTCGGGAGCAAAGGATACAGATCAAGAGAATAAACGCTAATATGGTTTGCAGAAAACTGAAACATCCATGAAACCTCATCTGCTTCTAAACGAGGATGAGAAGTAAAGTCAGAGGAAGGAGTTTTGCCCTGCAGCTGCAGTGTTTTACACGTCAGGCTACCAAAAGCCCGCCGAAACCTCGCTATAACAAGCACCGAGATGATGAGGTGCTTATGGGGTTGGAGGTGGAGAGAAGGAAAGGGGGAGAGGCAGAGCTTGGATAAGACGATGGGATCAAAGCTTGATTCAAACAGGATAGCTCTTCTTAAACCCTCTATCCCATTAGGTCACTCTGAGCTTTGTCACCTTAGGAGTTCCCACGGAGCCGTGTAGATTTTTTTTTTTTTATGTTTTCCACACTTTGGCATAGATAGAGCCTGATTTAATGCACTACAGTTTCAAATGAAAGGATTTTAAATGGAAAGTGCATGTCTTTAAGTCAAACATACATACTTAACGGTGTAACTTTCCCCTGTCTAGGTTTACTTTGCATTACCTTCAGACAAAATCCCCCATTATTTCCCCAAGGTGTGTGATACTAAGCCAGCTCACATGATTGAAGTTTGATCCTCCCGTCAGATTACGGTCCCCGACAAGCAAAAACATACACCTATAATCTCCGACACACAAAACGCACTGATCCAAAGTGTGGGCCCGCAGGGAACGGGTCTGTCCACCACGGATTGTAATGGGGTGCTAAGCCCGCTTACCGTGAAGCAAAGTGGGCTCCTTTGTGGACCTACGCTGAAGAATTTTATGGCTATAGTCACACATGTGGTTCCCGCAGTGAGCTAAACCTTTTAATTTAGTTAAATCAAAAAGTGTGTAGTCACAAAGCTTCTACTTCAAGGAACACCACACCTAGGTTGTTTTTTTTTTTTTTTTTTAAGCTAAGCTGTGAACAAGGCAAAAACTTCAACACATTGTTACTGCAAGCATATTATAATAGATTAGTAACTCTTCACTGAATCCTCACCAATATGTTAGCAGGGCAGTTCACTGACTAAATATGTCAGGATCAGTACAGTCATGTTTTAAAGAAGGCATTACTGTTAAACTCTCACAAAAATGCAACCTGCAAACATGAAGTCAGTCAGCACATGGAAACAACAAATTTCATGGATTCACAGGTGGTTGGTATGGATTTTTACACTGCGTTATATCATGTCTAAAGGCACTTCCTACCACATTTTCTTAACTGCAGAAGGCCCGTGTTGCAACACGGCCCGTGTTTCAACACTGTCACAATGAGGGCTTTTATGAGCTCCAGCCCGTGTAATCGTAACTCTCCGCTGCCAACAACAAAATGACAAGCGTGACATTTTGAAAAACTCCACCTACTTCACCATCTAGCACTCTGGAGGGATCTTTTGTTGTAGTCTTCATTCGTAAAGAACAGCAAAAGTACTTGGGAGCATTTAGATAAAAGGATGATGCTTCCTAAAGACTTAGACTTCTCTCCCCTGATCCATTTGATGCTTTCGTTGGCTAAAGCTAACAGTAAAAAGCTCACAGGTGTTGCTTGTAAAACGGACTGACAGCATGATAGCAAGCAGCTTCTTTTGGCTTTTCCCTTTGTACGGGGTTACCACACTGGATCATTTTGCCAAATCAGGATGCAGAACATAAAGGTTTTACGTCAGATGCCCAGAATGCATTGAGACCAGCACTGTGAGTGGCATGGGCAATGGGAGCAACATTGGGTTCGGTGTCCTGCCCGGCGACGCTACAGGGGATCGATCTGGCAGCCTTCCAGTTGGATGGCTACCAACTCTACCCACTACTCCACAGTCACCCTGGACTGTTAGCATAATGTTATGCCTATTTTTCTGTCCTATTTTGTTTCACAGTGGAGTGAAGAAGAAGAGTCGAAAAGCAAACTCTTTTTTTTCCCCCAGATATGTGGAACATAAACAGAAGTTCTTTAAAACATAATGCAATAGTATTATTGTCACTGCGATTCCTCTTGTTGTGGTAAGTAACTGATTATTCTCGGTCACATCCAAGTCCAACAAGACTGAGTCTCAGTGCTCCCCAAAGGATCCTAAGTTGTGTTTTTGCATTGTTTGCTAAACTTTGATAGCTGTTCAAACCTTGGAATCCATTAAAAAAATAAACAAAAACAACAGAGCCAAACCAATTTGCATCACACATGTACAACTGAAAAGGCAGTGGCTGCTTTTACTTATCTTGCCTTCGCACCAATACTCCTTTATTTGCCTCACTGTTGTCTTCATCACTATCACTGCACTTGGCATCGAACTTAATCCAACTGGAAGTCGTCTTTATCTCAGGGTCCACAGACTGGGAACATTCTTCTCAGCTGGTGTCAGTCCCACCTTTAATGGATGGCAAGGTTATCAATGATGGTGGACCATGCCTGACAGGATTTTCTGTAACATTTTGAAATACAGAGTCATCTTGAGTCTTTTATGTGGCACATCCCTATTTCCCAATATTTCCCTGTCCTGGTCTTCAGAACCCACTGCCCTGAAAGTTTTAGATGTTTTCCTGCTCTAACACACCTGACTCAAATGAATAAATTGTTACACTCATGCGGACCTTAATCTGATGAGGTGATCTATTCGTTTGAATCAGGTGTGTGTGTTGGACACCTTAAACATGCGGGGCAATGGACCAGGATCAGAACCAGCTCTGGGAAAGGATGATATAGCTAATGCATTATAACAAATGCTGGGATGACCCCTTTTTTGGGGGGTCACCCCAGCAGATCATCATCTTCCGCATAATATTCTGGCATAGGTTTTGCATCACACGCTCTTCCTGAAAGAAGCCTCCCCATTTGATGATAACTTTTAACTCAATGAGATTTCCTCCTGGACAGCGTGGCTGCTTGGTTGTTAGCACTGTAGCTAGAGGGGTTCCTGATTCAGAGCTTTGGTTGGGGGATTTCTAAGTGGAGTTTTCTCCGGGTATTCCAGCTTCCTCCCATAGTGAAAAAAACATGTATGTAAAGCTAATTGGCCATTTTAATTAGCCATAAGAAAAAATGTCAGCATGTGTGGTTGTTTGTATTGGATCCTGCTTTCTACCCCCACTTTTTGCCCAAACAGAGCAGTCATCAGATTCACCTGCCCCTGAAACCCTAAAGAGGAAGAAATAGATAATGGATAGAAATTCCCCAGCCTCCATTTGTATACGGGGCCCATCAGAGATGTAAATGGGCTGAAAAGTGGGGACCTATATGACATTATCCACTGGTTCTATATTGGCCTATTGTGAATTACCCTCTTGGGCTCGTTTATGTGATTTTACCCAAGTAGGACCCAGATAAGACATACATTTTGGGCAAATGCCCTTTGTAGGGGATATAAAGTGCTCATTGAGCTACACGGGGGATTATTAATAAGTGTCCAATTAATAACACAAGAATAATCAGGAAACAAAGACTAAACGACACAATTAGTCTCAAAATACTGGCCCAAATATGTGACAACTCTGATTATAAGATGACCCCTATTTTTCAAATATCATTTTGCAAAACAAAATTATGTTGAAGAAAATAAGGTTATTCATAAAGCAACTTTTTATTGTACAATAATTATATAAAAAAATCGCACCGATATAACATTCTGCTGTATTGTTAAACATTTTAATGATTTGATCATTGTTAACAAGTATGGTTCCATACTTAAGGTAAGGTACCTGTCAGGTTACCCTGTTATTTAAGATCAAGGTATAGTACTATTTAATAAACTGTTTTCTCTTAAAATCTGAGACTATGACTCTACTCTCAGAGTAGAGTCGCTGCTCCTTCACATCGAGAGGAACCAGTTGAGGTGGTTCGGGCATCTAGTTAGGATGCCAACTGGGAGAAGACATAGGACATGCTGGAGAGATTATGGGTGAATTCCAATTCCTCCCTTAACCCTCAATCTCAACTCTCAATCTCAAAAATGCACGCTCCCGCTAAGGGCAAGTGCTGTCCCAATTCTTAGCAAGTCAAGTTGAGGGACGAGTTTGAGGGCTGTATCGCCCTCAAAATTGAGATTTTCCGACACCACCCTTGGAAGTAAGGGCTATCCAGAAGGCACTAAAAAGATAGCTACAAACGTCTTTGTATATCTTAAAGATATAAATGTTACGAAACAATTTTATTGTTTGTTTGAGATTTTTTTCATGGATTAACATCGTTGTTGCGTAACATTTATTTTTTTACTTTACGATGTTTGCTGCCGGACCTGTGGTCCCTGGCAGGGGTCCCGGTCCCGAGTACAAGTAACATGAAGCCGCCGATCGCGGGTCCCGTCCCGTCGGCGGTCCCAGTCGCCTAAACGTTACTTGTACTCGTCGGTGGTCCCGGTCCACCGTCCCGGTCCCGTCGGCGGACCGGGTCGGCTTCACGTTACTTGTATACCTTGTAGTGTAGTGACGGAGGACTGAATAATGTATCCTCTATTGTGTTATTTGCTAATATTATTTGGAGAATATACGGCGCTCTTTTCAATGTTATCCCTGTGTCATTTCAGGGAATACAGAGACAACACGGCTCTGATACATTTCAGTCTGAAGACCTAACTGCATTCGAGGGGTGTCCCATTTCTAAGTGACAAGATAACGCTTACACTTACTTTCGAGGGTTGAGATTGAGGGCCAAAAATTGAGGGTTAAGGGCGAGGGTTGAGACTGAGAGTTAAGGGAGGAATTGGAATTGGCCCTATATCTCTCAGCTGGCTTGGGAACGCCTCGGGATTCTCCCAGAGGAGCTGGTGGAAGCAGCAGGGGGGAGGGAGGACTGGGCCTCTCAGCTAAAGCTGCTGCTCCCGCGATCCAACTCCAGATCAAGCGGGAGCTAATGGATGGATGGATGGATGGATTTGTTGCCACAGGTGGCATCATATCACAGTTCCACGCTGGAATTCACTGAGCTTCTAAGAGCGACCCATTCTTTCACAAATGTTTGTGAAAGAATCAGTCTGCATGCCTAGGTGCTTAATTTTATACACCTGTAGCCATGGAAGTGATTGGAACACCTGATTCTGATAATTTGGATAGGTGAGCAAATACTTTTGACAATATAGTGGATATGTGTGAGTAAGCGATGTTGACTTGAAGTTGGAGAGGATGGAGGAGAGCAGGCAGTGGGAGGCTGCTGGTATTCATATCCATTGGGGTGCGTTCCGCATCAGTGGGGACCCCTGCTGTGTTTTGGGGGTCCATGCCCAATGAGAGACCTGTGACATCATCTTCACACCTGGTTTTAAAACAATTAACCCTGCAAAGCCTGCTGGGAGTTTGAGTCATTCTGGTGGCTCCTTTGTCTCAAACATATGCTCACACGTTACAGTTGTTGTAAGGCCTTTCTCTTTGTTTAATACATGGTGTGTGGCCCAACACCTTTCGTCGCCCATGTACCTGAGCTTAATAACTGCAATCAGTTCACACGGAACCAACATGGAACCCATGGAGAGTCCTCTATGAGGTTTCAGCCCATTTATATCTCAGACGGGCCCCACATACAAATGTTAGCTGTGGTCAAAATGATGTCGAAATTGTAATTTCTTCACAAAGCTTATGAAAAAAAAAAGGTGTTAGTGATGATAAGGACACTTGAGCTGTGCAGTCAGATCCAAATAGCTTTTCCAAAGGAAAGACTGAAAAGCAGAAAAGTCTCTGACACATGTACGGTGTAATTTTAGCATTCATTTTATTTGTTTTTTCATGAGGCCCAATGTCATCGCTGTCTGGATTATACAACACAGCACCTGCCCCCAGTATAACTAAGTGGCAAGAATCCATGCATCGATCTGGAAATTTTGTGAACTTCTGAAGAAAAAAAAATACATTAGTAGAATAAAACACCCAACATCTTTGCAATAACAACAATGAACAGTCCACAGCATCTACCCTCATAAAAAGCTTCTTGACGTGTTACTGCTGATGGAAACTGACTGTTTTCCTAACGGTCCTGGAACAGAGCACAGTGTCCTGTCCACCCTGAAACGAAACGGCGCTCGTAGGAACCTTTTAAAGGTGGATTACAAAGTGGTCTCATAGGGCGTTTGAAGACAACCTTCATTAAACATTTCTGTTCTGTCCTTTTTAGTGCAAAGAGATTAACACACGTTTAGTGGCATCACCTTTTAACAAATCCTCTGACGAGTGTGTGGAGTCCAACAGACATGTCTCTATCTTTTGCCATAAGCATCTTATTTTGTGGGTGTGGTTGTAAGACTGAGGGTTGTGAGTGTTGCTTGGCTTAGTGTCACAATTTTTCCAGCGACATGAAAACAAGTCTGTTTGTGAGGTTGCCACTGGAGCAGAGTGTACCTCTGCATTAGGACCACGGTGTCATGAGTTCCTGCGAGCTTGTGTGTGTGTGCGTCCATGTCTGTTGCTGGGTGTGTGTGTGTGTGCGTGCACGCCGGAGCCAGCCTAAAAACAGCCAGCTGGCTGTTTTTAGGCATATTTGTACCGTCTTTGGGCAGCTTGTCTGGTTGACCATGTCATTACCAGACTGGTGGCCCGGTTGCTTCCAAAAATGTCTGCTGATTGGCTCGTTTCGTCAGACATCAGTTTAAACGAGACATGTTCTGATGTAAATCGTTTTTACTATAGCTTTTCTCCACATCCACATCGCTCTCTATCTCTCCTTCTGAATTTCTGCATCAGTCACACATCAGTGAGCGGGAATGAAAAATCAAACGTCTGTGTGTTTGCTGGACGGGCATAATGAAGCGAAGACGGAGCACAAGGCTGTAATTTCGTAAACCATGAGATTGCAGGGGTATCGGCATGGCAGAACAAATCAAATGTCACAGTCGCCCTGTCTCCCACCCTCTCTGCCACTTTTCCATCGGGGATATAGTTAGCATTGGTGAGCATTAGCTCGTACCCACATCCCATAGCCATAACTTTGAGGTCGGCGCTGGTGTTTAAAAAGAGTCCTCAAAGGCTTGTCAGTGTGTGAGCTCCCGCGCTGGACAAAACGGCACCAGAACAAAACAAGCGTAAGGCCAGTCTTGCATTTTCCACTGCAGCTCTCGGGTGAGTAAGTAGCTAATAAATGTACCCTGTTTGCTAAGAAAACCACAATGATATAGTGAGAACCTTTAAATAAATTACTTTGTCAAAGACGCTCAGTAAATTCTTTCGGTGACCTCAACTTATGTCAAGGGAACCAGTGCGGGTTTTATGAGATGTAAGACGTAGAGAGTCCAGGGCTCTCTAATGTTAAGTGGCTAAATTGTAATAACAGTTAGATGGATCCGTGTTGTACTTTAGTGCAGCCACTCGTACCAGAAGAGAAACAGATGCCGCTGTGTAGAAATCGTGTACTTTAAGACTGCCAACTTTCACGCGCTGAGCATGAGACTCGTGTAATTCATTTTTCTCACACCATACATTCATTTTTTTTTACACAGCAGAAAAAAAAACATGACACAGCTTTCATTGAGATTACATGAACATTGATAATCTAATTGATGACCTTTCTCTAAATCATGTGGTGCATCCCACTTCACCGGAACAATTTCCGATAAATGTACAAAATGGAAACTGTAGACAAAAATAATAGTTTAAAATAAAATTTGTGCTTTTTCCCAAATACTGTCATTAAGTTTGCCGTACGTTTGCTGCAGGAAGAAATGGTAAAAAATGCGGGCAATTCTGAGGAAAGTGTTCTGCAGGCAGAATGAAGTAGTTTGCAAGAAAAAGAAGTTTTTGAGACATTTAGTGTGTTTAGAAAGTACAGTTAGTGTGTAGTGTTTGTTCTGTTCACTGGTACAGGAGACCTTACAATCCTAATTGTGACACCTGGACACACAGCAAAGGCTCATGGGCCGGGAGTCAAACCTCCGGAGGACTGCAGCCTCTGTCCATGGACCGCCTGCTTAAACCACTGAGCTACGCAGCAGAAATTTACAATTCACATTAGCATTCTAAGCTATAAAATAGCTTGTTAAAACATATTTGTGGTTTTCACAGAAGAATAACAACTTTCTTCTCCGACTTGGATTTTATATTTTTTGTGTGATTTTTAGGTCCAGTGTGTTAACACAGTATGTCAAAATGAAAAAAAAAACAAAACTGTAAAGTCACATTTGTGAGGTTGTGCTGAAAAGATGCCAAACATGACAAGATAAACGGCTTTTAAGGTGAAATATAAACAGTAAAATCAAAAGTAGGCAATAACGGCCAATTATAACCTGGACGTGAAAGCGAGGATAAAAAAAAACCTTAAACGAATGTTAGGTTGAGTTTTGCTCCACTGAGAGGAAATGGGAGGCAAAAAAACCCCACTGAAGGCTAATTCATTCCGTTAGTTATTGTCCAATCCCGTTAGCATTCATTATCTAACCGTGGTGTAATTTACTGCTCAAACTGCAGTGTCCTGAGAATTCCTAAAAGATTTCATACTTTCACAATTTGCAGTTTATTTTGAGGGTCACTCAGCAGCTAGCTTAAGACTTGATGGAAAAACCTGCCTAAAATCTTTGAAGTTATGGGATCATTTTTCAAAAGTCTTTTTATTGTTTAAAGCAGCCATTCCCAAACTTCAGAATACCATGGCCTCAATTTGAAATGTGAAAAATCTCTGCGGCCCACCTAAACCTTTAATCACAACTGTGATCAACATACAGGACTCAGCGCTACGACCCAATATTAATGTAAGGTGACACTTTTCCGATTAAGTTAAGATGACAGGAGAATGACACTCAACTGGTTTGTTTAAGTACTTGTACAATTTTTAAAAACCATTGTCATAAATATTTTACAGTGATTAAAAAAATATTTAAAACTAGAAAAGCAGTCGGAGAGTGCAGACTTCCGCCAAGCACAACAATTCCCTCAAATAGAGATTTACAGATTGCGATAAAATCCGCCTTCTGGATCAGATCTAGATCAGCCATTGAAATTTGATAGAGGTTCCTATTATCAATCCCTGAGTCAAATTTCATGAGTTTTGGGGAATAATTAACAGAGATATTGAGAAACAGTACATTTTTGGCCCCATTGGATGCAATGTTATTGAAAATCTGAAAGTGATCCAGAATCCAGGATTTCTTCCGGCTCACACCCAAAATGAAATCAGTTCTTCCCTTTTCACATTTCTGAAAACCCCTGAAAATTTCATCAAAATCCATCGATAACTTTTTGAGTTATCTTGAACACAGACAGACAGATAAATCCTGGCAAAAACATAACCTCCTTGGCGGAGGTAAAAATACACGTTTAAAAACATATTTATTTGTTTTTTTTATTACCTCTACGTGGCCCACCTGCATTACCACGATGGCCCACCAGGGGGCCGTGGTCCACACTTTGGGAATCACTGGTTTAAAGTATCATTCTCTGGCGAGCAAGTTCACCTCATGGACAGAGCAAACTACGTCCTCCAGTTGCCTGTTAGATGCCAAAGTTCATGACAACAGGACTGCAATTAAAAAGACTCTCTCTCAAAAAAAATAAAAACAAAAACACGGAAGCCATGGCTTCATTTTGTAGTTACATTTCAATAAACCAAAAGACTTTCTCCCAATGTCCAATAGGCAAATGAGACCAAAGAATTAATCAGTAAACCTTCTTTTTGCTAAAGTCGTGCCAAATGTGGGACCTTTTATCTGACAGTGGGTTGCAACAGGACAATAATCCCAAACATGCCAGCAAATCTACAATAGAATGATTTAAAAGATGCAGCAGTGACCCAGTTGAAGTCCGCTGTCTATTAAACAAATATTTTTAAGGAAGTCACAACTTAAAAAGTGTTTTGCCGAATCATCCAACATCAACACAATTGTCTGGCAATAAGGTCTATAAGACATTTCCCTGCTTTACTGTAAAACACATCTGGAAACACTTGGAAGCTTGCTGGGAGATTCAGAATACAACTTCAGAGCTCTGAAGAGGCCCAAAAGGTTTTCGTAATTATGTTCCTTAGATTTAGCTGATTGTAGATCGTGCTGTATTAGAACAGAAAGGTGAAGGGAAACTTGCCTTCATACATGATTTGATAAAACGGGGTATATTTATTGAAACGGGCTGCTATATCAGGTTGCTGCTTTTAGACCTTTATTAGTCAGATCAGCGGAGATGGGTCCTGACAGGCTAAAGTGACTGGAGAAGAGTTGTGTTCTGGGATGTGAGAAATCCCTGGAAAGACTGTGGATCAGTGAGATCACCTGTTCTTATATTGTCTCTGAACCAAACACATTGCAGACATTACATAAGATCCTGAGGCAAACTTATCAGTTTACATTGCTTAGACGCTGCAAAGTAATAATGTGTGTCCACTGCATCTTTAAGCGTCACACATCTTGAGCTTTTCTAGCAAGATGATTTCCCAAATGGAATTAAAGCTAGAAGTTTCAAAGGTGCACCGATGAAACAAAATCCCCCTTTTTCTCAAGCAAACTCAACATGGGCCTGACCCAGGGCATCTTTTGTGATTTCTAAATTTTTGTCCGTAATCTTCAGAGACAAGCTCACAATATTTCAGCTTTAAGACAATCGTACTGAAGGATATCTCCTGGAGAAAGGGCAGAAACAGCCTCCTGAGCTTTCCCATGAAGCGGCGACCTTCCAGCAGCTACAATATATTCAAATACACCGAAACAGACATCCGCTTCAGCCTCATGAAATGCAGAACGAGGACATTGTGCTTGCTCATATCGAATGTGGCATGAAGATTGGATGGTATCACAGTGGAAGTTGGAGATTCAAAGCGAGCGTCCACAACCACTCTGGGGATATGGAACCTCCTGTTTCGTGGACAGTTCACATGCACACAGCTTCATCAGCCTCAGTTTCCAACTTTTTTTGATTTTTTTTTGTTTCAAGTTGGTGCTTGCCTTTCCCCGCTTTCTCACGAGCTTTAATTTCCAGTCGAGCAAGGTGGAGCCAGCGTTTACGGTTGATGAGAGATCATAGCAGGGTAATGGTAAAGGACCTCTCACCCACACATCATGTTGACTTGGTGCCCCTCTTGATGGAGCGTTCGGGGCTTCCTGATCCACCTTTGAGAGACTCAACCCTTTAGTCACTGGACGTCGGTTTGTTTAGGTTCCATTGGCAGCTGAACTCCCCCAGATTGCCAATCACACACGTTTTTCAGGGTTTGTGTAAGAACTGTGTTGGCAAGGCTGTTGGGTAACTGTAAAAACATAGGAGGTTATAGAAGATCATTACTCCGTAAGCCTTGACACCTTCTAGTTTAACAACAGCCTGCCAAAATTGGTAATTCTCAGTCTTTCTTCTTAAATTCTTTAGTTTCATGAGCGCATAAGGATTGGCAAAGACTGCTGCAGCAAGACCAAAAACTGGCAGCAAATGAGTACGTTTGGGATTAAATGCTGGATGAAATTAATTTATCCCAAAAGGCCAATCTTCAAAAGCAACAGAGAGAAGCAAAAACTGGTTGTGTGGAACTTTAATAGGAATCCTGCATAAGAGTTTTAGACTCTAGCTACAAAAGAGTGTCACGGTAGTCAAACCATGATAAAAAAAAAAAAAAAAAGTGAAAATTGAGAAATCTGATTTCTTTTCATTGACTTTAATAACAAGTAAACCAGTTTTCTGACTTTATTCTTAATAAGGCAGTATTTAGATTATGATGCTGACTTAAATTCCATATATACAAATCATATTTGCATTATTTTGTGCGAAGCATTGCCAAATTAGTCACTGATATCCACAATATATCGCTTTATGCCATTGGAGCCTTGGTGCCCAAGTCTGCATTATATCCATATCCCTCAAAAGACTGAACACATGCGTCATAAAGCAAACCTGGCCGGGGTGTGAACATGGATTGGCTGCACGAGGACAATGGAATACTGTATGTACATAGGTTGAAAGTCGGTTTTCATTTTTTTCAGCTGAAAAGGCGAGATGTTGAAAAAGGGGAAGTTGGGCCAAAATACACACTTCTACACTCGGGAAAAACAAAACAGCACCAACTACAAAGCATGGTTGTGGAGGGATGAAGATTTTTGGCTGGTTTTGCAGCCAGAGGACCTGGGTATCATTAACCCTTCAAGCGCCAAAGTCGCTAAATTGCGACAAGCATCATTGCTGAATAAAACAGGCTGTATCTATAAATGTGAAGCCGAATCTTGTTACCACTTTTCACCAGGAGATGGCGGACATGTGCGCCTGTAATCTGAGAGCCACTTTTGATGGTGGCGCTATTCAAAGTTTTAGCGTAAAATGAGTTTGTAAAACACCCTCTGACACAGAGATGCGCGGTGAAGCAGCGGTAGTAGTACTGAGCGTAGGGAGAGCAGAGGAGAGCGAAGTGTTTTTTACATTTACTCAAGATGCAGAGGTTGGTTTACCATCCACGAAAGTACTTTGTCAGGTTCTGGCTAACTCCGATTCCGAGGAGGAAGACATGCATTTCTCCAGTGAAGCAGAAACTGACATTAGTAGTGATGGCGAGTCTGCGCGCCATAATCCACGATCAGCACATTGTATATCGGATGATTCACCTCAGTGTGGTTGGGGTGGAAGTATTCTGCGATCGCCAAGCACGTCGAGGTATCGGGGGGGCTCATAACACTGCAAATATGGAAAAATGTAGTGGGGATGAAAACAACCGTGGTTGTACTGGCAATGTGGAAGAGGCCACAGGAAAAAAAATACACCGCTAATGGCGCACCGGAAATCACGGAGATGATGATGATGATGGTGGCTCCGAGTTCTTGAGAAAAGAGGAAGAGTATCAAAAGTGGAGCCTAAATTTTGATGAGCCTGATGGTTATTGTGGAAATTCTGAGCCCATTGATTTCATCCCTTTTCCAAATAATGAATTCTGGAGCCTCATCTCCAATCAAACAAATAGAAAAGGCCACCAGTTCTTTGAAAGGGAAAAATTGAAACCATACTCCAGATTTCATGACTTTATGATGTGATTATCCCTGAAATGAAAGCTTTCATTGTGCATGGGGCTTGAGGAAAAATCTGACATTGAGGACTACTGGGCAGGTTTGGGCAGGTAATGTCACAATAATCAAATTAGATGACAAATCTACTTCCAGTCCAAATTTTGGTTCATACTGAAGATATTTCTCATTTACAGCATGCCTTTATCTCAAACCACTTTAAAGTTATAGCCTTTTGAAACCTTGATATCAAAACTGAACATTTTCCAATATGGCCGCCACCTTATGACGTCATAATATTCAAATTATATGAATAATTTCACTCCCATCACAGACTTTGAGTCATACTGAACAATTTTCTCATTGACAGTATACCTTTATCTCAAACTGCTTTCAAGTTATAGCCTTTTGAAATCTTGATATCAAAATTGTATATTTTCTTGAAAAAACTCCAGCGCCTAAAGGGTTAAGTCATTTAGTTGACCATCAACTCCTCTTCGTATCAGAGTAGTCCAGAGTTGAATGTGAAGCCAAACAGCCTGACAACCCAAGCTCGGTTCAAATCGGCTCCCACAGCGGGACAATGACCCCAAGCAGCACCAGCAAATCTACGATGAAATGACTGACTGGGCCGTCGCGACACTGTGGTTCTTTTTTTTTTCAGCAACCCGATCGAAACGCTGCGGTGGGACCGAAGAGAGCTCTGCATAAACGAGTTCCCACAAAAGTTGATGAATTAAAGCAAAGTTAAAGAAGAGCTGGCCAGAATTCCACCACAATGATGTGAGAGACTGATGTCATTAAAAAAAAAAAAAAAACAATTACTTTAAGTCATTGCTTTTGAAGGTGGTTCTACGAGCTATCGAATCACGGGGTGCACTTAGTTTTTCAGACTTTTGGCTGTTTTTGTTCGATTTGTGTAATATTATAATCACGTTTATGACTTTAACAGCTGCTTTAACACAAATATCTAAGCTTCCTATGAGACGGGTGATATGTTTGCAACTGCACTGAAACGGCAATGACTCAGTGCTGTTATTCACAGCGGGGGGGATAAAAAGAAAAGAGAATAATGGAGAAACATGTTAGAAAAAACCTGTTTTTGTTCTGTTTACCTTCATCTTTCAGGCTACAGCTGAGGGGCATCTCAGATATCGCGGCCATGAATTTGTTATGAGGTACAGTTGGGTTTGAAGCCAAGTGGCAGAAGAGTGACGGGGAGACTGATTGAGACAGACAGCTAGACAGATAGTCATCCTGCCCACCAGTCTCACCTTGTCCTCTGAGAGGCTAATGTTTCTGGGAAAATCCTACTTGTCGCCCTGTCAGTTTCTTCTTAGCTGGCAACGTCTGTGGGTGGATGGACAGAGCGAGGGAAAGTGGGACTCGATCAGAGGGAGAGAGTGGGAAGGATGTGAATTAAAGGGAGTGCTTGAGTTTTTTTTTGTCCGGTGTGTGTGTGTGTGTCTCTGTTTTTTTATCCACCTCTGGTTCTTTCTCAACTTTTCTAATTGCATCTTATTTTTTCCCTTTCAAGGACACAGTTTGCCACGCCGCAGCGTGGAAGCCTTCCTGGCACAAAACGGCCCCTGAATGTCATCCTCTTTCAGCAACAGTTAAATCACCCGACGTCTCAGAGGCCGGCGATGATGAAAAGACCCCGTTGAGCTGGTTTAGCTTTACGTTGATTTTTCTCGACTTCCGTACAAATTAGGTGCCATTATTGGGCTGACAAACCTGGGCATTTGTTCCAGAGGGGAGGGTCGGACTTGGACGGGATATCTAAACAAATGCAACAATGGTTTTTATTGTGGTGCTGGCTCGAACTCACCCACACGCCCCTGGCAGGAAGCGAAGCTTTCAGTGGAACAGCCCGTCAGTAAGCATAAACTTGATTTGGCTGATTATGAACTGAGAGGTGCTCTTACTTTCTTTCTCAAGTTCTTTCTGGTTGTTGTGTTTTCCATTTGTTGGATGGAAGGATGAAGAAAAGGAAGGCTGATGGTGAAAGAAAAATTATGGAAAAGTAGTTTTTTTTCCCCTTGTAGCTTCACATTGTCTTTTTGCTTTTCATATATGTTAACAAAGAATACTGATGGCTTCTCGGCTAACAGAGCGCCTGTAGTTGGCAGTATGTATCCATCACTGGGCTGGCAAAGGAATTGTTTAATGCACAGCGTACTTGGCACCAGAGAGCCCCTGGTTGTTAGTGGTTAACCCAGGGCTCCCCACGAGACTCACTGCTCACTTTTCATTCTGCCAACCTGCCGGTGGATTGCAATAAGTTTCCCCTGTCAATGACGTGGGAGTGATCATTGAAAAATATAGGAATATAAGTATTTTTTTATGGTGAGAAAAAGGCAAAAAAAGATTTTCAGGCAAGGCAAAAAGCTAATACGACGAAATAGGCTGGAGCCCTTCCCAACTCCCATCATGCAAGAGATTGATGTAAACCTGGGTACACGTTTGACAGGCTGTCAATACTCTGCAGGACCTCACAGAGGATAACGGGACAACGGACTCTTCTACAAACAACTGAGAATGACCAGCCAGTCCAGCTCTCTTTGGACTGTGGAAGGAAGCCAAAGTAAAATCAACTTTTGAAATCATACCCCAGGTACAAAAAAAAAAAAGAACATAAAGTTCTTAAGAGGACAAACTTAGTTACACAGAAATAAAATTGGTAGACCAAAATAAATGCGACTGAGACCTCAGCTCTTCCTGGTGTGATACCAAGGATGTTCCTGAGCCACAAAGCGATAAAATCTCTAGGGATCTGCCTCCCGGCATTGACTCACTCCCCAAGGGATGTTCCCAGGCGGCGTCCTAACTAGGGATGCGCGCGATTAGTCGTCTAAACGATTAAACGTCCGCCCACTTACTAGTCGGCACCAGAATTATTAGTCGTTTAAACCTATTTGTGTTTTATTCATGTACAAGGCCGCTTAACTGTCGTACAGCCGCCCGCCACTAGTCGGGGCTACAGAGCCGTCAGACAGCAGCCCCCCCCCCTCTCCGCGGCAATGCTCGAGTAGACTGGAGTTTTAAAACGGCACGGTGGGAAGATGGCCTCTCGCAAAACCAGCGCGGTTTGGCGGTACTTTAATCTAGAAAATGAAAACAAGGTAGTATGTAGACTGTGTCAGAAACAACTGGCATACAATCACTCGACTGGAGCAATTCGCAACCACATTCGACTCAAGCATTTGGATGTTAATCTGCACGAGACGACGGCTGCTGATGCTAGCGGTGCTAGCTACACTCAGGCCGATTTGACATTGTTTACCTGGAGACGGTGTTCTCCCGTCCGGTCTGAGAGGATAATGCAGCTCATCACGATAATGACTTCGCAAGATATGCTTCCACTTAACTTTGTGGAAGGTTAAGGCTTCAAGGAAGTAAATGGAATATGTTGAGCCCGAATACACCGTACCGGGACGCAAACTGATATCTTCCAGGCTGGAGCGCATATTTATTTTAGACTAGTCGACTAGTCTTAATTAAAATTTTCGTTCAGTCGACAGGGAAATTAGTCAACAGGATCATCCCTAGTCCTAACCCCAGTAGACTACTGAAGCACCTCAGATGGCTCCTTTCAATGTGTAGGAGCAGCAGTTTTCCACTCCAAGCCTCTCCTGGATGACTGAACTGCTCACCTTATCTGCAAGTGAGAATCCAGACAAACCTTTCAGTCGTGCGTATCCATGATCTTGTTCTTTCAGTCACTGCCGACAGTTCAGATAAGAGAAGGAACAACTTTTAGCTGCCAAAAAGAGACTTTGCCTTTTAGCTTTGCTCTCTCTTCACCACAACAGCCTGTGCAGAGTCCACGTTAATGCAGATGCTCAACTTAACCACGCATTGATAGCCCGCTCCATTCTTGCTCCATTCACTCAAGGCCCCAAGAAATTGGAGGTTTTCCACTTGAGGCAGAACCTCACTCCCAAACTACAGAGGGGATCCCATCCTTTTATGACAGAGAATGATGATCTCAAATGTGGAGGTGCTGAATCTCATCTGAGTCACTCTTCGCTCAGTTGCCAACTGCTCCAGTTGAAGACAGCGTCTCAATCAAACCTGGAATGACCATCTTATTGTGGTGGAGGAGCTTGTGTGCTTGAAAGATCCCAGGAGCTATGTTGTCAGGGGCTATTTCCCATGCTAGGGTCTCACATGGCAACTGGATCTTTGGGAAGGTCCCAAACTAAGAGCAATTGCAGCAGTATGCATTCTTAACCCAGATATGGATCACCAGGGTCCCAGCATGGAGCTGGAACTGGAGGATGGAGCTTATCAGTGAGTCCCTGGTGCCAAGTCTAGCAATTAGTGTAAAATATAGAAATATGAAACATAAAATACTGTCGAAGACTTAGGGTGCTTTCACACCTGTCTCATTTGGAGCAGTTGTTCCGAAACAGGGAGCATTTCCCCCTAAAGATCGGTTCCTTTGGTATATGTGAACACAGCAATCGCACTCGGATGCGGGACAAAACAAGCGAGTCGAGATCATCTAGGAGGTGGTCTCGGCTCGCTTCCATTCGAGACCCAGAGCGGTTCATTTGCAGTGAGAACATAATCGACACAGCAACTGATACAACTCACTCATAATATATATATACATATATATCATAATATATATTGTGATGTGCAGATTGTGCATGTATCAGAGCCCATCTTCGTCAGTGATTCCTTATCGTGACACGTCTTTTTCTGAGTAAATGCATTAGGATATTATTTTCCCTGCGCAGTCTGGATTCCCAGTAGAACTGGATATTTTCTGTTACAGAACACTGGTACATTAACCACAGAAACACACAGAAACAAACTAGCCACACTCGCTGACGATTCTCCATAGTTGTTGTTTTTCCCGGGGTACGGAAGAGGAAACTCCTTCCGCGTTCATTTCTGACCAATGAGAGAACAGTTGGTTCGCGCGTTGCATTTGTTAACAGCTTTGAAACGCTACAGACGGTTGCCTTGTGAACACAAACGCCCCAAATGAAAAACAGAACAACTGTATCAATTCAACCCCTGAATCAGAACAAAACAAACGGGCCACAGGTCTGAAAGCACCCTTAAATACACAGGGAACCCAACGAGAGGCAGGTGCAGACAATCAGGAATAACAAAGGGAAGAAACCAAAGCTGAAAACAATGGAGACAAGACAGACCTTCAAAGTAAAACAGGAAACAGGTAACACAAAAGACAGGGATTGACACCAACTTAACACATAACATAAAAGAAACCAAAATGGCTGTGACGGCTTCCCCAGACCATGACAGAACAAGGATGAACAAGCTCAGTGATGTAAGAGGAGACCTAAAACTGAACAATAAAATCCTAAAAATGTCTAAAGTGGACAGGGGGCCCATGCAGCCGAGGCCAGAACCAGAGTCATACATTAGCACCAGTCAGCAGTGTTTCTGCTGCCGCTGATGACATGTTAGCCGGGACTTGAGAAGAAAAACGTGTAGTGAACTGCAGTAATCCAGACATGATGTAATGAAGGCGTGGATCTTTTTTTGACTTAAGCTTGAGAAATGACTTGAGCTTGGTGACAAGTCTTGTAAGACAATAGAAGATGTCTTCTGTTTTGACAACAGAAGACATTTATTAGTCAAGATGGAGCTTAGAATCAGGAACGACACCTTTTTTTTGTCATTGTTTTTTGCATGAGACCTGATATATGAAGTGACATGTTAGCAGAGGAGGAAGCAGATTTGGAAAGGACAAAGAAATGACCTCAGTTTGGTGACTGCATAGCTGGAGAAAGCTGTTTGCCATCCAACTTATTATGTCCTCTCAGCATTCAGAGAGTGGCTGCAGGGAGTCCTGAATATTTTAATAGGAGATAAAGCTGAGACCCATCAGTATAGACATCAAAAGTATTGTTGTATCCCCTGATAATGTTACCATGTGGAAGCATAGATAGACAAGAGGATTTGGCCCCAAGATGGATGAGAAGAAGAAATAGCCTACAGACACAGGAAATGTCCTATATTTGTGGATTAACTGCAGGGATGCAGCCTTGATGTCAACACAATGTTTAAGCCAAGATTTAAAAAAAGCTGTTATCTACATTATCAAACTCAGTGAAAAGAGGGCATAATCACCTGAATCTAATGTGAGCAGCTGATAGTCATCTTTAACAAAGCTTTGAATGCCAGGGGTGTCCAAAGTCAGTCCTTGAGGGCCGCTGTCCTGCAGGTTTTGCATGTTTCCCTGCTTTAACACACCTGATCCTAATTAATGGCCGTCATCATCTTGTCATCAAGGTCAGCACATGTGTGTTAAGGACACAGCCATTTGTATCACAGTGTGAAAAAGGAGGGAAACATCTAAAACCTGCAGGACAGCACCCCTCGAGGACCGACTTTGGACACCCCTGCAGTAAACCATTTGAGTAAAGGCAAAGTATATGTAACAGCAGTGGCGGGCCGTGCATTTCACACCTAGGGCTTCAGTAGTGCTCTGTCTGAATCTGTCCAACCCTCAATAACTATTTTATGGCTATAAAACTTCTACTGCAGGTACAGCTGTGACACACATAAAAAAGCATCAATAATAACCTCATAAAATTGCAATATTATTTAGTTACTCACCAAAAATCCTGATTATTTGTACACAAAATCCATCCTCGTTTCTTTCCTCAAGAAGATTTCAATTAATCTGTCGTGCAGATTATCTGTGCATTTCAGATCCATCAAGAATCCTTTTGCATAAGTTTTAATTTGCTTTAGGGCTGAGAATGTCCGTTCGACAGAAGGAGTGGACACGGGGATGGTCACCAACACAAATGTGTACAGCTGCTCTCATTCAGATTTTTCTGCTGAAGGAAGTCAAGGAGATCAGTGGGAGATTTTCCTGCAAAATCATCCATGGCAAACATTACAGTCAGTTCTGTTCTTAGCCGAGGCAGATCGAAAAGTGTCCCGTGGATCTATGTTAAGCTGGAGAAGACTGCATGCGGGAATTTTTTCTTGTTTTCCCGAAACTTCTGGGAGTCGAGGAGGGTGACAAACATCAGTTTTTCGTGGTCTTGAAATCTGGTCTGTGTCTGGCAAATAATATTGTCCAGAATCCTGCCGTAGAGTTGGCGGTAGTGCGCGCGAGGATCTTGCATTGGACCCAGCGTTGCCAGGTGGGAAATGTAGGATTATCGTACCTGAGACTCAAAATCATCGTATTTTGAGGGAAATTATCGTACATCTGTTATAACCAAAGAAGCTTAATAATCTCACGGTCTCACAAAGCACGACTGGCTGGAAACACGTCACATAGGAACAGATGCTTTCAGGGTTCACAAAAAAACTCTCCGGCAGACAGTTGCGACAGGCAATAATAGAAATGGTCAAATGATCGTACATTTGGCCTTTTTTGGATTATTGATCGAACAGAGGGCCAAATTATCGTACAAATACGATAATTATCGTACACCTGGCAACGCTGGCGGGACCTCTTCGTGCGCTCGGAGCACCTGCGGTAGTTTGCTAACTCTGGCTAGTACGCTCTCTGACGATCCATTTAAAGCGCGTGAACTACGCCTGCTAGCGGGCCTTGGTGTCGCCAACTCAAAATCTGATTGGTTAAATGGAATCAAATTATTGGTTAAGCAACAGTTTGATCGACACTTATTTTATGCTACAGGGCCCGCAGAACTGATTGGGAAGGCCTCCAGGCAGATTTCTTTGACCCTGGCAACAAATGGTGGCTGAAATGTGATGTTGGTTAAATGCTTAAATACGAAAATACACGTTTGGAAGCGGCGCAGGGGGACAAGCAATAAAAGGAAGCGGATAGACCATTTGGAATTATTTAATAAGTAATCATGGACAAAATATAAAAAATCAGTCTGTGATTCAGATATTTTTAGACCAGCAGAGAAGGCCTTGCAGGCCCTGACGGCCCACCACTGTGTAACAGTGTGATGTGACATCTTCCATTGCCTTTAATAAAAATGGCAATTTGAAAACAGGGCAACAGTTTCTCATTACTTGTACACTGCACAAACCAACGGTAACCCCAGCCTCTATGGCAAGGCAACATCAGCGAGAACACAGAGATCAGATCGGATCGCTGGCGATGTAGAATATAAACGGTCAGTTTGGAAGATTGGATCCTGATTAGATTCGCTAAAACGTTTGTCAAGGCTGCCGTTTTAAACACAGCCCGTCTTGTTGTTTTAGCTGCACTTTAAGAACTGAGAGAAAAAGAAGTAAAAAATTAGAAGAAGAGCAAACATGGGAGACTTTATACAAGTGAGTCAGTAATAACTTTTAGCTAATGACTTAACCAGTCAAGGAATGCTTTCCAATTCCTGCTACAATGTGGTCTGAGACTAAAAGCCAAATAAGCTCACAGGAGACATATTTGCACCTTCAGTTCGTGTCTCCGAACAGCCGTTTGTGTTCTGAGAAAGCAACAAGGTGAGGGTAAAACTGATTTTCGTCAGAGACTTTCCCAGAATAAGAAAGGGAAAGGAAAATAATTGACGCCTGCCCTGGATTAATCACTTGAAGTGTTTCCTCTCCTCCCTTCATCCCTCTTTGCGTCCTTGGGCCCATTTCTACACCTCTTCCTTCCTGCACCCTCACTTTCATAACAAAGTGATAAGAGTTCACTGAGACAAAAGAGGTAAATCAGTAGACACCTGCATCCAGTTACTGGCTTTATCTAAGCTGCTGTTCGCATATGTCATCCTCCCAGTATGAGGATGTCCTGAAAAAGCAGACTTGTACTTAGAAAAAAGGAAATAACAATTGTGTTTGCGCTTCAGTGATCAAATTTAGCACAAAAATCAGAACTAATACATCTGTAGAAGGAATAAGAGATGAGAATGTGAGAGGAAGTGGTATAAAAACTGTCTGTTTTGATCACTTGGACAGATCAAGAGGGCTCGACATTCATACTCTCATCTTATCAGGATATAAATCGCTAATAAAACTTCAAGACCTGGCTGTAATATCAGTGCTTCCTTTTTACTACTTCTCTCTTCTCCTTTGCTTTTCCACTGATGATTATTTCTCCATACCCCTAGTCCTGAGCTGGAGGCTAAATGTTTCTTGGTGTTTTGGTTACCGTGGCGAAGCCTGTTACCATTTAGCACTCGGGCGGCTATATTTCAAAATCCTCGACGTCCACTCGGGGGGATAGGAGCCTTACATAACGTTCACCAGGCTGTATTTCTTAATTACCGGGTGATTTGGTTCGTGCCACTTTTGACAACCGGGAACTGTCGCCGTCCCAAACACGAGTCGTCTTCTGCCTCAAATATCATTAATTCTGCGAGAACGCACGCCGCCGTTCGCCAGCGTGCATCTCATTCCCTCGCTCTCAATCACAGCCGTTCCCTGTCAGCAGAAGAAGACCTGCCATCAAACTTCAGAGCGGAGGTAGAATCTCTGAAGGGCACGACTCCTGAAAGCACCATCAGAGGAGAAAACCACAGATGCAGCTGTTCAGATGCAGCAGAGTGAGGAAAATGTTTCTCCCCCCCCCCGCTCCCTCTGTCTCTCCTTCTTGAAAGAGGAGCCTCATTAAATGGAAGTAAGGCTGCTCGGGTCCAAAACCAGAGAGAGTCATGCCCCTCGAGAGTGCTCCGCTGCTAACCATAGCGCTGGCATGGCGCGCCGTGGAAAACAAGTGAATCGAATGCAGCCTTCCGAGCCGAAGCTGGTGTACAAAGGCGTAATGATATGAAGTCTTACATGGGTTCACTAACGAGGAATCAGCCGCAGCTTCACTAAACAGTGGTGATGACTAGCACTTGTCGAGGAAGTCGTGCAATAACCTCTGGGAGCAAACCGTCAAGCCACGGAACTGAATTTCTTTTTTTGAGCCAAGGCTTTCGCGTGGTTGTCATCGTGGTTACTGATGGTGCGTTCATCCACAACTTGGGTGTCAAATGAAACATCTTGGAGTTACTGGATTTTCATTAACATGCATCAATTCCAAGCCAGCCACTGAAGGGTCACAGTTTGGGGTTCTCATAGTGCTGATCCCAAACTGGGACAAAAAGGGGAAGTTGTTTCAGGACAGTAATTGGGTGTAAAACCCATAACAAAATCAATACATGAACAAAGGATTTACATACTGGACTGTGGCTTGGTGGTTAGCACTGTTGCTACATCGTCTTGCCTCACACCAAGAAGGCTCCTGGTTTGAACCTCGGCAGGGGCCTTTCTGTGTGGAGTTTGCATGTTCTCCCTGTGCTTGCGTTTTCTCTGGGTACTCCAGCTTCCTCCCACAATTCAAAAACAGCTTAGGTTATTTTGTTGTTCTAAATTACCTGTAGGAGTGACTGTGAGTGTACATAGTTCTGCCTAAAGAGAACAAAGGATTTACATCGGATTTACATCGATTTATTTCGATTGTATACTTCCCCTTACTCGTTAACACTAGCCACTACCCACAAATTGCGGGTATAGGAACCTCCGCTAACCGCTAATGCAATCTCCCGCTCGCTAAAGCTGCAACTCGCTATGCCGACTCCCTTACGCACTTTGTAGGTGTGGCAATGGGTGCGTCTTTTGCCCTTTCCACGTATCTTGTGATCGTGGGTTAAGGGTTGCGGGTAGCGAGTGGTCCACTGGCAACCTGCATGTCGGCGCGTACAAGAGCACGTTCAAATGGCGTCAATGTGCGTCCACCTGGTCACATGTGGACGTCCACAAACAGCTCTAGCTCTCAAATCAACTCTTGTATAAAAAGCGTGATTTGGCCTCAGTTGAACCACTGAGAAATCAAAAATCAAATCAAATCAAATTTATTTATAAAGGCCTTTTCATACCAAGGTAACACAAAGTGCTTTACATAATAAAAACAGTAATTAAAACAACAAGAAAAAGAACAAAAACAACTTAAAAGCCATCACACACCCAGAGTTAAATCAGCATCTCTCTCTCTCTCTCTCGCACCCACATATTCAGTACACAACCCCCCCCCCCCCCAACCCCCTTTGGCCCCATTATAAAAAGACTCTAAAACATCCATCTTGGCACCAATGAACCAGGTGAGGAAAATGATATCTTGGGGATCATTCCACATCAAGAGCACTCCCACCCACAATTACAGAGGTCGCCTGCCAGAGGAACCATCCGGACCCAGGCTGACCAGGACCCACACTGCAAACATGAGCCACAGTGTAGGGCCCCGCTCACCCAGAACACAGACAGTAGCTCCTCGCTGTAGAGAAAGCTCTATAGCAGAGTCCCAGACGAGCTGCAAACGAGTTTTACTGTTAAAGGCAATGGCTACTGACGCACTGATTGGTTTAACAGGTGGAACGCCCTAACCACTCCTATGCATAATGTAGCGGGTAGCGCACGATGGGATAGCGGGTTTAGCAAGGTGGAGGATTGCGTTCTTTGCGGGGGAACGCCTCTCCCTCTACCCACTATCTCTTAATAGTGGCTTTCGCAGATCTGGCAGAAGATTGGGCCCATAGGCTCCAGCAGATCACCCTGACCCAGTGTAGGAAAAAATGGGTATAGATGATGGATGAATTGGTTGGGGCTTGGGTCAACAACGACCACCATTAGCACTGTTACCCAACATGTTTCAGCCAAAGATTAATATTCCTTATTCACACAAAATGAGAAGAAAATCTAATTATATCATGGGAAATTTTGGTTGACTGATCATAAAAGTTGGCAAGCAGTGCAACTAATTACTATTAACAATAGTGAGAATTGGGAACCAATAATTTTACCTTGACTATGAAATGAAATATATTTACTGATTTCATGTATGAACTTTGCAAATCTAGTCATGACAGGAACGTTATAGTCACATTGACTGTCAATACATCTCTACAGCTGCCTACAGTTGAAAGCAGGTTAAATACACTGTATAAAAAGACACAACCCTTTTTTACTGCCTGACATTAAACCAGACAAAATTTTTTCTGCTTTAAGTTAGTTAGGATTACCAAAAAGTTATTTTTATTTCTTAAATGTTGGAGTAATGACAGAACATTTTTTTAAAAAGCTTTTTGAGTTTCATCAAAGTCAGAAGTTTTCACACACTATCATCATTTGCCTTTAAACAATTTGGGAAAGCCAGATGATGATGATGATGACGATGATGACGATGAGGATGATGACGATGATGATGATGATGATGTCATGGCTTTGGAAACTTCTGACAGGTTAATTGACAACATGCCTTGTCTGTGGATGTGTGCAACTCAAACACCCTGTTTCCTTGTGTGATATTATGGGAAAATCAAAAGAAATCAGCCAAGATATCAGGAAGAGAAATGTGGGCCACCACATGTCTGGTTCATCCTTGGATACAATTTCCAGGTACCTGAAAGTGCCATGTTTCACCTCTTTAAAACAATTATACACAAGGATAAAACAACATGGGAATGTTTAGCTATCATATCCACTGAGGAAGGAGATTGGCTCCGTGTCCCAAAATTAGAGATGAATGTGCCTTGGTGTGAAATGTGCATATCACTCCCAGAACAAAAGTCAAACACCTTGTGAAGATTCTAGCTTAAGCTGGTGAGATAGTGTCTTTATCTACAGTGAAACAAGTCCTCTACCAACATGGACTGAAAGGACACTCGGTGAGGAAGAAGCCATTACTCCAAAAGTAACATTAAAAAAGCCAGATTGCAGTTTGAAAATGCCGACATGGACAAAAGCCTAAATTTTTGGAGACATGTCCTGCTGTTGGGGGAACATGGGTCTTCCAAATAGACAATGACCCCCAAGAATACCACCAAATTTGTTACAAAGTGGCTTAAGGTGAGTGTTTCCATCACAAAACTCTGATCCTAATCCAGAATGATACGGAAAAGCTGTGTACAAGCAAGGCGGTCTACGAGCCTGACTCAGTTCCAGCGGTTCCATCGGAAGGAATGGACCAAAATTCCAGCAAACTAGTGTGAGACATTTTGTTGAAGAAAACCCCAAAAATTTGACACAGCTCATAAAGTTTAAAGGCAATACTACCAAATACTATGGAACCATATGTAAACTTCTGACTTTGAAGAAAGTCATATAAAAAGAATTCTCTCATTAATCTGGAAATTAGCAAACAGAAATAGTTTTTGGTTATTCTAGCTGACCTAAAACAGGAAAGGTTTCGTCTGATTTAATGTCAGGCAGTGGGAAAAGGCTGTGCATCTTTTTATACAGTGTTTGTCTACTTCTGGTTTCAACTGTATATCTGGACATACAGCCATAAAAGTTTTTTCGAGATTGGGTTAAAGTTTTCCCCACATAGAAGGACACCAGAAGCAGACACACTTGAGATGTTGTCACTAAAGATTTTCAACCCTGTCCCTGATACTTATTGTGCATTAATCTTCGTAAAGGTGTTTAAAGTGGACCAGTCTATTGTGTCTTACTCAAGATGGGCAACATCCAGTTTACTGAGCTGTTGTGAATACAGAAGTAGGAGAAACCAAATGACTGTGATGGACTGGCTGCAGAAGTGAGTCAGTCTCCATTAACCCCCAAGTTGAAATGTCCAGCCTTATTGCAGAAATAAACATATTTACAGCCTCATACAAAACTGTGTTTGGGTCTCCATAGCTAGATGTCACCTCCAAGACAATTGTATAGAGGGTGGTGTTTTTTTTTAACATGAAACTGCAAATTTATGCATAATTAGGGGCATAGTTTTTCCAGTCTTGACTGTAACACTGATTTACCCACTTTCGGATTAACTGGGGGTGGGGGGAGAGTCAGTTCTTGCCAATATGTCACTGAGCAACAAAAAAGCAACAGATAACCTACAGCTGACATCCCGGGGGTTTGTCCACATCTTTTCGTCCAGTCGACGGTCTGACCATGAAGAGGAAGATGCTGCAGGATGAGTCAGTGACATTTATGGACCTTACAGATATCCTCACAAATGAACATGATGATGATCACATTTTTTCTCCTAAGTCACTGCAGATGTGCTTCAAATAATGATGGTAACTTACAGATTCATGGCTCTAGGAAAAGACTGTGCAGTTTTAAGCCTAAAGCCTTATTCCCTCAAGACCAGTATTACTATAGAGCTGTTCTCAGAGTAATGCTCTCATAATTATTACAAGTTGTCTGAATTTTACAGGTTACGCTAACACTATGTGAATAGGACTTGAGCTTTGCTTTCACCGGCACACGTGCAACGTTTTGCAAAGAATGGACGCAATTAGCAGTTCAATGGGATTCAACGAAAAGACATGAGGAATTCTTTATGGGTAATAAAACAAATGACCTTTTTGCTTGAAGTAACACATAATAGTACTTTTGTAAAGAGTAATGAACATCAATGACTATGTTACTTTTTTTTTTTTGTTTTAGTAACAAGCCAACCGCTGGGTAGAGTCGGAGGGAAGCCAGAGTTGGTGGAACCGGTCCATGTCAAGGGCTGTTCACACCAAGACCTGTGATGATGATGATGAAGTGTGTGGGTTACAACATATTCTCATTCCCAACTCATCTTGTACGTATGTCTGGTAAAAAGTAGGGCTGTAGCGATACACTAATCTCACGATACGATACGATACGATACGATACACAATATACATCGATATCCATCTTACAATACATTTACATAATTTTCTGAAAGATTTTAAAGTGATTTTGGTGACATCTTGTGAGTGTTCCAATGACTTTGTTTGAATTAATTGAACTGAAAGCATCAATTCCACATTATATGGCTGACAGGCAGCTTGCAAATGCTGGACAAAATGAATAAAAGAATTGTTGAGAAAAATAGTTTCATTTATTTAAACAGTGCAAATTGTTGCTTGCAAGCTTTTAAAGGTGGGACACGGGGGTTTTGAAAGAAGCTTAGAATAATCTGAAAAAGCTGAAAAATCGATACTCTCTGGGGAAATAAAATATCGATATATATCGCAGAATCGATAAAATCGCTCAGCTCTAGTGAAAAGCCCTTTCTGCCAGTTTGCAGTGGACGAGATACCCCTTTATCTTTCTGATGCATTGGAAACTGCTCCAAAGCTTCATATTGACAGTTGAACATTTGAAAAAAAAATAAAAAATAAGAAAGTTAACACTGGGGGCAGAAGAGGAAACACACATGAACTCAAGCATGAGATCCACATGCAAGTTAAAAAAAACTCACACTGCATCTTTTCCTTTTCATAAACTCATATTTTATCCCCAGTAGAACATAAAGAACATATCAGATGTTGAAAATGAAACAGTTTATCATTTCATGGAAAATATTATCTCATCTTGACTTTGATGGCAGCAACACATCTAAAAAAAAAAACTGGAACAGGGGCATCAAAAGGCTGGAAAAGTAAATGGCGCAAATCAAAAACAAATGAAGGAGGATTTGGATACAGATCAGTAACATGTCTGGGTATAAAAGGAGCATTTCAAGATGGGCAGAGGTTCACCAGTGTGTGACAAACCGACTTGTGTCTAGTGTCTGTGGGCACGGGGCCAAAACCAAAGGTCACAACTGGATGTGCGTGATCTTCAGGGCCTCAGACTGACACTGCAATAAAAACGCTAATGATTATCTACTGGACATGGCTGCACGGGCTCAGGAACACTTGCAGAAATCACTGTCTGTGCGAACACAGCTGCAATCCACAAATGCAAGTTAAAGCTGTATAATGCAAAGAAAAAAAAGCCATTTGTGAACACGATCCAGAAACGCTGCCGTCTTCTCTGGGCCACAGCTCAAATAAAATGGTCTGAGGCAAATTGAAAAACTGTTCTGTGGTCAGATGAATCAAAATTTGAAATTCTTCTTGGAAACCATGGACGCCTTGTACTGTGGAATAAAGAGGAGAGAGACCATCCAGCTTGTTAACAGCAGACAGTTTAATCCATCCCCATACCATCAGGCATTATGGTGGTATGGAAAACTATGGCGTGGACAACTTACACATTTAGAAAGGCTCCACCAATGCTGCAACACCTACTCCCATCCAGACAATGTCTCTTTCAGGGAAAGCCTCGCATATTTCAGCATCCATCACAACAGCGTGACTTCACAGGAGAAGAGTCCGGGTGCTGAACTGACCCGCCTCCAGTCTAGACCTTCCACCAACAGAAAACCGTCTGGGGCATCATAAAACAAAAAAACAAAAAAAAAACCCCAGGACTGTTGAGTAACGAGAATCCTGGATCAGATAAGAACGGGACAACATTCCTCTCCCAAAACTACACAGTTTTTAAAAGAAGAAGGGATGAAAAAAGGTATGGTGAACATCACCCTGCTGCTCCATCCTTTTTGACACATGTTACTGCCATCAAAGTCAAAATGAGCTGATGTATTCCATTAAATGGTAAAATGTCTCAGTTTCAATGCCTGATATGTTCTTTATTTTCTATTGGGAATAAAATCTGGGGTTATGAGATCTGCAAATCACTGCATTTTTGTTCTTATTAACATTTTACACAGGAACTTTTTTTTATAAATGGGGTTGTACTTTGTTACACGTGAAAAGGCAATTGTTTAAAGGGGACATATGAGGAAAAAAACTCTTTGCTTGAGTTGATTGTCTGAAGTGACAACCAACATCATAATCCTTTCAATTTGTTTGAGCTGCCTAAGATTTTCACTGAGCTCTTCAAGTTGTTTTGGAACGCTGTGACATCACAGACATGGATCAGAATAGAATCAGTCTGCCTCTTCATCATCACCACCACTGAACATCATGCTGCAATAACTGTATCTCCAAATCCAGCCAACTTTTGTGTGTGGGGCCCAAATGAAACATAAATGGGCTGGAAACACTTGGATAAGACACCCATTTTGGGTCTAAACCCATTTATTCCAGAACCACGGCATAAACTTTCATTGCTACGCTGATGATACGCAGCTGTACTCATTCATGAAACCAGAGGAAGCAAAACCGTTGGCCGTTGGCCATGACATTTACTCGGGGGTCATGCTCTGGGTGTCTGTAAAGCGCCTAGAGACAATTGACATTTTAACAGACACTATACAAATAAAATTGAACTGAATTGAATTGAATTCATCACCTGTGTACCTGAGCATATCTACTGCAACTCTCATGGTGCCAACATAGATTCAACGGACCCCATCTGTAGCTCAAATGGGCCCAGCATACAAACGTTGGCTGCAAAGTGGGTAAAATTGTAAAGTGGATTTTAAAAGATGCAAACCTTGCAGAATAAGAGGGTGGAGTGAAACTCTCTCTACACTCTACTCCACCCTCAGACTGGCAGCTATGAACAGAGCTGTAGAAGCATGCTTGACAGGCAGCTGTTGTTCTGCATCTGGATATTTAATCTGTTTGGATGTTTAATCTGGACATTAAACCTCTAAAAAAAACAAAAAAACATGTCAACTTTTGATAACAAGAAGTGAAATATATCTCCTTTAGGAATAGGCACCAAATACAAAAGGCTGAGGTGAGGAAAACAATATGGTTTGGTGTTAAAATACACAATTAGATATTATAAAAGTGACGCTATGGAGGTATGGCCCATGTTCAAAACCAGCGCAGCAAGAGATCCTGTGTGCGCATCAGCATGCGACAAGTTGCGACTGAATGAATTTGTGGCTTCATGAAATCCTATAATGATCTGAGGAGTTAGAAGAAACCCTCATGGGATTTGTTGTCTTTTGTCATCAGCATCAGTTTGACAACATCCTGGCAATTCTCAGAGAGAGGAGGACTTCACTATAGAACAGAGAGTTCAAGAGCGCCAAACACTGCCTGGCAGTGAGTCCCCCCGGTAAATCAATACTTTTGTTCAAGTGTCACTTTTAACTATATTTTATATTTTAATTATCCTTGAAAAAGCTCTGAAAGAGATCCCACTAAGATTGCCAGTATTGTTGTCATGATGGTTGTGGACTCTTCCTTGCACTGAGGGACGATATACAACTATCTTACAACTGTGATTTGGCCAACTCTTTAGCAGCTTTAAATGATAATCTTCCTAGATGTTGACAGCCGTTCATCCATCAAAAGAACCGGCCCGGGTCTTAATCGGAATCTCTCTGGGCTCCTGTTGCTGCTCTGGAGTCGCAGCTGTGTCCTGTAGCCAAAAGAGAGCTACGGTAACTCACAGACGGGGATAAAGAAAGGAGCGATGCTCGAAGTCAGCCGCCGCTGTCGACATCCAGTGAGTCACCCTCGCACTGTGCTGAAGTCGCGACCTCGCAGAGCCGCTAACGTGGCTGCAGACTCTCAGGCTCGTGGATTCCTTCATGGCAGACTTGAAAGCGGGCAAAGCCATGATCTCGATTTTCCTCAAACCAAAGGCTAAACACTTGACATCATGCTAAATAGCTTACTTTAAGCTTAAGTGAATTAAGTCAACCTAAACATTGAGCAGTAATGGACATTTAGTAGTTAAACAGGATAAATCTGTGGTGATGTTACAAAAGTAAAGCAGTATCTTTTTTATAAAGTAGCCCTAAAGCTATTTTAGTATTGCGTATAAAGCTTACAGGCTCGTGAAAGCACAGGTAAGCGTCTTCACAGCTGAGTCTCTTCATTCTTTATTCTCACTTGCAACAACAACAACAACAAAAAAAACCACCAGGATACTTTTATTTATAAAAACTAATTATTGTTTGCGTCAGTTTTATCGGATCCCAGGGCAACATCAGTTGTAGCTGTTGCCATGAGAGCAAACGTAAACCTTACATCATTTATTTGAATAAGCTGCATTAACATGAAGGACAAGGAGACATAACAGAGCGACTCCGCGCTGGCTTCCACCACAGTGGAGATGCAGAGCAGCATTCGGTGGAACTTTATGCTTTGGGTACGGCTCTGTGGTTAGTACTGGTAGGCTTCCCTGTAATTTGTGTGTTTGAAGCCAACTGGAAATGCAAACAGATGTGATCTTTTGGGTTTTCTTGTAGAATTTCAACATCGCCCCGGTCGCTTCAGATACGGCCTGCCAATCGACGGGGAAATGTGCGCAGTCACAGAAAGCGCACGAGTCGCGCGCAGCCGCGCTAGGGAATGAAGCGCGAGGTCTCGCGGTGCGTGGACGCCGAAACCATCGAGACCACTGAGAGTGTGAGGAAGGGAGAGATGGAGAGGAAGGAATGTTGTGAAAGAGTGTGTTTGGTCACACTCCATCACTGGCAGCCATAGAACAACCAGGTATTTAGAGCTAATTCTGTTAAACTGTTGCTATCTGAGTCAGCAGCGTATCGAATGTACAAACGGACGGCAGCTGACTTGGGGCCAATTCCAATTCCTCCCTAACCCTCAATCTCAACCCTCGCCCTTAACCCTCAGTCTTTGGCCCTCAATCTTGGCCCTCCTAAGTTAGTGTAAGGGCTATCTCGTGACTTAGAAATGGGACACCCCTTGAGTGCAGTTACGTCTTCAGACTGTGGGGGGCGGCCTTATGCCAAAGCTACATCCAGTCTGTCAAGAAACGACGACAATGAAGAAGAAGAAGGAGAAGAAGACGTAGAAGAAGAATAAGATAATATAAATATATGTAACGAAGACAGTAAGATAGTTTCGTAACCTTTATATCTTTATTAACTACGAAAATACGTAAATTTGTAGCTCGCTTTTTCGAAGACGTCTTGACGAAAATACGCAATGCCTTCTGGGTAGCTCTTACTTCCAAGGGTGGTGCTGGAGAATCTCAATATTGAGGGCGATACAGCCCTTAAACTTGACTTTCTAAGAATCGGGACAACACTCGCACCTCACGGGAGCGCACATTTTTGAGATTGAGGGTTGAGATTGAGGGTTAAGGGAGGAATTGGAATTCACCCTTGGTTTACCACTTTATTATCCTGTCCTCTCCTATCGGGCATGGTAACAGTGGAAGTGTAGCAACGGTGCGACTGTTAGCATCCTTAACATTGGATTTCTGGAAGTAAAAAGCTTCAGCTTCATTAAAACAAATCTGACTTCTATTCAGTTTCCATTAACTGGTTTGAGTCCCAGCTGTGTTCTCTCTGTCAAATTTGCATGAAACATTGTTAGGTTTGAAAAAAAAAAAAATCAAACTTCAACTTCAGCAACCGACTGCAGGCAACATGTTTGTAGTAGATATTAGCCTGTACATTTATAATCATAAGCTGACAAGAGTCAAGTCTATGTGCAAGTGTATGAGCAATTTTACAGTGTTTATGGCAACCGTTTACACGGTGCGACATTAGCGAGCAGCTAATATGCAGTAGGTACTGAGTACCCAGGTGCTCGTGGCTGTTGCGCCACTGTGTTGGGCCACAGCGCAGCTGCTTAGCTGGCAGACTGCCTTTGTCATTTTAAGGAGTTGCCACACCACTGAGGTCTTTGGCTCGCTGTTTTACTTTTAACAGCCAAGATGAACTGAAGCGTCATTGTGAGTGACGTTCGCGGCCGCTAGTGTGCGTGGGAAAAAAATCGAGACATCAAAAAACCAGAACTGGATATCCACCTGGCAAATGCATATCCAGGTATTTGGGTCCAGTTCATATATAGTAGATTAAAGTAGAAAAAACTAGTGCTGCATCTGGCATGTCTCTCTTGTCAACTGAAGCACATCTAACAAAAGGCTCCAGCCGACCTCTGTGACCTTGATGAGGATATGGAGAACAGATGGATGAAAACGTTCATATCACTTGTTGCACTAATATACTTACGGAGCTCTAAAGATGTGCATGGCTGTTCTGGACCCTGTCCAGGGTGCACCTTGTCTCTCTCTGACAGCTCGGAAAGGTTTCAGAAATCTGAGTGATGCTGAGAACATCATGGCGTTCGTGGCCTTTGCGCTGGCGTCCACATGACAAATTAGCCCCATCAGCTGTTCCAAACCCCAGCTCAGTTTTTCTCTTACAGTTACTGGATGAAAGCGAACACTGGCTCTCACTTTCTTTTGATTTTCTTTTTTAAATTTTGGTAAAATGTGGGCAACATATTAATAATATATATGAAACAGCAGATTTGTCTACACCGCACATAGATGTCCTCACAGTCTTCATACTACCCTTTTTTCCCACATACAGTGGTACATCTTCTTACGAACATATCTATTAATGAAATTTCCAACAAACGAAAGGCCTCTTCGGAAAAATATTGCATCCATATACAAAAGAAATTTCAGGTTACGAAGGTGAAAAAGAGCCCACTGAACGTAAACATTGCTTGTCGGCTCCTGTATCTTGGTTTGAAAGCGGCGCGTCCGAGCTGCCCTGCCATTGGCTATTCGCTTAGCATCTTCCAGGCATCCCATTGGCTAGGAGGGCCCCTTGTCTGTATGTGCGTAACCCAGCAACCCAGGTAAACGAACAATTTTTATTCTTTAATGTACTTTATTCTTTGTTCTTTATTCTTTACATTAGTATAATTGTGCAATAATCTATTTCTAACATGTATTTCTTGACAGGTTTTTATGTCATTTCATGTATTATTTATAATTTATAAAAAATTATGTCGGACTTTTGGGCGCCTTGGAACGGATCACTAGGTTACTTTTTAGGTTTTACTTTTTTCTTTTACTATTAGACAGGGTATTTTGAAATCTCTAATTTGTAATTTGTAAATTTGTAATTTTTGTAATTTTTTGTACATTGGGCTTGCACATGTGGGCCAGAGTTATTTTGTCTAACTGTTATTCTTATATATTTAATTCTTGGTTAGGTGTAGTGTTTAAAGTGTTAATTTACTTATTTTATATGTAGAGTATTGTTGTTTTTATAGGATGGAGCACTGCAACGAAAGAATTTCCCGCAAGGGATTAATAAAGTATTTTTCAAGTTCAGTTCAATTCAATTCAATTAGGCCATTTATATGGTAAAATGCATTTCTAATTACGAAATTTTCAGTTTACGAAACGACTTTCAGAACAAATTAATTTCGTAAGTCGAGGTACCACTGTATATGACAGATGAAGGAAAATGATTAACTGTAGCTGCCGATGTCACGTTTCCATCAGATGTCTCGTTCTCTCTGTGTGGCTGAATAGCTTCGTTTGGGTTCAACCAGGCAAACACCACATTCTCCCAGATAACATCTGAGACGTTACGGATGGTTAACGCAGCTTGTTTGCGTTCGCTCCTGCAAACAGAGAATCAAGTTGACATGTCGGCGTCCTGTCTCACGTCTCTTTCCGCCACCTGGGGCCGGTTTTATAGTCGGTGCACTCAAACACGAGCAGGTACTCGTGCAACACACAAAGACAAGAGGGAGGGAACACCATGTTGTCTTTTGATGAAAACATTTCCTGGTCGTCATGGTGAGTGCTGAGGTCGGCCAGGGGGAGTTGAAACCACTGACTTTTTTTTTTTTTTTCATTTATTCCTTAAAGATGAGGGCTATTTATCTTGTCTCACTTTCAGCAGTAAAATCACATGGTATCAGATCTGGTCTGCAGGAGCACATGAAAGGTTCCCAGACCTCAGCTAAGCTGCTGGGAAACCCATAATGATTTTACAGCGGATGGAAAATATCTGTTTGACGAGTATTCCAGAGATAATTAAAGAGAACGGAGCATTAGCACGCAGGTAACAGCGAAAACACGACTGCATGCCTTCCCTTCCAAACAGCATGAATCCAACACGATAACCTCAAGCGTGACCAGATTTCACCTCTGCACCGCCGTCGGTTCCAATCCACCGTAATTACAGGAGCGTGCAGCTGACACGTTTCGGCATATGTTTTCTCCGTCTGTGCAACGTGCTGTCCGTCACCATTCACCTCCGTTCAGCTGAGAGTTCTCACAGCCGGCGAACTGCAAAACGCCGAATGCACTGCAAACTGGGAGGTCATTATTCAACAGATGTGCCATCGTCCTGCCGCCAGGATACAGACGGCAGCGTTTCTCTCACTCTCATACGCTGTTTGTGACCATTCGGCTATATTTATTACGCATATTGGAAAGGGACTGCGGGGCAATTGTGTCAACATTGGCAGCTGATTTGACCGCATGTGAAATCATTTGTACAGACTGACACATGAGCAACAGAAGCGAGGGGTATAAAATAAAAAAAAAAAAAAAACGGAGGCGGTTGTGGCATTTGAACACAAAGTTCTTGGGGTGGAGATGGAGGAGAAATTGTGGATTTCCTTGTTGTTAAATGGAGCAGTTAAGCCAAATACACTAATATTAGGAGGAAAACTGTCTTTCTGATTGCATTTGGCTCACGTACAGTCGTATGAAAAAGTTAGTTCCCACAGTTTCAATCCAGTTGTAGGTAAAAGTCTGAATAAAGTGGCTCTTAGTTTTGAGGCAAAAACAAGTCCAGACAAACAACAACAACAACAACATATGACTTTAAAGCCAAAAGGAAAGAAAAAAAATACGGGCAATGCTAAGTATCCTCAGGATTCAGCAGCTTTTAGACATTTAGCAGGAATAAGTTGAAAGTAGAAGTTTCCTGAATGACTTTATCAGCCTCTTCCATCGGGGCAAAGTCATTCTGGCCCAACAGCTCTCCTAAGTTCCCGTAGCAGTGTGTCGATTGATGCCCCATCTTTAAATGTTATGGTGTGGGTTGGGCATGGCACGCTTTCTTGGTTTCCTTCTTTGTTTTCTGGGTTGAGTTAAGCCTGCTTTAAGCTCAGAAATCAGGTCGTCTGCGTGTGTGACGCAGATAACGCAGATATGCCCCCCACCCCTGATCAGACCTGGCGCTGGGTATTAAGGCTGATCCAGTCCACTTTGGTCTCATCTGTTCATGGAACATTGTTTAAGAAGTCTTGTGGTTTGAACTAATCCAGTTTTGTGAAACTATGTTGGTTTTTCCTGGCTACCCTTCCAAACTAAATGTACTTGTTTTGTCTTCTTCAAATGTTGTTGCCATTGACTTTAACAGTTAAAATGCCCAGTGAAGCCTGTAGGCTCGGAGATGTAACTCTTGAAGGTTTTTTTTCTGTTTGTATTTCTTTGAGCACTGCATAGTCTGACCTTGGTGTAAATCTGCTGGCACGTGCACTCCTTAAATGATTGGCAACTCCCTTGAATGTTTTCCACTTGTGAACAATCTGACTGTAGAATGTTGATTTCCAAATTGTTTGGAAGTGGTTTTATAACCCTTTTACTGATTGATGACAGGCAACAATCACTTCTCAAAGAGCATGTGTGCTTCTTTCCCTCTTGGGGAAAAACCAGATGCAGATGCTGCTTGACTCACTCACCAGATCACCAAACCGTCACCATCAGTGCATGGAGGAAGGATGATTGGTAACACCTGACTGAAAACCGCGATGTGGAGTACCCCCTCAACTTATCGAGAAGTTCCACTTTTTTGAAAAAAAGAAGTTTGATTCTACCTTGTTCCGTTCCTCTGTAATCAGCAGTAGAATGTGCTACGCCATCTTTTCTCTCACTTGCATTTCCTTCGGGGTAGGGGAGGGGGGGGAGCGAAACGGTGCCTTTATAGAGAGTGGCGATGCTGCCATCTAGAGGATCGGAACGCTAACTACGACGTTCAAAACTCTGATATTTATTTTGACGCTCTCCCTAGCAACCCCAATGACACATATTAGACGTCTGTAGACATCAATTGGGTCTAACTGGGTCTAATTGACGTCTGTAGACATCAATGGCAGTGAATGAGTTAACTTTAAAACGGCACTAAATCACTGAAATAAGAAAGCGATATTCGGAACTGACGAACGGAAACACCAAGTGTATCAGCGTTAAACTTGGCTTTGTCTCACAAGAGCAAGAGATGGGAGATGAGGGGACTCGTGTCAGCCAATCAGCGTACAGACAACCGACGACACAGTAATGCCCATCGAAGCAGCCAATCACAGGCCTAGATTTTCGTTCATGGAGCATCCCGTGTAGGCTCTTGTTGCTTCCTGAGACTCGTTCTTGATGTGATGTGTTTCGCTTTAACGCTTCATTTAAATTTTTTTTATTTTTAATTTTTTTTTATGATTTTTTTTTTTCAATGGTTATTTTTGAAACCTTTACAAATGCTGAGACCGCGAACTGTAAGGGGGTTTACTGTATAGTCCATAGACAGGAAAGCAGGGCAGAAAGGCATGAGGGAGTGGGGACACGCAGCAACGGGCCACCGGCCCACCCAAACCCAGACAAAAGGACCCAACCTCAACCTGATGACCTACCCGGCACCCCATGATTAGATCGCTTTCATTGAGCTTTTACACACACAAGAAACCTTTTATAAACCTGCTGTATGGTTAGTTAGGTTGAAGACGTCTGGCCAAGGGAAGACGGCACAGAGTACTTGAATTAGACTGACTCCTCTGAATGCCGCACAAGTAGGATGTTTTCTCGGAATATCCGCCCACAGCAGATGGACTGAGCGCTTTTAACAGCAACAGCAACAACAACAACAACAAAAAGCTCGAGACGGCCCTTTATTGTGGGTGGCAGCTAAAGCTCTCTCTGACACTGTGAACATCCCAAAAAACAAACAAAACAAGGCACTCAGTAAAAAGTGAGTTTAGTTGAATCATTTGAAGTGATACACAGATGTAGATCTGTGGTTAACTGAGTGTTACTGAAAGGGCTGTCACAATACCAGAGCGTCACTACACTATTAATATAGCCACAGGAATTCACATCAATGATGTTATTCCAATTTCTAATCATTTCAAAAAAAAGTTTATGTTTTTGTCCTTTTGCCCGGTCGATGACGAGCACTTAAAGATATGAGTGTGGAGAGGTGTTGAGACTCGTGAAGTCTCCGAGAGCATTCAAAAGTAATAGAAAATTAATAGTAAGTAATCGTGCGTCATGGGCAGTGAAAAGCAAACAAGCGTTCCAATAAAGAAAAGGCCCAGAGGGAACAGTATCACTACTGCAGACCTCCCATCTATCAGTCTCCAGTTGTAACTTAGACCAGTGATTAATGGCTGACTTAATTATATTGGCTCCCTCAATAATATTTTTTTCCCCTACTGCACTGTGGATGTTTAATGGGTACATTTAATAAATAAAAAGGAAATAATCATCTGTGTGTTGCGTTGTGTTTGTGACTATGATGATAAGATCACATTTCAGGGCACATTAATACAGAAAAACAATCAATTTCAAGGGGGTCCGATTCTCTTTCCCACTACTGTCAATTCAACATAATCTCTTCTGTAGCAAAGACGCTTCAAGATGCTGAGGATGGTGACGAGATGGTGACTATGTGACTGATAATCCCAACACCATTTTATCCTAAACAACATAAGGAGCCCGACAGTTAAAGTTGGCTGGAACACGACTGCCTTAAATCAGTCACTCCCACTTAGCTACTTTACCTTCGCTGACTTGCCTAGTTCACCCGAAGCTACGATGCTTCGCATATTCATCAGTTGTGCATTTATTGGTGAATTGTTTACCCACAGCCTCCATGATGCAATGTCAGTGGAGCAGCCCGTTTGTGGCTGGTTTGTTTCGAAAATTCACCCAATTCCCGATGACATTCTCATACAGTCATGGAAAAAATTATTAGACCACCCTTGTTTTTTTCAGTTTCTTGTTCATTTTAATGCCTGGTACAACTAAAGGTACATTTGTTTGGACAAACATAACGATAACCACAAAGATTGCTCATAAGAGTTTTATTTAAGAGCTGATATCTTACCATTTTCCATGGTTTTCTTGATTATAACCTAAATCACTTAAGTTTTTACATCAATAGCTATGGCGTTGTACTGCCAAAAACACTGCTTTTATGCATTCAGTGTTTTCTTTTCTGTCTGTTTTAGTCACATGATGACATTTAGTGGTACCAGGTATTAAAATGAACAAGAAAGTGAAGAAAAAATGGTGGTCTAATAATTTTTTCCATGACTGTATCTGGACTTCCGGATCGATCTGCCGCGTGGATTTTGACACCGCTGAGCTGCGGTTCGGCGGCACAATAGACTCGACGCCTATTCCTAGCAGAGTGGAGCGGACAGTCGCTTCCAGGCCGCTCCACGGCGCCTCTGGTGAGACCGCTTTCAATGATAAGAGTTTCACGCCCTCTGTGACTCGAGCTTAAGAGACTCAAGAGATGAATCACGGAGTGGCCAAGCAAGAGACTGATTACGTGCAAAGTCTTGGACAGTGTCGCAAAAGTGACAGAACCTCCAAACCTCTAGGGGCACACTTTCAGCTAAAAAAATTGCAAAAAAGTTCATTTGTGCCACTTTCAAAGACTCTGGGCTTCACACCTTTAATCATGCTGACATTAAACATATTTTTTTCCCCTCTCGCCGAATACAAACGAGGTAGCTTGCATCATTGCATAGAAGCAGTTGCACCACGAAGACTGAGGTCTTAGCAACTGTTCACACCTTCCTACCCCATCCACAGCACACTTGCGTCATCCTTTCATTAATGACATGCAGTAGCAGCAGCGTTTGGAAAGGAGACACACTACGGCGCTCTAGCTTCATGCCATGCAGGTGAAAATTTGCCAGTAAAAGATATGAGCTCTCATTAAGTTTAACGGGGCAACAACCCCCTGCCCCGGGTCCCGCCCCTGCAACGGCGAGGGTGGGTCTTTACTGGCTCGTTAACGTGACGGACAGCTCGACAACGTCAGCCTGTTTGTCTGCTGCAACGCAACGGCCTCCATGCTTCATAAAAGGAATGACGACAGTTGGTCAGCGGTGCCAGCGGGATACTGGCTGCAGATATTACGGCATGGGCGGTTGTGCCAGCTGGTTAGATACAGGCTCTGTGGTCATGAGACGCACATAGCTCACTCTCTCCCTTCTATCATCCATGATGCCTGTTAACTAGCGATGAGAAGAAACCAGTCAGGCATCACACAGAGAGCTAATATGCAGTCATGTGAGAAATAAAGTACCCCCTCTTCCAATTATAAGGCTTTATGTATCCAGAAATAATAATAACTTTGCCCTCACCGGGTCTTGAAAACTAGGTAAATGAAACCTCTGATAAACAACAACGCATGACGTTTTACACTGTGTCATTATTTATTTAACTAAACCCCAGCCAAAATGGACAATCGCTGTATAAAACAAACTACGTACACCCCAGGATCATTTATCCTTTAGGACCAATAACTTCAAGTAATCATTTTTGGTGTAACATTTACAATATCTCACTTCATTTTGGTGGAGTTTTGCTCCGTTTTTTTCTCCACTGCGTCGCTCAAGTTCATAGAGGTTGGTGGGAACGTGATATACACAACCGTCTTACAATATTTCAGTCCCATTGAGGGTTAGGCCTTTATTGGTTCTGTTGTGTGAGCGAGCTTCAGCTGCAGCTCAGTAACAGCGAGGTATCCAGGTCCTGTGGCTGGAAAACAAGCCCAAATAACTACCCCACCACCACCGTGCTTGACAGTGGCTATGACGTGTGTTTGTGCTGATATGCCGGCTGCGATTTATTTATCTTTTTTTTTTTTTTCTTGAAAAGAAGCAGCTTTTTCCTGATGACCTTTTTCACACAAGCCAGACTCTCCTAACTGTACAGTCACAAACTTAAATGTACAACAGGCTAACTAACTCAGCACAGACTGAAAGACATTTTTTTTGAGCACTCCACACTATCAATTCTATTGACTATTTCTCACATCATTCCTCATTTCTTTCTTCCTTGGCCTTCATAATGGGGCAGATCATCAAACTGTCAAAACATTTGCTATTATAAAGGTGCACTTTCTGGCAAGGGCGTAGAATTGATGCTAGTAAAATAAGAGATAAGGGGGCTAATGCATCTGCATGCTCCGCATTGTTTCAGGCGATTTTAAGTGTGGATTAAAGGGTGAATTCCAATTCCTCCCTTAACCCTCAATCTCAACCCTCAGTCTCAAAAATCCATGCTCCCGCTAAGGGCAAGTGCTGTCCCAATTCTTAGAAAGTCAAATTGAAAGACGAGTTTGAGGGCTGTATCACCCTCAAAATGGAGATTTTCCAACACCACCCTTGGTAGAAAGGGCTATCCAGAAGGCATTGGATAATTTAGCCAAGACCTCTTTGAAAAATATGGCGACAAAAAAAGCTAGCTACAAACGTAAGTATCTTCGTATATCTTAAAGATATAAATGTTACGAAACCATCTTATTGTCTTTGTTTGAGACTTTTTTCATGGATTAACATCGTTGTTGCGTAACATTTATTTTTTTACTTTACGATGTTTGCCATCGGTGGGTCCTGGCGGCCGGCGGGTCCCAGTCCCGGTCGCCAGCGGCCGGCAGGTCCGGGTCGGTTTCACATTACTTGTATACCTTGTTCTGTTGCGACGGAGGACTGAATAATGTATCCTCTATTGTGCTATTTGCTAATTTTATATAGAGAATATACGGCGCTCTTTTCAATCTTATCCCTGTGTCATTTCAGGAAATACAGAGACAACATGGGCTCTGATACATTTCAGTCTGAAGACGTAACTACACTCAAGGGGTGTCCCATTTTTAAGTCACAAGCTAGCCCTTACACTTACTTTCGAGGGTTAAGATTGACGGCCAAAAATTGAGGGTTAAGGGAGGAATTGGAATTGGCCCTAAGTTTTTGGCTTTGATGTTCTTTTACTGATGTTTGCAGCTGCACGTTGGCTGGAGTAGAGTAGTAAACTGCCTCTTTGTCAGTCATTACTTTCCTTTTTCCGTTAAAAAGAAAATGCATAGATTTACAAAAAGGAATAAAACAAATGTTGATATTGACAGGAACCGGTTTAACACCTTCTATTATGCATGAAGAGGGAAATTATATTGCAGAATGAGGAGTAGGTGCTGGTTATGATCAGTAAATCAAGTGTATTTGATAATAAAAAGCGTTGGACCAATCAACCAGTTCACAAAAGAACACTGGAAGACGGTGAACAGGATCAAATCGTCCACCATGACTGACGAGATCCTTTAGCGGTGAAACGTTCTCAAAATATCATTTGATATTTCCGCCTGCTGGATAATAATTAACCCTGGCTAAATTCTCTTCACCCGCTTTAATTTTTACTCTCATCACTGAGTTCACTGGCTCATGCAAACAGGAAAGAGGCCTCGTTAGTGCTATTAGCAACGCTTGTGCGTCTGGTACCAGAACACGTCAACATGTCCGCTGTGAAAAAAAAGCCCAGTGAAGTAGTTTCCTGATGATCTGAATTTTTTCTGCTGGCATCCGACTTTAATCCCCATTTATGTTCAAATCCCTCAATGCCCTCTGACATTTTCCAAGGAAACAAGAGATAAACATCAGAAATTGTACCAGGATGGAAAGAAATGTTTTTCCTGTTGTCTTTTCCATCTGATGGATTTCATTTGGGTCTGTTTTTTTTTTTTTTTTTAACTTCAACTGTGGGTGTACATGTTTATATATGTTTCCTTCTGCCTGGTTGTCATGTAAAATTGCAACCTGAAGCCCCCCCCCCCCGTCCATGTTTTTGACAGATGAATATGTACATCTGACCTTCACCCTAGCAACAGCTAATGCCATAAATCTACTTTAATCCTCCACTTGTAGCCCCTGGAATCCCAAACTAATGTCACACAAGTGTGTTCACTTTATTAAATTGTTGAAACTAATCTTTTCCTTACGTTTTTTTCCCCCCAGTTTTGATTGTAATACGTCTTTGTTCTGTGTTTGTCTACAAATCCGACTGCAGGTCCGAATATATGAATAGACAGTATCCACTACAGTATCCAGCCAAACAAAGAAAAAAATCCTGGCTCAAACTGAACACGGGGACAGATTTATACTGGGGAGGTTTGGATGATTACACACCATGAAAGTTCTCAGTGACTGAGACTGGAAAATCACCGACCGATAAATCAACTGCAGTAGCCAACATTTAAAATCTGGAACTCCCAATACATTAAAATATGACATCCATCCTCTACTAAGGGCACAAGTAAAGACACCGATAAGTTCCGCTTCACTTAACATGAAATAGAAGGTTGTACATATTTTTTTTCTTCCATTTTATTCATAACGGTGTTCGTCCACCAACAGGATCCATGACTTGACAGGATCCATACCTGTTTCAAGATGCACCTCATGTTTTCCTGCTTTTACAGTGGATATCTGTCCAGAAAATGGTTATATATCTTGCTTTGACACAAATGGTGATCCAAAAATATTTGTATGGCATAAGGCTTTCTGGCTAGTACAAACTGTCATATGATTATGAGAATATATGTATGTTACGTAATTTATCTCTTCAGCTACAGTGGAACGTTTAAAGTTTGGGCCCCTCGTCAAATGTGCACTTGTGTGGATAACAAAAAGCAAGTACAAGTTGATCTGATTTCCAAAATGCATACGTGATCAAATAGGACTTTTCTTTAAAAACAATTTCCCAACCAGAATTTATGTGTTTACCGCCATTCAGATTTAATGTGAGGCTGTCGTTATGGTTCCCAAGTGGGTTTGTCAGTAGGTTCCATGATCGCCTTGCTTGTGTTGTGTGGAGTCCACCTGGGTCCTAGGTTGGGCCCTCACCTGGTTAGGTAGGGAACTGGACTAACAATATGGGGCCCACACAATTTTACCCTTGTTCATTTAGACCACTTGTATCCTTTATGGTTTAGTCTCAAATTAATTAAAAAAAAAAAAAAAAAAAAAACTAACATCACAGTGACCCCACGAGGGAGTAGATGGTCTGGGTTGATCTGTGTTTGGAGTTCTGCCAGATTCAATCAATGCTTATGCAGGCGATGTCTGCTCTTTCAAAACATTTATTTACTGTTCCTCTTAAAGCAGCTCCTAAAAACAGCCTGAAAACAGTATATTACAGTTGAAGTCAATCTTCAAAACTTTGAAAATTTAGGTAACGCATAATATGGGATGTTTAACCAAATTCAAGTCAAATTCAAGTTCAGTCACTGAACATCACAAATGTGCTCTTCAGATTTTAAACAGTTTGGTCGCCCTCCCAAGTTGAAGATTAAGAATATCACCTTTGGTAAATTCAACTGTACTACTTGCACTTCCACGGTGAGCATGCCGTGCGCACCAGGCTGCCAGGTCTCGGTATGAAGAGAGGAAGCCAGTGAGAGAGGGAGAGAGTCTATCTGGCTAAGTTAAACTTTTACAGTGGTTAGAACGTCATTGCCAGCTGTTTCTGGTGAAACCTTGTGAAACTACCAAGTGAAAACTGAGAAGGATGCTGGCAGCTCTCCTCAGCTCTGTCATTTTAGCTGTGACTGTCCAGTGGCCGTGCGTGATTTATGCTTCTTTGGTGAACCGGCGACGTCTGCTCGCTGTAGCTGGAGGCCCTGCTCCGTAGCCTCCACGACGGTCTGACATGTAAGTCAGAAATGTGAGCATGTGTCGGGTCGACGCAGACCGCAACAAATGTGATCGTTCTGCTAGGTTGCTTTGTATTACCTTTTACATATTTCCAGCGACTACTGCTTCTTCGTCACGTTGTAACCAAATGGAAAGGGATTGGTGGAATGCCATTTGAAGTTACTCTCAACATTTTTCAGCTCCAGCTCGTGCATCACTTTCTCTGTTGCCATGTTTGAGCTGCATGAAAGAAGCTCAGCGCTGCAAGTCACAGCGCAGCAGAAAGGAATCTGCATCACCGTCTAGCACATGGTGACGCAACGACAGAGCGACGCAAACAACACTGAACAAACATCAATATAATCGCGCCAACTATGATGTCGGTTATGTGCATAGTTCCTGTGTGGAAGCATAAATCACACTTTAATCCTTTTATATGTGGTTCTTTTAGAGGGTGCACAATCCTCTAAACTCCCAAATTAACCCGCGGTGTGAAAACTCATCACAGCAAGAGACCATTTCCTTGGTCCTTGGCCCGCCGGGCATAAATCAAACTCTCTCAACTGGCGTGCAAGCTGGTTGGCTCATGGTCAATTGCATTGAAGTTGATGTATCATTTAAAGAGAGAGATTATGCAAAAAAGTCACATTTTATGTGTTTGAGTGCATAAACCTTTGTACCTTAAGTGACGGCCGTCTCAATGACTCAATGACAACAAAACACAGCCGTGTCTCTTTGTATGAGGTCTTGATAGTTTAGTCGTCTTGATATATCAATAAGTGAAGGCTTCAGATTTCGAGGATCCTGTGACATCACAGATCCAAATCAAAGTAGAGTTATCTAGCATCCCTATTTTTATGTCAACCCAGGTTCATGCATCACGCTGCATTTGATGTACTTCAGAAGTCAGTAGCCCACAGCTGTGGCGCCAGTTTTAACAGGGTTAAAACTGGACTGTCTAACACATACAGATATATTTTCCCCTTTTGGAGTCAAGTACGAGAGTGTTTGAGTTGTGATCCTGAGGATTTTTATGTGACTGGCTGCATCTTTCCATCCATCTGATTAACATTGCAAACAAGCTTATTTACCTGCTTCGGTTGAGCTGAGATCCATCATTCGATACGTTTCTACCGTCTTCATAAATACTGCTGCATCATGCCAACATAAACTTAACTCCGTATCATTTCTCACTGTTTGGAATCGATATCTCAGTTTCCTTTGCAGGCTGGCTGCCTGAACATATTGCTCAGACGTTCTTTCAAATGATTAAACTTTTTCCTGCTTCTATGCTGGATGCGATGCTCCTTTCATTTGAGGAGTGGATGATTTCTTTCTGCACATCTTCCTTGTCCACGAGGAACTTCCCTGACTCCTTGTAGCCAGCTGGCAGAGCGTTAAAGTAGCAGCAGCTGAGGATTCATCCCGGAAAGCGCTAACTGATCCCCGATGAGCTGATTGGCCTACCTGCATGGTGCTTGTGGGATCATGCAAGAGTTCTGAGGTGAACTGCTGCGAGTCATCTCTTGTTCAGTGGAAATATCTTCAACTTTATAAACTTTCCTGCCGCTGGGACGCGTCGATATGCTCGACAGCATACCGTCCCTCCAAGTTTTGTTGCCTATATGCTTTTGCATCCCTGTAGACCCCCTTGCAGAGAGAGAACATCTAGTGGTGTGAGCATCTCATCTCTCAAAATATTATTTCTCTTGCACAAAAGATACAGACAATAAGCAAAAAAAAAAAGCACATAGTTTAAGCCAAGAGCAAAAAGCATTATGTGATGTTGACTCCAAATTAAGGCTGTGGTTCTTAAATCTCCCCTTTTAGGTCCTTTGGATTCAGCTTTTATGATAGCAGCACTTAGCAGTGATCTTAAAATGATAAAACATGGAGTACCTGACTGGCAGTGAGAAAATACAGACTGAAACACCTGTCATTTTAGTGTGGGAGGTTTCATGGCTAAGATTCGGACCAGCCTGGTGGCCAGTCTTCATTAATTGCACACAGCACCAGTAAGAGCAGAGTGTGAAGGTTCAGGTATCAGGGTAAGAGCACAGTTTTGCTCAAAATATTGCAATGGACACAACATCATGGGTGACATGTCAGAGTTCAAAAGAGGACAAATTGTTGGTGCACATCTTGCTGCCGCATCTGTGACCAAGACAGCAAGTCTTTGTGATGTATCAAGAGTCACGGTATCCACGGTAATGTCAGCATACCACCAAGAAGGATGAACCACATCCAACAGGGTTAACTGTGGACCCAAGAGGAAGCTCTGTGAAAGGGATGTTCAGGTGCTAACCTGGATTGTAACCAAAAAACATAAAACTACAGCTGCCCAAATCACGACGGAATTAAATGTGCACCTTAACTGTCCGTCAGGAGCTCCACAGGGTCAATATACACGGCCGGGCTGCTATAGCCAAACCTTTGGTCACCCGTTTTGCCAATGCCAAACGTCAGTTTCAATGGTGCAAGGAGTGAAAATCTTGGGCTGTGGACAATGTGGCTGGTAAAAGATTGGTTTGATGAACATGAAAGTGAAGTTGAACATCTCCCTTGGCCTGCAGTCACCAGATCTGAATATTATTGAGCCACTTTGGGGGGTTTTGGAGGAGTGAGTCAGTAAACGTTTTCCTCCACCAGCATCACGTAGAGACCTGACCACTGTCCTGCAGGAAGAATGGCTTCAAATCCCTCTGATCACTGGGTATGACTTGTATATGTCATTCCCGAGACGAACTGACGCTGTATTGGCTGCAAAAGGAGGCCCTACACCATACTAATAAATGACTGTGCTCTAAAACCAGGTGTTTCAGTTTCATTGTCCAACCCCTGTATTTGACAGAGGTAAATACAACACATTTTGCCCGTTCGTGCCACACACTGGTAATTACGTCACTTGGCTGGTTTTATTTCGAGCTGTCAACACAAACTGGATAAAAAATCCTCTGAAGATACTTTGTATAACCAGGAACCGTCCGTGGGAGCTGCTGGGCTGACACAAATGACAGTTGCTCGCAAATATATCGCAGCACAGCATTTTTTCGTGACCTCAGTATTTAAGCATGCACAAAACTATTTTGAAAAAATAATTACAACACAGACAATCATACCAGCTTTTCTTGGACGAGTGGTTTAAGATCCAGTTAGTCAACAGCACAAAGTTTGCTGTGAAAATTGTTCAAGATGTCTGATGAGTCTTAGATGTGGTACCCGTAGATGTCAGTGATGATACAACCCTAGTGATGTGACTCATTTCTAACATCTCTTTATGTAGTATGTCTTGTTGGCTGGAGCGATGAATTTTCAACAGTACGGCAGAACTGTGGAGCTGTTTTTGGTCTACTGAATGGTTGCATGCAGTTCTGTAGAATGGATCAGAATGCTGCAGCAGACTCCCAGGGTGACTGAATAGGACTGAAACTGGGACGGATGGATACTCAGAGCACAAACTGTGGGAATGTTTGGCACTTTGCAGAATGAAAAGGTTCTTTAAACATGCCGTTTCCAGTTTCGTCATCGATCCGATACCTGCGGAGTGCTGACATGTTTATCCGTTTCCCACATCTGTCCAGAAAAGCACCATGACTCAAGCGTGCCACGCAGCATCCCGCGGCTCATCCGCAATCACCGCGAACTACAAACACAGCGTTATGGTCGACCGGCTGAGTTGAACGATGTTATCAACCAGACATCATAAAAGGTCTAAGATTCTTTACGAGTTTCGTCACCATCTGGCTTTTTTAACATTTTTGTTTGCGTTGAACCCCCATAAGAGAGTCACGCTCGCTTGGATGCTGATGATATCACGGTCTGAGAGTTTAGAGGTTGATGGGGATTCTGTTCACCATCCGTGCTGGCATGACATTACATGAAATGTTACACAGGACGCGTGACATTAACGAAGAATAATTGGGTTGTAGCGAGTTAATAAGGAGAACGTGTATTTGGAAGGGAACATGGTTCAGGAAAGACCACACACATTCACATAAATGTGCACTTCAAAAATATATTCTTAAATTTATAGGTTGAAATTTTGGTGGGTACATTGTTCAGCAGCAGTCAAGGGAAAGAGTGATTTTATGACAAATCTGGCCTGAGCTAAATGTCGTAGACAGTGGACGTTTCAGCCAAGAATATGTTCTTATGACTTCTATAACTCTTCAGAAGTGAACAGTGTCTTACTGAGATTTGGCTTCCGTGCGAGCTAACCAGAGAGTTGGCGTTTAATCATTGCTTTCCTGTGTTTTAGTTCTAGATATGCAAACTACTGTGAAGAAAGCGCTCCAGTTATGAAGTTTAAACTGAGCTTTACTTTTGTAATGTCTGGTAGGTGAGGCACAGGTTTACCAATCATTGCACTATTTTTAATTCTTTTTTAAAGGAATATGAACATGGATTATGTTGCTGTTGCTACTATTAAGATGTCAAGATCACAAAACTGCTGTTTATATTCTTTAAAATGACGTGGAAAGATAATTCACCCATGTTTCAAGATTGATGCCTTCTGTACTGGAATTTAGACTGGAGTCGACCAGTTTAGATAATATCATATCACACCAATAAATCTGACAGGAAAGTTGAAGAAATCTTTTCTGTCATACACCAGGATTCCTGAAATTGTTTTTAATTGTATAAAGTCAGAATAATGAGAGATAGAAACAAATTTAGGAAGAAAACAGGTCCACTAACAGACGCTCAGGTGATTTGATGAGTCACAGGGAAAAATAAATAAAGACAAAGGGGAACAAGGAAGTAAAAAACTGAACTTCACACCATAGACTGTATGAAAAGAACTGGATAAAACTCCCTGTGACGTTATCCACAGGTTTTCTGCCGAGGACCATGTTGCAAAAAGGCGGAACGAGCGAAGCTAGGAAGCCCGCTGGTGTACACCCACCATTATGTGAGTCACAGTTTCGTTTTGCTGGGACACTGCCTCAGTGATTCACAGTTAGCTATTTTAGCTCATGAGGCTTAGCTTATGCTAGGTTATGATGCTTATTGCTTACACTTACTCTGATGAAAACATCCTCATTTCAAGTATCTCTACCGAAATGACGTCTGCCAGTCCTCGTTTCGACTAGCAGAGCTCTGCTGGGACTCAGCCTATCAGGGATAGACCCAGTGCAGTTGGGGTAAGCAAACCCTGGTCAGCCTGCGACTCGATGGATGACCAGACGGCAGGATCCTGACAGACTTCTGCTTGGAAAGGGTCTTGAAATGATCCGCCGTGGCTCCCAGTCGACGCTCCAATAGCACAAGCTACCTGCTGCTTAGCTAAGCTTTGTCCTCGGACCCTGAGCACAGCCAGCTGTGGAGAGTTAGCAGAGCAACAGCACAACAAAGCACTTCTCTTACAAAGTAAGAACGATCACGTTCCGTCAAGATGGTCAAGACAGTGCTAAAGTAGCAAAAGTGATGATAGCTAGCCGTTGGCTATGCCCGTCATTTATCAGAGATCACAACTTTAGTTATAAGTAAATCTGTTGCTTTACTTAACTTGATTTAAAAAAATTCCCCCCTTTCCAGCTGCTATGGATGTGATCTAGTTATGGTGCTGTGAATTAGATTTTTTAGCTTTTAGCATGTTAAAATGGGTGTCACAAGGTTTCTGAAAAGCTTTCGAGAAAAATGCGTCTATTCCACTAATATGTAAATTAAGCACATCTGTATAGAAATATCCCAACTTCCTTTTGTGGATGTACAAAACCCATTTACGCATTTCCTAACTGACAATAACAAAACTAAAGACCCCACAGTGAGTAAGTTAGCAGCCTGTAACCCAGACGTGAAGCAAGTCACTCCAGCATCAGACCACTCAGCCCGCAGAAGAAACCAGTTTGTCGGGAAGAGGAGTATTTCCTGTACAGCTTCGTACTGCAAACATTAACCCATGATGTCATTTTTTGTTATTTATTTTTATCATCATGGAGGGGAGATTGAAAATGATTAACCCCTTTAATGGCCGTGCCCCGAATACTGTGTAACTCCTGCACCGAAGAGATTGTAGCAGAATCCGGTGGCCTCCACCGCAGGAGATACCGTCATCGCAGGAGAGCCAGAGGAGGAACTGAACATTAATCATGCCCTGCATTCCACTTAGGTGCAACAGTTCTCAGTGTTGTGCTGTCAAGCACGTTCATGTGACGAGTCGGGACACTTCCATGGAACAGACACGAGCGTCAATGCAAAACCGCAGAAGGGGACTTTATACTTTCCAAAATATTCCTGGTTGGTTCTGAGAAAACATGGTGATCACTTTCAGCGGGCCGGCTGTAAATAACTTCCAGCATGACATTTCAACCCAGCTCCCATCGCTCCAATTGACCTCAGGCTAGCAGGTCAGCTGTTCAGGGTCCATTAACGTTTCTCCTGACACACATGCACAGTCTGGAGGGTCCAGGTGAACTGTGATCCAACGTTACCCGCTGAACCATGTTCACTCAGCTGAAATATTTACCTCCCACATCGTTCTTTTTTCTCTTTTTTCTTTTCTCCCCATCTGAAACACGATCCTCCTCCGTGAGGTCGACCGCTTGAGCAGGCAGTCATCTTTCCGTGGCGTCTTGGTGGAGAGGATGTCATGTGCCTGTTGACTTGGCAACTGCATGGATCATGTTACGATCTTTAATTTTATCACCCTGATTGCTTGTAACGCAGAGAGTAAACGTGGATTTAACGTTTTAATGTTCTATTTTCCTTTCTCTTGCTGCATATTTACTTGTCCAAGTTAATGATCACGAATCACTGAGTTCGTTTTCGACGATAGTTTTACTCAAAAAGGACAAAGTAGCGCAGAAAACCGGTTGGACGAGGATGTAACGCGCTCTTCTTTTTAATTATCCTTATCTCTTTCTTTCTAATGGTTCCTCCCGGATTGATTTACAGCAGCAGCTCCATCTGCACCGTCTGAGCAGTTGGCTTCTTTTCAGCTTTTGTTCTGCTGGTTAACCCTTTTTATCTTGGAGGGAAGTTGAAAGTCCTTCTTGACAACAAACAGAAGCGCGGCCTCGGTGTGACATGTGCAAACATGTGCTGCTCAGGGGCGAGGCGTGCACGTTCCTGTCTGCCGCTGTCTCTGCTGAGTCTATAAAGACCACAGATGGAGAAGTCCGATCCGCTTTTGCCACCAAATCTTTGCAATGAAATCTGACGTGTCGCATCGATTCACGAGTCAACAGTTAGGAGGATTTCGAAGTTCTGTGTAAGTGTCAAGTTTCTGAAACCACTAATCTCAACTACAGAAATCCACCAACCCCGTTAGTTCTGCCTCTGCAGCACCTTTGTTCTGCCCCGCTGTGCTGTGTGAACACACGGACACACATTTCATTCCTTTGATGTTACACCTCTGTGCTGCCATGGGAGGTAGTAACGGAGGCGTTTCAAAACGCCTCGTCAAAATATGATATACCAAATACAGTGGTACCGCTACTTACAAACGTCTCTACATACGAAATTTTCAGGCTACGGAAACGCCTCAACGGGAAAATATTGCCTCTTGTTACGAAAGAAATTTCAGGATACGAAAGGCAAAAATACAGTACGTGATGCTACTCGCAGCTCCCAGAGTTTACTGAATGTAAACGGCTGTAAACGGCTCTGTATCTCGTTTTGAAAGCGCTGCGTCCGAGCTGCTCTGTCATTGGCTATCGCTTAGCATCTTCCTGGCATCCCATTGGCTAGGAGGGCCCCTTGTCTGTCTGAGCGTAACCCAGCAACCAGGTAAACAAACAATTTTTACCTCCGCCAAGCAGGTTATGTTTTTGCCGGCGTTTATCTGTCTGTCTGTGTTCAAGATAACTCAAAAAGTTATGGATGGATTTTGATTCAATTTCCAGGAGTTGTCTGAAATGTGAAAAAGAAGAACTGATTTCATTTTGGGTGTGATCCGGAAAAATTCTGGATCACTTTCAAATTTTCGATAATTGTTGCGCTCGGTGGAGGTCTGCGCTCTCCGAGTGCTTTTCTAGTTCTAACACTTATTTCTTACAGGTTTTTATGTCATTTCATGTATTATTTATAATTTATTTTAAAAAATGATGTTTGAATTTTTGGAGGGCTTGGGACGGATTAGGGCATTTACATGGAAAACGCGTCTCTACTTATGAAAGTTTCAGGTTACGAAACTACTTGCAGAACCAATTAATTTCGTAAGTAGCGGTACCACTGTATCTGGATAGCCATTTATATACGCTGGGGGCCCACTTGGGTATTAATTTTGTGCGGGAAGCCCTGGTGATGCCATTGAAAGATAAAGACACTGAGCTCTGCCTTGTTACATGCTTTATTTTTTGGAGTCTTAACCTTTGGTCCCACCGGTGTGGTTTGTGGTGTGGTTGGTGAATTTATAAGATTACAAGATCTTCTTCTGAGACCCCCTGACTTGTTTTCTTCACAGCCTCCAAGGAATAACGAAATGATAAGAGTGTACTGGTGTGTGATCGCTGCATCTCATAATGACTGTACCACTCTTGTGTTTGACATCCCGTCAACTCAACCTGGCGGATGTCAACCGATGGGGATTTAAGGAATCAGAGCCAAAATACTGTAAATTCAGCGTGCATCTTTAGCAGAACAGAGCAGAGTGGAGGGAATCTCAGAGGAATCTTTCTGAAACGTGCCATCGGCTGCTGGTGGGACCGCTCGTTGACGAGCGTAGCTGTCACTCACAGCAGCTGCCATGATGCAACTGAGCAGTAGCTCTACAGCGCCTGGTGGATCTCAGGGCTGAGCCTTTGGTTGCTTTAAATTAAAGAAAAAAGAAGTGCTCGAAAGTATATGTTTGCGTGTCTGAAGTGACCGCCAGCTCAAAAACTTTAAGATAGCAAAACTTCATCTGTTGCCATGCGAGTCTGAAAGTCATTCGGTGGACGGTTCGTAGCGGCAGCGTTCTGTTACATCATGGACCGAGATCAGAGTGGCATTATTCAGCTTCCCCATATTTATCCACGGGCTGTTTCAGATCTTCGCTGCGTTTGCTGTGCCTCTGAAGTGGGTTACGAAGAAGTCGTAACACCAATTTAAAAACGCCTCGCAGAAACCAGGGATGGAGTTGACGGACTGACTTCCCCTCCTTAAACCAGGAACAGAGCTAAAAAGACATATGGGGGGAAGTAAGAAAGAATACAGCCCAAAAAAAAAAGAAGAAAAGAGTTGCACATTTAAAAGAAAGAAAGAAAATGTGAGCGTGCATTCCAGGGTCCCACAGAACATGGACCTACAGGGCTGATCGCTATGCAGGAATGGATTCGAAATTAGAAACACACAGAGTCGATGATGTAGTTTAATCGTCTATTAACTTTTTAATTAGAAACTTTCTTGAAGGTTGAAATGAGTCACTGAGACATTCACTGACACACAGCCCATGATGTAACTTCTCTTCTTCCTGTCTTTGCTGCACCGTTAAGGCTGAGCCCCTGAAGCGTCGGTTTGGATGCGGGAGGAAGGAGGAGTGGATGATTACACCTCCCAGCAAAGATTGTGAATTAGACCCCACAGTCCCTTGGAGGGGAGAAACATTAACGTCTGGCTCACCAAAGCACTGTAGCTTATCACCCATTCTGTTTCCGGTGAGATCAGCTTTAATCAGCGTTACTTCAGAGAAAAGGTTTTCCTGAAACTTACCGTGCACATTTTCTTTCCAATTTCACATTTAAAATTCGATATGAAAACATTGGAGAAACCGTGATATATCTTAAAGACCGTGTGTAATAAATTTAAGAGCCTGTTTGAAATTGAGATCAAATCTACCATTTTGGAAAATACAAACTACCATTGAAGGTAAAAGGACAAGAAAAAAACTGGTGGTCAAATAATATTTTACCAAGGCTTGGATCAAAAGCAGTAAACACAGACGGGAAGTGAAGAGCCACATGACTGCCAGCAAGAGTCCAGGTGAAGCAGGGGTCCCAGCAGGTGGCCTATTGAAGCTGGCAAAGAAAGCACAGTTAGAGACCGAGGGCCCGATCTTCAGCAGGATCTGCTAAAGCCGCTATTTAGGGATAGTGGGTAGCGGGAGAGGCGATCCTCCGCAAAGAACGCAATGTTCCACCTTGCTAAACCCACTAGCCCACCTGCGCTACCTGCTACATTATGCATAGGAGTGGTTAGGGCGTTCCACCTGTTAAACCAATCAGTGCGTCAGCAGCCATTGCCTTTAATGAAATGAAATGAAATGCGCAGCTCATCTGGGACGCTGCTGTAGAGCTTCCTCCTCTTCCTTCCTCCTCCTCCTCTGCACTGATATATATACATAAAAATATTTTTACACAGACAATTCCTATCAGCTACCTGAAAGTCCCAGATAGTCGGTGCGCTCCCAGTAAACACGCTCTGGTCGTCTATGGTTTAACTGGTGAGCAAGCCGTTTAAGACGATCTTTTCTATTTTCTCAGAGGTTCAAATTGAGGCCAAATCACGCTTTTCATACAAGAGTTAATTTGAGAGGTAGAGCTGTCTGTGCACATCCACATGTCACCAGGTGGACGCGCATTGACACCATTTGGACGCGCTCTCGTACACGCCGACATGCGGGTTGCGAGTGGTCTGACCACCTGCAGCCATAAACCCACGATGGCAAGATACTGAGTTTAAGGAAATAGCAAAAGACACGCCCATTGCCACACCTACAAAGTGGGTAAAGGAGTCAGCAAAATGTCTAGCGGCTATAGTGGGAGGAAGATTGCATTAGCGGTTAGCGGTTCTTATACATGCAATTTGAGAGTAGCGGCTAGTAGTAACGGGCAAGGGGAAGTGTACTATCGGTACCCGAATCTCCAGGAGCGGAGAGTATGATAGAGTATGATGGAGGCTGGGCAACTGTAGCCATTTTGTTTCAAAATCCAAAATTTTTGTTACTGTAATGGCAGATTTTAAAATAATAACAATAACATTTATAGTAATGCCTGGTGATCACACGATCCTGGCCATTTTCACCATTGGAAATGGATGTTTTTCAACCTGCTGAGATCTAGCTTCAGTTTGAAAGCACGACTGTTGCAGTCTAATGTGGACAGGCCAAACGGGAAGCCTGACGACGTAGGTGCACACATTATTTTCATGCTTTGTTCTGCCAGGTCAATACTGCTTACTGTCCTTTTGTTTATTTAAACTCGGACATACATTGAGGTAGAGACCTCATTTACAATGCAGCCGAGTGAAACAACAAAAATAAAAATAAGGGCACTTAGACACAAAAGAAACTAAAGCGAAACTTACATAAAAGTGATGACAAGAATTTAAAAAACACAATAAAATTACAATTAAAATGTATTTTATCATGATCCTTAGATGTCCTGTGGTGCCTCATTTAACAATAAGAGCTGAAAACCCGCTGCTGTAAACACCTCGGTTAGACAAATGTGAAAAGAAGCTGATGACTGGTTTGTGCACCCATGCACACCACCAGCGTCTTTGGTGCATTACACTATTTATTTATTTTTTTCTCTTTTAACGAATGACACTACACCCATGCTTGTTGTCACACAGAGACTGTTTGGATATGATCTGTCACCCAGCATGCCAAAATATAATGCTGTGAGAAATGTAATAACACAAATAACACAGGAGGCGTGGTTGTTTGCTGTCTCCTTTTGTGGGGTTTTCCCACGACAGGAACTGCGAATCAATATTTGTCACCATAGGAGGTGGCGATCAATGCAGACTGCTGTCACACAGATGATAAGAAGACGAGTTGAATCTGAGCTGTCGGTGATGAGCCGTTTACTACGAGCCTGTGTGCCTATGTGTATTTAAAAAAAAAAAAAAATGTAAGTAGCAACATTTGCTTCACCAAGGTCAGTGCTGATGTCTTTCCTCCTTGGCATGTTGACAGAGATCTGCCAGATATTAGACCAAAGGACTGTCAGCATCTAGTAGCAGCACCTGGCTGTTCACTCCAGTTAAGTTCAGTTCAATTTCACTTTATTTATCCCTTAAAGATAAATGCTGAGCTCTTCATTCAAAAAACATTAACTTAAAAATTCCCTACCGTTTTTAATTCCTCTGGAAGCAGTTAGGGTGTAGTTTGGGCTAATTCATGTATTAACTTTTCTGTTTCCTTGCTTCAGTATTATTCAGAGTGGTGGAGGCGGAGCTTGAGCCGTCTCAGCTGTCATCTGGCGAGAAGCAGAAACATCCACGCTCACCACTCCCACGGATAATTTACCGTGGAATCACCTGTCCACAGAGCATGAACGTCTCTGAACTGTGGAGGAAGGTAGAAAAGCTGGAGAAGGTTGGAGAGCAGAAGGTCGTAGTTGTGAAGCAACAATGCAGTTTGCCTTCATATTTGTTCGATATGTAATGACACGCTACAATATGTAATGCGTAGTTGTTCATGAGATTCCGTATCCACTTGTGACCTGGACTGGACGATGTTGATAATGTCTTGACATGTAAAACCCTCAGAATTGAAAGATGGTACTCTTTCTTTTTTGCATGAATGTGCATCCAGGGACGTTCATTCAGTTGTAGTGTTACGGTGTGGGTTTGAGTGGTACTTTCCCTTTGTGTCTATTTGCACATGGTCGCGTTTCCCCCGTCCTTAGTCTACGTTGTTCCCGTTTTACTTTGAAGTTCTGTCTTGTCTTCAGTGTTTGCACCTGCCTATCGTTTATTTCTTTGTGTATTTAAGTCTTGTCTTCCCCTCTTTCGTTGCGGGATCGTTACCGTCATGTTCCCGTCTGTGGATTATCCCTGTCATTGGAGTTATCTTGTTTTCGTGTGCTTGAAGTTTTTGAGTTTCATTTTTGTGTGCCACAATAAAAGGTCATTTTTGTTTGCAACATCACTCCTCTCCTGCATTTTTGGCCTCGAAGGGTCTGAGGATGAAGGTCCGCTGATTGATGAACAGCATTGGGTTGGGGGCCAAGCTGCCATCTTGGCCAGTCAGTGGCCTTCTAATGCTAGCATAGCCAGTTGGCAGCCTTTGGCTAGCTGCTGTGAGCCACCTTCGATCCCCGACTGTTCCAGGTATGGAAGGTTTGTGGCTACAATCTGACCAGCGCTGCTGCCAGTTAAGCCACCTGGCTGCACCCAAGGTAGCAGCTAGCTGTGGCAGTCCTCACTTCCGCTTTGGTGTTTTGCTATCAAAGCAACATTTTAAACAAGACTTTTATCAGAATGAATGCAAGGTAACATCAGCAAGCAGTATAAGCTAGCATGAGCTCAGCTAGCCTAAAATATCTAGCTTGTGGTGACTGAGGTGAGGTGAGGTGACTGAGGAGCTGCTGCCTTGACTGCTCCCAGACTCAGAGGAGATCAGCAGTGTCCAATTAACAAATTGGGGGCTTATAAAAGGTGCCCGCTTCTCTCTTGGGGTCCAAAAAAAAGTCTATTTAAAGATATAGTTGAAGTGATGTAAAAAGTTGTAATAAAATAATATGTTGGCGGCACCTTTGTGTGTGTGTGTGCACGCTTATGACACCCCTAGCAAGATGCCTCCCTGGGCAACTGCCCATGTCACCCATAACAGAAACTTCTACTGTGGGCGACTTCCTACTGACTGCCAGATCTGTCTATTTCACCCATTTATTCATTTTAGGATTAACCAGGTTTGAGTGCAATGGGGTCCTGACAAGATGGTGTCCCCAGTTGGTCAGAGAAACAGGCTTCAGAACCACTTGTCAGAAATCTCTGGGTCACATCACTGCAGGTTGGTCCGGTTCTTTTTATACAGTCTAGACAGAACAAAGTCTCAAAGTGATTTTATAAAGGCATGATGAAAGAAATATTAAACAAACAGAAAAATGAACAAAAACATCAAATAAAATGCATAATAAAATCACAGGAAAAAAACCAGATTGATCAGAAAAGGAACAAAACAGAGAAAATAGATCAGTAAAAAAACTGCAGTAAAATTCAACTAAACAAAGGCTTGGGAAAACAGCAGTTTTCAGTTTAACTTAAAGTGTCTAGAGTTGAGGCACATTAAATATCAAAAGGAAGTTTATTCCAACTGCGTGCAGCATGGTAGCTAAATGCATTTTCACCCCAGTTTGTTTTTAACTGGAGGTCCTACCAGCTGTCTGTGTCCTAAACATCTCAGAGCTCTACTTAATTTATACTCTACAAGAAGATCAGATATGTATTCTGGCCCCATATTATTAACTGATTTGTCAACTAACAACACCACTTTAAAGTCTATTCTGGAGGTAACTGGTAGCCAGTGTAATGATCTCTGTTTGAACTCTGGCAGCAGTTTTCCAGATGAGCTGAAGACCAGACAGAAGATTGTTACAGTAGTTAAATCTGCTGGAGATGAGGGCATGGATGAGCTTCACTAAATCTGCTCTGGACATCAGATTTGACTCTTGACATTTGGCAGTTTGAGGTGATAAAAAGCTGTTATAGTTGCAGCCTTGATGTGGCTGCTGAAGCTCAGATCTGAGCCATTTAAAACTCCAAGATTTCTAACCTAGGTTTTTATCTCAACCTTCTGGATTCAAGCTGGGCAGCAGCCGTTAGTCTTTCCATTTTGTTACCAAATATAATTGTTGTTTTTTTGTTGTTGTTGTTGTTGTATAATTGCTTTTTTTGCTCTAAGCACTGACAGAGTTTAATGGCCAAGAGTCATTTGGTGAAAGACCCAAGTAAATCAGTGTCATCTGAGTGTCATCTGCATAGCTGTGGTCAAACATTATGTTTGATCTGACCTATGGGAGGCATGTAGAGGTTGAATGACAGTGGTACAAGAATAAAGCCTTGAGGGACTCCATGCGTCATGTGAATAAACTCTGATTTATTTTTTACCAGTGGAATCAACAAAGCTCCCGCCTTCAACATATGATCTGAACCACCTGAGAACTGGACTTGATAACCCCACAGCATCAAAGGCTAAGCTAAGATCCAGTAGCACCAGAGTGGATGTTTTACCCGAATCAGTGTTCAGATAAATGAACCTTGATCAGTGCTGTCTCAATGCTGTGACTTTGTTTGAAGCCAGACTAAAATCTGTCAAAACAGCTGTTTGCATTTAAGAGATTGTTCAGTGGAATCAATGCCACTTTCTCAATAACTTTTCCAAAAAAGGGAAGATCAAAGATTGACCTGTAATTGTTTAATACCGAAGGATTCAAGCTTTCTGTTCTTCAAAAAGGCTTGACAACTGTCTGGGAATATCTGGGAAAAATGCCCGATAATAACAATGCATTGATAATTCTTAGCGCGTCTGTTTCTAGAGAAGCAAAAAACCCCAGTTGGTAAGGCATCTAAACGGGATGTTTGATGGATTCAGATTCTTAACCATCTCCTCCAGGGTTTTAGCACTGATCCGACCAAATGTTGACAATCTGATCAAACTTTCTATCTGGCTTCAGTTCTGTGAAAAGTCCTTTGTTTGGTGTCGATGTTTTATGGCAAATCTGATGTTTTTGATTTTTACATCAAAGAAAAATGCTAACTCATTGCACTTGTTCTGAAACATGAGATCAGGGGTTAGCTGCGCTGGGGGATTGGTTAGCTTCTCAACAGTGGCAGAAAGGAGACTAATTATTGTTGATATTCCTGTTAATCGTGTCAGAAAAATAGCTTTTTGTATAACAATGTTGTACGTGTGATGGGTTTTTTTAATTAGCATTTTATTCTTTTAATAAATGTATTTCCTGCAGCAATATAATCTCCCTTTTGAGATTATTAAAGTATTAATTCAGTTCATTTTGCAGTCACCAGGAGACATACACATTAACATCCCTGCTGGATTTCCTCCAAGTCGCTCATCCTCCCTCTGCTCACACTCACCGAGCACCCTTAGGCCGTGTGTTTGATTCCCATTCATACACGTATCCATCAGCAACACCCGTACCGTCCACATTTATACACACCCGCACCTCTTAAAAGGTCAAACCACAAAACACTGCACTGTGTTGAGTCATCACAGAAATTGGAAAGTTTTAATCTTTTCAGCCTTTTCATTTTTTTCCCCCCTCAACATGAAGAACAAACTGTGAAATTAGGAGAAAAAAATAGCCATGAAACCAGCCCGTTTGTCATAATTTCCCGCTGCCGGTAGCTGTGGACAGAATGAGAAAGTGGTGGCGGTGGCTGGGGACGTGATGGTGCATCTTAAACAGGGGAGTTCCACCCAAGGGAAAGGGGAGGCGTGGCAGCAGCGCGGCTGAAAAAGTGGCCCGTGAAACACAGTATAACATGAGCATAGATGTGATAGATGGAGCTCGAGGGGTGACTGGGTAGCGCTGAGGTTTGTGTGTGTGTCTGGCCACTGGAGAGGGACTGGAAATGCTGCTGGTCTGGCTGGTCCCGTGACTGCAGGACAAACCATTCGTTACACAGAGTCGGTTACACACCAGGCTAAATGAGGCTTAACCAACCGTCTGGCTGGAGGTGTGTGTGTGTGAGTGTGTGTGTGTGTGCCTTGACTTTTACTGTGCTTTTTAGTGAGTGAAAAAACGTTGGTGTGCGTGCTTCATTTCCACACTCATAAAAGTCATCACAACAAACGGTAACCTCAAAACATGCACTACTCAAAAGAAGGGGAGGAGAGAAAAAATGAATTTAATTAATTACTTTTTCCACTAAGTTTCCAGAAAGTTGTTTTTGTGACACTCCAAATTCTAAAACCTAAGCAGATTCAATAAACCAAGCTTAGATAAACATTGTAAAATGAACTTTCTTTTAGATGGGATCAAAGAGACCAAAGGCATTAAAAAGAGGCTCTGTGACAAAGAAAAAAAACACACAAATAAAGAATCTGAAGGATTGTGTATTTTAAGACAATTATCTCCATGGTCCTGGCTTTACAGCTGCTTTGGGCAACAAACTAAATTTACTTCTTGCCACTGATTTACTCACCATTTCTTTAGTGTTCAAGCTTTTCTCACCTCTCTGTGTTTTCTTTTCAAAACTTGTTCCTTTCCCAAGGATGACTCAGAAAGCAGAAGGATTTTGAGAAGCCCTGGGATGTCAGGGTGTCGCATTGGTGGAGCAAATGCAGGAGCCTTGAAGGGCGGAGTAGCAAAATGTGACTTTCACTGACAAAAACAAAAAATATTGCCAGGGCATGGGCAAGATGGATAGGTGGGAAACACGGGGAAGCATGGCAACATAACAGGACATGACAACAAATGGACCTGTAAGGGGAAAAGGAAACATGTTACTACATGCAGGTGCGACTGACATGACAACAGACGGACTAGTAAGGGGAAAAAGAAACATGTTAGTACATGCACGTGCAACGGACATGACAACAGACGGACTAGTAAGGGGAAAAAGAAACGTTACTACATGCAGGTGCGACGGACATGACAACAGATGGACTAGTACAGAGAAAAAGAAACATGTTACTATATGCAGGTGCGACCGACACGACAACAGACAGACTAGTAAGGGGAAAAAGAAACATGTTACTATATGCAGGTGCGACGTACATGACAACAGATGGACTAGTAAGGGGAAAAAGAAACATGTTACTACATGCAGGTATGACAGACATGACAACAGATGGACAAGTACGGGGAAAAAGAAACATGTTACTACATGCAGGTGCGACCGACACGACAACAGACAGACTAGTAAGGGGAAAAAGAAACATGTTACTATATGCAGGTGCGACGGACATGACAACAGATGGACTAGTAAGGAGAAAAAGAAATGTTACTACATGCAGGTGCGACAGACATGACAACAGATGGACAAGTACGGGGAAAAAGAAACATGTTACTACATGCAGGTACGACGGACATGACAACAGATGGACTAGTAAGGGGAAAAAGAAATGTTACTACATGCAGGTACGACGGACATGACAACAGACGGACTAGTAAGGGGAAAAAGAAATGTTACTACATGCAGGTGCGACAGACTTGACAACAGACAGAGGAGTAAGGGGAAAAAGAAACATTACTACATGCAGGTACGACGGACATGACAACAGACAGACTAGTAAGGGGAAAAAGAAACGTTACTACATGCAGGTACGACGGACATGACAACAGACAGACTAGTAAGGGGAAAAGAAACGTTACTACATGCAGGTACGACGGACATGACAACAGACAGACTAGTAAGGGGAAAAGAAACGTTACTACATGCCGGTGCGACGTACATGACAACAGACAGACTAGTAAGGGGAAAAGGAAACATGTTACTACATATACACATGCAGGTGCTGAGGACAAACAGGTGGCACAATCAGGGAAAGCATGGGTCACGACTCAGGTGGATAAGGACACAGCAGACCAACATGGGGGGAGACCAGAATTCACACACAAGCAAAATATGAATATAAAACAAGAAATAGGGCAATAAACTAATAGGGCTTGAGGATAAGATAGGGAAGGAACGCATAAATCACATACATGTAGGGAACGAGTTGAAAGGCAACCAAAAGACTTTGCAGGAAATGGTTAGCTGATATTAACTTGGAATACTAAAAACTTAGCTTGAATGTACTTTTTTTTCTCCATATCAGCTTATGGCTCTACTTTTAATTCTATTGTTGACAAGGATAGGATGCGCTGCAGCAAAGAAGGAGGTCCAAGATGTCCTTATAGACAGACAGGATTTGGAAAGGTTAAAGTTGTCAGAAGCTGCAGCAGTACACTGCACTTCAGGCAGTCAATCCATTCAACAACAAAAAATGTATTGTGAATATAGAAATCAATGTTTCTACTGCTTTTTACACCTGTGAAGCCTTAATTAGAGATTTCTATCCACACCAAAGTGTTTCTATCTCTGTCCTGCTATGTCTTTAAACTGGCATTATATGGCATGGGAAAAGTAGGAGATCATCAAAACCAGCTTCTGATGCATCGTCTTTGTGGTCTGTCACATCCTGTGCAATTGGAAGTATCAAGGTGTCGGTCAATAGGTGATTTTTTTTTTGCTGTTGTCGTTTAAACTTCATGGTAATAGCAAAAGATTGGCTGAAGAGCTAATCTGCACTGTACTGAACTGAGCACAAATCAGATTAGTTGTTGTGCAGATAGCCCAGCACAAGAAAATCAAGGCTAAAAATATCTAACCTTTGCAACGACACACTCAAATAAGAAAAAAAAAGAAGAGAGGTTGTTAAATAACAAACAAACAGAAAAACAACTAATGACCCCTACATATTGGGTTCAGGCAGTTCACAGTTGGGGGATGCCAGTCAAGTATGGGTCTGTGAAAAGGTCTGAGTAGGGATGGGAAGTGTGAGTGACCTTGATCTGGAAGGCATATTGACAAAAAAAAAAAAAAAAAAACGGTGCAAAAAAAGTGCATATTAGTTTCAGATACTAAGTGAGAAAATTTCTCCAATTCTAGAAATGTATGGACATTGGTTGGAACAAGAGAAAGATGAAGCTCGAGTACAATACAAATCAAGTAGCTCTTGAAAAACAATACATTATTAAAGATAATACAAACTAACTTTTTTTCTTTTTGTTTTCCTCTGATGTCTTAGAAAAAATCACTGGGCGGTCTGAGTTACGCTCCAGCTGTTTTTTCATCATTAAAAGCACCACAAAATACAGATTTTTTCACTGTATACATCTTATGTGGTTTTAATTCGATACACGATTAAATGATTCAATATCAAAAAGAAATGAATGCCAACCTGTCAGACTGATCTACTGATCTTATCTACAGTCTAAAAGAGCTCCACCTCCAGCAGTTACAACAATAAGATCAGTCTACTGATGTCAAAACATCAGACAGGAGCACTGAATTCATACTTTTAGGCTAATCCAATGACTAATTTCATGGAAGGTTTTAAATGGTCTCCGTTTGTTATGACATCCTTTATCCTGCAAGATTTTAACTGAGCTTTCACCTCCATTGCTCGAAAAGAGCCTGTGTAGTTCACAAAGGAGGATCAATATTCCCTCGGAGACAAACACATCAAGGTCGTTGGGGTTCCTGCGTTAGCCTACATGCGTCTCTCTTTCTCTGACCTGTGATCCTTCACTTATCGTCTCTGTAATTCATTTTCAGACCCAAATCAGCTTCTGCTCACTCTCTAGCTCTCCCACATCAACTCCTAGCCATTCTTCTGCTTCCCCTGCCTCCATCTCTGTTCCTCTCCTCCCTCTCTAGCCGCTCCGTTTCCTCCATAATGATGTTAATAAAGTGAGCAGAATGGATTATCCATGTCCCCATGGCAGCGAGCCTGAGCGCTGCCCTGCCTTTCGCATGTCTTTTGGGGGGAATCATTCACTTAGACTTATCACTTTACACCAACGCTATCTCAGCACGCACTTACACGCGGACCCTGCAAACACAGATATTGATTAGCGGCGCGTTTATTGATTAACGGCTGTGATGTGAACACGAGCTAAAGCTAAGTGGTGGGAAACAAAGATGTTTTGGAAGCTGCGGGCTGCTTCTCCTAAGCAGGATAAAAAAAGAGAAAATGGGAGGGAAGACAGATAAGCAGTATCTTCTAAATGGTTTCCAAATGTTTCCTCCTTGAAGGCTTAGGAGACATCAGTGCACAAAAAACGGGCCCATACTCCCACCACCAGCCGTGGCGTAATTGCTCTAGCGAACTGCTCTCCAATCTAATATAAACTAACGAGGCAGATCACTCCATCAGACATTGCCAGGCAGAGTATGGTGAGCAGCACACATGCTGTACTTCCATTAAGCTGAACTTTCAGCTTAGGGCTGAAACCTTCAGGGTTGTAGAGAGAGCGAGAGGTGAAGGCTAAGTATTGAATCCACATCCGGTTTTGACAAGCTAAGCCTAGACTTGTGTCTCTTTCACCTTGTTTTGCAAGTTTTTGTTTTGTACCACAATAACAGCTAAATGAATAACATCTATAACTGTTAGGATTGCTGTAGAATTACAGCTGCTCACCAGAATCCAACTCTCCCTTTTGATGTTACCCTCACAAGAAAGATTATTCTGAATCAGCACCGAGCCAGCTGTGTGTCTCGGAGTCACACATGAGGAGGAAATCAACAGGAACAGGTAGTGTGAGATTCTCAGATACAGTAACAACTGAAGACATGGCTCTGTCTCGTGGTGAAATGCATCCAAGTAGACATCTGTCTGGCTTGTACTTGCGATACTTTAATCCCTGTGCTGTCCTGTTATTGCCTTACTTCCTCAATTTTCTGAGGTTTCGCATGCACTACTGCTGGTTGGTTCCAGCAGCGGTTCACCATCCAGGAACTATGAATAAGCAAATATGGTTCATTTGAAATTTTAACCACTGGATGCACGATGTCTCCATCACTGAAGTCCATTGCCAGTGTTTTTGTGATGCCGGTTTCAGGTTTCCACATAATCCTTGTGTAATTTGCTGATTGGAAACTAGTTTAAAAACACGCACTCTTCTTCTTTTTTGACTTCAAACATCTTCCTGCTTCTCTCCTAACAGTCTTTTTTCGGTAAGGGGAAAAAAAGCTGATTTCTGATGATGGCCAGTTTTGATGAAAGTTTGGAACTTGGAATAATGTGGGCCTTGACAGTTCTGTCTGAAGATGGTTGTAAAGTTCTAGAAAGAAATAGGTCCATCAAAACAAGCTTCAACTGGACACTTGTACAGTTACAGTTGTGTTAATAGTAATATCCCAGTGAGCATATGGGGGGGGGGGGGATTTATCAGCTGACCTTCCAGTTGAGGATGACCCCATCTACCCACCCATACTCTACATGTCTTAATGCAGTAATTATTTATCTCAATTATGGCCTTAACCCTTTGTAACATCATCTCCCCCAGCGGCAGACATGGATCATTCAAGTCACACATTAATAAGTGATTGAAACATGCCAACAGCTGGAGAAGAGAAAAGCAAAACAAAACAAAACAGCTTCACTTTCTACTCCCCAACTCATAAATCATATTCTAGTGAAAAACCTCACTTGATTCACACAATCCTAAATCTCTGTGACGAACCATAATCACCATCTCTCAGACCATTTCTGTAAGTGGTAGAAATGTAAAGAAGACATTTGTCACCCACGGGTTCTCTGAAGATTGCTTTTTTCTCTTTTTTTCTCTGCATGGTGTCATATTAGCAGCGACTGTCGCTGTTTTCCTCAGTTTCTGTTGTTGGTAATGAAACGTCATTTGAAACGAGCTCTGCTGGAATTAAAACAAGGACTAGGGGAGCTCCAGTCTAGCACCTTGATGGGCCAACGTTTGGCTAACTGACTCCGGCGTTTGGGTTCCCTGGGCTTTTCAGAGCTGGGTCCCATTGGAGGTCCAGGCAACATTGGTAAGTCCGAAAGGGTTCAGACCAACCTGGAGCGTGCCTCAACTGGAGGACAGGGGTTAGGGTTACGGACATGATCCATAAGGATCCATGGAGTTTGACTTGCTTTTGGAGCCAACCCACAGTGGTCATTCAAGGAACTGCAGTTTTTCTGATTTGTGCATTGACGTCAACTAGAAAAACTGGATGTTGTCTTGGGTGAACCTGACTGGCAAGTAAGAAAAGGACAAGATTGTTAAATAAAAAAAAAATCTGCAAGTAGGAGTGTGGAAGAGAAGGAAATGAAGTGACACTGTGGCAGAGGTGAACGAGGGACAGAGAACGGAAAAGAGGCGCTAGCCAAGTGGTGAAAATGGGCTGGAGACTGTACCTGGCAATGAATAAGCACTTTACAGTTCCTTAATACAGTTATCCACTTAGCCACGAGGCGTGACATGCCGGCTCCAGAGATTCGCCACGGCCTCGATCAACTCATCCACGCTCAAATAGACTGGCATTCAAAGCAGAATCAAAATGGAAAAGTGCTTGATTGAGTTTAGAGAGGAATCATTCATGAAGGAATTACAAAGAGGAATACCTCTGTCCCTCTGCCGGTGGGAGTACACTTGGATGTCAGAGCCCCTTTCACTCGCTCTTAGAGACCAATTCAGATTACTCAGGAATGTGAGGAGACCAATCAAATGCAAAGCTTCCCTCACCTCCCTCATCCTTTGCCCTTTCCAAAAAAAAAAAAAAAAACGAAATCTCCTGCTGTTTTTCCCTTCACTCATTCAGTCCTCCTCTCATCTTTCTGACATCATCCATGTCTCCGTGTATCATTTTACATTAGTAAGCGTCTCTATCTCTCTATCAAACCATCTAAATGTCATATCTTTGTCGTCAGCGGCCCTGCCTCCCTCTGCAGTGGAGGTCAGTGGAGTGACACTGGTCTCACACCAGACTCCATTTTGGCTCTTCGTGTCTGTCAGCCTGGTTGGACACAGTTGTGAGGACAGGGAAGGAGGCAGGCAGCCTCTCCACACTCTTCTCCTCTTTCACCATTTTCTTGTCACTTTCCCTTTACTGTCCCCTTTCTTTCTCTAAATATCTCTGCACGCCCCCCCCCTTCCCCCCCCTCGCTCTAATTAATTCTGCTACGAATTAATCACCAGGGGGAATCTTCCCAAAAACAGATGAAAAAGAGGGGCAAGAGTGGGGGGAGTAACAGGGAGGGGATCTGCATTAATCACCCCTCTTTTCCTCGGCGAAAAAAAAAAAAAAGGAAGAGAAAAACTTGAAACAAAAGAGTCTGCGAAGTGAAAGAACAACACAACAAAAACGCAATAAACAAAATTGTTTACTTCGCCCTCACCTCTGCAGCTGAAACCTCATGGGGATGTCATTAGGAAAAGCGGGGCTCTTCCTCCCCCGATTCCCTCTCTCATTTCTTTTCTTTTCTATTTTTTGTTTGTTTTGTTTCTCTTTTTTCCCTCTGCCCCTCCTTGCTCCACTCTCTCCCCTTTGATGAAGCTGTGGGAGTGCGGAGGGGAAGTGGCGCGGGTGGGGTATCGCCCGAGCACAAAGCACCATGGGAAGAGCAAACTTTGGCTCGTCTGCGGAAGGGGACTGAGGTGTTCCGAGCGCGTGCGCCGCGGCGGCTGTTTCTGCGCGCCGATACCCGGGAGTGCGGTCGCACCCGACTTCAAAAAAGGGGAAAAGTGCCAGGCCAGAGCCAGTCACTCGCGTTGCCTCATGCCACATCGCTCAGCCATGTGCTCTCATTTCTGCTTGCTAATAAAGATGCGTGTTTAGCCAAGAGAACACAGAGGCTCGTCACACTTCAGGAGGCCCAACAGACCAATGAATCAGTCTTGCTTGTGCTTGGGTTGCCGAGGCAACGCGGGCTTCCAAAAAAAGAGAGTGTAAATGAGGGGATATGATGTCAAGATTGACGAAGTGATTGGACAAATGTGCCAATGAAGAAGTCACGATGTCAACCGCACCCAAACAAAAACATCGTAAAAATCATGATTGAGCTCAGATTAACATCAATATGTGACTATATTTACTACACAAGTATTTATCTGGTTAAAATGAAGCTAAGAATTTTTTTTTTAAAATCATATGGGTAATGCTAAGTACCCCATTTAGGCTTCCATAGTTTTAAGAGGGTAAGTTGCAGCCAGGTCCTGCTAATCATCAGCACCTCGATGAAATGATGATCAGCAGATGTTCGGACCTCTGTGAAAGCAGACGTTACGGCTGTTTGCTGGTCTGGAGCATTGAAATGTGTGTTGCCACAATGCCAAAAGGGAAAGACATAAGCAATAGTCTTAAAAGAGCAACTGTTGCTGCATGTCAATCTATAAAGGAACTCCAAACAATTTGGAGTTCGAGATTCGACAGTGAGTGGGCTTATTACCTCCACCAAGGAGGTTATGTTTTTGATGAAATTTTTCAGGAGTTGTCAGAAATGTAAAAAGGAAGACCTGATTTCATTTTGTGTGTGATCCAGAAGAAATCCTGGATTCTGGATCACTTTCAAAGTTTTCGATAACATTGCGGTCAATGGGGCTGAAAATTTTGTTTTTCAATATCTCCGTTAATTATTGCCCAAAACTGATGAAATTTCACTCAGAGGTTCCCATTGTCAATCCCTATCAAATTTCAAGAGGCTGATCCGAATCTAATCCAGAACATGGATTTCATCGCAATCTGTAAATCGCTATATGGGAGAATTGTTGTGCTCTATGGAGGTCTGGCGCTCTCCGAATGCTTTTCTAGTTCACAAGTGGAAAGCTTTCAAGGTTGGATGATAAAAGGTGATGCACATCAGAAAATGTACATTAGAATGGCTGTAAAATAAAATAATCAAGGGTTTGGAACGTCCAAGTAAAAGACCAGACCTCAGTCCAATCAGCACGCTGCCATTCGACCTTGAGAGAGGTTTGCATAAGCGAACGCCCCAAAACATCACTGAACTGGTGAAAAAGAACGGGCAGTCATCATCAGCAGCAGCATCAATCAATCAAACTCTATTTATATAGTGGTTTTAGGACAGTAACGTGCAGCCAAAGTGCTTTACAGAGTAAAAACAGAGTCACTCCCACCCATTCACCCACGACTTCCTCTCTACCACTAATACCCCATCATCATCATCATCATCATCATCATCGCTTCATTTTTATTAAATTAACAATGGCATGATGGGGAAAAAATGTCTTTTGTCCAACATTGTCTTTTGTGTAAGACCCACTATAATCTTTTTTTTTTCTGGGAAAGAAAAACTGAATTAAAAGTGCTGACTACTGCGTATGAGTGTAGCTGCTCTGCTGTAAAGGCTGGACCTCAATGAAACAAACTGCTGCGTGCCACAAAGGAAGTGCAATCGTTCTGAAATACATAAAAAACACGACAGAAGATAAAAACTGCACACTAACACGTCTTTAAAAACAAGCCTCCCATTCTATCCTTTACTCTGGACTTTGTTTCGCAGCCACGTGGACTCTCAGGTGAGCCGATTTTGCTGGACACCCTTCCATCCTGGTAAGTTTCAGAAACACATTAAGCTGAAAAGGCGCGTCCGTCCAGACTGCGGTTTCCTCTCAGTTCGTTTGTTTTGACCGTCTTTCCAAGCCAGAATAACTGTTGGATATCACATGTCCACATCTGTCTCCAAGTGCTCATAAAATTTTAGGATTTGGGGCTTTGTTTCCTCTTGTTGGGATCAGATTACAATTGTAAGGAACCTCGCCGCAAGCGAAAGCCACATTTGGACTCATCATTTCATGTGAGACTCGTGTTTAAATGGCATCGTTCTCACCTGGAACAATGAGATTCACTAATGGGATAAAAGCTCCGCAGACTTTCAAACGTACATGCTTTGAACGTCCCTGTAAGAAAGCGTGGAGCCGTACCAGATGGCAACGTCCGATCACCAGACACCTGCCTGTTACCAAATTTAACCCGCCGAAGGTGGGAGAAAATGAGAGGCCAATTATGATGACATAACAAAACTTCACTGTGGTTCATGTTTCTGAGGTGATACTGGGCTTAGAGGGGTTTTGGATGAGGAGATTCTGTGGGAGAAAAAAAATGCCCGGCTGCTGCCAGCGTATTACAGTAAATGACCCTTCATGGGAATAAAACTGCAGACATGTTATATAACTTCTGGTAAAGTTTGTGCTTTAACTCCAGCCTCATTCAAAGAGCAATCATGTTTTGTCATGCTGGATTCTGGGAGAGGAATAAATGTTGTTGGTGCATATGTACCACCAAATCACTTTTCTTTTTTTTTTTTTTTAAAGCATCAGCAGCTCTGGTGCCGTGACCAACACACCAACAGATTTCCAAACCGTGTTTTCAGATCTTGCACACAGGATGCAGGTGAACATTTATCATCAACTCACTGTCCTCAGCTGCCACATTTTTGCAAATGGACACCAGTGCGATCGCTGTGTTTCTTTTTAGTGCGTCAACCTCCAGACGCTTCTGTAAAGACTTCTTAAAATTCCAGCACTTCCAGATTTGCTCAGAGGAAACTTGCTCCTGAATTGCTCTGTCATGTGCAACACCTTTGCTCATCTTTTTGTGCATTTTTTTTTAAAGTAGCTTGTTGGCATGATAGTAATTTTCAGCTCCAGCTGTATTCAGCAGTAACTCATTTAGTACGTGCATCAGTGAGGCTGCTGCTGCTGCTCCTGTCCTCTGGCTCTCACAACTGCTGACTTTAATTACAGCCTACCAGTTAGTTGGTCATCTTATACTTGGATTTCATAGTGGCGGCTATGATATCATGTCTAGCTTTGGAGCATTTGACGATGTCAAGCCTAATAATTACATTGTACTGTAACGACTCTTGGCTTGGGAAATTGTCATGTCATGCGACAGATTTAAGGAGCTCTTGGAGGCTGCTGGGATGTCATTTCATGTTCTGTCAGTCTCTTACTTACTTACTCTAACTTAATGTGCTGCTCAAAGTCTCAGTTTATGTCACTAATTATTAGGCATGCAACGTGATTTTTGAAAATAAGATTTTTTTAATACAATTTAATTAAGCCATGAGTGACGATGTGGCCTCCAGGCCAGCAGAGGGTGCACTACAGTTAAACTACATTCTTGTTCAATGTCACTATATGTGACATGCTACGTCCCACGTAGCGCCGCTCCAGCTAAGGAAGGCGGGGTGCGCAGCATCCGATGCAGATTACAAACAGTGCAGCAGCCAGCTAGCAGACAGCAACGAGAGAAAAAAGCATGAGTCATGGCAGGAGTCGAACTCCAATTTTTGTTCAGAAAAAAATAAATATACCTTAGTTTGTCCCTGGTTATTTCAGGAATAAAGTCTTGTTCTGCCCCTGTTCTTTTCCAAGATCTTACCGTTTCCCTCATCTGCCGCCACCCTGTGTGTTTTTGCATTTCCCCGTTCGATCCGGGTTTCATTTGTTTCCTGTTCCTCCCGTGTCGTCTCCCCTTTTTTGGATTTACCTTGTTTTTGTGTTTTTGGAGTTTTTTGAGTTGGTGTGTGAAGAACTTTGATTAAAAAACGTTTTTGTTTGGAATCTCCCTCCTCTTCCCCTGTCCTTTTTTGGGTCCACCTCACCATCCACCACCTCCACCACACCCCTTTGCGACATGGGCCTTATTGTAAAAAAAAAAAAAAAAACAACAAAATCTGGATTTGACAGATTTGAGAGTTGGTAAAACAGTTTACACTTTCCAGTCATTTGCTATGCAGGTATAAAAAGAGGATAAGAAAAAAAAAAAGAAACCTGATACAATTTTTTTTTTTTTTGTCATTTGCTGCTAGTTCTAATCCACTGTATTGAAAAGTGCATAAGAGAAAACACTACAGTATTGTTAAAAAGGAAAAGGCTGGATTTGTGTAAGAGAAATGATAAAAATTTAAAAAATCAGTAATTTGCCTGTAAATTAATTATATGTTGTACATAATTTGAATCGTGATTCAAATTGTACCGTGAATCCTGAATCGTGATTCAAATTGTACCGTGAATCCTGAATTGTGATTTGAATTGTGTCGTGAATCCTGAATCGTGATTTGAATTTTGTCGTGAATCCTGAATCGTAATTCGAATTGTGTCGTGAATCCTGAATCGTGATTCGAATTGTGTCGTGAATCCTGAATCGTGATTCGAATTGTGTCATGAATCCTGAATGGTGATTCAAATTGTACCGTGAATCCTGAATGGTGATTTGAATTGTGTCGTGAATCCTGAATGGTGATTTGAATTGTGTCGTGAATCCTGAATCGTGATTTGAATTGTATCGTGAATCCTGAATCGTGATTCGAATTGTGTCGTGAATCCTGAATGGTGATTCGAATTGTACCGTGAATCCTGAATTGTGATTTGAATTGTGTCGTGAATCCTGAATCGTGATTTGAATTTTGTCGTGAATCCTGAATCGTAATTCGAATTGTGTTGTGACTCCTGAATCGTGATTTGAATTGTATCATGAATCCTGAATCGCGATTCGAATTGTATCGTGAGTTGAGTGAATCGTGGCATCCCTACTAATTATGATTCAAGCAGGAGACTGAGCACTTGATTAGATAATCGAGATGAAATCATCAAGTCAGCTCCCGTTCAAATACTTTACTGACAACAGGATTTAACAGATGTCCTTCATTTATCACAATGAATATATTTTATATTTTTGGTGGTTGTAAAATCAGTTTTTTACATCTTGTTGGAATTCATCTTTTTTTAAAGAAATATCAAGAAATTGCTAAAAAAGACAGACATAAGAGGCCATTTTAGTTCATGTGAATCATCTGTCTTCTCTTTCAGGCTTACAGTTGTTGGTTTTTCTCTCTTTTATTCTAATTTATTATTGTTTTCCACCCAAATTAAGCCGACAGACTGCAGGTACTGCAAAAAAGCCTGAGGTCTCTGCAAGCCTCCAGGAATAAACCCACACCATTTAGACTTGCAAAGAGTAAGACAGAAAAAGTGAAAGAAGACAAGAAACGTGACGGCTCTGATGTCATTCACCAGTCGAAGCTGGCTGCGGTTTTGAATGTTCCACTGAATATTTTCAAACCGGTGTGGTGTGGGCAAGAGCCCACTGACATCTTACTATCACCCCATAAGTAACTTTGCACAAACTTTTATGGATGTTTAGTGGTAAATTGGGAGCCATGAAGCTCAAACGGGGTGACAGTAGCTCTTTGACAAGCAGAGCTGCACCTATAAAAATTCCACAAGCACACTCGCCTATGCCATAACGCTGTCACCACATGACAGGAAATGTGACAGCATCAGCATGAGCCCATCCTGGTTTTGCACTTTGAGAGCGTTAGAAATCATCCTCAGTATCTGTTCCTGATGAATGTTTCTGTTTCTATATTTAGACAGATTATAGTCTGTCAGTTATACGACTAGTCTGCCTCCGGAAAAACCAAAGTTGCTTACCAGGACTGAGAAAAACCGAGTATCTGCAGTCCCTTAACTACGTTCGTTGTCATGCTTTAAGCTCGATGTTGAAGACCTGAAAATTTTAGGTTTTCTTTTCCTTTTCAGACCCTACAAGGACGGAGAAACAACATCATTAGGATAAAAAGTGAGTAGAACATTTGGAAAACAGTCACTGTTGAGTAAATGTGTATGGTTATTGGCTGGGTGAGTCATCTCATCACCTGCGTTGGCAGGTTTCTACACATATAGAGGATGTATACATCTACAGGTTTGTGACGTGCAGTAAAGTTCTGCTCTATGACTCACTATGACTCACTAACTTACCACAGAAACTAAACAGCTATCTACAGTCACATAGTTAAAGGTAATGCCCTTTCTTTTGTATCCTGATGGGTTTTTTTTTTTTTTTTTGCTTTGTTTTTTTTGTGTGTGTTAAAAACTAATTTTAAAAACCATCTGAACATAGTGTGTCTCTGTGTTGGGTCTTTTTTTCGTCATCCCACAGCTCATTTTAACAATAAAAAAAGCCAAAGAGAAAAAGGAAAAAAATAATAATAATAATGTGGACAATACCAAGTACTCCCATAATTCAGTAGCTTGTCACTCTGCTGTGACCAGCTATAACTTGAAGTAGCCGTTTCCTGCATGACCGTTTTGTCCCATTCATCTTTACGACATGTCTCCTGTTTATTGACGTGTTTGGTGCATTCATTCATTGCATTCATTCATTCATGTACGGTCGCCTGCTTCGGCTCATTGTCCCGTTGACCCCGTTGCCTGATGGCCTCACATTTGTCTCATTATACTCTGGCGCACAAAAGAGTTTGTGTTGGCCTTGAACGCTTGTTCACTATGTCAAGAACCATGTTTGGTTCTCGTCCAACGTGGTTCTTGGCGTTAAAGCCGAACAACTGCTCTTGGGTCCCATCTTTCCATGGGACGTGGCTGCAGAAGTCCTTCCATCCTGATGAGCCTCGGCGGTTTATTCACATTGTGTTAAGAGGCGCCTGAACGCTCCAGAGCATCAAACCGCTAAAACATCTACTCTGATTGAGGTGTGCACACTTGTTGAACCCATCAGGAGTAAAAAAGACTTTTTTGCCCACTTGATTTGTTTTTTTTTTCTCTCTCTTTATTATTTTTTAACAGTACAAAGGAGCATTATGAGTTTAGGGATCCCATTCGAGGTAAAAAAAAAAAAAAAAAAAAAAAAAACTGAAAAAAAAGAACTGTACAAGCATTTGGCTTGTATGAAATTAGTCTTTTACACTGGTTGCTACTGTAAAGTATGATCCAAAAAAACAATATCCAAACAGAGCAGAGTTTTCGCAGATATACAAGCGGCCTGCCAGCGTGGCGGGTCAGCCAGAGACCTTTACAGGGACTGGGGCAGTTGGTAACTGTTGGGAAACGCTGCGTTTCCATGCACATTCACAAGTGTGGACCGTTCGAAATGTAAAGTCTGTTCATGTCTGGATTAGAAAGGAAAATCCAACGCTGAAATTCGTATAAGCTGTTCCGTAAGAAACAGGAAACCCAAAGATCTTTATCAGGTTGTACCCCAACGCACAGTCCTGCACAGGCACCGCTGGAACAGTTGCAGATGTACGAGTCCATCTTTGCTCTCCTTCACCTTTCGTCAGGACTAGGATTGATTCTTTACAGACTCTTTAAACGAAATGTTAAAATGATTAAAATGCCAGTTGGTCTTCTCAAGACTCTGAGGGGCACCGCCTTCATGGTTAATAACCTCTTAGCAGAAGAGATAGCTTGGCTCGACGGCGTTCCCATTTTCCTGCGGTGCTTCATGAAATGCATCAGGATGTGGCAGCAAATGTAAGGGGAAACATGAGATTCACTGTGTGATTCAACAAATACAATAAGAACAGATGAGTCATTCGCAAATTTCGTTACTGCTGGGTTTGAATAGCGTAGGTCACATCAAATTTGCAGTGCGAAGTGCTGCTCTGAAAGGTCCCTTGAGGGAGCCTGGTTCTGGTTCTCATTACTTTGGAAAGAGAGTATCTGGTCGGCATGCCCTGCACTGTTATAAACTCAGAACATGTTTTTTTTTTTTTTTTTTTTTTGAAATGCAAGCCCCAAACAGTGGCTTAAACATCCAGAGGGCTGGTCAAATGCAATCAGAAGGACTTCAGTGATTTCCATTTAGAGGTTTTCAGTTGTTATACTGTTCCATGGGTTTTTGAAGAAAGTCACTGTTAGCAACTGAGGGCAAGTCGGCCTTTTAAACAGTCAAAACAAGCTTTTCGTTCCCGTATACTGCAGACAATCTTTTCACTGTAAGTATGAATGCACGGCACATGAGCAACAGCGGTGAAAACCTCACCGACGTGTAGCAATTTTAAATGACAATTCAGTGCTCAAGCTGATTTAGTCCTGTTTTTGATTTCTATCAACCTTTAGCTAATAACTGGCAATGTGGAGTCAGCTGCATAAACATCTGTTTAACCCAAACATCTTTTCAAGGCACGCATGCTTTTCCGGTACCCTGCTTTATTTCATAGATAATAAGGGAAGGGTGGCAGAGGGGTGCAGTGGTTAGCACTTCATTACAGTAATCCTGGTTTCTCATTCAAATCTCAGCTGGGGCCTTTCTGTGTGGGGTCAACATGCACCCCCCCCTTTTGCCTGTGTGGGTTTTCTCTATAGATTGAACAAAGAGGACCGGAAAACACCCCGCTGAGAAGCCTCTGATAGATTTCTGAAGAGTTGTTTTGAAGCCCAGTTTTTAGAGCCTTGATATTAGCCGTCTTAGCGAGGCTGACTGTGCCCGAAACAACCTTTTAATCCAAAAAAATGAGCAAACGGGCAGCATGAGACAGACAGGCAGATTGTTGGAAGATGTCCACCTTACCTCAGTTATCACCAGGTCGTCATTTCAGCTTAGTTAGCCATTTCAGTAGCGACGTCTGAAATAAGGACTGCTGGAGCTCTGGTTGCCGCTCCAGCCAGCTCCAGCCTTTGTTCCTGCACCCTTTCATGCCAAACCAGAATCAGTCGTGGCAGTCTGTTCCCCTAATTAGCAGCGCAATAAATCACATCATCATTAAAATAAAGAACTCTTAGGTTTTTATTTACCGCTCAGACTGATTGTGCCTGACAGGGTTCGGCAAGTGGGTAAGTAAGTCGGTCTATTTCTGCTGCAAAGTTGGAGAATCAATGGAGGGGTTGCTCATTTTGTGAGAGTTACTCATTCCTGGAGCCTAGTGGTCAGTCGAGGAACTGCACTTCCATGATGGCTTAAAAAAAAAGTAAACCTCAGGTTCCCCCTTGGTTTTCTACATGGACCAATATGTGTCTGTGCTTTCCAACGAAAGGTACGCCGCTAATGGCAAACTGACCACAGGTATGAATGTGAGCTTGCATGCCTCTGTGTTAGCGCCGCAGCTGAGCGGCCACAGTTAGGCTATGTTTGGCAGTTTTGTGGCTTAGATGCAGCACCGCATGTGACGTATAGGTCAGACGTGGCCTTTAAGTCATAAACTGGGTTAAATGCAGCATATGTCAAGCACTATGAGGGACGGACATGGCACAAATGCCCGAAGAAAAATACAGGTTTGGGCCATGTGTGGTTGATATGTGAGTTACAGCCGCCTGAGTCAACATCAGTCAATGCAAAGTGCAGGACACAGAAAGAAATGTAGATGTGGGGCTTGGTTTGGCAACACTTTCTTTGATTTCAGAGAAAGATGTAATAAACATCTCACATTGTATTAGCAGCAATAAGCCCCAGAATCCCACAATCACGTCACCAGCTGGTGATATAAACCAGTTAGCCTTGGAAGATCAGAAGTTGAAGGTACATGGGATGTAGCATGTGGTGTTTGAGTGCTAAATCATCATCTTTGTTGTAGTCTTTGGCGTGCGGTCAAGGAATAAACGACAGTGAATTAGTTGCAAAAAAATGTCGCAGGTACCTGAAGAGAAAAAAAAGAAATCAAGGACAAAACCACAGCTTCGCTTCACAACACTAGGTGTGTCGAGATTCCCTGTCATCCCAAAAATGTGTTCTCTAGAGTAAGGAGCAATATGAAATGAAAACAATGTGTGGAATGAAAATCAAATATAAATGTAAATACAAGCAATGTTAAATGAACAAAAAATATGCAAATCCCTTCAAATATTTACCCCTTTTGTGTTTTCATTTAGGCTGTAATGAATGTTCACATTATGTCAATGTGGCTTTAAGCACAGCTGCTCTACTTCCTGAACTTCAGCCAGCTGCTGTTTCCTGTGTGCCATTAATTGACAAACTGATTAATCCAGGTGTGTCTGACCTCACAGCAATGGTCAGACACACCTGGATTGATCAGTTTTTCTAATAATGGCACACAGGAAACAAAAGAGCTGGCTGAAGTTCAGGAAGTAGTGTAGCTGTGATTTTAGCTTTTTTCTACACCAAAAATGTAACCGATACTGGAGCTTGGTTGGGATGGTGGGACTGCTCACGGCGGGCGCCAGAAAATGTCCCTTATTTTCAAATCCAAAACTTGACAGGTATGCACCAGACCTATCGATTCACATCATGAAATTATCTCCCTATTAAATGGGTTTGGTATCCCCTTTCCATTCACAGCTATCTCCACTAATACAGAACAAACCACACAAGTTACAATGGACCACATTTTTACTGTGAAACGATACACCTATGCTACATGCTTCATTCCAAGTGATTGATTGTATTGGTCCTTGGAAATAAAAGTTTCCGGATTCAAAAATCTGAAGAAAAAAATAATTCTTTGCATCAAAGAGGGAAAGGACTAGAACAACTGGCCAGACGAGAGCAACAAGATATTTATATAAAGCACTGCACAGAATTCGGTGACTATTGTTGGTGTTGTAGAATGTTTGGGATCAAAGCATGTAGGTATTCCTACACTGAAAAGGTAAAAATATACTATTTGTTGTGAAACTGTATTATAAATCTTTAGTCTGTTAATTTTTTTTTTTTTTTTGTAACAGGTTACACAACACCTACATCACTACAGCTATGTAGCCTAATTTGTTTATGAGGCCTCAATAGTGGAAAGATTTACCATTATTATGGTCAATTATCTGAAAATATCCACCAGATGCTTTGATTACAAATCAAACCAGCTGCTCGTGGAGGATGGGATGGGGGTCCCTTAATCTGAGGAAACCCCAGCAAGGTTTTGTGAGCCTGCAGTTGTTTGGGAACTGGAACAAACGACCATATGTGGCAGAGCAGGGTCAGAAAAAGACTTTAATGCAATGTCTATTTACTGTAACAATGATTCTGCTGGTAATCAGTTGGATGCAATAAAGCAAGCCAAAATGCATGATGATTTGTTATATAAACCAGATATGAGAAAGGGCTTTGCAAAACAAGCTTTACATAATAAAGCTAATAAAATATATGGCAGTAGAGGAAAATTTGATAGAAAAAACGTCACAGCATGACAAAAAGGAAAGAGCACTTCATAAAAGCAAAGCTGATTTCACAATGCAACATTTTTCTTACATGGTTAACATTTTAGAATAAAAATGAAGACACAAATGATGTGTTTCCTGTCAACAGTTGAGAGCATTAAGGCCATATCCGTGGATGCATTTTGGCTTGTTTTTTGGGGGTAGTGTGACTAAATTTTGCAACTTTGAAATATGCCACCTGTTTCTTTGTCATTTCATATAAACTGCACTAAGAGAAGACTATTTGTAATGATTTTATGAGCATCTTTTTCTCCCACCATTGTGCTTCTGTGTTGGTTTTGAGTTATCAGCACAGACTGTATATGGAGCGCTTCACAAACTTTCTGTGACGTCACCCATAGGTTCCTGAGGAATAGTTTTCTACACTAATGGAAACGTCATGTTGGAAGGCACTGACTGTCCAATGTGGTTAACAGAAAAAAAACAAACAAGCCTAGCCGTCAGATGGAGGACACCCAACTTCACTCAGTTACCACAAGCTACCTGTTTTAGCTTAGCTTAGCTCATGTTAACCATTGACGCAAACCAGTGTAACTTACAGTCATTCTTATTGAATCTCTTCTCATTTGAGATGCTGCTACTGAAGTTACATCTAGAACAAGGACAGCAAGAGCTGACATGAAGACTGACTGCCGGAGCTCGGCTACTGCTGCCACCAGTCACTAGCCTAGCCTCGTCCCAGCTAGCAGGCTCAGACAACCTGATAGTAGCATCGACTGAACTGCAGCCATGTCCTGGAATATTCTAGGTTGGCCTTGAAAATGGTGTGCTGGCAGAGGTGGCTCGCCTCAAGCAGGCTGCTGAAGTGGTGAACAGCCAGTAGCGGACAGTTGCACCTGTCAGGTGCACCTGAAGAGTGTCAGTTCGCTCTTCTCCTCCTGGACCCACCAAGGTCAACCTAGAGGCCGTCTAACGGTCTGACAGTACATATAACACCACAACAAGCCATATTACCTTTAAAATAAGTGTGACTGTTCTCTTAGCTTGTACTTCACAAGGTCAAATGTCAAAGTCACTAAAAATGCTAAGCGCTAAGTTGCTAAGATGAACAGCTAGCTTTTAAACATCACAGGTCTTAATACACCCCTAATTATTCATAGATTTGTAGCTTTACATGATGTTACCTCATGAGGTACATAAAAAAATGAATCCCCCATACAGTTGGCATGGATGTGAGACTAACCATGGAGACCAAATCTGTTCTAGACTGTCAAAATATTCATTTCTGCTGCAAAGTTGGACATTTTGAAATGTGGGTAAATGGAGATTGCCGTCAGTCGAGGACCTGCACTTTTTCTGTACTTCGGGGTTTAAGTCAGTTCAACAAGTTGGATGTAGCTCCTTGGTTATTAGCGGTGGAGTTACTCGTGTTACCTTTTAAAACAGGAATTACAGCATTTCTACTTAAATGAGTCGGACCAGGCCTGATGTGGTTTCCTTTTGTTTAACTGATTACATTTGCGACCAAATGCTTGAGACATACTGGCTAAGGAGCCAACGTGAACCATACTAATAAAACAAACAATCATGCGTGCACTAATAAAAACTTCTATAGCCACACATACACACAATACCGCTGAACACAGAATGCAGTTTTTTTTTTTGTTTTTTCGGGTGTGGGAGGGGGTTTGGCTTCTGGCTCTTGAGGTTGGTGGTTAAGCTGTCAGGCGTCTCAACCACCCCCAGCAGTGTCTGAGGAAAGACCACAACCGCCGTGTCTTCTTCTCAGCCAAGCATCTATCAGCCTCGGGACGGGGAGAACACTTATGTCTGCAAGTATCTGTGTGAGTCCACACCGCCGCCAGCCCCTGCTTGTAGTAGCCCTCCATCAAAACCAGAAATAAAACTCCAAACTCCGTCTACAAGAGCTTCATTTTCACCTCCCAAAGCAGAAGCAGGACTACATGAGCCATCTGTTGCCACGCAAGTTAGACAACGTTCCTTGTAAATCAGAACCCCTGGTGATCCAGAAGTGAGCCAGAGGATGACATGCCAAACTGCAGCGGGTCAATAAAAGTATGCATGAGCAGGAGAGAGGGAGCGAATGCGGTCGTTTCAGTTCAGAGGGATTTTCTGTCATTTAGCGGGGAGACATGTGGCCTGTGCAGTAGCTGGCAGAAAAAACAAAGCAAAATGCAGAGGAAGTCACGTGCGCAAGATGCAAAGTTTACATTCCCCCGTTTAAAAGCAACAGTTCCTCTCTCCAAGTCATGTCTCTTGTTGCTTAGTATTCATTTAGCCAGAGTTATCTTAGCTCTCTCAGATGTTTCTTCTTAACAGGCAATCTGAATACCACTGCAGTACCAAAAGCTTGTCACCAACTTCACCACTGAGGACCTTTAATCTAACTTTGCTCCCTACGGGCAATTTACAGGTCGCCGGTCCATCGCAGGGCCACATGTAGACAAACAACCACACACACTCACAGTCACTCCTACGGGCAATTTAGAACCACCAATTAACCTGACATGCATGTCTTTGGACTGTGGGAAAAAGCCGGAGTACCCGGAGGAAACCCACACAAGGGAACATGCAAACTCCACACAGAAAGGCCCCTGCTGAGGTTTGAACCAGGAACCTGCTAGCTGTTAGACAGCACTGCTAACCACTTAGCCACCGTGCTACCCCTAATTCAGTCCAATTTTTGTTTTTTTGTTTTTTAACTTCAAGAGAAAGAACATCCTTGTGGAAACCTAGCTTGTGGAAATTTACTCCCAAGACTGCCACTCAGTAATCTCACCTGTAGCCCTGGATCACTCCCTCTCCTCTTGTGACACTAACTCTAGAGGAAAAATAGGAATCATTTTTAATTGTGGGAGGCCCTAAAGCCACTCATGTCTTTTTACTTTAATTCACAAACTAAAGGAGTGAATAAAAACGAGGCTCTCTTTGGTGGGAACATCATCCAGAGTCAATTGAGATTGCAGACTCGCTCCCACACTCGTGGGAACCAATGTAAAATCAACTTTCCATCTAGCCAGTGGATTCTAAATTAAAGTAATAAAACACATTACAAAGACAATTTTAATATCTGCAACGGCGGCCATGGTTAGCTCTGCAACACTTATATGCTTGTGGCTGATCAGGTGCCTGGGAGACCAAACATGGCCTGCTGCGAACCTCTGACAGTCACTCATTTAGGACTGCATAACAATGGCAAACATCAGAGTGGCATTTTCTCACAATACTTTTACAATACTTTTACACTTTGGTGTCTTGTTTTATTCAAATTAGATTCACAATTCTCAGTCTTGTTCCATGTTTGACTGTTTTGAGCAGAAGTGGCCTCAACTTGGCCCACTAGTGTGAAAAAGTCCTACATGTGGTGGAACAGCGCGATTGGTCTCAATTATGTTAAGTGCAATACAGCTTTCTCTGACCGCAGCACCAAAAGGTTTACAGGCTCTCATTATGCCCTCAGATTCTATCCTTCCACATTCTGAGAAAGAAAAAAAAAATATGTAAAGATGTTGATTTAGTTTGATAGTCTTTTTATATTGGGATTATTTTTGATGTATTTTAAATCCACAAAGTTTTTTGGGGGGATGACCTCAGTCATCAGGGCTTTTGATGAATGATGTATGTCTATGACTAATGGAATGGCTACTTATGGGGAGCTATATTATATTATGCCATATATATATATATATTTATTAGGGCTGGGCAACAATTAAAATTTTTAATCGCGATTGATCGCATTGTATACGCAAATTCAAATAATGAATTCAAAAGTAGTGTAAAATGCACTTTTATTTAAATGTTCTGCTGCCATATGAACTAAAGTGTCATAACATTTGTTATTCAAACACTTTTAACATCAGCACTTGTCAGTAACACATATTTAGTGTAAGGGCCAATTCCAATTCCTCCCTTAACTCTCAGTCTCAACCCTCGCCCTTAACCCTCAATTTTTGGCCCTCAATCTTAACCCTCGAAAGTAAGTGTCAGGACTATCTTGTGACTTAGAAATGGGACACCCCTCGAGTGCAGTTACGTCATCAGACTGAAATGTATCAGAGCCCGTGTTGTCTCTGTATTCCCTGAAATGACACAGTGATAACATTGAAAAGAGCGCTGTATATTCTCCAAATAATATTAGCAAATAACACAATAGAGGATACATTATTCAGTCCTCCGTCGCTACACAACAAGGTATACAAGTAATGTAAAGCCGCCTGGGACCGCCGACGGGACCCGGACTGCTGACGGGACCAGGACGGCGGAACGGGACCACCGACGAGTACAAGTAACGTGAAGCCGACCTGGACCGCTGATGGGACCGGGACCGCTGATGGGACCGGGACCGCTGACGGGACCGGGACCGCTGACGGGACCGGGACCGCCACGGTCGGCGGACCGGTCCCGTCGGCGGTCACGGTCACGGTCGGCGGTCCGGGTAAAAAAATAAATGTTACGCAACAACGATGTTAATCCATGAAAAAAATCTCAAACAAACACAATAAAATGGTTTCGTAACATTTATATCTTTAAGATATACGAAGATACTTACGTTTGTAGCTAGCTTCTGGATAGCCCTTACTTCCAAGGGTGGTGTCGGAAAATCTCAATTTTGAGGGCGATACAGCCCTCAAACTCGTCCCTCAACTTGATGTCCCTTAGAATTGGGACACCACTTGCCCTTAGCGGGAACGCGCATTTTTGAGATTGAGGGTTAAGGGAGGAATTGGAATTCACCCTAAATCTCATCTTAAAAAATGTAAAATAAAATTAAAGCTTATTGCCACTGCCAGGGCATTAATGTCATCCTGTTTTTATAAAAGTTAAAAAAATAAAAGTCTACAAATAAAATCCAACAAAATGTTTGTGGCTCAGGAAAATCAGAACATTAAAACAGGTAATTTCTGAGGTAACAGCAGAAACTTTTTTATGGGGAGTTCAACTTGGCAGTTGTTACAAATAACCTTGTTTCTGTCGAATTCTCTGTCTGGGAGAACTTTAAAATGAAGATGTCCATGTTAAAGTTCAGAACTACCAATCAATGTATCAATCAAAAATTTAAAAAAAAAATTAAAAAGTGACATTTTTTTTACATTTTTCGTTTTTTAATCTAACACAAAAAAACCCCCAAAAAAGGACTGTTTTTTTAATATTTCAATTTTAGACTTGGATCAAAAATATGAAATTAAAAAACGGGCCACAGAACTGAATTTGTTTTATAATCGAGGACTGGACTTTCTGTTGTCATTACACATCTATGCCACTAGATGGAGCCGCACTGCAGTAACCAGTAAGAGAACAGCAGGACAGTGAACACATGGAGCAGATCTGATGTAACATGGAGGAATGACGCGAAACTTTTGTTGGAGTCCAGAATTTTTTTTTAGACAGAATTATTATTGCTACCTGAGTTGCTACCTGAACTGTAAAGTTCATGGATTTTTACCGTTCTCCATGTCCGTTTTAGCTTTTCCTTATGTTTACAGTTTTCCGGTTCCGCAGCAGCCAGTAACAGACGTTTCAAAACAAAAGCATGTGAGCAACATGTGTTAACGCGCAATAAAATAAATGTCGGCGTTAATAAATAAATGCGTTTAAAATGGGAATTCAACACATTATTCATAAACAGAAAGCAATTAAAGTCAGTTGCCAATCTTTCCAGGAGTGGATGCTCCAGGAAATGAACCCTAAGCTCAGACTGTGCAATGCTCAGAGCCTACAGGGGTCGCTGAGCATGGTAAGTGTTAACTATAGAATAATTTGAAAAGACTGAACAAGTATTGTATGAGTGGAAAGGTTGCAAGAAGAAGGTTTGTTGTGTCTAAAAAAAAACAAAAAACCAAAAGCACGGACGCACAACTATGGTTCACAAAATTCATCTGAACAAGCCACAAGACATCTGGAACAACGTCCCGTGGACAGATGAAACCAAACTGTTGTCATTTGGCCTTTAAGCCCAGCACCATGTTTAGTAGAAACCAAACAACATTCCAGGTTGTTTTGCAGTCACATGACCTGGGCCCAGAGGACTCCAGAGACAAACATGAGGACATCGGCTTGACATCTGATACTCAGAATGCTACTCTAATATCAGGATGCTTGAAAAAAAAGAGACGACTGAGTCAAAGTCCATAACTCAGCTCATTTAAAATGTTACGGTGGGACCTAAAGAGTTGTTCACAAGCAAATTCCCAAAAACTTCAATGAAGTTGAGCAACACTGTAAAGAAGAATTTGCGAAACTCCCACAACAATGTGAGACACTAATAAAATCATACAAGAAACTTCAGTTTCTTGGTGCTCAACGTGGATCTACAAGCTGTTGAATTATGAGGATACTTAATATTGCCCTTTTTTTTTTTTTTACTTAGTTTTTTTGAGAAATAAATAATGGCACCAGGAATAAAAATTGATTAATAGAGGAAACCAAATTTTTGCACATAACTGCACTGGACCACTGATACTTTTGGAGCTTTTGAAGTCATTTGGAATACGCTTTTAAAGAGAAAAAGAGGTGCTCACTGTCCGGATCCGGACTTGTAGGAGACTTCTCAAAGTCTACACTGCGTTGTATGTGTACAGCTGTTCCATCTATCACAACATACAGTAGTTTGCTCAGATCGCTTGCTTTAAAATCATTGACACAGAGTAAATAAACACTTAAGAGTGTCAATAAAAAGAAAAAAACTGGCAGGGAGCCCTTTTTTGCAGATACAGAGCCAAGCTTTTGCATTAACAGAGTTAGAGGGTCTTTGAGAGTGGCTCAGCCTAAGCCAAGAGTCTTGGGCATACTGCTAAAGATTATAACCCGGCTTAAGCTCCCGGCAATCCTGTTTCCAGCCCATTTCTGCAGAAGATCACAGTCTATTGGCTGAATAGCTCAGCAGTAAGTGCCATGGAGGGAGAGAGAGTTGTACTGAGCCAAGTCCACTGGTCCACTGGCAGCAGAGGCTGGCAGGAGAAAGTCCCAGTTCCATAGTTTAAAGAGCCAATGGTAGATGATTGGCCTGGCAAAGAAGACCCACTCTGCTTAGCAAAACACATGGCAATGCTTATGTTTTTAACCCTTACTCACGACCTACTCCATAAATTATACAATATATGCAGCAGCAAATAAGCAGGAATGACGATGTTCCCTTAGGAGAACACAGTCACACAGCCGATGATGGTTTCTTTACATTATTTGTAGTAACCTACAGGATGCATGTCTGTAATGAAACGGGAATGGCTGATGTTTATTAAGATTGAAGCAGTTGTATGTGAGTTTAATGATAGCAGGAGTGTTTGAGCTGTAAATGTAGACTTTTAAAAGTGTTCCACTTCACTACAGACGCCCTCGACGTATGCGGTTTTGCACCGATCTTAAAGTGAAATCAAGCAGAGAAATCAGGATTTACCGCTTTTTTTCAAGCCACTGGAATTTACAAGTGATGGTAAATTACAGTCAATAAAATGTTCTAATGGCACTTGCAAATCTCTAATTATTATGCTCCTACCAACCAGCAAAGTATCACCTGTAGAGTCTGAGGTATGCAGGAACTGGATGAGACGGTTTGAGGCATGCTGCGTTGTTTTGAGTCCATCAGTTGCCTCAGTCCTGCCAGCGACTGGAGCCAGAAGGTTTTAATTTGTGCAAAGGTGGGAGTCTGCAGCAAGGAAACAGTCCTTGTCAAGATTGTCAACTGGGCAAATTAGATTTGCTTGAAAAGCATAAATGAGATCTTGAGTTCACGTCAGGAATCAAGACTATACGCCTCGAGCCGCGCTTCTTTCAGAAAAAAAATCCTGACAATGCCTAAATAATGATGTTTAGCAGGTATTATGTATCTATCAAAGTAAGAGCTGAGACAGAAATCTGTTTGTCAACAAAAGTCTGAGGAAAAAAATATCCATCTGGAGATGATTAAAGTTGGTGGAGAAGTGGAGCATGGGCAAAGAAGGAACCCATTAAATTTTCCCAGTGAGAGTTTACCATGTTGAGCAAGTAGCACAAAGACAACTGACAATGGCACTGACAAATGAGAGAAAGCCTTCTGGATGGAAGGTGAAATAAATTCAAGAAGCAAGAAAAAGAGGTGCAGTTGCTTTTGATTCCAGCCTCTGAGGATTACCACGATCTGGATGACTGGAAAATCTACACCTGCATATGAATCTGGTTATAATCATATAAATAGTGAGCTTGCAAGATGCCCAACAGGCAGGTTTCCATTTGCGGGGGTCCAGGGTAAAAGCTAGCAGGTCGGAAATGTAACAGGGCCTTCTCTGTCCTTCCTACCATTCTGCCTCCATTAGTGTCTGTCCTGGTAGGATCCACTGATCAATTCAATTCAGTTCAATTTAATTCTATTTGTATAGCGTCTGTTAGAATGTCAATTGTCTTTAGGCGCTTTACAGAGACCCAGGGCATGACCCCCGAGCAAATATCATTAACTAAAATTATAATATTAAATCAGTCGGCACCCCGAACACATCTACACACACAAGTGGAGGTAAACGCTGGGATGGACAGAGGATGGAACTGCGAGTCAGCATGAAACCCAGGAAACTCTGGCCTGCAAATACACAGAGAAAAAAAGGGGGGAAAAACAGCACAACAAACCACAGGAAAGTAAAGAATATGTAGCACAGTTACAGTAACAAGGTGCTCCCAATTAATTATGAATGAGATGGAGGAAGGGAGGAGGAAAGGGAAGGAAAAGGGGAAGAGCAGTGGAGACACCACTCAGCAGATCATGTTGGCGTCCTCCTGCAGTGTAGGCCTATAGCAGCATAACTATGATGATCAAGCAAAGTATTGCAACATACTGCTATAGTTTACAAAAAAAGAAACCCTCTGAACATCATTTGGATTTAAAGATGGGCCATGGACTCTGACAAAACTCTTAACTAGAAAAGCACTCGGAGAGCGCAGACCTCCGCCAAGTGCAACAGTTCCCCCATATAGCAATTTACAGATTACGATAAAATCCGCGTTCTGGATCAGATCTGGATCAGCCTTTGAAATTTGATAGAGGTTCCCATTGTCAATCCCTGAGTTAAATTTCATGAGTTTTGGGCAATATTTAACGGAGATATTGAGAAACAAAAATTTCGGCCCCATTGACCGCAATGTTATCAAAAATTTGATAGTGATCCAGAATCCAGGATTTCTTCCGGATCACACCCAAAATGAAATCAGTTCTTCCTTTTCACATTTCTGACAACTCTTAAAAATTTCATCAAAATCTATCCATAACTTTTTGAGATGTCTCTTTATTACCTCCTTGGCGGAGGTAATAAAAGTTATATATTTTTAATGGGCTTAACTTTAAATTTTACTCCATTCTCCTCTGCCATTACTTCTGCCTGTTAATACAAATTGCAGTCTGGGATGTTTTTTAGTCTCAAATTGTCACAAGTGTGGATGGATCTTAAATAAAATGGGCAGCACTACAACACATCTGGGGATTCCAACTGTGCTTTTAATCGAAACATAAATTTCAGTTGCAACTGATGACAAGTATGCGTATTGAGACACCGATAAAGAAGAAAAGCGAACTAAAAATAAGAAACATATAAAGAACTGGGATGGTTGTTGCTTTTGTGTTTGTGTCCAGATACATAGTGTGATCATGGATATGACTAAGGAGATAAGACAAAATCAAAGAAGACATGGAGATGACCGTTCAGCATATTCTGCCTACAGAGAACCCAATCAGGGAAGGCAACACCACCAACCAACCAAGCATTTTTCTTTTTCTGTGGCCGACCCAAAGCAATTAAGCCAAGGCAGGAAACTTGTCTCGACCCTGCATAAGTTCCCAAAAACTCTAGTTGCAAGGCCTTTTTTTTAAATAATTCGACACACCCCAACAGTGAAAATACCCTGGACACCCCGCTCATGGAAATCCACCTCATCATTGTGATTTTTTTTAGTCTGCGACCTCCGACTAGTGTCCACTATATATAACAAAACAGTCGCATCATAGAAGGTCGTTATCCAATCAAAGTCGACAACATTTTCTACATCGCTGAACGTGACAGAAAGTTTCTCCTTAGCTCCATTGCTCTGGCAGTAGTATCAGAACAGTGTGTGAAAACTTTCTTCCGCATTAAAAACCACGGAAGCGAAGCTGCTAGTGGCGGTGGATGGTTTCCTACTCATTTACGATCCCTTGGTGCATGCCTGTTGAATCACCGAGTGGAGGGATAAGGCTTGGAGGAAGGTGGAAGAGGTTGAGAGCAGAGGAAGTTTACGCTGCTATGGTGTGGTGGACACGGCGCGTTAAAACTCTTGAGTTGTGTGAGTGTCAAATGTTAGTTTTTTAAAAAAACACTAACGCCGACCCTAAACTAGACAACGTTCCAAGGGCTAATGTATGACAGTGTCTCGCATCTAAGGCCTATGCCACTTGACACCTGCCCATTGAGATCAATGGAGCGTGTACTCACTCAAACAAAGAGTGAAAGTAAAAGGTCTGGGAGTAATAAAAAGCTCCCATGTTCATTTCTGATCCATATCTAATCCAGTCCATTCTCTCGGCACAAAAGGCATGAAAGATACATTTGCAGACACAAACAACTGAGTGAACGGCATGCTCGGACTGGAGTCCAGACCGCAAGCCCCAGACCTCAAACCTTAAGGCCTGCACGTGGCTTTAAAGTCTCACAGCATGCAGTCCTGCAACCGAGGCGGCGTGAGAACGCACGTGCCAGAAAACTGCGAGACGCAGACAGACGAAAAAGGGAAAAAGGCAAATTGGACTAAAAATATCCCCCGAAAAAATCGATCGTAACAGAACAGAAGGAATAAAACGGCCCTTGGAGAGGTCTGAGCAGATAACTGCGGCCCTCGCGGTGCATTTCTGCGTGTTTCCAGGCCTGTATGTGGGATCGGGGGGGATCAGATTGCAGAGCTGAGCTCCGCCAGCCAGTTTTCTTGGAGCGCCTGAAGCTGCGCTCTGCCAGGATTGTGTCAATAATCTGAGGGGGTGGACTCCCTCCGCCTCCACAACCGCTGCTTGTTTATCAGCAATGCCAACAACACACACACACACCCATGCACATTAAAGTCATGCACCGATATCTGCAGAGTTTGCATTGTGCACCGAAACAGTAAACGGCATATTTTCACTGTAGTTTAATAACTACAAAAAAAAGAACATTACTTTCCTTTTCCTTAGAAGGAAATATTACACTTGTTAACATACACATAGCACATATGGCCCATATTTCAATGCTACACATTTGGTGCTGAGCATTTGCCGTAAATTAAATTGCACAGATGTAGTCAATATGAATTATTGTCGGTTGTATGTGTTTATATAAGCCCGCTCATATTTCTTCTTTGATGTATCTTATTACTTCTTGCTGCCGCAATAGCCCTACATTTCTCAAAGGAGGGTCATTAAAGTTTCATCTAATCTAATCTCATCAAATCTAGACGTTTCATTTTTTTACCCCAGGCAGCAGCTCGGCTCCCCGCCAGAGCGGAACCGTTTGGAAAACGCTACACGCAGTTGTAAGGAACGCTGTGGTTATTTGAGATAAAGTTTTGTTTAACCCTGATCAACTCTTATCAAAGAACGATCCGCAGCAGATGAACTGGGACTCGCTCGCGATCCGACTTCAAGTGCTGCAGAGCTACTCGTCCAGTCGCGAAAAGATACACAGCTGAAGCTGTGAATTCCGACGTGCCGCGAGATTCTGTTACATTAAATCCACAAAGAGGCTAATTTGAGATCTTGCAAAAATTCTCTCACACCCTCTTTCTCTGAACGTTGAGGACTGGAAGACAGCAGGGGGGCCAATCTGGTCAGAGGCAGAAGTCCAGTACGAACCAGCGGGAGAGAAAATGGACAGAGATTTCTCACTGACTCATTTTACCTTCTTTTCTCTTTTCCATCCAGTTCTTTTTTTCAACATTCACTTCTCAACAAATAAGGGTTTTGTTGTCTGCACATTAGAGGTCTTCGGAACAACCCGACAACCCGAAAACCTGAGGTTACGACCCGACCCGAATCCATTCAAAAGAGGTGACTCCGGGTTCAGGTCGGAATCGGTACAGTTTTAGTCTCGGGTCCGGTCGGTGCTCTCTGACAGGCTGGGTCCGCGTTTACTTGAGAGAGGTTAAGATATTGGTGGTGGCAGCCAATGTCAGGACTCGGGGCAGTTTAATTAATCATTCATTAACGTAGCGTGTTTGTCATGAAACAATCGTGTTGCTGTAGCGTGTTATTAGCGGTTTGCCCAGCAGCTGTAAAGCACAACGGGTCGCCAACACGATAACGTTGGATGAGAGAACATATTTACGACACGTCCTGACCAGTGTAGGCTATTAGCGTTAGCAGTTGCTACTAATAGCATCTGTATCAACAAAGAAAATAACGACGTGGATTTATTGTTGTTTACATCACGTAGCCTATGTACCAACTGAACCAGGTAGAAGAAGACAACTTTAGGTAAGAAAATCAAGTTTTATTCAACGCTAGACAACTTTTAACATGAGCAACTATGGGCTGGATTGTCTCGGTTCTATTCAGGTAACTTGGTTCGGTTCGTGGTCGGAAATTAAAGACTTGGGTCGGGTCGGTTCCAGGTCCAAATATTGCGGGTCCTTTCGGGTTCGGACTCCCGGACTCATGATAATAGCTCAGGTCGGGTCGGTTGCAGGTCAAATTTTTACAGGTCCATTCGGGTTCGGGTCCATGAAAGTGGACCCGTGAAGACCTCTACTGCACATATATTGAAATCTGCAGAAACATTTACTTTTCAGTCAGAAAAGCCAGAGTCGACCGACCTCTGACTGATTAGCTCTATTAAACACTGCCAGATTATGGACAGAATATTGAAAATTATCCTCAATCTACATACCCACTAGGGGTGAGTATAGGCAAGGACCTCACAATACGATATGTTTCATGATACTTATTATCACAATATCACGACATCACGATATATTGTGATATTCTACCCAGTTAATATCAAAATTAAACGTAGAGATGAAAAATCAAGTTGCTGTTTTTGTTCATCAGATGATATTGATCATTCAGAGGACAAATTGAGTCAAAACTATTTGCTTCAAAACAACCTATTTATTGGTTATTATTAGTGTTTTTGCACATTTAAGTAACCATTACAACATACTGACGATATCGATATTAGGAGCTGAAAAATCAATATTATATTGGGCGGCCAAAAATCGCGATATATTGCCAAATCGATTTTTTTTTCAAACCCCTAATACCTACTCATTTAAAAACATTAATAAATGACCGAAGCAACATGCCTGTGTTAGTTTTGCTTGTTTTATTAATTAATTTTATCTATATAAAAATGACATTGTTTGATAGACTCTCCAAGATGAGCTCTGACATCATCATGCATGGAACTGTTGTAACTGCAGACTCGCCAAACTGGGTCTTCCCATTATTAAAAACATTTTCTCCAATGTGCACAGGGCCAAGTTTGCACCACAATTCTGAACTGGTAAAGATCAAACCGCCATCACAGAAGACAGTGTTGGGCAAGTTTACTTTCTACACGAACTAGTTAAGTTCATAGGTCACAGAAATTAAAATGAACTAGTTCAGTTCACCATTTCAAAAAACTGAACTAAATAGTTCATTTTTAGTTATTTTTTCTTGCTCAAAATGATTGCCACTGCCCATATACTACACCACCACAAACGGCAATTATTTTATCCATTATCTGTCAAAAACTGTGTCCATTTCTGAATCTTTATCCAACCAGGGTTCACATTAGCATTGAAGGGACAGCCCATGTAAAACTGTAATTTCCCTTTCAGCTTCTCTCTACAGTACATTAAAAATATGAGGAAAAACTTGCTGCCAAATGGTCTTTATTATAAGACAAAAACAGGTCCTTAAGGTGCAAATGCCCCCCCCCCTCAATTGATGATGCAATTGTTAGCCCGTGTTGCCGTGTTTGATTGCTTTCCTCAGATACATATTAGGCTCGTTTATGTGTATTTTAAATGAGGTTCGCTGGAAACCTGGCTCGGTTTTGACCGTGCGTGAACTCTGAAAGAGCGTCGTTCACAATTGCCCAAATGAACTCGTTCACACCCGACGCTCGTCAAGGGGAAAGAGGGCGCGCTCAGTTCACGTTCGCACAAAATATGAACGAGTTCGTGAACTTTCGTTCAATGAACGCGTTCAGGTACGAGACTGACAGGAGACCAGTGACACGGAGATCCCACCACTGGAAACAGTGTGTGCAGCAGTGGGGATAGGTGAAGCCGTCAATCTGTCAGTCTCTCGGTGCAACCTGACAGATGGAATTAGTCTGTGACGTTCTGCTTGGCTTTTGAAGAACTGCGTGATTTATTGCGATGTGCAGTGAACGTGTTAGCCAAAAGAGCTAATGATTAAAGTTCAAATTACTCAATGGAAGTCCTGCATGTTGAGTATTGCTGTAATTACAGTCAGTTGCAGCTCCTAAACCCAAACTGGGCAACCGCACTGGGAGGGTGTCACTAAGTGGCTGATTAGCACCAAAAGGTCAAGACTACGTCAAATAAATAATGTCTGAAAAAAAAAATCTCCATAACCTGTTCAGCTTAATTTAACTCAATTTTCTGTGTTGACTTGCAGAATGAACTGTGAAAGGACGAAATGTTGGGGAAAACAAACAGAAAGTCAACAAACTTAAGTAGTTATGATTCATCCCTGCCGAGACACCTGGATCAAGAGGGAAAAGGGACGGCGGATGAGGACACAAACCCTGGGACTGAAATATACTGTAATGTCCTCACCCAGGCAAGGAACGTCCCATTTGGTTTCAGATCTTCTGGACGACTCCATTGCCCTCTGAGCCATTTTGTCGACAGTACTGATCTACAGTAGTGGGGAAAGGCGCGCTGAAGACAATGAGAACTCTGAGAAATGGATATTTAATACAGTGTTAGATATGTTAGATAACATTTCAGACTGTCTTTTAGTTTATTTTATTTATTGTCAAAGTGTAAAAATGATGAGATTCAGGCTTGAGCAGAAGGAAGATAAGGGCAATGGCTCAAGAAGATTCTCCAAGAAATATTTCACCCAACGCACATTAGAGGGCAACCAAGTCTACCGACTCGCTTAGGTTGAGGTCACAAGGTCCAGAGGGGCTGGACCAGCAGACGATGATGAAAATTTTCTAAATAACACAAAGGCAGCCATTTCATGTCAGTGTTGAGAGCTGTCAGATAAGCTATGGGTGATGTCATTGCAGATTTGTCCAGTTCCTTTTGTACATTCTATGAAAATAACCATTCGGGTCCAAACCAAATCCAATTGGCTTTAAACATTAAGAGACTGTTTGCACAAGTCATTAGTGAATCTGGCACTGAAAGCAAGAGTTGCAGATCTTCAATATCCAAAACCAAATCTTGAGACTAATTTATACCCCTGTTTTAGCCGATACCGTTGCTCGGTCGCCCAGTGTAAGCAGACGATCACACTTGGTCAGGAGCGTAACCAAGTAATTTTTCCTGAAATGTAACCAAGCCTTGAGCTCATTAAAAGTTGTTTTCTGCCTGGGGATAACTGCTAATTATGCATAAATTTGTCACTTTGTCATATAACTTTTCCCTTTTATAATCAACAAACCTTCTGAAGGCCTGCATGTCACCACCAATATCGGTTTAACTGCAGTTTGCTTTGTGAAAGTAATCCATTTACACCTTTTCCAAGTATACATGGCATGAAGCAAAGTCATTTGCAACTTGATCAATTAGCTTCCTCAAAAAGCAATTAACATCTCAGGTATAGAATTAGTTCCAGTTTTCCAGAAGCCACAGTTCCTCTCCTGCCCAAGTACCACTTCCACCCCTTCAGTGTAACCTGGAGTGCTCAAAGTCCCGGTCTCACCCCGGGTCTCGCTTCCAGCTCCTGCGTCGAGCTCCAGCGTATCCAAACCCCACGCACAAACCCAAGGCCTGGGGTGGGCCCACTGGTTGCCGGCATCTGGATCCAATCAAGGGTGTTTGTCGTCGGGAATTGAATCAAATTAAAAAGTTTAATATTTGATGCGACACCAGATGGAAGCAGAGAGGAAAAAGAGGCCCTGCGGTCAGCACTAATATTCCCTTCTGAAGAGCCGTGCTGCATTCTTGGAGAGAGAGTTGCTGGAAATATGTACACACACACACACACACACACATCCACAAATGTTCATACGCACAGACACAACCAGTGCGCCGATGCTGCCAAAAACCATAAAACACCAAAGACATGCGCAAAAGGTGAACAGGTACAACACATGCAATTACACTGAAGACATGTTGAGCAGAAGAACAAGCCAGCCAGTGAATAAATGTCAATCACAGACTGCAAGATAAAGAAACAATGAACACAAAACATAACCAGCTGACAAACATGGTCCCTAAACCACCCATCAGCCCCCTTTAGCTTAAAACAGCCGACTCACATGTTCTGTTTTTGCTCTAAATGCCTCATTTAGCGTCAAACCTGGTGACAGTTATCCCTCAAAACCCAGGAATTCACTTGACATATCTTTCTGTTTAAAAGGGACTCACAGACCCGTAGTATCCGGATGTCCAGCTACAAGCGGACATCCGGAGCCCGTGCAGAGTCTGAACACATTCTGAGAGGGATTCAGATTCAGTCACTCTTGGCTCCACATTCTCTGCATAGCTGGAACATGAAAGCGTCCCAAGACGAACCTCATGGACTGGTTGAATAAAAAAGACAGCCATCACTGGCTTGGGCAATGATATCAAGCTCTTTGTGTTTGTGATGGGTCTTCCCTCGTATCGCTCGTATACTCTGGTTTGTATCTCGCAATATTTAAAAGCATTTGTGCAGGTTCTTCTTACTCTTGTAATTTCCAGCTTTTTCTTTTTCTTCACACCAGTTACGCCATACTTGTTTCCAGCTGCTGCCTTCGACTGTTAAAAATAACTCATTCGATCACTCGAGACGCATTACAATGCCAGGTGTGAACACCTGCTCGCTTGGGATCAGATTTCTCTGGACAAAAATGTCTGAATGGGCCCAAAGACTTCGTAAAATCAGGATACAAATCTTACTGGCAAGACCCTGCCAGTCGCACCACAACATAATGAGAGTGTGCAAATCCTTAATATTTTAGGTTGTTATAAAATGTCTTAAAAAATAGAATGGGTGAAGTTTACAGGAATTAAACAATGCTTGATATTGTTTTTTTTTCCATTTTCTTACAGATGCAGAAGACTTTGTAACCAGGGTTTGGAAAAATTTGTGGCATTAATGTAATATGTTGTATGGATTTATTTATTGATTTATATGGAGTGTGAAGGGTTTATAATATCATCTGGGCTTTATAAAAGCAACTCACCCTGACCTAGACTCAGTCCTGGGCTTTCCCACCGTCATAAAGTAACTTGTGAGGTTATCCAGAGCTCTGCCACTTATTTAGTACTTTGAAGTACTGCTGTTGGGTGGCTTGGATTCATCACTGACTTCAGAACTAAAGCTAGACTTTAAAATCGACACAATTTGATTAAAATTGACCAGAACAAGGAGCACTCGCTCGTCAACACACTTGGTATCCATAAGGATGAAACTAAGTAGTGTGTTCAGATGGTGACCATCAGTCACAGATGTTTACAGAGTGGGTCATGTACCTCATTAGATTCATGACAAGTGGTTAATTTTTTGATGATGATGATGATGATGATGATGATGATGATGATGATGATGATGATGTCATCAAAAGTCAGACAGACTGTGGATTTAGCTTTAATATTAAATGTGACTGGGCTTTACCCTTTTACTTATGCAAACAAAACATGCTATGATCTTGTTCACAGCATCCCTCCATGGATTACCATGATTATGACAGCGGCCACAACCTTTGAACTTTAGACGGAAAAAACAAACAAAAAAAAAAAAAAAAAAACCAGGATGTTTTGCTAAATCATTTGCAAGATCTGGATGTGTATTCCTGGTTTTGACTCAAAACACTTCACCGGTAGTTGTGTGTCCCTGGTTTTAGCTCTGTTTCATCGGGATTATGTCAGCATTTGTTGGACTTCGGCGTTAAGCGAACGTGGGGGTGCAGTTCCTTAAATGACCACTAGGGCCTGGCTCTAAAAGCTATACGTTAATATGTCAAACTTTCCAGCATGAAAAAATATATCTACAACCTGGAACAAAAAGAAAACAAAACAGAAAAAAAAAATTTGGTCTTCATAGCTTTATTTTACGTACATGAAGTAGTTGAGTTTTTATATACAGTGGTACCTCTACTTACGAAATTAATTGGTTCTGGAGTTTCACGCGTTTTCCATGTAAATGCCCTAATCCGTTCCAAGCCCCCCAAAATTCAGACATAGTTGTTTTATAAATCATAAAAATGCAAAAAAAAAACATGTAATAAATACATGTCCATTAAATTACTGCAATAATGCAATAAACATAAAAAGAGAGTTGTATATAATAAAAAACAAACAATAAAGTAAAGAATAAAAATTATGTTAATTTACCTTTTAACTGCTATCGTCGTCACCTTTTCTCTCTCAGCAGTGGTTTTTGCTTGATGTTTTGTAAAGAACTGATCCAAGGACGTTTGCTTTTGTCGGCTTTTAACAACCCTTTCAAAAATGTGCAAAGCAAACATCATCATCGTGAGCGATAGCCCAACTAGTGAGCACTTTTTCTGGGTGATTCTTTTCAACAAATTCCGAGATTCAGAGAATTCAGAGAGAGATGCCAGGAAGATGCTAGCCGATAGCCAGTGGCAGAGCAGCTACAAGTATGTTTATGTTCAGTAAACTCTGGGAGCTGCGAGTAGCAGCGCGTACTGTATTTTTGCCTTTTGTATCCTGAAATCTCTTTCGTAACAAGAGGCAATATTTCCCCGTTGAGGCGTTTCATAACCTGAAAATTTAATATGTAGAGACGTTTGTAAGTAGAGGCACCACTGTAGTTCATACATAAAGCTACAAATTTATGTATAATTAATTCATGGACCCTCAAGCTGCAGTCAGAGATTAGGTGGCGTCACTTTCTACCAATAAGAAACTGTCCAGAGAAAGAAAGAAAGAAAAGAGGGCTTTAAACTCGTTCTTCAGAAAACTCATGGGTGACATCACAGAGGCTTTGTCCAGTTCTCTGTATACAGTCTATGCTGTCGTCTGTATTCTGTCCATTTCCATTTCATTTCTCCATTTCTGTGCATCTAGCTGATGCACTTGGGTTCTTTAAGTGATCGATGGTATTTTGGTCAGGTAGCGTCGCAGTTATAGGATTTTAGCAGAGCATACCTGTTGCAGGTAAATAGCTGGTACATTATTAAATGTACTGGAAAGTACAGAGACTACAAGATACATGAGTGGTAGTGGAGCAGTTTGAGAAAGGAGCTAAACTGACATCTCCACTGGTTTTTTTTAGGTGTCTCATGCGAATATCACCAGGGAGCGTGAAGGGCGCTCTCACATGTGCTGTATGATTTAGTTGGCTAATTTTGCACGTGTGCGTATGAGAGACTGATTAATGTAATGAGGATTAATTTCAGACCACCCTGTCGGAGAAACAGGACTGGGCACCACCTGGTTAGCCCCCACCCCCCACCCCTCTCTCTCACACACACACACACACACTCACACACACTGATGGTAATGATTTCCAATGCAAATACCAAACAACAAAATAACTCATCTCACCTGCATGTGCTTGTGTGTTCAAAGGTTTAAAACAACAGTTGAATTCATCGCAACCAGCAGCCCACCAGCTTCAACCACCAGATGTAATATGTGCATGAAAGCTTACACCGATGTCACATCGTCCTACTGCTGGGACACAAACTGAGTGGACGGGAGCTCTGTGGAAATAAAGAGGACCGGGCTGCTGGACAGAAATCCAGCAGAAGTGATTTCCATCCAGGAACGGTTCACTGGTGCCCAGCTGCTCTCTGATCCCCTGGCAGTAACAATATTCAGCTGACATTTCACTAAAGAAACTTAATCCCACCTTCGCGCACCAGTTATACCTTACTGCAGGGCTTGCACACACACAGAGACTCTCTCTATCTCACACAGAGAGAGACTAATGTCTCAATGTAAATCATCTCAACATGCATGTACACAAGTGGATGGCTGACTTTTATCTAAATGCTGATACTCCTCTCTGGCTGAATGTGATGTGGGTTCCCCGTGCCTTTGATAAACATGAGAAAGATGAGCTTCTCATGGCTACAAATGTTCAAAACTGGTTAACCTTTGGCGTGTTTTCAGCTCAAGTTCACATCACGTGCAGAAAACTCATACGTAAACACAGTTTATTGATTCATTCAATAGACTTCAAATGCATCAACGGATAAAATGCTGAAAATAATAATGATAAATGCCTAAACCTGCGCTGAGCCCCATCTGACCTTGTAGTGGACAAAAGCGTCCAACTCACAGTAACCATCAGCTTGTAAAATCTGGAGTTTTCTTTGGCTGATTTCATCGCTCAGTATCAAAAACTGACAGTAATCAACGAGGATGTTACAGTGAAGAGATTGTGGCTCGACAACGCTGTAAAAGGCAGAAAGGAATGTAACGACGGTTAGAATTTCCACCGATAGGCAGTAGCAAAGTCAGACTTTCAGTACTGCAACACTGTTTTTGTTTGTCTCTAAGTAAAGGTTGTGAGAACATCAGCGCTGAGATGTAAAGTTTCTCACACTCAGCGAAAGCTCGCAGTCGTCAGTTATTTAAGAAGGCTTTGCTTTAAAACAATATCAATGAATGCACTGTTCCTGCTGCTGCTGTTGGGTGGATGTGGCTCCGATCGGTTAACACTCAACACAGAACAGATGAAGAATCTTCACAGAGACGTACCTTCTACGCAGCTGTCTTCAATGAAGCAGAGGCTGCTGGTCAAATCTCTGGCCACGAAAGAGGACATGAGGCAATCATGCAGTAATCTGCTTGTTTAAAGACGTATATCTCACCATGTCTCGTCCTTTCTGCTAAATAAAATGAGCTTTTTGACATCTAAGAATATCTTGTCCTCAAAGTGGCTGAAATTCTTTTGCAGTCTCTTTTGCATTCTTGTGTCCGATTTCCTGCCAGTTTCACCTTCTGCGTGTAAATCGAGAGGCTGAGCGCCCAAATAGATGGATGATCGCTCCTGGGGCCCTTCTAAACCTCTCCACAGACCCTCTAGTGGGATGTTGTGCCTATAAGGCGCTCAACATAAGTGGTGTCTTAAAGCCTCTCATGGTGCACCAATTATGTTGTGCATATAATGTGCTCGTTTAGTCATGAAGGAGTTTTTACCAACTGTCTTAAGAGATAGCTATTAATAACCAGAAAGGTATTAACAAAGTTAATAAACTGAAACGGGGCACCACCTGATAAATCAGGAAATAATGACTAAAGGGCACAATCAGTCTCAAAGTGGCTGTTGGTCTATGTGTGCCAGCCTGTGACCAGGTGTGGCGCTACAGAGCAACAGAGAAGATGTGAGTCCGAGCTCAGACCTCTTCAACCAGCAAATGTTAGAAAACTGTGAAAAATAACCACAAACAACTTCTCTGATTAGAATATATCAGAATTTATTAACAAGTATTAAGATGAACAAACTCTTGACTCAAGATCCTGATATCAACTAACTAAAAGACGACTAAACTAACATTAGCAAATAAAACATTAAATGGAAACGAGTGTCAACTTATATACATGTGTGACAGTGTGGGGGTCCTGTCACTATATACCTCCGATTAATCACGTGTCCTGGCCACTTGGCCAACGGGATATCCCTTTGGCTGACTGGTCAGCATGCGTGACTTTCACCCGGGAGTCTTGGGATGAAATCCCGCCCGGGCCCTCCGTAGTGTCCCTTGCCACACATGCATGCTGGGAGACTATGGATGTACGTGCGTGTGCGTGTGTGAATGTGAGAGAAAAACTAAGTTCGCTTCTAGCGTAAGGAGGATTCCAAGATGGCGGACGAGATCACGTGGTGACTTCGTCCTTCTCCAAGATGGCCGCCACCACACGCGATAAGAGTTTCAAGATGGCGGGCAGGGTCACATGGTAACCTCGCTCCCTGACCAAGATGGCTTCTGACTAATGGAAGGTTGTTAACAAAAGAAAGAAAAGGAAAAGACAGAATAAAATCAACAAAGCTAAAATGTTTCGTAGCGACTAGCAACAGCAACTCTATCGTTCCTCACAGATGCAGCGATGTGATGCCACTTCAACGAGCTGCTCTGATTTTGCTTTTCGCAATAAAAAAAAGCAATTTAGTTAGTCTAAGCATAAGCGACACACAAGAAAATGGAGTTCGCAAACAACACTAAACTAAGCTCTTCCTAGACACAAAAGCCTCTTAGGTGGATTGCTCCGGAAGCAATCGATGGCGATGTGGGGTCCGTGGAACTGGATTGATGACCCAGGATCGGTAGTATAGTGCAGGTTTGAATGTACGCTCCGCTGGGATCCAGGAGCGTCTCTCCTCCTCTTTCTTTCTCTTTGTGGTCAACGGAGAGATGCAGCATTACTCAGCAACGGCAGCCAGGATGTCTTCCTTACCGGTTCGTCTGAGGCTGGTCACGTTTCCGAGGCGCACAGGTGATTCCTACGCATTGTTTCTTGCGTTGCGCCTCACTCCATTGGCACGTCACAGCGACAAAACATGTGGTTGTCCTCCCAAACACACGAAAACTTCTCAGAAGGGTTACCAGGGAACGTAGGCCTTTGGCTTATTTACCTTGCTGGAGCAGGACAGAGAGATGAGCAGCTTAGCTTCAGGTAGAGGAGGTCAGAGAGAGAAGGGAGGGAGCCGGTATTTACGTGAGGGGACGTGATCCGCCTTTTCCAGGGATCCCTGTGTGTAGTGGGGATCCTTGGCTAGTCAGAGAGTGTGACATCACTGTCACACCTTGTCGTAAAACAATAAAACATTGCAAAGCATGTTGGGGGTTGCCGTCATTTCAGTGGTGCTTTGTCTCAAACTGCCATGTGCTCTTTGTGTAACCCATGGCGCCTGGCCCAACAGGGACCACCCACAGTGACTGGAGCTGCTGCCAGCTTCACGCCTGGAGTCGCAGATGGACCGCGGTGGCACCCGTAGGTTGGAGTGTCTTCACCGAAGAGCTCTGCTTGAACATGGACCTCGTGTGAGCTGATCAACAAGGGTGAAATGGTCTCCTCCGAAAAGGTCATTTTTGTCCTGGTCAGTACAGTTTGGTCAGTCTCGAAAAGTAAAACCAAAACCTTTGTGATGACTGAGTCTGCACGAGTGCAGGTGAATAAAGAGTAGTGCTAATCCCAAACAAAGTTAATAGTGATGCAACGTCAACCCAGTTTTAAAAAAAAAAAAAAAGCAGGTTTAAGATGAGGCGCAGGCTGAATCGGACGTGCTTGTGGCCGAACCGTTGAAGTAGGCCACGGCTGCCTCCAAGGCACGAGCCGGTTTGGACGGTCGGTGTCCCCCTATTAATACACGGCTGAAGGAAAAGACATGAAAAATAAAAACCGGCGTGCATGTTTTCAACGCTAATATTTAGGTTGCATTATTTGGGTCTGGCATCTCGGCATTTTCCAGTGTTTTTTCACAGTGGGAAACACTGATGAATAAGTTCCAACGCGAGGAATTAATATTTAACAAGCCGAGCGGTAAAAAGGCAACTGCCACTGAAAGTTTGGACTCTCTCTGGACTGTGTGAGTATCTGGTGTGTGATTCACCACCTGGTTTTTCTGATGGCAGCATGACTTCCACGCCTGGAGCTGGGTGTCAGTTTCAGCTCCCTCTGTTTACGTTGGAGCGCGGACCGAGCTCTGTGGGCTTGCAGCGCCACTGTTGCACAAGAAACAATAAAATGATGGAAAAGGTTTCACGCAAGTGTGTGGGAGGGGAGAAGGACGCATGTGCCAGTGTGTTTTAATATATACATATAAAAGCGGCTTCTCACACGTGTCTGGAAGTATGTGCGGGAGCGTACGGACATGCGTGTGTGCGCGTAGGCGTCCGGCATGCCTGCCAGTCTGGGGTTGTCCTGGCAAACGACGCTTCCCAGTGCAACATCAGAGGTTACGAGGTGCAAGGGTGTATATATAAATATATTATGTATGAATAAATATAAATATATTATATATATATATACACAGAGAGTGACACACACCGAGGGTTTTCCTCAGTCTCGTGCCAAAGCAGAGAGGAAAACACCAGCGTGAGGTGCTGGGAAATAAGCGGCGTTAAAACAGCGAGGGCTTTTTCCACTGGCACGAACCCACATGCAGCGAGTCCACAGAAGTGACAGGTGACTTCGGCCTCCACGTAAAAAAAAAATTAAAAAAAACATGCAATTCGCATGTGCTGAAAACAAAGCGTGCACTAACTGCAGACGAGACAGTGAAACAGAGTTGCATTAGCGCGCGCGTGAATCATCCGAGCCACGAATGTGATTTATCACTTTTTTTTTTTTTTTTTAAACACCCTCTCGGGAACATGTTGTCTTTTTCAAAGCTCTCTCTGGATGTCTCTTTTTATGTTCGGTATGATTCCAGTAAGCAATAACAGATTTTAGTGTTCTTGTTGCTTTCCAGTGCGTTGCAAGGTCCCATAACTTGGCAGTTAGAAAGAGATTTAGTCTCACACACACAAAAACCCCACACATGCAGGCGTGTTAGGAAAGTACACCCTCTTCCCATTTCAAGGTTTTACGTAACGGTAAATAATAAAATAAAAGCATCTGTCCCCCTGCATGTCAGCCTCCCCCCTCTTTCTCTCTCGCTATCGTCCAATAGAGGACTCTAGTACCTAAAAAAACCTTGAAGGGAAACAGTCTGTGGATATTCTCATTTATCCAGGTCAATTCCATCCTCGCAACAATTGAATCATAGGCAACTGGACTTAGATTTGTCTGGAAGACGTTTCGCCTCTTATCCAAGCGGCTTCATCAGTTCTCAACACGTCGGTCTGACTAGTCCGCACTAGTCAGACAAACAGTGGAGTATGACTCAGGTTTTTAACCTCTGTGGAGGTGTGCACCCACTACTTTCCAAAGACAATACTTCGTTAGTGGAGTTTCGCCGGACCTTTGTTTGGGTCAGGAGAGCCACACCGGTGAAAGGACAGTCGTTAGGAGTGAGTGGGGCCACTGGTGGACAACAGTCGTTAGGCATGAGGTGTGGTTACCAGTGAACGACTGTCGTTATGTTTCTTTGAGCAACTTGAGTTTAGTTTAGTTCAGTCCTTGTTATTCAGTCTCTTAGGAACAGTAGCGAGGGCTAAATGGGGAATAGATGGAATCTTAAGCCACCTCCCCTGTTTAAAGACGGCTTCTCTATTTCAACGTAGATGGATTCTTTTACTTCTTTCTGTCCAAGATTTTCACGTTTTTGTCCTCAAAAGAGTGAGCCTTCTCCTTTAAATGTACATAAACAGCAGAAACTGGACCTGAGGAGTTCGCCCTTCTGTGTTGAGCCATGCGTTTGTTTAGTGGTTCTTTGGTTTCCCCAATGTATGAGTCTTTGCATTCCTCACTGCATTGGACAGCATATACCAAATTGTTTTTTTGCGTGTGGGGTACCCTGTCTTTGGGGTGTACTAGTTTTTGCCTGAGAGTGTTACCTGGTTTGAAACACACAGAAATTTGGTGTTGATTGAAATTTTTTTCTGACTCCCCAGACATGTAGGGTATGACGATGTTCCTGCGCTTTCTACCTTCCTCAGCCCTCTCTGAGATGTTCTTGTTGAACGTCCTAGCTGGACGTTCAACAAGAACAAAACGATCCAGACTGGTCAGTCCAATGCTTTAAGGGAAAAAAAAAAAAAACATGGGGCTGTGCATTGTGGCCAGACATCACCACTTTGATCTCATCTGTTGGAAGGACGTTGTTCCAGAAGTCTTACAGTCGGTTCAGAAAACACGGACTCATGCAGATACAGATTCATTGACCTGCATTATTGATCACAATGCTTTGGGGGCTAAGACTTACGAAAAGGAGTGGAGAAGCTCAGAACAGCTTAATTTAAAAATGAGATTCATGGATGTTAAGAGTCTGAACCAGAGCAGCTGCAGGCTGTTAAACCAAAACCATGAGCTGAACGATGCTAAAGTACGGGGTAGAGTAGTGAGGACTGATATCCCTCTGGATAAATCTTTCTTTCTTTCTTCCATGCAGGGCCAACACATAGCCAGCAGATTAATTAAAAAGGAACAAAGCTTCGTGGAAGATTGATCATTGCTGCCACTCAGATACTTTCTGGGTCGTTTCACTAATTTAGAAACTTTCAATGGCAGCCATTCCCAAACTTCAGAATACTAGGGCCTAATTTGAAATGTGAAAAATCTCCACGGCCCACCCAAACCTTTAATCACAACTGGGATCAACATTAGGGGTGTGAAAAAAAATAATCAATTTGGCAATATATCGCAATTTTCGGACGCTCAATGTAATATCGATTTTTCAGCTCCTTATATCAATTTTTTTATTGGTTACTAATGGTTACTTAAATTTGCAAAAACACTAATAATAAACAATAAATAGGTTGTTTTGAAGCAAATAGCTTTGACTCAATTTGTCCTCTGAATGATCAATATTATCTGATGAACATATACAGCAACTTGATTTTTCATCTCTACTTCTCATTTTGATATTAACTGGGCAGAATATCGCAATTTGTGATATTGCGATATCGTGATAATATTGTATCGTGACCCAAGTATCATGATACATATCGTATTGCGAGGTTCTTGCCAATACTCACCACCTCTAATCAACATACAGGACTAGAAACTATGTTCTGATATTAATGTAAGAGGTCAACAAATAAGGGGACACTTGTCATATTATTTAAGATGACGACAGTAGAATAACACTTAACTGGTTGGTTTTATTACTTCTTAATTTTTTTAAATAGTGTTGTGAATATTTTACAGTAATTTAACATATTAAAAACAGAGGATTTAAAACATATTTGTTTAATTTTAATGACCGCTCACGCCCCACCTGCAGTATCACGGTGGCCCACCAGGGGGCCGCAGCCACACTTTGAATCACTGTTGTAAGGAAAAACAGCCAGAGGGGCCCTCTGAGGCATTGCAGCATCACGGTCGTTCTCTTCAGTGAAAATTGTCCCACCAAAATCTTTATTATGTTATTTGAGAAACAATACTAGAAGAAACACTTGCCTCTGCTGCGCCAAGGATGCATGCAGAGTCTATTTTGGCTCTGAGCTGCGGCTGAACCACGTCCATTTGCTCAAGGCAGATTGAGCTTGCAAAGAACTCAGACCCAAAAATAGCTTCAAGAATATAGTCTATATTCAAAATAGAGCACCACAAATGGATTTTGGCCTTCGTCCACCCTGGAGGATTTAAACTCTAGTTTTTTGTCTGTGCCTGTGATATCAATAAAACCTCATATTTCAGCTTGAAAATGTCCACTGGCTGTTTGGGAAATGGAGAAGGTGGGACCTCTTTAATGTCACGCCCTATTGACAGCTAGACAGAGGCATAACAAGAGGCCGAAATTAGTTTCTTCTCAAGGGTGGCTCCTCTCCACATTGAAAGGAGCCAGCGGAGGTTGTTTGGACATCTGGTTGCGATGCCTCCTGGACGCCTCCCTCGGGACGTGTTTTTTAGACCTGTCCAACAGGCGGAGGCCCCGGGCCAGACCCGCTATACGCTGGGAGAGGGAGGTTTGGGGCTGTTTGCTCAGGCTGCTGACCCTGCGACCCCGAACTCAGATAAGCAGATGTTAATATATGGATGGATGGATGGGGAGGTTCATTTTAAGAGTTGAAAAATGCATTTTATTGGATTCTATGCATCCTTTTTATAAGAATAACAGCAGAAAGAATTAGACATGACAATTTACATGAGAAGATTTTGAAGTGATTCAGTCAGCTCTTGAAGGGCTCCGTTTCTGAAACACCCCCAGCAGGACCCGAGATGAGTAGAACTTCAGCACAGTGCCTGGTGGGATCCAGTGGCATCACTACAACCCATTGTTTGTTCGTTTGCTTTTTCGTTTTATGTGCTCACTGGGAATCACATCAAATATTTGAAGTTTTGTTCAGAATTGGAGGGGGTACCAGCCGTCCTACCAAATAGTGAGGACAACTTCTGAAGAGCTGCATGTAGTGAATGGGTCACAGTAAATCCACATGTACAATACTCTTTCTCCATCTGACGTAGGCCAATACATGTGGGTGTACTGAAGTGTCAAAAACATCACATCAGGCTGAAGGGGGCTACAACTTCCATCTGGTTATGACAAATTTCTCCAAGTGGTCAGTTGTTTGCCCATCTCCACATACATGGTATTTTGTGATGAGTAATTACTTTTCATTTATTTAAAGGAGACACGCAATGCTTATTTTTTGCACCATGTAGGTGGTGTACCTCTTTTGAAATCGGTAAAACAGCTTTGAATTTCCACCTTCAAGGTGGAGTAAATACAGGAGGACTTGAAGTAGGAAGGGCTAAAAAAAAGCTTTCATCTGATCTGGTCTCTGTGATGTCACACTTCCATGCAATTCTGACCCATTCACTCAATATAGTTTCAGAATGAGGTGGCCTCAGACAAAGAGACAGAGTTGGATTGTGCACCCCCCCCCCCCCCCCGTCCCCCCTCGCCCCCATAATATGTTCCCTTTCAGTAATTTTGCACATTGCTGCTTGGAAAAAAAATGGTTTTCCGAAGCCTAATAGAGTCCTGTGTTGAACTGTTTTCTTAATCCTGCTTGCTCATGTTGGATTTCTGACCATTGCCAGCCATTCCCACACATTCGGACAATTTACACAATAGTTCCATTGAGTTCTGTCTTCCCCTCTCCCATCCTATATTTAATGTGTTAAGCATGTTAGCAACAGAGAAAATGTCCAGATGTGACGCTCTGTTACTTAGCACTAATACATTTCAATTAACATTCACTGAAGCAGCTGACATGGACATTAGATTATGGACAGCGAATCCGAGACTGCAGGTCTTCTTAAATCCAATGGCAATTCATTTCCATCCATTCTAGCAATGGATCGATTGTCTTTGACCTGTATGTAAACGTGTTGGCTGGAGAACTAGATATGAATATTCAAAAATGCATTTAAGACAGAATTCATATAAGATGTCATAATTAAAAGGTGGTGATGATAAAGAAAGGCCCTGAAAAGTTTAAATTCAGAGTAATTTCAGGTATTTTCATGAACGTGGAATTACATGATCAGGGTAAGTCTCTGGAAGTGTGCACTTTAAAAAAAAAGAGCATCTGCCATATGGGTGATATTTTGGGTGATGATGGGCTCGTTGTAATCGAGAGTCACATGTCGTCTGTCGGCGGAGCAAACTGTTGTAGCAACAAGGTTCTGGAAAGGGTATGCGTGGCAGCGCAATGGACTGGATTGTTTGACCGCTGGGGGGGGCGAGGGGCCAGTTGTTCCAGCAGGCGAGGGCCAGGTGTTCCCAGGGAGGGACCAGTGTTCCAGCAGGTGAGGGACCAGGTGTTCCAGCAGGCGAGGGACCAGGTGTTCCAGCAGGCGAGGGACCAGGTGTTCCAGCAGGTGAGAGGGCCAGGTGTTCCAGCAGGTGGGGCCAGATGTTCCAGCAGGCGAGGGATCAGGTGTTCCAGCAGGTGAGGGGTCTCCATGTTTCATAGTTGGAGTGGGTGAACATCAGAGGAGGGAGGCAGATATAACCACTAGAGATGTTTTTAAGCTATCGTGTAGGGAAATCTGAAACCCGCCAACTGCTGGATTGCGCTGGCAGGTGCTTCTTGCACATCTGGATGAGACTGGATGTGGGGGACTAGGGGCTGCTCAGTCCTCCCCCAACAGTGTTTCAACTTAAATTACAGATCAATTTAGCTCTTCACCGCCTCGATGGGAGGCAGGGTAGAGACTGTGAGGTATGTTGCGGTGATTTAGAGACGCTTGTACACATTCGTTTTCAGATTGTGCTCTCGGCAATCACTTCTGGGATACGGTCCATCATCACCTGAAGGACCGCTCCACATCTCATTGCGATAGCAGTTAAAGCGGCTACTCCTGTTTGGCGTACAAAAATGGCAGATGGATCAGCGAGTTTGAGTCCAGGTATGGCTCGGTATGTTTTGCGGTTGCAGAGAAATTTCAGTTTGTTTGAAAAGACATTTGTTAATATTTGGTTACTGTTTATGAATTGGTCTCACTTTTATATATGAGAACATTGTTTAAGAATAATCATGGATTGTTTCAGTTATTTGCTAATCATAATACATGGACTGTCTGTGACGAAGACTTGTTTTCTTTGGCTTTTTGAGTGAGGTTAACTTGAGGATCATTTCAGTGTTTTGGTTTCATTTTGTACTGATGGATTTTGAGGTTTAATTTGTTGTGATTTTGCCTTTGTTTTACCTTGTAAATATCAGATTTTTTTTTAAACGTTCATAATAAAAAGTCAGGGTTTTTTTTTTAAAAAAAAACCCACAGGGCTCATTTTTTACCTACTGGCTAAAAAATCTTTCAGAGACAGCTGGGATTTATGGATACACTGCTGCCACAGTTTCATGGCCAAACTGAGTCTCTTTCCCCACAAGCCTGTTCCATCGGCACCGGGTGTATTGTAGCTGCATGGCCAGACTTACCTGCCAATGGAAAGCGAGTAGCACAATTCACTAATGGCACTAACCTGACCCTTACTTGGAGAGTGATTGTACTGTTTAATGTCTGGAGGCTACACTTGGTATTTTGCATTCAAGCAGCTTTGCTTTCCCTCTGTTTGTCCAGTTGGTGTGGTTAATAAAGCTGGACTGATATCTATCAATCAGTGTCTCCACTGGAAATGTCCCCAACGACTCAACTACGTTTCATTTTTTCATGATGTTGAATGTTGTCTATTAAGATAGGCATTATTGGCATTGAGTTTGCCTGAAGAGGACCTCTTAAGAAAACTAAAAGAAAATTTAGTTAAAGTCAAACAACAAATCAAACACTATTATGTCTGTAATATTAAAACTGCATTTTGGGGCCTTATTGTACTTACTGGTTCATAAGTCCATGACTTTTGGTCTAGACTCTTGTCTGTTGAGGGCCATGGCTTTTGTTTATCATTCTGGCTCCGTCAAGTTGCTAAGTTTTGACACGTAGGCGTCTAGACAACTTATCTCAAGGACTCCATGTTTTCCATGTGATGCTTAAGACAAACTGTTTCCTATTGGCAGTTTGTAATTTCTGATCATCCTTCATTCTGTGATGTGAGTTAATGGTCTCTCTGAATCGTATACGACTTGAAGATTAAACTCACTTCGCACCTCTGACATGGTCAGTGGATTGTTTAATTGCCGATTAACTGCCTCACCAAAGCACAATAAGAGTATATACTTATAAGTAAGATATACCCAAATTCTCAATTTACAATGTCCATCAGCGTTGTCAGTAAATAACATCATCCCTTAGTGGACTCTTGACGTCACATTGCAGACACTCTTCAAAAATTGTGGATATTTTCACACGTACCATATGTATAAGAGGTGACCCGAGTTCCATGGATTATGACGCGTAAGGAGGCAGCACTCGCACCCATCCGGAGCTTTGCAGATTTGTGCCTTTCTGGTCCTCGCCTGTGCTAGTAGCTTCCTCCAGTTATTCTAGGCAAAGTAGACGGGATCATCACTTGCGTAGCCGTCAGTGCTGATCTTGTCCCTGTCGAAATCACGGGAACACACCATGGAATTTCAAGGCATCAACATTCTTTACCGTTTTCTCTTTCCTCATGCGCCAAAACATTGCCCCCTGTTTTCTCTGCAACTTTACCCACATGACGTCATCTACGAAGGGATAGATGCGTAGCGTTTCCGCTTCAGATCTGTGTGATTTCCACTCCGCAACGTCACAGTAGTACAATGTGGTTGTTTGAAGGTAGAAAATGACGTAAAATGACTAAATTCACTAAAAGCCCC